>OZ004725.1:20488997-21688997 GCA_963924685.1 Dexiosoma caninum | reverse complement strand
CTGTATAATTGTCTAGTTTCTTCCGATGGTATTCATACGAATATTGAAAGGTTGGTTATTCATTGGTTTGCTTGTGTGCATGGCAACTACTCAATGTAGTGGTTTTTGGAACAAGTCGTTCACTTAGAATGTTTTGCGGCACTAATTAAAGATCGTTACGTTTATTTTGTAAATATTAATTTTTTTCATAAAAATAATCATAATTCATTTTAACTTTTTCAACTGAGATTATTCAAAAAAATTAACAATATTTGGTTTATTAAGCTATTCCGTTTGTAGGAAATTTTAATTGCATTTTAAAAGACATAGTATAACATGTGTAAGACATGTGTATTGGTTTGGAGAGCTTTTAGACATAATCGCTACACCGATCCTCCTCAAATTTTCACAACATTTAACTGGGCCTCTTGAAAGAATTATATGCTACTTGTTTTTTAACCACGCCTACCTTCTTAAATTATTTGACTCCTTCCACAGATTTTATAATATAAACGAGCTTAACTTCGCCATTTGTGAACCAATTTTCAAAATTATTTTTGCATATGGGAAAGGTCCACTCATTTTTTTTTAATTGTGCGGGGAAGGGTTAGTACCGGCCCAATTTATTATCAAATAACTTTGGCATTTGTGGAGCAACTATCAAAACTATTTTTGCATATGGAAAAGGTTCACAAAAAATTTTTTTTTGGAATTTTGGGAGGTGGGGAAAGCAAAGTGCCCGCCCCAAAAATTGATTATCACATAAGTTCGTCATTTGTGGACTCAGTGCCCGACTTTAAAAAGTGCATATCAAATAACTTCGCAGTTACTGAACCAATTTCCAAAACTCTTTATTCAAATGGAAAAATTTTTAATTATGGGAAAGGCAAAGTGCCCGCCCACTCATCATCATCAACTTCAACCAATACCGATCGAAACCTAGCTACCGTTCTTTATTCCAGTCTTTCATAAGCCTGCATTTGCAGTGTGCATTTTTGCAATTCGTAGTTGACTTCACGCACACTTAATTGCTCCTTTTTTTTAAAAAGCCATTTTTTGTAAAAAAAATATGGCAGCATTGCTTGTACCCAATAGCCATAAGTAGAGAGAAATTTTCTTATATTAATTTGAAAGTCTTCAGAAGAATATATCGAATTGATATATGTATTAGAAGGCTGCTAAAGCACTATAAAAATGCTTTAGAAAACATCGGAAATAATTAATCTACAAGATGATGTAATTAATATAGGAGCTCTGATTTCTGAGTTTTTAGCTTTTGATAGTCGGAAGTATTTAAAATATTTTGTGAAATCAACAATAAATCGAATAGCAATAGCAGTTGCACACTAATAATTCTTCGTACAATAATATTTCATTAGTATAGCGTGTAATTAAAAATTCCAAATATACACTTAGTAAAATTGTAGAAAGAATTGAATCGAAAGTTTTGTTTTGTTTTATTAAAATTAATGGTTATACATTTACATCCACTCCCCCGACAATGTACATATATAAAAATATACTTTTTCTAATAAATATCGATTTTATTTTATGACGCTAGGGGTAGCGAAGTTTACCGGGTGTAGCTAGCAATTAATAAATTAATAAAATTTAGGACCTGTTCCACTAAATGCCAACGAAAAGTTTCTTTGTAATATTGCTATTGGAAACAAAAACAAATTTGGTATTTTTAAGGTTTTAAATGTAAATCCACGAAGTATTTTCCATTAGTAGTTGCTGGGACAGGGCATTAGACATGGTTTTTTTGTTTTTACGTATTCATTGAAATATTGAATGTAAATCTCTGATACAGGTACAACATGACTTTCAAATGTTCAAATATTCATAATAAATAATGAAAAATTATTATTCCATTTCCTCAATAATTATACAAGCACATGCATACACACTAAAAAATATGCATATCATGTGGTCTGGGCGTAATAATGAATTACTTTGTACAGAGTATCATGTACCATAAATTTTTCGTTGCACTGACAATTTTGTGCGCAACTTCAATTGCTGTGGCATGAATTTCTTCAAATATTTTCACTCTAACTTATAGAGAATAAACTAGCAACTGCAAGAAGAAAAGTAAATCCATAATAAATTTTGCCAGAGTGTCAAGAGACACTCTTGGTCCACCTTTAACGATTGTGACAAATTCAATTAAAATTAAACATTCCTTGTTTTCGCATATAAATGGATTGGTATTCTCACGAGTGAAATGCTTTAAACAATAATGGTTTTTTTTACTACATTTAATCAATTCATAATCAATTTTCTTTTATCGGTTACAATCTGAACACCTAAACATGTCAAAAGAGAAATACTTAAGCTGACAGTTTTTCTGACATCACAAATGCCAGTGAATTGAAAAACGAAATTGATACACTGGGATGAAAAACAGGCAATAAGTATGTGGTTGCGATTATTTCGGTTATACGTTTAAGACATCCGACTTTCGTTGTTTGCAGGTGACAATCTTTGCGATTTTTAGTGGCCTTACGGTGGGCGATTTTTTTTTTTTTTTTTTTAAATATTTTGTGTCACCGAAAATGATACAAGGTTTGATCTAGGTATACGCTGGTTATACATATTAAAACTTCTTAGGCAAGTTTTATGCGGCTCATCAAAAATGTTAATGACCAGGAAAGGAAATTATGGAAAACAACACCTTTACTATCGACCAATGATCGAGCTATTAAAAACATTATCTTCCAATATATAATACACAAATAGCAACTCATGGACAGTAACCGTACTTTGCGTTAAGTAATGTTTCAACAAAATATCGAGGTTCCTTGAGAACCCGCCCTTGTTTTAGTGATCGCAAACTGACATATGGTTGATGTTTAGTGCTGGAAAGTGTATTTAGACAGCTTGCGCGTTCATTTTCTCTGCTAGCGTTGGTTAGTTCTCTTTGGTTGCCTTTGCACCAGATCTTATCTTTTACGTCATCATACTCGCTGCCTTGGGACACCCTATGCAGTAGTTCATTATCGTTCAGATTATAGGGCAAATCTAATCTAGGAAAACGAAATTTACATTAAATTCGGTATTAAATTTGCTTGTTGCAAGGTTTTGAAGTTATATACTGTAGAAAAAATTATTTTTTAACTGTTCATGATTTTTCATTTAATTTCAAAATCTTGTATTCTTCTCAGCAAACATTTTCAATTAATAACTTAATATCCATACCATAACATTGATAAGGCAGCAAATTTTCATCGCCGTCTTGTTCATCCCATTGAAATTAAAATTAGTGACGCCATTTTGTTTTAGGGATTTTTCTCGAAAAACCTTTGAATTTGGCTTCCAAGGCATAGAAGCGCATAAATAACTATAATTGATTCGTCAATTTGGCGAGTCCGCCATCTTGATATTATACTGATATCATATTCTTTTTCGCATTAGACTTAGCAAATGTGGATGGCGGCTTGGTGCCTCTGCCACTTTCAATCTATAGTGATGACTAATTTATCATAATAATGTGAAAATTACTTTTTATTACAATAAAAGAAAAAAGAACAATTAATCTACAACACCAGTTGAGTTTTACATATTTTCTATGCCACTACCAGGGTTCGGATGTAAACAATGTTGGCACATGTGCTGCACACTCACTCACAAATTGGTACCCTGGCCACTACACAGGTCATCATCATACTCATTGTGTCACCAGTCATCAAAAATGTTTCAAATAAAAAAAAAAATTACAAATACGCACCTAAAATAATACAAACTACAGGGTGGCCCAAAAGGAGCGAAAGTGTTTGAATTCCTTCTAACTTGTTTATTATAATTTTTTTGTTTGTTTTCAGTATTTTGTAAAGCAGAATTGGGGAATTTTAAAAGGAACAGTACACAATTGAACACCGTGCCAAAATCGTTGAACTTTATTTCAAATGAAAATCATGATTTTATTCATAATTTAATTATGAGCGACGAAGCCTATTTCTAATTGAATGGCTTGTTAATAGGGTAGTTCTACAGAATTACACCCACTTAAGTGTACCGTTTGGTGCGGTGTGTCGTCGGAAAGCATAATTGGCCCATATTTTTGTGAAAATATCAATTTTGAAAAATTTTTTAAGGCCAGCCGTGCAATGGTCATAATGCGAGGGTCATAATGGCTCTTTGAACTCAAACACCTTCGGTCATTTTGGGTCATCCTGTAATAATTTTTATTTATTTCTATTTGAGGAAATGTTTACTGCAAAATATAATCTTATTTGTGAACTGTTTGCCTTTTAAAAAATTCATAAATGTAGAATAACTAAAACAAACTTTTCTGTAATTTTACTTTCTACAAAAAGTCTAGAAAAATTGATTACGTTTTGTGTGATATCTCAGAAACTAAAATATCAAAAAGAGGAGTTTTTCGAGGGAATGCTCAAGAGAGGTCGGGATCTACTACCAACTGCGACATAGCAAGAGCACTGCTGCCTCGTTACGCTGCGTGTAGAAATCGGCAACTCGTGAGCTTTTCCCTGCCGTCCATTAGTAGACTCAGGGCATTGGACTATGAGCACGTATGCTGACTTTGTTGTGCACTTTCTCTGTGAATGCCCGCGTTTGGGTAGGTCGAGGCGGAGATTGTTTGGGACGCCTTTCCAGTAAAAGTTTATGGGCTATGACAGACTTACGTGAACGGTACAGTATGGCTGTGACGATCTCTGGTTTCTACTTCCCAGTGAAATTTTTGCTCGATTTGAGACCAATGACAATGTAAGCAAGATGGGTCCAACACAATATATATTGTAAGCGAATGTTGGATGGGTCCAACTATTATGGTGAATTCGGAGTGCAATAAGATGTATCTGAATGCCATTGATCTTGGAATGAATTTTAACTATTGCATTATTAAATTTGGAACTTCATTTTTTTTCAATATTTTAATTTTTTATTGTTATATATATTATTTATATTATATATTGTTTTTATTTAATAATTTATAACTATATTACCACAAAAAATGATGCTAACACTTCACTTTTAAAAACACTTATGAACTTGATACAAATTTTACTTTAGAATAATAATAAAAATGAAAAAGAAAGAATAACGGAAAAATTACTTCAGAAAAAAGCACAAAATTCATAATTAAAACGAAATGACAATATGATACATTACAAAGCCATCCAAATCGAAATGGTAATGCGATGCAAATTTTTTATTTGTGTTTGTTTTGATCTTCATTTCTAATAAACATTTAACTTTACAATTGGATGGGAAAAAGACAAATCCGAATCAGATGCGAGTTGTAAGGGCTTAACTATTTTCGTTTTATTTTCCCTATTGACATAATATTATACAGTCGGATGGCTTTCAGTTTGTAATGAGTAACCTGACTGCTGGGTTACTACTTACTTCTATAAAAACTTGTTTATTCCCGCATTTCTTAAAATATCGAAATGCAAATATCTAAGGTGTGCAGATTTGCAAATGGATGCGTGCCATAGTGCACAAAATGAAATAGAGCCATTATTTAGTGCATTATTTAGAAGTACACCATAGTCTTACATACATATTTACTAGCAAAAGAAATATTCAAAGATTTAAGTGTAGTAAATACAGATACTTTTTCATGAGTACTTTCTTAGATCGTTAAAGTCATAGAAGTAAAAAGTAAATAAAAACAAAATATTTAAAAGTAAAACAGAGCAAACTATAACAAGAACCGCATTTAAACTTAGAAGCATAAAAATCTATAAACAATTTATGTATAAATATACATATTTATGTAGCTACATACATATATGTATATGAAAGTATGAAAGTAGACATGCAATATGCTGCTAGAGCGAAGTAAAAAGTCTGAAGGTGCACACTATATTGTTTGGAGCAAACAGTTAACGATTCCAAAGTATTGCAGGCCAGTAGTGGATTTAAATGAAAGCGCCAATGGATATGCAGATTCCAATAATTTCGTTTTCGCCTGTCATAACAGTATAAGATGTAGAGAAACGGTAACAGCAACAGTTGAATAACAGCATCAAGAAACCACCAACAGAGAGAATTGTGGTACATCGAAGCCGAAAAATAAAGAACAACCGATAAACTCCTTGCATTTATGTATTTTATAGCTTGTTTTTTCTTCTTTATTTATCATTTGTCAATATATAATAAAAGTGTATAAATGTATGTACATACATATGTATATATTATATGTGTGTAAATACGTTTGTTTGCACAGATGCATTTATATTAGAGGTATTGACGACTTTTTGCTCAATTTCGAAATGAATACCACACCACCACCATGATGACACTTGTTTTAATATCGACTTGGTTCATGTCATGTCAAAATGCAATGAAGCTTCAATATACATACATACATATGTGTAGAAATCTTATATCTAGAATTATTTTAATTTATACTAAGCGACGTTTTGCATAAATTACATTTTCTACAGCAATTTTTTTTGCCATCATTAACCTGTAGTGTCCCTCCTCCAAGGGCGGACGAGCTGGCCAAGGCTGTGAATCGGCCGCTGGACTGGTTAGCTCTAGCCCCATTTTCAAAAAGTTTTCGTTTTTAAAAAGCGAAATGTAGTGTATTATAATAATTTCAATTCGTTGTTGAAGCGTATATCATTCCATTGTCAAGTTGATACACCTTCAGTTACGACAACTGTTTAAAATGCGTGCTATTGAAACACCTTAATTTATGCCCAGTGAGTGCAGAAAATTTCTCAGCTACCCAGTGAAATTTTTGCTACATACATCTTCGATTTGAGACCAATGACAATGTAAGCAAGACCCATCCAATGTCTGTATACAATTTCTATTTACATTTACACAGCGATGGCCTAGGCTGTAAGATTTATCCAACACAATATACATTGTAAGCGAAGGTTGGATGGGTCCAACACAATATACATTGTAAGCGAATGTTAGATAGGTCCAACACAATATACGTTGTAAGCGAACGTTGGATGGGTCCAACTATTATGGTGAATTCGGAGTGCATTAAGATGTATCTGAATGCCATTGATCTTGGAATGAATTTTAACTATTGCATAATTAAATTAGGAACTTCATTTTCTTCAATATTTTGTAATTTCGGAATTTTGTTTCAAACGTTCAGCTTCTATTTTCTTTAGTCTTCTTAAATTTCTTTTACTAAATCCACTCATTTTATTCTTTACAACAAATAAAAATACAAAACATACATACATATGTATATAAATTAACACATAAATAAAAATAAAACAGTCACTTACCTTTTTTAATTATTTTTATTTAATAATTTATAACAATATTACCACAAAAAATGCCGCTAACACTTCACTTTAAAAAACACTTATGAACTTGATACAAATTTTACTTTGGAATAATAATAAAAATTAAAAAGAAAGAATAACGGAAAAATTACTTCAGAAAAAAGCTATTGACATAATATTATACAATCGGATGGCTTTCAGTTTGTAATGAGTAACCGGACTGCTGGGTATGGGCGACTAGTTTGAGTTTTCGAAGAAGAGAGTTGGATGATGTTGGCGGCAAGTTCTTTTTTAATGGATTTTTTTGATTGATGTTTCCTAGTATCAGTAATTGAATATGGAAGTTACTTGTTTCAAGGAAATCTCTTGTTGTTGTTTCGACATGAAAAGCCAATATGATGATCTCAGAAATGGTTATAATTTTCAAGATCAAAAAGAAGGATTCAGTTGGCTTGACTTCGTAATACAGTGTGAGCTATCTGTTTTGAAGATACCCGATGGCATACAAGGAGAGGACGAAGAAGCTTATCGGTGAGGCTTATCGATTGATTTACTGTGTCTCTGTCTTCTTTTCCGACTAGCTTTCTACATATGACAAGATCGTAATCGAGAGGATGTACGAGGTCTGTTCAAAAGAAAAGGTGAATTTTGAATTTTTTTTGTCCCCATCAAAGTAATCACCCTCAGATATAATGCACTTATGCCAGCGCTTCTTCTATTCCTCGAAGCCCTTCTGAACTGCGCTTTTCGGTATGGCGAAAAAGTCTCAGGGAGCCAAATCTAGTGAATAAGGTGGTGGCGGCATGATTAAGGTGTTGTTTTTGTTCAAAAAATCACCAACAAGCATAGATGTCTGAGCTGGTGCATTGTCTTGATGCAGAATGCATGCTTTTTTTTCCACAATTCCGAGCGTCTGGTCCGTATTGCTTCTCGCAAAGGTTGTATAACTTCCTTGTAGTATTCCTTTTTAACCGTACGACCTGGTAGCAAGAACACATGATGATGCACCATGCCATTGTAATGGAAGAAAACAAAATTTACATTTTATTTTGAACAGACCTCGTATATGTTTGGCAACTTTGACAGCAAATCGCTTTGCAGAGGATATACATATATAACATATTTACATACGCAATAATAGTAAATATGATGGCGAGTAGTCAGTGTGTTGGCTCTGCAACCGGAAAGACCCAGGTTCGAATCCCAGCCGGGTCAAATCAGAAAAAAGTTTTTCTGAGTTTTCTGTGCTACAGCAGCCTCCTTCGTCGGTATTTGAGCAATAAAACGTCGGCGAAGTAAAATAATAAATAAAAAATGGCTCCATTAGCTTAAAAATGCGTCAAAATTAACATCAGAGACGCCGCAACTTTGCTTTACAATTAACACGCAACTGCAGAGTTGTGCAAGAATTAAGCTCTATCTTCTTCGTACCACTTTCACCAGATGTCTATTCTCTACCCTAGCCCTCTCTCTAGTTCCAGTGCAATGCATTGCATATGTAGGGGATAGCCTTTAAGCACTGGTCCAAGAAAAAAAAAAAAAAAAAACCACTTGAAAAAGTCAATCAATTAATCGGGAAAATTGATTCCCCATTACGGATAATTGATTGTATTTGCAATTTCAATTGATTTAAAAGTAAGTAATAAAATTTAAATCTAAAAGAAAAATTATTTAAATCGACCAGTACAGGCATAACTATAACTTCCGTATTAAAAATTGATGTCTGGATTTTAGAGATCAACATATCAAAATTTGAGCTGAATACGTTAGAATACTGATAGTAACTGAGAACTGTAGTTTATTGTTTTCTAGCGCTTTTCTGCAAACCAGTTGCTTTACGAAAAACTATACAAAAAAAATTAACCATTATGAATCTTTATTAATAAAAAAAATGTTCCTATCGAATCGGGTTGGAAAGATTTGGAATGGCGTGTAGTCTATGATTAAAGTGTAAAATGCAAGTTTATTTGCTTTTGGATAATTTTTATTTTCGAGTGCATATTCACCCCATTTAAAGTTTTTTTTTTGCTATTAAGTTTTTATTTCAAGAATGTACGTTTCATTTTTTTTAAATAAGTGAATACCCTCAATGAACAGCACGTGTTAGAATAATACCGCAACCACACAAATCACAATTTGAAGGCTCTGTGAAGGAAAGAACATTATTTAATGCTAGAGTGGAGTGAAGCTATAGTTGTAAGAGCAAAAGTAAAGTGAACAAATAGTAGATGAGATATGCAACAGACATTTGTTGCTGCTACTGCTGATTGTAATGCTATTTTTGAGTACATCATTCATATGGCATTATTATGGATGCCTCGTCGTATGCTTAAAACTGAAACAGTCGACAGAAATTCAACAATTTCTTGCTGCTGCTGCTTAATTCTGAACCATAAAAATGGCCATCAAAATGTATGAGTAGTTATTTCTATGAAAACACTTAAATATTTTTAACAAGTGAATTGCACTCATAATTTTATTTCGTTTTGTTCTCTTATTTTTTCTTTCTTTTTACCATTGTGTCTCATTCCATTAGCTGAAAAGAAATATTTGCATTATTTTGATGTTTTTTTTTACATGAAAACAGGTGAATTTGTGCACTTATTGAGTTGAATTTCAGCATGCTGAATATTCACAGTCATGGAATTTGATTTTATAGTTTGACTTACAAACATTCAATTGCTGCATTTGGACAGTCAGGCAGTCCTGTTTGTAGCAAAAGTCTACACATACTGGCACTTGCGCGTTGATTAGACTGATGCTTATCTTCTCAAATAAAAATTTTTAAGCCGGAAACCTTTTAAACCTTTTGCAAGAATAATTTTTAATTTCAATACCTGCCGGTAATTATTGATATAAAAGTACTATGTACAATGGTGGGCCAATAAGTCTATCACTATTTGATTTAATCACCTCTTGGGTGCCTCCGTAGTCTAGTGCATGAGCATTAGTCTTATCAATATGGAGGTGCGGGTTCGATTCCCGATTAGACCCTGGGTGTTTCTACAGACAAGCTTAAGAGCTTCGTAGAGTTTGTATTGTCTTTAAAAAAAAAAAAAAAAAAATAAAAAAACTTATTTTTTGCCAAACAGAATGTATGTTAAATTAACAACCTGCAGAGCACTGATGCCAGTTTAGCCTTTTCAACAGGAGATTTAGTATTTTCTTGTCTTTTAGCGTCGAAATTTGTGTTATGCTTCATGGCTCTATTTGTAAATTTAGCAGCATAAAAGATAAAGTTTGCTAAAATTTTTTTCTGAACTATGAAATCGTTTTGAAACATATTAAAATTTGTGCGACAATTTAAGAAAATCTGTTTATTAATCTAGTATTTAGCTATCTAGTGTATATTACTTTGCAGTAACGCTGGGGATGAAAAACTTTTTAATACCATGGAAATAATTAAAACAAAATAAAGAAATCGTTCTATAATTAAAATACGTAATTCTTTTAAATACATTCGATGCTCTTTAAAAACTTTAGACTTTCGTGATATTTATGGAAACGATAATTCCGATACTTCTGTTGATGAGGAAATTATGATACCTGTTGTATGAATTATTAATAAATGTACATGTAAGTATATAATATATACCATTTATATATGTATAATTTTTTTTACTAGAATCATGCCCAAATTCAAATATTCTATTATATTTTTGATCCACTATTAGATTGAACTCATACCCAAATTCAAATATGCTGTTATATTTTTGATCACTACTGAATTGAACTAAAAGGAAATTCTAGATTTTTATATTATACTACATTAACCAGGAACGCTTCGCTACCCCACACCAACTTATCTAATCTCGCTCAGTTTGGTATAGATATTGTTACGGTTAGCCACCTGCATCAAATGTTGATACTTTTATTGTTATATCAAAAAGGGATCTTTTTCAAAACGCAGTTTTATCGAAAAGTACCCATTTCATTTTTGGTTTTCTTCTCAAAATTTTTTTCTTTCGAACCCATATCATTGAAGTGGGTAAAAAATAGTCGTCCGCCTTATTGTGTTTGCAGAAATATCATTATATTTTATGCTCTCTTCAAAACTCCCTTTAATTTGATACCCATATCATGCCGGTCTATAAGTAAAATAAAAAATGTTCATCATAAGCACTATTTAAATAAGAGATAAAAGTAAAATGGTACAAATTTACTCCATATGCTTGAAAAAGTAGAACTAGAAGAAAATATGACGGAAAAAAGCTTTATTCTATATTTAATACTTTTTGAGATACATATATGTTTGCAAATCAAAAAATAATAAAATTCTTTTTGGAGTTTTACGATAAAAGTACATACAACCACATGTCCGCTTAGTTTCAGAGATATTAAGTTATCGATTTTACCCTTTTTACAACTTAACATTAGAATATCCAAAAATCCCTTCTTGGTGGATCGAAATATGGAAAGAGGAGTCTACATACCGAATTTCAACCGATGATGATTATGGGTGGCCGGGCAGTTTGCCTGGCACCTGGGAGTTATTGTACTCATCAATGCATTAGTTTGATAACGTTTATCCCTTGTTTTTACCCTCTGACATAACTGCTCTACTTATAGGGTTTTTGATATCACTTTTTCCCTAAATAAATGTATAAATGATAAAATAAAAACATACTTATTAAAAACATTGCTGTAAATGATTAAGTAGAAAAATTTGATTAAGAATTGATCTCTTAAAATTAAAATTAAATTATTGTAAAAATGTAAATGTTACTGTAACAATAAAAATTGAAAAAAAAAAAAAAAATAAAAGGGATTTGGATTTTTTTTGGGACTTATTTAAAATGTTCCTTGGATTTATTTCACCTGGGAGTTATTGTACGCCGCCGACTATTTCTCATTCGTAAACCTAAATAAATGGCTCGATGTAAAAGATTTTACTATGAAGGGATAAAAAAATTAGAGAAACGTTGAACAACTTTGAGAAGGCAGGCGAGTAAGACTTTCACATTTCTATAAATAAAATATTCGCAGTTTTACAAGCTATTTTTATATCCATACAGCACGTATCAAAATTGAAATATCGATTTGAAAGACGACTTTTTTTTTGGAAATAACAATTTAAGGGGTCCTGTATTTAAAATTGAAAATGCCTCGAATAAGCACCAGTCTAATGATATTATTTCAATGAGTATGAAGTGATCTTCATATTATTTGAGGCAGAAGCTGAAGATGCCGTTGTTTTATTTGATGTTGTTGTTGGTTTACTAACGTGTATCTGTGCTTGTCGCTGATGTTGATAGTGGTGAAGGTGAATGAATTGGACTGATGTGAAATAAAACGCAAATGAATAGAGGATGCGAATTCCGAGGTGGACATGATGTCTTCAATGGTTGTTAGTAAATGAAAGAGGAATGAGAACATTTCATTAGTTTTAAAAGATCACATTTTTCTTTTAACGACCAACAGCAACCGCAAGAACTTCTGTAAGAAATTATTATTTTTTTTTACTTATTTTTTTTATTGTTGCCTCGATCGATCGGCAAAATAAGAGTTCGCCTTAGAAATTACTTTTGTCTGAATAACAACATTTGAAACTTTATTGTCGGTGGTTGCAGTAAAAAATTGTGCACTAATAAGTGTGATTCTTTTGAAGTATCAACTTTGTTCAGGGGAAAAGTTAATTTCTGTTTAATTATTTTTTCTCACCATGCAATATGATTGATAGAAAATATTTGTCTTATAAAATGAGTTCAGTTAGTCTTTTAGTTAGTTAAACGGCCATTACACTCAATAGGTTAAGTTAAGCGGGTTTCGTTTGATAGCAAATCTATGGATGTGGCGGTTAACCCTGCTTAATGTATCAGGAATTTGACACTTTATACTGATACCCCGTAAAACGCATATGAGCGAAACAATCAATCTCTGGAAATAGAACAATTTTTATGTAGGAAGTATCTTCGGATACTTTAAAACGAAATATTGGAAATTAACAAATATTGTCGTTATTGTTTCCTTTCTTTATATAAAAAAATTAATTAAATTAAAGAGCAACTCTGTGTTTTCAAAAATTCTGTCATAATCCCCCAGTGTCCGGAAACAGAAATACAGAAATACTAGTATTGTTTCAATAAAACGATTAGCAAATTCATAACAAGTGAACTCAATAGCCCAGCTGGCCGACTATTCTTCACTGTTTAATGTCAAATTGTATGAGTTATTTTGACAGTACACAATCATTTTCGGTTGTTGTTGTACTACTGAGTTTATCTGGCATCAATTCGCCTTGACGATTAGCTTTAAAAGTGAACTCAAAAATACGTCAAAGTCATGACGGTTTTTTGCAACGACGATATAAAATATAAATAAAAAAAAATTTTAAATTGGAAACATACAATTTTTTAAATTCTTAGAGGATACCATACTGTATAGTAATAGGTTCAACGTGCACAGATTTCTCAACAATTCGTTTTGAGTTTTCAGGATCATTAAAGCTGCAGTTTCGGTTGTTGTATTATGAAGACAAATCAATGGGCAGAGGTGTGCACCTAAAATGCTCTCTTTTGCTCTTGCATAAAATTTGCAGGTGCATTCAAACTCAATATTACCTCTTCTTTCGTTCATTTTCCAACATTAACATTCGTTTCTTTCAAAGCATCGTGTGAGAGAGAGATAGGTGATTGAAGTTTCGTAACTACCATTTTCAAACGTCGAATAATCTCCTGTGAAGCTCATGAAGAGTGTTTGTCGTCGACGAGCGCATTTTTTAATTGCAAAATGTTCCTCCCACGGGAGGAATTCTTCCGCGACCTGATTGTTCTCTGAGAGAATGTGTTAAAAAGGAATAGGTGAAGAGAAGAATAAGTTTCTGTTATTTTTTTTTTTTGTCTGGGACCAGTACTCAGGAAATTAGACCTACACATGCGGCGCATTGTGCTGGAACTAGATAAAAGGGATAGTAGGAGAAATCATAGGAGATGTAGCTTCACTAGTTTATAACTCTGATTTTGCACGTTTTTTGTTTTTATAGCAATTTTAAGGCCCCTCTGATATCAAGGAGGCGTATTAAATTTTGAAACTTCGTTTTAGTAGCCATTTTTAGTAATTGTTTTACTTCGCCGGTGCTATACAAAACCGACGAAAGAGGGCGTTCTGAGGTGCCTGTGGATAGGATACAATTGAAGCCGTTACTGTTCAGTGACCAGTGACTATGCTTTCGCCACTGAAACCTTCCGACATCAACTGACACACAAAAACACACTAATGCACATCAGGAAAAATGCGATATGTTTTTTTTATATGATTTAGTCTCTAACTGGCGTCGAAACCAGGACTTTTTTCGTTTTGTAGTCAAAGTGCAGACTACTTCAGCCATCGCCACCCACATGAGATATCGTCGTAAGATATTTTTAGCAGTTGTGTGTTAAACACAATCGTCTAACAAATTGTCAATGCTAGGCCACACACAAAAATTTTGCTTAAATTTAGGATCATATTGTGTCTAAATTCGCGTTGAAAATTTCTTGATGTTTAAATAAATTATACCGATTTTGTTATTAAAACAGGTCTACTGGTAAGAGAGAAGAAAATTTTTTTATTATCAAACAAATTCACTTTAATGCTTCTTTAACTGTATAATGTGAAAAACGTTTCTAAATTGGTGAACCATTCTTGAGTTATGTTGCACGTAAATATCTTCTTATTCCATTTGCGTATCCTTGTAAAATGCTTCAAAAGAACGCTTACTGAAAACATAACTGTTTCTTGTCACATTTACAAAACCACAATGGGAGAATATTTTTATTTTGCTGGACGAACTACACCTTTCCCTTCCCCAATATCCAAATTGTCTGCAATGAATATGTGTATGCAAAATAAGTATAAATATTGTATCAATGTTTTTTATTAAATTTATGATTATTGTTGAATATTTAAAAGGAAAATGTTTTTGCGCACCGCTGGTTAAACATTTATGATTATTAGAATGTAATTACTTTTCAGTTCTTAGTATGTAGTTTTGAAATGCTTGTGTATTTTTATTTAAAATTCTAAAACTAGAAATCGCATATAAATATTATCTACTGAGTACTTCTTGTAGTTTAGAAATAATGGTCCTCTAAATATTTACACCAACACTGTTGCACTGCTCCGATATCGGCTTTTCAACGCCTCCATCTGATCCAGTTTCACAGCTGACGAAGTTCAAAAACAATGCCGCTTTTATTTTGCATAAAATAAACCAACGTTGACAGCATTATGTTTTAAATGTGGTTTCATAATAAAACTGCTCAGCTGCCAAATTATTGTTTAGGGTTGCTCACAAAAATTTTATTAATTTATTTATTATTTTTTGAAATATATTTATTAAGCTTGAGGTCTTTTTTATTTCATTTGGTTTTATTCGATATTTCGTTAACAGCTTGTTAACATCATCACGATGTCGGAAAGATTGGCTAAATCTAAAATTTATAATACGGACAGATATAGAATAGCTCATAAATCATTTAATACTTTAAATAGATTATTTAGTAAAGCAATGGATAGAATTGATAAATGGGATAAATCGAATGTAATTTATAAAATACCCTGTAGGGGAAATGATGAGGATAATTGTAATAAAATATATATTGGCACGACCAATAATAAATTGAAGACTCGAATAGAAGGTCACAAATCGGATCAAAAATATACCCACATAAATTCACAAAAAACCGCTTTATCTTTCCATTGTTCTGATTTTGAGAATGTTTCAATATTAAACACAGAAAATAATTATAAACGGCGCTTAATGTTAGAAATGTTAGAAACTATTAACACACCATTAACACATAGAATAAATTTTAAGGTCAATTAATAATATAATTTTTATTTATTATTATTTATTTGTTTATTTTTTAATTAAATTTTTGTCAGTAATCTTTTATCTGTGGACTGTAGATAATAGAGGAATGATGATTCAAAAATATGTTTGCTGAAGTTACATATGTCTACATCATATAAAGTTAAGCATAAAGTTCCCGAAATGAGAATATTCTGTATACTGTATACAAAATTTCGTTTCAGAAAAATTTAGACCGTCTGAATTAAATGTATTTTTTGTCGGAATATGTTTTATTGTAATTCAAACGCATATTGTAAATAGAAAATTTTTAAGGCGATATTTTAAAGCAGCAAGCACTTATAATTCTCAATCGATTTTAAACTAACTAGTGGTCGATGTTTATGGAATTTCTATAAATATTTAAATGGAGATTTCATATTTGACTCTTTAATACGGCAAGAAATCGACGCGGTTACACTTTTTGCCACCATCTTTCAACGTAAGAGAATTTTAATATATTTTCATTGAGAATTTTGCATTTGGTCAAAAAGTTTTTTTTTTCGAATTAATTCATCTCAAATCACAAGAACTGACACAATCTTTCGTCGACACAAGTAGCGATCAGGGCACATTTGCCTTGGACCATTGCATGCATGTGCAATGAATTTATTAAGAACTAGTGGGAATGGCAAAGTATAGATAGGAAATAGGTGCTGAAGTGATTAGTGAGTGATAAGTAAAAAGTAACACAGCTTATTTTGTGCACAATTCTGCCGTGGAGTTTTTTAAGAATAGGTGTATAGCAGACTTGTTGCGTGTCTGCTGAACTGCCGGCTAAGGAGGGCAAGTCAGCATGCCCACATGAGAAATATTTTTATCTTGGCAAAAATACTAAAAACCTTTAAGAGGAGACTTTGTGTATGCCATCAAAACTATTTTTTTAAAGAGTTAATGAAAGGCGCTCTGATGTTACTTAATGATTAGCTGAATACGGCATGGTTAGTCTAGTGAGTAGTGCGCTAGTTTATCAGTTGGGGGTTCTATGTTCTATGTTCCTAACAGAGACTCTGGTTCGTGTCAATACAAAACGTGAAAGTTTTTTCGCAACATGTATCATAATGGGACCACAATATAATTGGACTCAAGTGCTTTGGGACCTTTCCTTACCTTTACATCCAACTTCCTGGCGACCTAACCTAACCTAGACGGACACAGGTCTCAAACACAGTATTTAGTTTTGTAGTCAAAGTGGTAACTACTTCAACCATTGCCTTTTTTATTGATGCTCCTATAGCTTAAAAATGAACATCAGGGGCACTTTTTAAACCTGCTTTAACTAATAATAAAATTCCGGTTGTGTAAAAGTCAGGCGGCATTATTAGTAAGTTTGAACAGGACTTCGTAGTATTTTGATTTCACAGCTGATTCAGCAGCTGATCAGGTTTGCTATACACAAAAGTTTTGTTGGCTGCAAAAATGAAAGGAACGTTTACCCAACAATATGAAAATAATGATTGCTCACAAAATCTACAGCAATTGAATAATCCGTTGTAACTCAATATTTACGTTTGAAGGCAAAAAGTATATGTTGCTTATAAATTGCCGATTTTTATAGAAATTAGAAGTAGCATTTGAGTCAAATGCAAGAAATGTTAAATGTCAGAAACATGAACGGTACGAAACCAACTACACTGTAGGACAATATCAAGCTTAGTAAGCTTAAATTTAGTAGTGCATGGAAGACCTTTTTCTGATGGGCTATTCATCAAAAATATTCTGATAAAGACTTTAATTCGCAATTGCCATGCAAGTATTAATATGGAATGTTTAATTTAAAATTTTCAAAGCGATTTTAAAAATTATAATGAGGAATGACAGATGGTTAAACTTTTTAGTCTAATATTTAAGCCCAAAAAAACTGTTTTATATGAATTTATTTTTGTTTCCCCCCCCCCAAGTGTTCTAAAATTATTTATTGAAATTGATAACTGCTATTTATATTTTTCTTAAAATTTAAATTACATTCATTTAATAAGTTGTATATAGCTGGCATTTTCTTTCTTATTTGAAACGATTGACATTATGTTTGCTGGGCAAATTCTCTCACCAATACCCCCTCATTTAATTTTTGGACACCAATGAACTACAGCCAAATTAGCAAGCCAAAGCAACTCTCTTGACAATTTTTTGTGTTGTTGAAGGTTTATCATCTAAAATCGAAAAGCTGTTAAAATTTGTTAAATTTTTTTTTGATATTTTGCTTCTATATGTACATACAGAAAATTTTGAACTGCTTTAGATATATAATTATAAATTCTGAGGCTAATTGGAGAAAGGATTAACAATATATATATTTTAAAGAAGAGTTTACACTTTAACTTAAATCAAGTTTAAAAAGAACCCTAGAAATGTGGAAAATAAAAAAGTTCTGGGACTCGCAACAAGACATAAAACTAAATTTTGCAACGAAACTCACGAAAGGCAGCTTAATCACAATGATTATTTTTTACGTATTGAATACTGCTTCCGATTCAATGAATGGGAGCCAAAAAAGAGAATATTCCGCAAGGAAATTGGAAATTATCCACATTTGCACTACTTTTTTTTTTTTATTTTTTTTATTTTTTTATTTTTTTTTATTTGCACTACTTCTGGTTCACAATATTAAGTTTTTTGAATAGTTTTTGATATCTTGCCAAATTTCTTACCTGCCTATTATTTTTTGAAACCAGCTGCTATAATATAATATCATGTTTTCAATTTAATTCTCTTATAAAGATATCCACTCTTCACAGGTTGTAGTTGTGTCTTTAATTAAATTTATTCCGAAAGTAAAACATTTTGGGTTTAAATTTTTAATGGCTGTGACATAAAGTACAATGAAATGCTTAATATTTATTTATTTATTTTTTTTTTCTCAATTTTTATTGTTACAGTAACATTTACATTTTTACAATAATTTAATTTTAATTTTAAGAGATCAATTCTTAATCAAATTTTTTCTACTTAATCATTTACAGCAATGTTTTTAATAAGTATGTTTTTATTTTATCATTCATACATTTATTTAGGGAAAAAGGGATATCAAAAACCCCATAAGTAGAGCAGTTATGTCAGAGGGTAAAAACAAGGAATAAACGTTATCAAACTAATGCATTGATGTGTAGATAGCTAGAGTATCTACAACGATTTTTAAAGTTTTCAGACAATATATTAAATTTTATCCTTTAACTAATTTTATGTTAGACATTGAGTGCAAAGTTTGTGTGGAAAAAAATGTATTGGCAAATTATATATCATTTTGTGTAGTTTATTTTGACATATTTGTAGTTTTTTAAGATGACACTCAGAGGTGACATACCAAGCAGGCGCCGCGTAAAACATTATAGAATGGAATATAGATTTTAAGATAAGAAGTTTGTTGTGTGTATTTAGTTCAGACTTTCTGTTTATTAACGGGTACATTAGTTTAATTGTTGTATTAATTTTATGTACAATATATTTAATATGTTCATTAAATAATAGTTTTTTATGCAGCATTATACCAAGATATTTAACCTTGTCATCCCATGGAACAGAGTCGGTACCAACAATAATGTTGGTTTGTGGTAGAAATAAACTTTCTCTTCTTCTTGTAAAGAAGATAGACTGAGTTTTTGAGGGGTTTATCATTATTTTCCATTTCTTAAAATAGTCGGTAACTATTTTAGTTGATTCCTCCAAAGTGTGTACGATATCTTCCGGTAATATTTCTGAACTAAGTATAGCTGTGTCTGTCTGCAAAAATAGATGAATTACATCCATGTAAAGCTGGAAAATCATGCGTAAAAAGATTGTATAAAATTGGAGATTGACATGATCCTTGTGGACATCGAGCAGCAATATCGTAGTTCTGTGATCAAATTAATAATATTTATGTATGTCTCAAGTAAAGAATTAAAATGAAAGTAATATTTCATAAAAATCGATCTCGTATTTGAAAATTTCAATAAGAAACGAGTTCCACTTCCATTAAAAGCTTTTAATGAGCCAGAGCAGTCTTTTGCAATCAAATGAAGTACTTTAAAATTGTATGGCACAAGGAAAATCCGGCAATTAAAATCAGTACAGATCAATTACAAAAAAACTATTTGAAAATCAAGCGAAAGTTTGTCATCATTAAAAAATTTTCTTATGTGAAGTATAGACCTGTCGTGCACCACAACTTGACATAGAATAATTTGCATATCCATACAAGAGCTCTCAATAAGCAGAAAAAAAAAATTTAATTATTTTCCTTTTTTCATTTACATAAGCACACATACATACACACATATGTATATGTATATGTCTGCCTGAATGTACGATACTCTTCGTCACATGCTTATGGTTTATGTGCATTGCGTTAATTCTAATAGCCTGAGGTTAAACAACTATTCCACGTAGCGCATACCAGTTAAATAAATAGCTCTAGACGAAATAACAGAAATACACTTTAAAGCGGCAGCAGCAGCAGCAACATTTAGCTATTCCTTTCTAATCAGAACTAATACATCATATCCAAATATACTGGAAGGCTGTGCTAACCTGAGGTTTTTCTTTTAAAAATGTTTGTTTGTATGCTAATGGTCCGCTGGCTGAAAATGCAGAAAGCATTGGGGGGGACAACACCTTGCTGGTTGGCGCAGCTTACAATCCATTAGTTGGACAGACGATTTTTTTTATTATTTGCGTTATTAGCAGACACACGACTGGACTTGTCTTCTTCTTAACGGCCGACTTTGTTAAATGAAAAGAATATAACAACAAATAAACAATCTGCCGCCGTTTTTGACACAAACGAATGACATTAAATTCCACGTGCATAGATTTTCCATCCTCCGACAAGAAAAGCAACAACAACAACAATAACAACAAAGAAAAGAACGAATTTTTATATTGAATAGTATATCATATGCATTGCTAACATATTTCATCGGCTACCACTTATTTAGTTCATGGAATGACAACTATGAAGACTGCCACCGTAGCAAAGACAATAAGAGCCAACAACAACAACAACAACAACAATAACAACAACACAAGCAAACTAGATCAAACACTTTATAAGACGATGGATAGATGATTTTTCATTTTGGTTTTTGTTGTTGCAGATGCCGGCGGTAGTGGTTGGAAGATGGTTACATTCTAATATGTACGTATCCGTTTAAAGATGGGGGTTCGCATTCATTTACTTGTTGTTTATACTGTCCCAACAGATAAAGCTTTGAAGTAGTTAGTTTTTTAAAATACTCTACATTCGGTGCAGATGGCATGCCATAAAAGTGTTGCAGTTAGCCGATTGACTCGGTACATTGAAGTACTGCAATAGTAATGTCACCTTAATGTAAGACATTATAATGCATATTTACTCAATAGATTTGGACGCAATCTACTCAAAATCTGGAGGGTGGCGATGGTCGAAGTAGTCTGCACGTTGACTACAAAACGAAAAATTTGTCCTGGGTTCAACCCCAGTTTCAAACTCATAAAAACATTTTTCGCATTTTGTCTGGTGTGCATTTGTGTGGCTTTGTGTCAGTTGTTGTCGGATTGTTTCAGTGGCGAAAGCATAGTCACTGGTCACTGAACAGTAATGGCTTCATCTGTAACCAATCCACAGGCACATCAGAACGCCTTCCTTCGTCGGTATTGTGTAGCACCGGCGAAGTAAAATAATTGACTAAAAATGGCTACTAAAAATTAAGCTTCAGCATTTAGTACGCCTCCTATCATTTCCCCTACTATCCCTTTCCTCTAGTTCCAACACAATGCACCGCATATGTAGCAGTCTTCCCCTGAGTGCTGGTCCAAGATAAAAAAAAACAAAAATCTAATAATGCTTAGTGATGCAACTATGTTTTTCTGCAAAATGTAATAAAAAAATACTACTACTAACATACTATAATATATAATATTGGACTGCGTGGTCCATTGTAGCTGAAATTAACTGGTTATAGATATGGTCCTATGTAATTCAGCCGTGGACCATGCCATTGAAAACAACAGCTTATTGTTATACGGCAAGTGTTCGTGCTTTTCTTCGTATTTATGATTACGCCGTCTGAGATGCTCCATGGAGTGGTTAGATGGTGTAGTTTTTGGCTTAGTGTGATATAATGCAAAGGTGTGTTATATGGTCCATCTTTAAGACGTCGAAATGTTTTCTCCATATTCTTGGGTTAGTTTTGGACTAGTCCTAGTCATATATGGACTAATCACATTATCTGCAGGGTATTAATGTGAGAGCGTAGCTGATACATATGGTTTGGTGGAACCAAATGTGAAATACCATATTGGAAAATTTGTGCATAGAAGTGAAATCTAGCTGAATGTAAACGGTCTAGAATTCGAAATAGATTTCAAATCAAATCTACCGGATTTCAGTGGTAGATGTAAATTCACTATTAGCGCGGTTGTTGAACGTAAAAGCGAGACATATGTTTCAGAATTAAAAAAAAAATAATGCACGGCCATGTCAATTGCTTCAATTCAATAGCTCTTTGAGCATTAATATTATGAATGTAGAAAAGTTTTCCAAAATTAATACTTTAATGTTCTTTAAAAATCTAAAATAAGAATGCCTTAATTCGAAAGTTATTTTTGCATTTGTAATGAATTAATGATCTGATCATGATCGCATATATACTGGCAGTCAAAATTACAAGTGATAATTGCTAAGAAGCAAAAAAAAAGATGTCAAAAATAAGAAGGCATGAGTAAATAAGAAATAATGTCAATCACCGAATTTGAATTATGATTATATTTCTCTAAATTTAGGGAAGTTACAAAGCGCATTAAAAGCACTAGAAGTGAAGAAGTGTCAATTCAAAAAATGAACCAAGTTCTGCTGCTAGCAGATATCCAAAATCATTCAGTATATATGCTTACATACGAGAGAGGGAGAGATACGAAAGGTATATAAAACAAAAGCTTCTTACCACATGAAGTATTCTTGGAAAAGATGACCTTAAATTTTAAGCCTTAAAAGTAAAATTCATGCCAAAATTTACAAAAATGTCTTCGTTAAATTAAATTTTGTTTTTCCTGGAACAACTATTCAAAGCTGTTACAAAATATTAAATTTTTATATATGAAATCTTTAAGTAAAGGCTTTGCTATTTAATTTTGAAAAGTCTTACGAGAAGAAATAACGTAATTGCATATTGTAGCAATTTTAAGTTTTTTTTAATATTTTTTTTTTTTGTTAATTTCTATTAGACAGTGACACATTTTTATTTGGCATGCATTTGTTATTTGAGCTTAATTTCATTGCTTAAGGGCTAAAAATTGATATCTTGCTGGTCGTCGTCATGGTTTCGTTATCATCATCAACAACAACAGAATCTGGTTTGGCTTTAACTTCCTGACCATCCAGCTGATAGTTTGACTACAACAGAGGTTTACAAACTTTTAAACATTTCCTTGCTTATTTCGCATTGATAGATTTATTTTTAGTAAAATCTATATATGGATATGTAATTGTAACACCTACGTGTTCATAGTGGTCAATTCTACCTACTTCGAAATTTTGTTTCTTGTCTTTTGGGTGCATATTTTTTTCTTGGACCAGTGATCAGACCAAAGCTATGAATTTTGAGCCGGTATTTCAGGTATGGTATACTGATGGCTCCAATCTGAAGAAAGCTAGAACATGGACGGTAATCAACGTGCCCCGATTCAAGATTCCGCCCAACAGTTTTCCAGGCGGAATTTATTGCCTTTTGGAATATATTTGGGCGATTGCCTCCGTAGGTGGCTATACTATCAGATAATCAAGCGGCTGTTAGGGCCCTTCAGTCGACAATGATAACTTCAGGAATGGTATGCGAGTGCCTAGACCTTCTAAACGAGTTGGGTAATTTTAACACCGTCACATTGGACTGGGTTTCTCAACACGAGGGTAAAAATTGGCGGAAGGGGGCCAAATTCGCACCTAATTAGCCCCAATCCACTCTGATTAAGATATCTATTAATGTAATATTGAGGCATATAACCACCAATTATTTTATTTGTTTATGGTGTCCATCAATGGTCCCTAATAGCTTTGATTATACTTGTGCCATGACATGCCAAAGGGTGAGCAACTGTTCCATAAATTAGTGATGCTGTTTCTTCTGTCATTATTATCATCATTATCTCTGAAGCATATTTACCTCTTCAATATTTTGCGTATTGTAAATTTTTGAAAGCCTTATATACTGGTCATATGGAATGGAGAATGAATTGTCCTTTCTTTGTACAGTTTCGGCTGCCAATAAGTTGGGATCTGAAATTCTATTTATTGAGTACATATTATTAAATAATTTAATAATTCTTCCCAATATTGCGGTAATATTCCGGAAAAAAGTTTTTATATGTAAAAATGTATTCAAACAAAATGTCTACAACAAATTCAAAGAATATTGTATTTTTGGTTTAAAGAACGGTAAATCCATCAATAAAATTTTTTTTATAGATGCTTTAATAAGCGTTAATCATTTATGAATACAACTTTATCCAATTTTGTTTAGAAACGGTTTATCAACCTGCAGAAAGTTTTTATGAATACGGCTGTATATTTTTAATGTTGATTTGTCAATGATATAAAATGTAAGTGGAGTCTCGGTGTTAGAAAGTAGTTTTCAAGAGTGCTTTAAAAAATCGCTTAAACTGATATTCGATAAATTAGCAATATTGCATTTTGGTTTTTTGTTGACATGTTTATGAAAAAAGCAAATGAAGAAATTTATGAACACTTTTAAAGAAAAATACTGCCGCAACTGTAATTCTTACAACTTTGCAATAAATCCATTATTGGATTAACTTCGTTATCTGATTTATTATTTATTCCTATCTATTATTTCATTTATTCAAACATATTTTTCAGATGTTACGAACATGGTGTACGACTTTTTCCTAAATTGTGTTTTATTCTTGTTCATTCTCATAGGACATTTTATATACAGCTATGGACATATAAATGGCACATTTTACCTTTAGTTCTTTCTTGTGCTACAATATCGGAAATATTAATAATAAACAACAAATTTTTGGTTTTTTGCAAAGTTGTATTACTATTAAATAAGCTTACACTAAAATTCATTAATATAAAAACTAAAAAAATTCATTAAGTCTAAACACTCCTGAAATGAGTTGGACACATAAATGGCACAATCTTGAAAAAGTATAAAAAATTTGCTTTCCTCGATTTTTTTCTGTGTACCAGCATTTTATTGTTAATATTTAGTGGTAAACCCTTTGTTTCTGATGACAGCTTCGCACCTCCTGCCCATACTTTCAACGAGTTTTTCGCATTTTGCTTTAGGTATCTCATACCAAGCGTTTTGCGCTGCTCACCACAGTTCGTTCATATTTTTATAATTATGTTTCGCTATTTCAACCTTGACTTCGTTCCATAGGTTCTCTATGGGGTTTAAGTCAGGGCTCTGGGCTGGCCAATTGAAAACATCAATCTTCTCCTCACAAAACCACTTTTTTACTACTTTGGAGGTATACTTGGGATCGTTATCCTGCATGAATTTCCACTTAATTGGCATGGAGTTGAAGGCATATATCTCCATATAGTTTTTCAAAATGTTTAAATATTGAAACTTGTCCATTTTTTCATTTATTTTAACAAGCGGACCTACACCATGCCCAGAAAATACACCCCAAACCATAATGTTGCCCCCACCGTGTTTTACTGTCTTCTGGGTGAACCGAGAATTGAACTCGTGGCCTTTAGGACGATGAACAAAAATTTTACCATCAGGTCCCATCCTATTAATTTTTGTTTCGTCGCTCCATAACACGTTTTTCCAAAAATTTATGGATTTTTCTCTATGGTCTCTGGCGAAAATTAAACGTTTTGAAATATTTTTTTTTGAGAGAAGTGGCTTTTTTCTGGAAATGCGTCCAAACAAATTTGCCTAGTTTAATCTTCTTCTGACAACCCTGCTAGATATTTCCAAGTTCATGGAATCATTTATATATATTGCTATCTGCCGTGATGACTTGAATGGGTTAACTTTTGCCATTCTTACTATGACTGCATCAGTACGCTCATCTGTTTTTCGAGGTCTTGGTTTCCGGCTTTTACCTTTAATCAATATATGGGAATCCCCAGCACATGATTTAATTGCATTGTTAACTTTTTTTCGAGAAATTTGCATTACTCCAGCAATTTCCGCCACTTTCTTACCATCTCGGTGCAATTTCCATATGATCCGTCTTTCTTCAATTGTGGTATGTTTGCCTGAGCTCATTTTTTTAATAATTTATCGGTTTATTTCGTTTTTGTAAACTACGCAAAAAAATAAAGTGATTTGAATTGAATCTACGCGAGAATTGAATATTTTTCGTTTATTTTGCCATTTATATGTCCACTTAAAAGCAGCATTGTTTACACAAAAAAGGTAACGGTAAATAATAATTAAAAATATAACGGATAATTTGAGAGCAGTTGAGACAAAAATTCTGCCAACAACAATCAGAAGAGATAAAACTTGCATTTTTAAAGAAGTTTAGTTAGAAAATATTAAAATCATTGCACATTTTAAACGTGTGCCATTTATATGTCCATAGCTGTATGTACATTTCAAAAAGGTGTAATTTTTGTGGTAGAAAAGATATCACCATAAAATATAATAATAAAGTCTGAATATTTTTAATAAATAAAAGGTAAAGTGCAATGCACTTTCGGAGAACCGAAATCACTATTAGTACCAGTATTTCATACCTGACGACAACGAAACTTTGAAAATACTTAAGAGGCTTTGCAAACTTAAAAAATCTGGAAGCTTTAGCTGTGGCTGGTATACCGAAATACATACATATTTTATTCTCATAGGTATACTTCATTCAGGACCCACTATTGGGACTGATAGCGCTCAGAGAACAGCTTGCCTTCAAGTTATTTAATACGTTTTTATTTTGTTTATGTTTTTCAGTTGTGTATGGGCATTTTTACATTTTGATTTGTATATTTTCGTTTACGTTTTTATTCTGCCTTTGAAATCAAGTAAATAAATACATACTTTTAAGGCCATTTTCACAATGTCTGATTAAGACTTAATTGGAACTTTAACAGTCGGTTAACTAAAAATATATTTCACAATGTATGATTAACTTTTAACTGGCACCATTTAACGAAAAAGTGTCTCTTAAATTTAACCGAACAAAATGTGGCGGTTAACAATATAATCGACACCTATGCCCAGCTAATTTTAATTGATAAATAGAAAAAAAAGAACACATGTAAAAAATGGGAAAGCAGCACTTATATTTTTTCAATATTTATAATTTTAAAACTTTGAAACAAAAAAAAAGAAATCTTGCTGTGATATTAGAGGCTCTACAAAAAACTTTTTAACACGTGCAGATCCTAATATTTTTATAGACCAATATTTTACCTGTCTCATTTGTTTTTTTTTGGAATGTTTCAAGCTGGAACAATTTGTTGCTTCTGAATATTCCGCCATTTCCTTTCAGTATACTTCAATGTTTTTTTTCACAAACATTAAGATTTTTTTTATATTTTCTGTCATTATAGTATTTTTCGTAAACAAACACAAACAATATTGCCATATTTTTTTAGCGAATTCTTTTGTTAAGTAACTGAAGGCTGGTGAAACTGAAATCATTAACCGTCGATTAAATAGTGCCTGTTAAGCAAACCGCCAGTTAGTTAATTTTCTGTTAAAAGTAAAATAATTAGACATTGTGAAAATGGCCGTTAGACATACTATACAATGAGTTATTTTTTGCAGTGTTGTGGGGTTGCATTGACCTTATAATTTTCACAACACCGTATACAAAATTTATTTATTAGGTTTCTGTAGTATTATAATTGAAGGCTCAACGAAATTTTTTTCTTTCGCGAATGCTGCGGAAGGCTCAATAAAAACTAGATTGGGAATCGCTCGACTACTGTAGTATATTTGGCTTCTGAATTGAAAAGAATAATTGTTAATAAAAATTGCAAATGAACGAAAACAAGGTCTGGATGCAGAAAATGTAACACTAATGAATGATTTTAGCCATTTGACTGATTAATTTTCTGTTGATATTAATGCAGTGAATGCATAAATTAGTGTCCAAACCGTTTCGAAATATATGACAGTTTTTAATGTTTTGTCGCTACGTGCAGACTAATTTTAGTTTAAAATGTAGTTTTCTTTTCAACTTTTTTGTTTAACAACCGAATAACGAAAGAGGAAATCATGGTGTTGTAAGCGGTTTTATGTTGCTACAATATTTGTACGCGTATACTTTGGGTTAAAAGCTTAAGAAGATTTAAACTTTTTTCTCTTTGTGCTTCTTGGTTAAAAGTGTTTTGAATATGATGACAAGTTTAATCCAGTCATTCAAGTTGTTTTTATTTAAAATATTTTTTATGTTATTGCTGCTGGTTTTTTTTCTTTTCTTTTTTTCAAACAGTATTTGCGCCCGCCTGTCAGCTTGCCTGTTCTTATTATCTGCTTACATTTTCCAATTAATATTGATAGAAGTCATTAATTGCTTGTTACATTACGAAAATTCATATTGTAATCTATTGACATGGCTTTTATACACATTAGAGATTTAATTTGTGGAGTATGTACTAATGTACAGGGTGGTCTAAAGTAATGTTACTTTTAGTTGTTTTTTTTTTTTCGAAAAGCCTTGTATTGCTATAATTATGCTACATTATTGGAATTTATTGAAGCTGAAAATTGCATAGAAACAATAAAAAAAATAATCCTTAAGGCCTTGTGACTCTTTATTTTCTTTTATTGTTAAAATTATAACGAACAGCACAACAATATAGTGTAATAGAAAATTTTACCACGGTTTGCTTAGACCAAATATAAAAGTTTTGTTTACATTTGCGGTTTCTTTCTTTCAATTGTATATCAATAAAATGAAAAATTAATAAAGTGTGTGTAGGGGCTTTAAAATTGGTTCATTCGTTGTTAAATTAATTCTTATTATTGCAAGAAATTTTACAAAATTAATATTGCAATTTCTTTTTTAAAAACGTAGCTCCAAAATTTAATATGTCTCTTTGACATCAGAGACGCTACAACACTGCTATAAAAACAAATATCGTGCAAAAAGCAGTATTGTAAGATAGTAACGCTTCACCTCCTATCATTTCTCCTACTATCCCTTGCCGCCAGTTCCAGCACAATGCACTGCATGTGTAGGGATCAACTCCTGAGTGCTGGCCCAAGTTAAGTTATAAAGAATTTTGAAAGATACGGGGGCCATTGATAACCACTAGCGATCAGTCGTCGGTTGTGAAGTTCTTATTTCCTAAAACTTTCTCGTCAATAATACATGCTTCATCATTAATATTATTATGGGTTCGCTAAATGAAAGTATAATTAGAAAAGGACCGGAAGTTAGTCTTTGTGTATTTAAAGTGATAGAAATGGGACCCCTTATAATATGAACGGAAAGAGGAATAAACACTGTACCCTTATGATCTTCAATGATCTTCTATGATCTTCCTACTGTTGTTTTGCATTCTAAGTACTGATGAATGCCGATAATGTCAATATTTTTAATTCTTTTAGTGATATTAATGGACATAATTCACTGAGTGCTGATTTTCAGAATTTTTATCAATGGTGCAGATTTAATTAAAGAAATGCAAACACATGCCATTATTCAGACACAATCCGATTGCAACTTCCCATTATATTGATGTTGATATTTCAACTAAAGTTCAAAGCATTTTAGATCTTGGCATATTATTGGATCATAAAAAACTTAACTTTCGTGATCACATCTCTACAATGGTCAATAAAGCCTATGGGGTTCTTGGATTCATGAAACGGTGGTCTAAGGAATTTCTAGACCCTTATATTACAAAACTTTTATACACAGCCCTCGTCCGGCCAATTCTTGAGTATGGTTCAACTGTTTGGGATCCCTGTTACTCTATTCATATTAATAGTATTGAATCGGTACAAAAACAATTTCTAATTTTCTGTCTGCGTGGTCTTGCCGCCGTATCATAGCAGACTTGCATTAATAAAACTGCCAACGCTAAAAAGTCGACGGACGATGCTGAGCGCACTATTTGTCATGGGTCTGATTCGTGGATATGTTCACTCCGAGTTCCTTCTTGGTCTGTTAAACTTCAACGTTCCTGTTAGACCTACCCGCAATTTCGAACTCTTGGCATTGAAATATCACCGCACTGTATATGCTACTAATGATTTATTTCGCCGTGCTTGTGTCAACTTTAATAAATGCTACCACGTTATGGACATATCTGAGTGTAATGACGTTCTAAAAAGAAGTCTTACTTTATTTCTAAATTGCTAAATTAACTATTTTTATACTGTTTTACTTATTCGCATTTAGTCAGTAAGGATGTAAAAATCTATTGACCTAATAAATAAATAAATAAAATGTGATCAATCTTATCAATTTGTTAAATTCTGTCCTTGTTGTAACTGGAGAAATATGCCCTTCTTTACCCTTCCTCTTTTTAGTGGCCTAACGCTTTGTACAAAAAAAACGTTAAACAATTTTTTGAGACCACAAGTGACACGTTCAGTGTCTTGTGAATGTTCGAATCTCTATTCCGCCGAAGGCGTTACCCTTTTCTATTAAACCGTACTTTTTGCATCCTGAAGTATATGTTCTCCTTTTCTATTCAACCATAATTTTTTATTAAAAGTTACTTTTTTAGAACTCATAAGGAAATGATAACTATACTCTCGTTATCATATATATTTCATCACAATCACCACAATAGATTTTCTTTTTCTACCTAGAGAATTTTTATAAATTCTCTAAAAACATTAATAAGAACTAAATAGCCTTTTAATAATCGCTAAATTTGCTTCATGTGTAAACTTGGACTTGAACTAATAAAATATTTGAAACTTGTAAAACTATTAGCAGTCACTGTTCTTGTCAAATTCCTGCTAACACTTTCTAAAGTTTTAAACATAAGATTTTTACTACAACCAATTGTTTGATTTATTGTAACGATAAAATATTCAAGCAATAAAATTTGACGGAAGTATTAACGGTATTAAAATACAATACATATTTCAAATAGCAAATTTACAATAATGACAGTAGAACTACAAAAAAAATTATAGTGAACGTTAAAAGTGTGAATCAAAAGCTTAACGATCACTTAGAAATTGGAATAAAAAACTTTATTAATTATGATTGCAATAAACAACATACATTAAAATTGCTTTCATATTTGTGGCTCAAATGATGATGGCTGGCTACTGCTAGCGGTGACGATGATGATGTTGACAATAATGATGATTGTACTCGTAAGATGACGACACCACCACAGTATCCAACCATACATCAAATTGTGCAGAATACGGGAAAAAAAATTATTTACTGAATACTGCAACATCATTGTCTTTTGCAAAAGGGGATAAATTCATAAATATTGTATGAAAAGAAAACACACAGACAAATAATAGATCGATCGATCCTTCTTACTTTTCTTTCTTTCTTTCTACTAGATGGAATGATTTTTGCCAGCTATTCGAGGTAAATTTTGCTGCCAATCGTACAATATAATGGTTGACTTAGAATGTGAGTTCTATCAATTACTGATGGTACTTCGATGGTTAGATGACGGCATGCTCCGAGGGTTGTACGACAAATTGAGTATTCTAAATTTTAAAAAAATAGCACATTTGAGTATTTAGAGATATTCTGTACAGTATGTTTTCTTCTTAAGTCCCCGTCCATTATCAATATATATTAGGTCTGCTCGATATTGAATGACAGCTGCCATTTTTTTTTTAATGTGACGTCATCGTCGAGAAATGTTTTGTTGTGGTTAAATGGAAATTTAAAAGCTAGTGATTAAAATTATTATTATTACATATTTATTAAGAAAATTAAAGGATTATTTTATTGACAATTAATTAAAATTAAATGTGAACTGAGTTAGAGCAAAAAAAAAGAATTTTTAATAAACAATTTGTGTAGAAAGTGATAAAATTTATTTGGACAATGAAATACTGTGTGGTAAAAGATTGTAAAAGCTCGAAGCAGGATGATAAAAATCTAAAATATTTTACGTTTCCAAAAGATCCAGAAATAAAGAAAGTGTGGATCAATGCATGCGGTAAAAAAAATGTTAATTGGAAATCTGGAACAATTTGTTCTAGACATTTTACGAATAATGATTGGCGTTTAAAGGATATATTATTGAACACGCCAATAAGAAAAAGATTGTTAGATGCGAAGGCTGTCCCATCTTTAAATATCCATGTAAACAGCATTTTACCAGTCGAAAGATAGAAACGATACGTAAAAAGAGCAAACAAACAAATTGTAAAGGAAGCAATTGGTGAATTTGATTTAAAGTAAATACAATTTTTTTAAAATCCACTTTTTTTTAATGAAATAATATTTACAATTATTTATAGTCTGCAGAAATTACAAGAAGAAAGTATTGAAAATATTGAAAATGAAAATCCAAATAAGTCAGTTGCAGTTCAAACAGAGGGCTCTATAAACCCTGCCAAGAATTTATGGGAAACATATTAAAATTAGAAAATATATTTAAGGAAATTAATAATAATACTTTAAGTCTTCGAAACAATTATTTAATATACCATAACATTAAATGTGATAACATACATAGATGTGCCTGAAAATGTAAAATCGTTATTTTTTAAAAGTCGTTTATATTTTAGAATAAGAAATTTAAACAAAATATTAATACAAGAAAAAAATGAAAAAAGAAAATTAAAAAATACTATACCATAACAATTTAATTTGTTTTATTTATTTTAACTTTAAAATTGCAAAATATTTGAAAAAAAAAACAAACCCCATACATATTAAAAACAAATCTCGACGATGACGTCACAGTAAAAATAATTTGAACTGTCAAGCAGACCTTATATATTTAGATCATGTCCCCGTCCATATTGTGAAGCATATGCTGCAAAAGTTTTTTGAATTCTCTTTTGAAACTGCAGCAGTGCAGTGTCCATACATGAATCTTTTGCTTCATGTTTAGTACTTTTTATTCCTCCCTTCTATCATCTTTTTTTAATTTTTTTTGACATTTCTCAATACCGAATGTAAATATAAAATAACTACCCTGTGGTAGAAGGTGTGAATATTTTTTTTTGGATAAACATTTGAAGCACAAGGTATAATTTGAAGCAAAATGGACGCTAAGAAGAAAAATTATATAATAATTTTTATATAATTTTATATTTTTTTTTTAAATTTTTGATTATATTTCACAAAAAATTAACAATAAAACAGGGTAGCTATTATTATGATAGATGTTAACAGTATACCAAACGAAAAGAAATAAAATGAAACGTCAAATACACCTCAACTCAAAAGATGCAAATAAGAAATTCAACAAAAGGACATGAAACAGCGTACATACTTCCACTCCTCTTCCCCTTCTCATCAACAAACTCAAAAGTTTGGCAGCATATGCTTCACAGTATGGACGGGGACTAAGCAGTGTTTACCACTAGAACGCCCGCGGGCATTCTTTATGGGTTAGTGTCTCATACGTGTGAGCTGAAGTGAGAAAGAGCAATATTACAAGTGATGCCAGTGAAGAATTTCGCACCACTGGCTTCCAAACTACGCATTTGAAGAAATATTAAAAAAAACTCCATCAAAGAATGGGCGGCATTGTTTTGCTAATTCTCACGCAATTAAATATGTGGATTTGGTTTTTTCTGCATTCTGCCCGGTTGAAGAACTATCAATAGTTGTCACGCTATTTTCTCCCTGATATTCAGCTGCCATATTTTCGTAAAAACGTTTTTTTAATGTCATGAGGATTTCATTTCTTTTATCACTTTTAACACCTTATTCGTAGTCCTTATGGATACTTCTATAATGTCTCTCAATATTATATTCTTTCATGGTAACTACACGCCCACATATTAGACATTCCGATTTCCCAGAAATATTTTCTGCAAAAAAAATATTTTTTTTCCCATTCAATATTAAACATTTTATATATTTATTAGGCAACACATTAAATAAAAAGTTAATTTCACTGTTTTTATTATTTGACAAGTTTTGTTTTATTCTTTAGCACTTCTATCTCGGCTATATTAACTAACAATTCAGTCGATAATAATTAAGTTACAACTTCAATATTAATAAAAGGACAAAGTAATACACAAAAAGTAATACAATAAATACCGTTAGCAATTTAATAAGAAGTTTTAAAAAGAGCTAGTGATGTACATATAGGGTTACGATTATAATTTTAGTAATCGGCAACACTGAATATATCAACTTCACTTGTTTTATTCAGTCATAAACGAGCAGTTGCTAAAGGAGGGTGAACGCCGCTTGTTTCTTTAATTTTATAAAAAAAGGAGAATAAGAAAATGCCTATGTATGTGTTTGGTAAACACTGTTCTTAAGGGATAGGAGCCACGTTATTCAGATGGCTTCAAACCTTACTACAGTCAAATTTATATTATGTTCTGCTTTAATTAAAAATTAATGCATCAGACAGCATTACAGATGTCTCTTCCATATAATATACCTTTTGAAAAAGAAGGTAGCATAGCCCTGTGATGATTAAAGACATATTTAGATCCTTGTGAATGGTAGTGTTTGTTGTTACTAGAAACGCTGCTTATCAGAATTTTGTTTCGTTGTGTTTGAATTTGTTACATATAAGAGTCTCTGAATACTACAGAGCTAATTCAAACGGAGCTAAATTTCTAAATTACTTTTTGAAACTCCAGTGCGCTAATTTTAATGAAATATGTGGACGTATGACAACACGAGTGAATTTAATTTGCTGCACCTAATTGACCTTTAAATATTATACATGTCCCAACGATTTCAATCGGCTGTTAATGCTTCCTGAAGAAAACTGAATATTAAAATATATTTCCACCTAGCGATTGCGCAAAGTCTTCCATTTCTTCTATTGCTCTTCTTTGCTAATTCAATTACGGCCGAAATACGAATATTGTCATAGGGTGTGGTAGTAATAGCATTGTAGAACAGACACAGACAACTTTATAAAACAGCCCTCGTAATTACAATGCTCAATATTGTGTTCAAATTATGTATTAGAGGAAAAAATAATTACGATTATACTACGAGCTCGTGGATGCAGCATAAAAGCATCACAATACATTTCATTCAATTGCTTTTTACTACCAATTTTTAACTACATATTTGCAGCTACCGCTACTGTTACTGCCACAAATAGCAACTTTGTGGCTTAGAACAACAAAAATATAAGTTGTGGTTTTAGTTTACTTATTCTTACAACAAACAAGTCAAATTCTAATATCAATATGTGCATAAATCTATTAAACAGTGGCAAAATATTTGCCATTCATACTTGCGCCACTGCTTTGGCTTTCGGAAATGCTTATATTTCAGCAGATGAGGGAAATGTTGCAAGTGATGCAAATGATGACGATGACTTTGCTAACCGGCTTGTCTTTGTTTTTTTTCGGTTTTTTTTTGTGTTTTTTGTGTTTTCGCTACTTAATTTTTCCTGCCTTTGTTGCCGTTGATCTCGAATGGTAGTGATCAGCTTTTTTCAGCGGCTATCCATCTAACGTGTCATTTAGTCGATTCGACTTTGTATGTTGCGTGCCACCAATAAATAAATGCTTCTACTTCTTTTGTGGCTTTCGCAGTGGGGAAAAACTATTTTGTACTCGTTATTTAGTGTTGAAGGCACATTAAAATTCTTTTTTACGATTTCTCAACACCAGAATTTCCGTCATAGTCAATATTTTGACCGTGTTGAAAAATGCGCTCAGTTATTTGGACTTACATGGCACATGACATTTATTGAGCATTTAAATTTAGTCCTTCCTGTGTGTGAAGAAAATAACAAATATATGGCCAATAAATATTGGACAATTCTAACGGGTATCCTCAGAATTCCTATTAAATACTGGTGCTTTTTTTTATTTATTTTTTATCTTGGACCAGTGCTCAGGGGCTATCCCCTACATATGCAATGCATTGCACTGGAACTAGAGAGCGGGATAGGGTAGAGAATAGACAGGTGGTGAAAGTGGTACGAAGAAGATAGAGCTTAATTCTTGCACAACTCTGCAGTTGCGTGTTAATTATAAAGCAAAGTTGCGGCGTCTCTGATGTTTTTTTTTACGCATTATTTTTTTTTTAAGCTAATGGAGCCATTTTTTATTTATTATTTTACTTCGCCGACGTTTTCTTGCTCAAATACCGATGAAGGAGGATGCTGGAGCACAGAAAACTCAGAAAAGACTCTCTTCTGATTTGACCTGGCTGGGAATCGAACCTGCGTCTCTCTGGTTGCAGAGCCAACACGCTGACTACTCGCCATACGTCAAAGTCTGTGTTATACGGTATATTATTGCCTAAAATTTTTCTTACTATTCTCATTTTCATGCCAATTTAATTTAACACCCTACAGTGCTTTAATTCTCATCGTTTTCTCCGCATATAATGTGGATCTAAATGTACTACATCCATACTTATGTGAGAGATTTTCTACAGGGCATAATTAAGAACAACATTTTTGTGTTGTATCTCATAATGAACACTTATTGTTAGTTCAATTATAACAAGGTTCTGCCCACTGATTCTAGCAGAGGGGCATAAATATCTGTATTTACGTATATCGGCATTTTAAAAGTTTACGTCTGTAACGTACGTCTTGTTTTTGAGAGGTTTTTTTGTTTTTTTATAAATTTAGTCTGAAATTGGGGTTGAATCCAGGTCTGTTTTGGTTTTGTAGTCAACGTGCAGACTACTTCAGCCATCGCCACCCTGGTTGAGAACAGAAAAAAGGCAATATTCAAAAACGCATAAAATTGATCAGATGATGATTTTGTATTAAATATATTATCCTTAGAAAATATACACAAAAAAAAAATTTAAGAAATATGCCGTTACATTACTTTTTTCTAATTCTGATTCGCATATTCGTACTCTTTAAAAAAATTTTCTATAAACTTTCCCAAAACTTCACGTGTTATGTTGTTTATTTTGTGGCGTATATGATTTTTTTTCATTGCTGTATGGCTCTAGGCTTATTAATATAAAGTTTTCCGTGCAAATAATTCCAACGGAAACCGTCTGGAGCGGTTAAATCTGGTGAACGCGGACGCCAATTAAAATTGCTTGTACGGGAAATAATTCGCTTAGCAAAGATGTCGCGTAAAAGAGCCTTTGTGACCCTCGCACTGTACTGTGCGTGCGGCTCTATCCTGTTGAAACCATACTTGCGGATGGTTTTCCACAGCTGGGCTAAACAAAATTTCCTACATTATCCGATATCCGATAACAGTGATGGAAACGCCGATACCATGTTAATTTTTAAAAAAATATGGGCCAATTATCCGTTCCGCCGAAACACCGCACCAAACGGTACACTTAAGTGAATGTAGTTCGCGCTGTTGAACTAGTCTTGGATCTTCTGTTGCCCATATACTGGGCTATTAACGAGCCCATTCAATTGGAAATAGTATTTCTCGCTCATAATTAAATGATGATTTTCTACTGCTTTTTGACGAAAATACATGGCATAATCAAGTCGTTGCTGTCGGTTTCAATTCTTAGGCATGCTGAATTTTGCATGGAAAGATTTATATTGTTTGCAAAATTGTCTGCAGCGACCCTCATGACAAGTCAAATTGTGTTGAACGTCTCCTTGTTGGTCTCTCTCCATCTTCCCGAATACTCTTCTGTACCCGTTCGATATTATCATACGTGTCCACCGTTCGTCGTCTGCCGGGAAGGAAGGTTCCTTACTACTGCTTGTTGTAAAAAATTTTCAACCAGACGGTTTATTGTTGATTCTGAGGATTCAATAAATTAACAACGATATGCACGCTGAGTCAAAACAATAGATTGTTGATTTAAGAAATAAAGTTCGACGATTTCGGTACGTTGTTCAATTGTATACTGTTAAATTTTAAGTTTTACAAGTCTTCTTTATAATAAAAGAGTTATAAGGCATTCAAACACCTTCTCTTATTTTGGGCCACCCTGTACAACTGTATCAATTTTGCGAATATTAGCTACGTCAGTAATAATTCAGATGCAGATGCTAAAACCAGGATTATTAAAATAAGTACTTTTGATATGTTTATTTCTTAAAAAAATTACAAGAAAATAAATCAATTTTGAGAACGTTGGGTGGAGCAGCAAAATTGAGTACAATGGCTGCTGATGTACACATTTTTTTACTTTTTTTCCGACGACCACAATGATATTTCAAACCTTAAAAAAGTAAAGTTTTGTACGGCAAACATTTCAAATGCTTCAACAGCGCATCTTTTCCAAAACACAAATTTAATATTGCCATTATTCCAGCAGATCCGGATTGTAATTCGGATGCGTAGGAGGGTGTTGCGAGGCTACTGACGTTGATCACATTCCAAATTATGCACCGAGTGAAAGAGAAGTGGTTTCTTTAAGTAATAGTTAAGGCGACATGCCACTTCAACAGTTGCGACGTACAATATTATCATAAACATTTGGACCAAGAAAACCATGCCATATGCACAAAACTACAAAACTGACTTTTTCAAGACAATGAACTCAATAAAGTCTCGAATCGAAATGGAAAGTCTTCAATTGAAATTTTTGTTCCTTAAGGCTGCTAATTGCAGAATACAATTTGGAAGTTTGTATCGTTGATCATCACGTTCAGGTTGCAGTCTAATTTACTTTTTGTGTCTTCTAGCACCGTTCAAAGTAACCAAAAATAAAATAAATAATTTTCACACTCTTGCTTGCGGTCGTTCAGATTTCTCGAGCGTAAGATATTTTAATATCTAATTTAATTTAAATATAAATTTTTCATTAAATTTAACCAAGCAATAATCATTTTGTCAAACTTCACCACCTTGTCTACTTATTGCACATTTTGTAACTGGTATTAACCCTCCCTACTAACATTTGCAATCAACAGATGTCTTTTTAAGTCAGTCTCCGGTTACTTGAAAATGATTTTGGTGCGTGCAATTAATTATAGAGTATGGAATTTAATACTGAAAGAAAACAAATGTGTGGTAAATATTTTCAAGTTAAACACCAAATTGTAGTGGTTTCATCGCCCAAACCAACTATATTATTCAACAAGATACAATTATGGGCGTTAATCAATTACTAATGAGCCGCTAATCATAAAGCAGTTAAGAGCAATGAAAATCAAACCAATAGTCTGTCTGTCTTAAATGGCCTGTCAAATGCTTTTGGAGAAACGAATCGAAAGACTCTTCAACATGCAACAGGTATGAAAAAAAAATTTTTAAGAATTAAAAAAAAGATAGCTCTTCGTCATTTGTTTAAAAAACTATACAATTATCTAAGAGTGTACTCTTATTTTACTTAAGATTACTTGGTTCTATAAGACTTTTAAACAACCAGTATTTATATGATATAAATATGTATCCGTAAGGGTATAAGTTTCATGCAGTTACTAATTAGATTGTTTGTTTACTTTTTTTTATCTTGGACCAGCAATCAGGGGATGAGCCCTAAACATGCGATGCATTGCACTGAAACTAGGAAATTACGTTCTTGGAAGAAGGACAGAGGTAGTAGTGTTTATGGACATTTCAGTTGAATCTTCCCACTTCAAAAGTGACAGGTAAGACATGAGCAGGGAGTTTTTTTTTCTTGGACCGGCACAAGCTTGGCTTTGTGCTGGAACAATGAAATAAAGTTTTTCTAGGAGCAGATATCGCCGTAGAGCGTTCACTATGGCAGCCACATTGATGGTTGTTTAGTAATTTTTTTTTCTTTATCTTGGACCGGCACTCAGGGGATGACCCCTACATATGCGTTGCATTGTGCCGGAACTAGAGAAATGGGATAGTAGGGGATATGATAGGAGTTGAGGTGAAGCTGCACTATATTACAATACTGCTTTTTGCACGTTATTTGTTTTATACCAGTGTTATAGAGAAGCGTCTCTGATGTCAAGGAGACGTATTAAATTTTGAAGCTTCGTTTTTAGTAGCAATTTTTTAGTAATTATTTTACTTCGCCGGTGCTAAACAATACCGACGAAGGAGGGCGTTCTGATGTGCCTGTGGACTGGATACAGCTTAAAGTGTTTACTGTTCAGTGAGCAGTAGCTATGCCTTCGCTACTGAAACCTTGCGACAACAACTGACACAAAGACACACACATATGCACATCAGAAAAAATGCGAGATGTTTTTTTTTTGATGAGTCTGAAAGTGGGGTTGAACCCAGGAAAAATTTTTCGTTTTCTAGTCAACGTGCTAACTACTTCGACCATCATCGCCGCCTTTGTTGGACTCTAGATATTTCATTAGGTGGAAGTTCACCAAATTTTTCATCACTTTGGAAATCGCGAAACATATTGCGATTGGGCGGTATTTTTCAGGACAGAAATGGTACAATGATCCGAATTTTTGAGAGGTTTGCTAACGCTCATTTCATACTTATCTGGAAGTGAAGTGAGAAAGAAGTTGAGAATGTGTGTGGTGTCCATCAACAAGCGGCTCATTCATTAGCAGCACAAAGTGATTATGCGCCTCACTACATTGGAGTTCTGAAGTTGTATGGCTGGAATGGTTAAGACATAATACATATATCTAATTAGTGTCACTCTATTTCTATAATTATTGCTGGTTTACTGATATTCCCTCGTTCGTTCGTTCGTTGGACATCCAGTGTAGTAATGTTTTGTGGGCCCTTCTTTCATTTCTTTATTTTGGGGATATATTTAATTTTTGGGAAATTGAAAATATGACCCAAATAAAAAAGTGTTGACTTTGTTGCTTAAATTTGACTTCACACTTAGGGGCCTTATTTGCCGGGGCCATATTTCGCAGTGCCTAAAAGTGTTATTTTTAGTAATTGTGGAGATCTGGCAACGCAGTTGATTGAATGAGTATTATTAGTGAACGGTAGAAGAGCTGAACATACGTGCATTTGATTTGTATATTCAAATTATAGAAAAGGTTTAAATAAAAACAAACGTAATTGGTTAAATAATTTGTAATCCTGTTTATTGAAATTGGGGGTTATTACAGTAATAATTAAGAACTTATTAAACCAAAAAATAATATTTGATTAGCAAGTATTTCCTATAGGGAATTCATACCTGAATTAAATTAAATATAAATACTCGAATATTATTTCCAAGAGAACTATGTATTTGCAAAGTCAAAAGCAACAATTTAAATTAATTCAACGTACATACATAAAATAAAAAAAAATGTATATTAAAATTCAAATACCTCCCAAACAGTTAATGAAATGAAGTCACTTGAATACGAATAGCGTTCATACAGAAACAACTTCTTCTAGACTTCATGTGATCAGAAGATCACAGCAATGAGGGGTGTTATAAAAAGTGATAACTCATCATTGGCAATCATAACTTATCAAGAGTTTAACGCAATAAGCAACGCCTTGGAGTAGTCTTGAGATGGTATTGGTTTATAGAATGGAATTGAAATCAATTGAAAAAATAATTCACCATCAAATGAATGAAAGCAAGTAGTGAAGCCACTTTATTTATACTCGTACCCTACTGCAACAATTATTCGATATGGCATTATATTATATGTACTGCAAATACATGGTATTCGATTTGATATTTTATCAGTATTATTTTATTGGAATTGCAGTACAGCGGGCAAAATTTTCGTTAGAGGTTTTTGAATGTAATTGAAATACCTTTAAGTGGCTGACAGACGATCAATCTTCAGCTTCAATATTTGTCATTGTGTGCGAAAAATAGTCACACATAAACGCTCTGTGTAATATTGTGCTTTCGCACGTTCTTTTGTTTTTATACTCGTAGCAGTGCTGAAGATTCGGTTTAGTAGCTATTTTTATTATTATTTTACTTCGCCGGTGCTACACAATACCGATGAAGGAGGGCGTTCTGATGTGATTGTGGATTGCTATGAGCTGAAGCCGGTATTGCTCAGTGACCAGTGACTATGCCTTCGCCACTGAAACCTTCCGACAACAACTGACACACAAAGACACACTAATACACATCAGAAAAATGCGAGATGTTTATTTTTATTTAAACATTTTTTTTCGGAAACTGGGGTTGAACCCAGGTCTGTTTTTTGGTTGTGTAGTCAACGTGCAGACTACCATCCATCGTGCCATCGCCACCCTCTTAAGAAGAACATGAAAAAATATTGGAGTGTTTTTTAAATTGATTATTTTCTATTAAATTTATTAAAAATTAAGCCATATATATGTACATACAAACAAACACCACTGATGCAATTAAAAACAAAAATTAATATTCCTGTTGCCGCTGGCTGCGGCTTGAGTCTTGTAAAGGGCGAATTTAACAACACCAAATAAGGCACAAATCAATTTCAAAATGGTGCGTTTATTTCTTATTTCTATTAGGAAACACAAATTAATAACAAATATTACAATAAATAATCAGAACAAACTTACCGCAGTGCTTTCCTTCACAAAACTTTACTTTACTTTTCTTGCTACTTTGAGTGCACATCGTAGTTGTGACGCATTACAAATAGAGTAAAAAATTAATTGTATATCGCTCATTAATGGCTGTTTGGGATGTGCAAATTAAAAAATATAGTGGCAAAAACCAAAAAAAGATATCATCAGTGCTTTTAATGAAACTATTCCCAGAAGGTTAAGAGCTAGATGTAAGACAAATCATACAAAGTTATTCATCAAAAGTCAATTTTCTGAGGGTGGCGATGGCTGAAGTAGTCTGCACGTTGACTACAAAACCAAAAATTACCTGGGTTCAAACCCAGTTTCAGACTCATAGAAACATCTCGCATTTTTGTGATGTGTTGTCGGAAGGTTTCAGTGGCGAAGTCATAGTCACTAGTCATTGAACACTGAACAGTAACAGCTTGAGCTGTAACCAATCCACAGGCATAGCAGAACGTCCTCCTTCGTCGGTATTGTGTAACAGCGCTGAAGTAAAATAATTACTAAATGGATATTAAAATAAAGCTTTAGAATTGCAAAAGAGGGTGGCGATGGCACGATGGATGGTAGTCTGCACGTTGACTACACAACCAAAAAACAGACCTGGGTTCAATCCCAGTTTCAGACAAAAAAATTTTTAAAATAAAAATAAACACCTCGCATTTTTCTGATGTGCATTAGTGTGTCTTTGTGTGTTAGTTGTTGTCGGAAGGTTTCAGTGGCGAAGGCATAGTCACTGGTCACTGAACAATACCGGCTTCATCTGATAGCAATCCACAATCACATCAGAACGCCCTCCTTCGTCGGTATTGTGTACCACCGGCGAAGTAAAATAATAATAAAAATGGCTACTAAACCGAAGCTCTTCAGCACTGCTACGAGTATAAAAAAACTAAAGAACGTGCGAAAGCAGAGCTGCAAAATAATTAATTAAACTTCACCTCCTGTCGTTTCTCCTACTATCCCTTTCCTATAGTTCCCAGCACAATGCTTCGCATGTGTAGGAGTCATCTCCTGAGTGCTAGTCCTAGATAAAAAACAAAAAAAAAAAAAACTTTGCCACCTCAAATACACAAGATTGTGAGTCTTTTTAAAATGATTGCAATATAGAAGGTATTAGTAAATTTTTATTGGGCAGACAAAATTTGCCATGCCTTTTTATTTCTTTTGAAATGATAATACACTGAAAAAACAAATTAAAAATAGACATAAGCAAATTATGCATTTCAAATGTTCCCCAACACAATTTTAAAACGGTATCTCAATGACTGGTAGCAGTGTTTAGTTTTTGTAGTGGAACAAAAAATACAAAATAATTTTAAGATAAACTAACTCATATTTCATGTGGGGCTCGGTAGTTTAGTGAGGAGTGCTGTGGTCTACCAGTGTGGAGTCTAGATTCGATTCCTTGTGAAGATTCTGATATGTTTCATGGCAACGGCAAAGATACTCAATGATGAGGTTAGGTTAGGTTAGGTGGATAACTCTCGCCGTAGGAGAACTGCTCACTTATGCCAGAGCTTAGGCCCATTCACAAGAAACACCCAGGATTTAGGCGGGTATCGAACCCTCACTTCCAGATTGATAAGACTAATTGGTCATGCACTAGGCTACGGAGCTACCCAATGATTAGGTTAGAAGTCGAGAATTACCAGTCGACTACCAGGGGACAATAGAGTCCAGATCTTAATAGTTATTGGGTGTGCCACTTGTTGGATGGACCGGCATTTATTATGATATGAAAGGGGTCGAAAAGTTATCCGATTTAGTGGTGGTCTGCTTCGATTACAAATTAAATTAAATTTCAAAATGATATCAACAAAATTTGTGCGCTCTTTTGATCCAGCCTTCTTAAAAGTCATGCTTTATAATAATTCTTAATTTCGAGATATCCTACAATTAACATCTTCATTATAATAACATTTTCCAGTGAAACATTACGCAATTTATGTAGGGGTATTAACAACTCAACTGCGTTTATAGAATGTTTTTCTACGTTGTGTCATTCTGATTGCAATTCATGGTTGTGCCATTAACAATCCATTGGCCAATAATTATAGCAGTGCGCAAAAGGCGAGCTAGTAGTAATCCATATATAATAAATGGAATTGAACAGTAAGAACAATTGGAAGAAAATGCCAGTTAAGTATAGGAAACAAAGATCGCGTTGGGTGGTTGACATACGAATACACATGGGCATCCGAGAGTTGAAAAAAATGAGGCTACTACTGCCAACTTCATATGAAAGAAGATGAAATGAAAATCGCAGAAGGGTGATTTTGTTTATTTTACTTTTTTGGTGTTAAAAGGAATTCTAAACGTATTGCTTACACAAACTCCAGTTTCGGTTTATGTATGTTCAAAGAAGTGTTTTTGTTTTCATTAAACTTTAAGTGGCACTTCGCTGCAATTCCTATAAAAATCCAAGAAAAATAAATGAAATCTTTGTTGTTGCGGTTATTTCAAGTTTATTTTTCAAAGGCTGGCTGTGTTTATTATATGGCACTTCCTCTTAAAGATCATGCGGTAGGATCTGTAATATGCACTCAAAAAGTTTAAACTAGTCAAACTATCAGTTTTATGGCTAGAGGACAAAGAGCAGCAGCACACTATTATCGTGGATCCCTTTTTGACACACAGCTCCTCCGCTTTTGAGTTTTTAAGGTACAGAGCAGCCATTACGTTATTTATTTTATTTTAACTTGGCTTTTTTGTTCTTGGACAAGTGCTACAGTTGCATGTTTTAAGAATTGTTGCTGCGTCGCAGTTGTTATATTGAGGCATTAATTTTTAGGATTTTACTTCACCGTTTTATTTTTGAAATATCTACCGACGAAGGCGGGCGCAGACGCAATTAACATTTTATGAGTCTGATCGGTGATTTTAATGGCTGTAGAGTCAACACGCTAACTATTAAGCCAGCAGCTTCCAAAAATTTTGCAATTTTGTTGGGTATATTTGACCAAATGAAAATCGAACATAAAACTAAATCTGATAGAGTGCAGAAGTGAGTAAAATAAGAAATACTCAAATTAAGCTCGTGACTAATTTGAGCACCAATAAACTTGCAAATACTTTTATATTGCAATATATTTACGTACAAGTGTTGCAATATAGTCGAACATTTTCCTAAAATTATACATGAATCCCTGAACACTTGTGTATGAGAAGGCCGTATCGGCTGCGATTGAGCATTGTTTTAATATCTTTTTGCTTCTATTTATATATGCGATAATGGATGGCACTTCAGTGTAAGCTAAGTGGCTAACAAGTGTTGAAAGCCATCTAAAGTAAACGACGTTGTAAACATTTTTTGGCAAAGTATTGGTTTTCATATTTCGATATGCGCAGCATCTTGAGAAAGGAAGAACCATACCAAGAATATTATTTTGCTTTATTCGCGCATTTGAGAAAATATATTTCTTAAAAAGGCTGCAAATGAAGTAGAAAAAAACATTCTATCACTAAGAGAGTATACCATATCACAAGCCGATTGAAGCAAATCAAAGCTTCACAAAAATTGGTATCCTCCAGATTTAACCATTAACTACTACTTTCTATTTATCAAACTTACAAAGGATGCTCAAGCAATGCGAAAGATTCCGATCACATGATCACATGTTGTCAGCACTGAAAGTGTATTTTGAACAAATCGTTCTACGAAAAAGGCTCGATTGTGTACAGAATCAAAAAAAAATATGTTAAATGATAAAGACAAATTTTTAGTAATTTTTAGTGACTTCAGTTATCCCTGTGACTTATTGAGGGATTCCAGAAACAAATAAACCTTTTGTAAAGCAGCCCTTTTATGGGGCCTTCGCGACCAGTTTCAATGGATTTCGTCCCAAAATGGATTTTGTTTTTTTTTTTTTTTTTTTTATCTAGGACCAGCACTCAGGAGATGAATCCTACACATGCGAAGCATTGTGCTGGGAACTATAGGAAAGGGATAGTAGAAGAAACGACAGGAGGTGAAGCTTAATTAATTATTTTATAGCTCTGCTTTCGCACGTTCTTTTGTTTTTATACTCGTAGCAGTGCTGAAGCTTCGGTTTAGTAGCTATTTTTATTATTATTTTACTTCGCCGGTGCTACACAATACCGACGAAGGAGGGCGTTCTGATGTGATTGTGGATTGCTATCAGCTGAAGCCGGTATTGTTTAGTGACCAGTGACTATGCCTTCGCCACTGAAACCTTCCGACAACAACTCACACACAAAGACACACTAATGCACATCAGAAAAATGCGAGATGTTTATTTTTTATTTAAAAATTTTTTATTTTTTTTTTGTCTGAAACTGGGGTTGACCCCGGGTCTGTTTTTTGGTTGTGTAGTCAACGTGCAGACTACCATCCATCGTGCCATCGCCACCCTTGTTATTTAGTAATTGTTTCGAATAAAATCCAGAGGCATTCGGGCCTTCAATTCGAAACAAAAGTTTTATTAAAATGTGTAACAATTTCTTTCCATATCGCATGCCGTAAGGTGGGCCCAGGAACAATTTTAATTTTTTGCAACTAGTTGAATTTTTCTTGTGAAATTCATAAACTACTTTTAAAAATAAAAGAAACACAATACGTACGTACATATATTTAGATTGCTCTCTGTTTTTTTTTTCATCGAACACAATTTTTCAGGTGTAATGTGAAAAACATGAAAACAAGAGATTTAAAACCAGAAGCCTTTTCGCTGTAAGTACAGCTCATAAAATAAATGACTTGGAAATTCATTTATAATTTTCCAAACGAGCTTCGACTAAAAATGAAAATAGTTAAAAATAAAAGCAAATAGAAAATGTTGCAAGTTATATGTACAAGTTAGTTTTTCTATTTAAAGATCTTAACAAATAATTCTACTATTCATCAACGAAGTCTTCAGTTATTCAAAGTGTTGTTGACTTCTTTCGTTCTTCTGGTCGTCTACTACAAATACATTTAAATTTAATTTTTATTTTTTTTTGCAGTTGCCTTCACGTTTATTATTCAGCGTTAAACTTGTCACTTGTGTTTGCGAATATGTTTTCTATACCATAAACTTCCTTTAGTGCAACAAACTTGTCGCATTTCATTTCATTTCATCGTATTTTCACATGCAAGTAAGTCTGTATGTCTGTCTGATTGTCTAAGAGTCTGTCTCTACGCCTGTTTTTTTTCGATTGTGTTCGTATTTGAATGGTGCTAAATTGTCTAGTTAATTTGGGGCGTGTCAGTTTATAAATCTTTGTCTGGTCAAGCCTACTTAGCGTTTTTCGATTATTAACAGACTGTCGTATAAATTGTTAATAATTTGCAAAATTGAAAATCAATAATCAAAACATAGAATTATGATATGGTTTTATCATGGTCTCTGTCTAAAAAGAAATACTTAGATAGAAATGCATGAGAAAATTAAAACACATGCAAATAATTTCAAAAACCAATTTTACATTTCCGGTATTCCTGCTGGTATTATTATTATGCAATGAAATTGATTTTTAAATACAATATGGAAGTTATCATTGTGTGATGTGAACGGGTAATTGTGTGTTTTAGCCAGTTTTATTCAAAAATAAAAAATTCTACGCTCTCAAGAGTAAGAAATGACCAGGAAATAATGCCTTTGAAGCAGTTATATCAACCCGAAATCTTCAAAAGCGGTAGATTCGATGTAGTTTCCAACAAATAGTATTCGAAAAAGTGGTAGAACTAAAACCTACGAATAAGAATTGTATGCCCTAAATTTTTTTTTCGTTTGGCTAAGAACTGTTCATAAGGAAGCTCATTATAAATTTTAATTACGAATCGTAAATACTCCAAATTCTTTAATAAAAAAAAAAACCAATAAAAAAAATTAAAGAACTCAATTAAAACATATTCTTTGATCACTTTCACTCATATTAAAATTATTTGTTAAACCAAAGTCCTTTTTTTTGGAAAGAGGAAGAAAAATATGTATTGGCGGTTGCATTTACACAATTTGTTTCTTCTTTTATTCACATCCTTCAAGCTAGAAAACGAAAGCAAATTTTTTTTTTAACTGAAAAATTTAATAGCCGGTTTACTCGTCTTAACAAGCATTTTTAAATTAATATAGGAATTTTTAAACGTGATAACCAACACGGCTTTTTTGACCTTATTTACATGCATTGATAAAAACGTATTTTAGTTAAACTTCTAGATTGGATTAGTTAAAAAAATTCGTATAGCAATACTATAGCATTACTTTTGAAAAACTAAAAAGGTGATAGACTTTTCTCGAAAAATGGTAGAGTTAGATGAGTTACCAAAGAGATGTAGATCTACAATAAAAGTGCTTTGAAGACCAAATACAAATATTCTCAAACGATTTATAACACAGGCCAACACTCAATTTGCTTCTTTGAATTTAGCTCTCTTGTCCAAGAAGAAAATTTACCATTTTAAGATCAACACAAATGCTCCATTGGTCTTGGTATTTTATCTTTTTCATCACTAATGCAATGTTGTTATATTCTTCTTTCATTATTGTGGAGTGCGCAATTGGAATTGATGCATACACATTGCCATTGTGCAATAAGACGTACTTCAAACTTCTCTTGGAACTGTCCACGAAGAGGCGCCAATCGCTAGGTAGATACTTGAATAGCCCCATTTCCTGCATAAGACCATTTACATTATTACAAAACACCAGATTGTCTTCCTTAGTAAAAATGTTAAAAAAGCTTTATCCCTAGTGCGGTAATAAGTTATTTTTGTTCCACATTCTAACAAATTCTTATCATTTAACCTCGAAGCTAACACTTCAGACGCTTCTTTTGATAAGGCCAAATCTCGAATTAAGTTATTCAACTCGCATTGTTTAAAACGTTGAGGAATAGTTTCTGTGTCTTCGAAAACACTGTTGCAATCAGTGAGATCATTAGCGGTATTATGTTCAAACTCCGAACTCAGCTCTGAAGAATCATTCAGTTTTGGAATGGGAACATCTTCGAAATGGGGAATTGGACGGCGCGCTGACGGTAAATCGGGATACTGCCATTTATTTCGATTTTTCCTATTAATACCAGCAATACTCACTAAACAGAACTAACATTCGTCCAAATGATTTCTGGGCTCTCTCCAAACCATCGGCACACCAAACTTAAGCCTATTTCGTTTTCCTTGAGTTCACTGTCGCAAATTTACACAGCAAGTATTGCACACAATGTGTGGAGCCCAGCTTTTATCTTGTTCACCATGATCAACTCCAAAGTAATCTAAATACGATTTTTTAACACATTCCGAAATAGGTCTTATGTTTTCTTTAAAGGTGTATTCTCCACAAATATAACAAAATGTGTCAGCGTAATTTTTACACCGTCTTCTATCGGAAATCATTTCTATTTAGATCAACACTTTTTTAATAAACTTTGCCAACTGCAATAAACCACTTCTTACAAGCAACTAACTTTCGATATGCAATTGGAGTGCAAAAAGAAAAAATAACGTTCTGAATAATATTGCACAAATAAAATGCCCGTTAATCAGCTAGCAATTACACAAAAAATAATATTTTCGGAAAAAACGGAATGACAAACTGATATATACCCTCCTCACTTACAGTGGAGGGTATAAATATATCATGAAAACTAGAGCTGATAGAGACAAACTGAGTACAGATTTGAATTCAGCGCACCCAAATTAACTAGAATCAGTTGATAAATTCAAAGAAGCAAAAATCTTTTTTAATTTTGTCGGGCTGTGTTATCATTTGATTTGTGCAGAAGTTGAGACAAATGTGTATGCAAAATTTAAATATTTCCCCTAGAAACGTCTACTGACGTTTTCATTAGGTTTTTCTAAGAGAGGGAGCTGCAATTCGCATTCAAATATTATATCATATGTGACGCGCAAAATAGAAAGGGACCTAAGGGTAAAAACCGGTTTTGTTCAGGAGAGCCATTTTAAAGATTTAAATACGTGTATCTTTGGTGTACCATCACTTTCATAAAACGCGCATATCTCTGGGAGGGAACACTTTTGGGGCATGGGATCTGAAGTCTCATTCGATGCTCAGATGTTGTCCACATCAAAAAAAAAAAAAAAAGAAGTGAAAATTGCTTTTTTTTTACCCTTAAGTCCCTTTCTCTATGCGCTGTCACATATGTATTTTCTTCTACATATGAAATTTGAAATAAACTAAAAAATCATTTTTATATAAAGGTGCAGAAATAGTTAAAGACAGTGGCAACTGTTGCTATTATCGAATGGGGTTTTTTTTTTGAAGTGGTCTCCAAATTTAATAAATGTAAAAGTGTATTAACTAAAATATTTTTTGTTATTTTTGCCTTTAGTAAAAAAATCGGCATTTACTCTTCATATCTATCCAATCGGAAACTTTGGTGCTGTTCTGAATACTCTTAACAAAATAAGTTATTTAAACTTACTCACAGTGGCTCACAGCGTTTTTAATGCAGTTCATAGTTTTCAAAAAAAAGTAAAAATTTGATATCATTTGAATAAAAAAACTGTACAACAAAGATATGTGTCCTGTTAGAATATTGAAGAAGAGAAAATTAAAAATAAATTTCAATGGAACAGATATCAATAAAATATAATATGTTCTTATTAAAATACCCTCACAGTTTAAATAAATAAAATGTTAAGGGCCATTATTACAACTAAGCAATAAAGTTACTGATAGCTAAAATTAACTTTAGGTAAAATGAATAATAAAGTGACCTTTAACTTGTTTTAATTATTACAACTGTTCGATAAAATAAAATTAATATTTTCAAAAATATGGCAGTACCAGAGTAAATACCGACTACTTTTGACAAACAAAAAAAAAGCTACTGGCAACGACAAGGTTTTATTTTATTCCTTATTTATAAATTAATTTGTATACATTTATACTTTCCATGTTGCCATATTTAAAGTGCATAAAATATGGCAGCTTCAAATGCTTTAGTCCACTTTAAATGTTACAGGTAGGATGAACTTTCCGTTGGCTTATCGGTCACATTAGGTTAAAGTCAACTTGTAATAACGAAAAACTAATTATTTGTCCGATAGCATCCCAACTTTAGCTATCGGCAAGTTATAATAATGGGCCTTAGACTTGGAACTGTGGATGTACTAACAGTTTAAGTTAATCCGTAAGAGACCTGCAAAACTCGGGCGGCATGTCTTTTAATACTTTGACAAAACACACTCAATTATTCTGTTGGTTTACATTTTATTTATTATTTATATATCTGTCCACTATAATAACTGATATTGATAAGAAAAAAAAAATATAAATTTACTTGCATTTTGTATGCAATTCCCCAGCAAAGATCAAGTGAATAAATTAAAGGCCAAGGTGAAAAAAATCATTCACGATAAGCGGAATTTTATTTTGACATGAAATTATTCACGGGGAATTCTTTCACGCTTTCTAATCTAGGGAAAAGGAAAATATTTCAAAGCAAAAAGTATTCAATAGGGATGATTTTATATGTATATCTCATTAAATATTATAAAAAAAAAAGTATTTATATTTACAGCTGTTCCATTGAGCAATAATGAAAATGCACTTTTTTATATTGAACCAGGACTCAGGGAATGACCTCTACACATGCGATGCATTGTGCCGGATGACAGTTGGTGAAGCTTTACTATCTTCCAACACTATTTTTGCATGTTTTTATTTTGTTATTTATAAAAGTATTGCAACGCCTCTGATGTCAAGGAGACGTATTCAATTTAGAAGCTTCGTTTTTAGTAGCCATTTTTGGTAATTATTTTACTTTCCTGGTGCCACGAAATACCAACTAAGGGGGGGGGCGCTCTGAAGTGCCCGTCGATTGGTATCAGTTGAAGCCGGTACTGTTCTGTGACCTGTGACTATTCCTTCGACACTGAAACCTTCCAACAACAACAACTGACACAGTAATGCCCATCAAAAAAAATTACAAATGTTTTATGACTTAGTCTGAAATAGGGCTCGAACCCAGAACTTTTTTGATTGTTTAGTCAACGTGCTGAATTTTTCAGCCATCGCTGAATTCTTGAAAAAGCTTCTTATATATTCATTTATAACGAAGTTAAATGTTTTGACATACTCATTCATTATTTGAAAAAATATTCTGATGATAAATAACTCGATTGATATTGCTTTAAAATACATAAAACCAAACTAATTACAGTAGCTGCTTTTTAAGTATCTCAGTTATACATTTTAGTATTCACTTATTTTTTTGAAGTATTTTTAAATTTTTTATGGTGAACAGACATGTCGTTTTAATTGCAAATTCGAGAAGTATTCAGTCATAATTAAGACATGATGCCTCCTCATCAAGTGGCATTCACATCATTTAATGCCACTGAAGCTGAAAAGCGGTCTTTATTTCTACCATTCGCAACTGCATGAATACATTCGTATACTATAGATATTATTGGAAATTTTCCACGTAATTTTATTTTTGGTAATAAGAAAAGAAAAAAAGAAACGAATATTAAATGTCTTGCATGATTAGGAAACATTCATAATTTTCAACAAGTCAACAAGTTTTTTTTTTATGCTGCATTTATTTCCAAATCGTTTAATAAAACAAGTTGAAATTGGTTTTTTGCGAATAAAATAATAAAAATCAAAAATATGTTATAATTGAATTTTTATTTTGTTACTTGTTTGTCTTTTTTGTTCGCGGAATAGATCACCTGAAGGCTCTTCTTTCAAAAAATAATCAAATACATAAAAAAATAAAATTTTGTAAAACAGTTTTTATATTAAAAAGTAGTTGATTGGACTGTTAAGTGTAACAGTGGGCCAGTAGAACGTGATATATTTCAATTGCAAAATATATCTGTTTATGGGTCGTTTGTTGTAATTCCTAGAATTTTGTTTTGCTACCTTTTAATTATTTTTACACTGAACCATATATATTGTAGGTATATAATAAAGAATTAAGGTAGTAAACGAAAGTCAACGAAAGAAATCTACTGAATTTTTATTTGGTCTATGTATGGATTTTCAAAATCTATTTGGGAAAATGAATATTCTTCAAATCAACGATTTTTATTTTGTTAAAAATATATTTTAATAACAGTTGTTGATTTTAATAAAATTTTATTAAAAAAATATTACGATTTAATATGAAAAAGTATATATAATTAAGCAGCAATAATTCAGTTAAATCAACAAAAACAAATGTATGTACCGGCTTCACCTGATAGCAATCCACAGGCACATCAGAACGCCCTCTTTCGTCGGTATTGTGTAGCACAGGCGAAGTAAAATAATTACTGACAATGCATACTAAAACGGAGCTGCAAAATTTAATACGATTACCTGACATCAGAGGCGCTTCAATACCGCTTTAAAACAAAGAACGTGCAAACGCAGAGTTGGAAGAAAGTGGCGCGCTTCACCTCCGGTCATTTCTCTAACTATCACTTTCCTGTAGTTCCAGCACAATGCATCCAAGATAAAAAAAATAGTAAAAATATATCGTAATAAAAATAACACATAGTAAATGGATATAGATTTAATTAGTCACATTCAGTAATAGTTTTATTTTGTTAAATTGAAGAAAATTCAGTAGAAATAATGAATTTTCGTTAAAAACAATATTTTTTGTTTTTTATCTTGGTGAAGCACTCATGGGATTAGAGGAAGGGGATGATAGTAGGAGAAATGACAGGAGGTGAAGCTTCACTAACTAAACATTGCTTTTTGCACGTTCTTTGTTTTCATAGCAGTGTGGTAGCGTCTCTGATATCATATCAAGAAGACGTATTAAATTTTGAAGCTTCGTTTTTAGTAGCTATTTTGATTAATTATTTTACTTCGCCGGTGCTACACAATACGAATGGGACACATATGTCCCATGATTTCTCTCGTAGATTGCGGAAAAATTTTTATGTTTTGACAAGACTTTAGTCTAGAAATGTTTCCGGGTCAGAATTCGTAATAAAATGTTAAAAATTTCCAGCGGGTTAAAACAAGTCATTGAAAGCGTTTTAAGAAAGAACCGTGTACAGCGAGATGACATACAAACGCGAGTGAACAAGTTGCTGTATTATTTTGAAAAAATCAATGCACCCATGACGTTAAAATTACATTTCATGCATCATGCACTAGGTGACCTTTCCAAACGAAAAACGATTCAAAGGCAAAAAAATTAGATGCATTGCTTGCGGCGGTTTGTTGGCGGAGTTCTAAAATTATGCAGAAGTGCCTTAAACTAGCAGTTAAAATTTTTATTGATTTAAATTAGTCATCGCAGAAACCGTAATACATTTTGATGATTATCTTGTGCAGAAAATGGCTCGAATTGCTGCTCCGAAAATTACTAAAAAAAAAATAAAACACTGTACTACCGTGCTTTATAACATGCAAATTTGTATTTCTTTGATATTTTTAATTCATATTGAAAGAAATACAGCATTTCTACAACTGTCAGGCTGTCAAAAGAAATATGTCTAACTGCCTTTAAACAAAATATAAATAAAATATCATTTTCCTATCAGTGAATTTTTATTAATAATTTTATAAAAAAAAATTATTTCGGATTGTTTTGAATGAATTTTTAAAGTTTTGTATAAAAAATGCTGATGCCTTTCAATTTGTTAACATGATTTTTCGTGGCAGCACAAAAAATTTATTACGTTACTTAGCATTTACACATGCCCACTAACAGTTCGAAAAACCAACACATTCACGATTTCTTAATACACACACAAATTTTTCGAACTGGCAGCTCCAAGAGCAGCAAAATTTACATGCGAGTAGTGTTACCCTGATGAAAATTCCAGAAAATTTTCTGTACTACTGTTAAATTTCAATTAAAACTTTTTAAATGTATTATTATGATTTATTTCTTGAAATATGTACGTACAAAAAACGTTGTCAACAACGTTTGCTGTTAAGTTGACCGCGCTGTTGTCAATTCTACAACAAAATATTGACAACGTATGTGTACAAGTTGACACCGTTGGGTTGTTGTTAAATTCTCACCATAGCGCTGTTGAACTGACTCCGTAGTGGTGTGGAACTGACACCATAGCGTTGTCAAATTGACAACGTTCTCTGTTGATTTGTTCCGTTCCGTTCTGTTCCCATTTTATTTCATTTCCATTTAATGAAACAAATTCACCGAAAATATATGTTTTCCATAAAATGGCACAAAAAAATAATTAAAAATGATCTGACAATCAGCTGTTCCAGAGAAAAGTTAAGCGGCGTTTTAAAGGTTTACATCTGAAGCCATATTGTATTAGCTTGTTGTAAAGCTTCTCTACACGTACCCTTAATGTGTGGCAATGCTTCCTTGGAATCTTCCTTTTTTAAATAGGGCAAACTGCTATATGGTACTTGTGATGCTCTAACATTAAAAATATTATTCATATAACTATTCTTTCGAAATTTCATGTACTTACCTCTTAAATATTAAAAAGTGGATTCCATGTATAAGCTTTACAAAATTTTTTCAGGTTAACATCATCGTTACTATCTTCAGCTATGTCAGTGCCTGCTCACTGATAAAATGTTGGTCTTCAGGCAAATTAACATCTTCAATTTGTTCCATTTTATATTTTTTTAAGCACTTTCACTTTCACTTTCATAATCACCAAGCTTATGAGCATAATAACACCAGAGTTGTTGAAAAAGAGTGACAACGTACGGCGTTGAATTGACCACAGGCGTTGTTGATAATTTGACTTCTTTTCTCTCTGAGTGTACGCGTTTTTAAACAAATGTTCTTATACCGTCTGGTGGTTACTGGTATGCCGCATAGTACATTTTGTCGAACATTGAGTTATAAATCAATTCTATATAGTTAATTTGTGCTCTTTTTAAATACTTTACCCATGTTTTGACACCTCGAATATATTAAGAGATATGGAGACCCTACATTGCCTCATATATTCACAATTTTAGTGTTCTCTAGACGTTGCTTGGCTTCATTAGCCACTTTTTGTGCTAAGAAGCAAAATTCCAATGCAGAAGAAAAAATATTACTGTTTGTAATAGTTATGCTGCATGTTCTATACAAAGAACGAAGATTAAAACAAAATAAAATAAATTAGGAATTACGATTATTGATCTATGTTTGTTATATGATTTAGGTGGTCTATATGCAGCATTTCTTCCGGTGCTAATATCAAAATCTTCAGTAGACCTTTAACCAAATTCTTGAAAAAAGCTAAGAAATTTGTCATGTTTATAAATACAAGAACTCCCAAAAGTTATTTGAGATTTACGAAATATGGGAAGGTATATGCCCTGCAAATAATGTGACATTGTGAATACAAGGTCTATTTAGCATTACGATATCGTAGCGGTAGACCATATAACACATCGCACTAATCGAAAAACTACTCCATGTAACCACTCCATGGAGCATCTCAGAGAGTAATTTTAATGCGATGAAGTAATCGTAAATACGAAGAATTATATATTAAGCTGTTGTTTTCAATGACATTATCTCTAGAATTTCGCAAAAAGTTATAACGTCTTTAAGTTTCAATAGAAAACATATGTCGCGAGTTTCGAGGAGTTCATTTTTAAAATTCATTCCAACATTCTGTATAGTTTATCTCGGACAAACAATTTTGCTCCGTGCAGCAAACCAGTAACCATCCGACGATATGATGAACGCGGTAACTCTGTTTGGTAAAAAATAAGCAAAAAGCAAAACTGAAAGCAAAATTGATCTACTAAAATATTTTAGAATTAATACGTTTGTATTTGTGGGATATGAATAAAATATAGGCGTAATGATTTACAGAACAATCCCAGCAAACACGAAGTCAAACGTTTGAAATAACATGCTTTTATCATTTGATATTAAACATAATTGTCAAACTATTCTCAAAGGTAGACAGTGCTTTGAATATAATATTTAAATAGAAATTTAAGGTGATTTGAAAATAAACGTTTGACAAATTGCGTTTTCTCAACTTGCTAACAACTGTTATTCTCAAACCATTGTAAAATATAAAAATAAAGTTGAAAGTACCGCAAAAAAAAATACCCAAAAATTATGTTTTTACCAGTAATGCCAACTTTTTGGGAGCAGAAGGCGTGACTTGATGTTCAAGAAAGCACTGAGCTTTTTTTTTTTAATTTAGGTAAAAAACAAATATGGAGATCAAATAATAGCAAACAAATAAAAAACTCATCATTTGCATACTGAGATGTTTTCATTAATGCAAACGGACGAACTTCGACATCGCTATCTATAAGGATCCAGAATATATATACTATATAGGTCGCATAAGCATATTTTGTAGAAATTACAAACAGAATGACAAACTTATGTATACTATTTCCACTTCAAGTGAAGGGTATATAAATAGGAAAAAGTACAAGTAAAAATTTTAATTTGATTGCGGTCTTAAAACTTAACATTTGTATACAAAATGTAGGAACAACATATATACAAACTTAAAACTAAACATTTGGCTTTTCAGGCATTACAAATCACTAAAAAGCCTTTTACTATATGAATACCACAGGAAATATTTAAACAAACAAATCTATCATTAATATTTAGTTTAAAAAAATTAATGCATTTAATTTATGTTTCACATTTACTTGCAATCCACATTTGAAAAGCATTTAGGAACAACGTTTGATCATAACTTGAGAATAAATGCATTTCTCAAGTTGAGAAAAATGTCCCCTTTTTGTTGAGAAAGCTATTATTCTCAAATTGTTTTCAAATTATTTTCAAACGTTTACCGTTTGAGAACAAGCTTATTTTCAAATGATTCTCAATATGAGATCAAGTCCTCGTGTTTACTGGGATGCTTGTGAGTCGATAGCAAAAGATTTTTCTTGAAATTTTTTTTAATTTCTGAAATAAACAAATTTTTCGAAGTCATGCATCGACGACATTTTTAAAATGAATGTAAATGATGAGAGTGACAAGTAAAGCCTAGTGGCAAGAGATTCGAGTTTTTCGAAAAATTTTTCGATGATGATATGTTTACATTCGCTAGTGGCATGCAATCAGTGGCATGTGTAATGGCAGGTTACGATTATGAAAATACGCATACATATGCACACACACACACACACACACACACACCCTTTTGGTTATTGAAGTTTAATTTAAATTTTTCGGAAATGTCAAAATTTTGGTTCTTAGTCACCAGTTCATTCACAATTATTTAGTTCTAAGCATTTCTCTGTCTATTAAAATGTGTCGGGTCGACCTTTTTAATTATAACCGTTTGCCACTTTTTGGTCTTATTTTTTATATAGTTTAATTAATTTTTTTTTTTTATATTTGTCATTCACTAAACACAACGATTTAAAAGGAAATGCGTTTAAGAGCTTTTGCAAAAATGATGCTACGTGATTGATAATATGGCGTGACAGACAGCGTGTCGGCAACTTAAGGAAAGAATTTCAAATACTTTCTGTTTGTTTGTTTTTTCTTTTATAAATTTTGTGTGTTTTGTTTGTTTTGTGATGCATGAAACCAAGCAAAAACGCTTTCAATCTGGTCGTAACATATTTCTAAAGAGGAAAAAAAAAAAGAAATTCGCCTTTAAAACCAGATGAAAAAAGTTGACAAAAAAAAAGAAATAATTTGTAGCAGTTGAATGAATCAGAAATGCACAGAAACATTTAAGACAACAAACTGAAACAAAATTATTTCGATAATTTTTTTGTTTTTTAATTTATTAACTTGAATTGTCCAAAAACAGCAGCCCCAATAGTTATAAGTAAAGATAACTAACAGCTGTTAACGGGTTTATTTAACAACGCCAATTCGACGACAGTAACCCTGCAGAAATCGTGGCTACTCCACACACGCCTGTAAAGTATACTCCATAAGGGACTACGACTAGTCCAAAAGAAACCCAAATGTATGAAATAAACGTGTTCCCTTTAACATTGCGATGTCCTAGGTGAGGACCATATACTCCAGCCATGCATTACATCACAGTAATCCCAAAACTACTCTATGTCACTACTCCGCTCATTATCAGCAGAAAATTAAACACGAATTAAACACGATGCCTTAAAGCATACAGTCGTTAAAATACGAACACTTGTTGGTCAGCAATAAACTCTTGCTTGAAAATAACATGGTCCATGCCTGCATTACATGGGACTATTTTGTAACTACTCCTTTTTAACTAATATGGATCATGTAATCCACTAATTTCTGCAGGGAATGAAAACACTTACATTGCGTTCGGGATAACGTGAATTAATTAAAATCACAATTACTGACGCTATCAGATGTTTATGAATGGGCAAATTTAATATAAAAATATTATTGATACTGTAATTTAAATTAAAACTATAACAAAGGAAATTAAAAAAAAAAAATTGGTTTCCAAGCATCAAAAAATGTTTTTGCTTAAATTTTACTTTATTTTTAGTTGACGTTTTACAGCTTGTTGTTTGGTTGACGTTTTACAGTGGAAAATGTTATTAAAGGCCTTTAAACGATAAGATTTGTCGTACGTAAAATGTGAGAGAAAATCAAATGAAATTCCATCAAAAAAGAGAGTAAAAATCGGACGGTTGTTTTCTGGCGTTTACATCATTGGTATGGATAAAATCAAATAAGATGAAAACATTTTCATTTAATTTAACTACAGCTGTTTGCTTGTTTTCTCCAGGGATAAAGTTCTTTTGCAATTGTATTTTTTTTTTAATAACCTTGAAAGATATTTTTATAACTTTGGAATATGTTATTTTCGTGGTCAAAATTTTTAGTGTACTTTTGGAAAATATACGTATATTTTTATAAAATTGTGCGGTCGTGGTCTAAAATGTACATTTTGATTTTATAATTGGTATAAATTTATGAAAGCAGTTTTCCCTCCCTGGCTTTCTCACATTTGTTTACATAAAAATGCATCCCTGATCTAATGGTGTGCGTTGGTTTTTGAAAAATTTTAAAAAATCAAGAGAGCCATACGACTTTTCATCCGTATTTTCTCTCAAAATCGTATACAGTCGAACTTCTCTATAACGTAGCAGTTGGGGACCGTCAAATTTCTACGTTATAGAGAAAATTCGTTATAGAGAAACTGCAGAAAATTTTGTCTACATTTTTTTTATGTAGAAAATATATTTATTAAGAAAAACAAATTGTTTTTACATGAACACATTAATTTTTTTTTTTATTAATACATATGAACATATGTGACTAAATTGATGCAAAAAATCGATTGCTAAAAACTTCGCAATAAAGAGATTATTTAGTGTGAAAAATTCTATTTAGGTCTTAAAAAATTGTACGTTACAGAGAGAACTTCGCTATAGGGAAGTTCGTTATGGGGAGATCAAAATGTATGAAAATACTCACAAAAATGTTGTGTTCACGAATTTTATTTGTTATAGAGAAGATTTCGTTATAGAGAAGTTCGACTGTAGCTTCATTACATATTACGTTTAGACGATCCGACTTGTGCTCTTCTACACAAAAATTTGGCATGTCGTACGACTTGTGGGAAAATGTAAAGCACCCTTAAAAGAGTGTTAATGTTTTGTGATGTTATCATGAGTGCACTGTATATAGCTGGACATCTATCATCATTCAAAATGGAACAGTTACTGCGAGTAAAAATAACCAGCGTCTCACAGTTGATTGCTATTGCTCTAATTTTCAATGGATCAGTGCTCAGATGTCCCCTATGCATGCAATGTAGTTATGGGAAAGGGATAGTGTAGAAGTGACAGATGGTAAAGTTATGAAAAGGTTAGATAGAACTTACATCTTACATTGGAGTTGCGTATTTCTGAGAGTTACTGCGTCTCAGGTCTTTTTTTAACGCATTAATTTTTAATCTATATCTTCTCTCGATTTATATCGAGCTTTCTCAGGGATCGCGCTATAAGAGTTGTTATAGACGGGATCTCATCTAACGAGTTCAAGATCAATTCAGGGGTACCACAAGGCTCCATTCTTTCTCCTACCCTATTTCTTATTTTTCTTAATGACCTCCTATATCATACCTCAAACCCTATCCACTCTTTCGCAGATGACAGCAGTATCTACCATTCATATTCATTTGATCGTAGGCCGACATCAACTATGATCGCGGCGACGCGGCAGAATATGAATGATTCGCTAACAGGTGACCTCACGAGAATATTGGAATGGGGTCACGCGAACAGGGTCGATTTGAATTCCCAAAAGACCCAATGCTGCATGCTAACACACCGCCGTATGCACGATCACGCTGCCTCATCTGTAAAAATGGGTGGCATAAACATTGAGGAATCAGAAGCTCTTGATGTTCTTGGCATGAAAATTCAGTGTGATGACCGATGGACTGAGCACATTTTTCAGGTCTCAAAGGAAGCATTCAAGTGCCTAGGCTTTTTAAGGCGGTGTAAGACATACTTCACCCCATCTGATCTCCTCACTATTTATACCGCCTACATCCGACCGAAAATGGAATACAACTCTCATGTTTGGGCCGGTGCTTCAAAGACTATTTTGAAGTTACTCCACCGTGTACAAGAAAGGGCGAACACAGTAGGGTAGCCAACTCTATTGACTCTCTTGAGCATCGTCGCAACGTGGGGTGCGTTTCGTTGTTCTATCGTTACTATAATGGGATGTGTTCTAATGAAATCAGGGAACTTGTTCCGGAAACCCAATTATTTCGCGCACGACGCGATCATCATTAAGAGCGCATCCATTTGTGGTCGATTTGACGGCGACCCGCACTACGCATTACAGAGAAAATTCGTTTTTTGGCCGAACGGCACGTATGTGGAATAGACTACCCGCAGAACTGTTTCCTGTCACTTTTAGCATGGGAAGATTTAAATCAAATGTCAATAAACACTACTCCCTCTATCCTCCTTCCCATAACCTAATTTCCTAGTTCCAGCACAATGCATCGCATGTGTAGGGGTGATGATCCCTTGAGTGCCGGTCCAAGTCAAAAAAAAAAAAAGCGAAAAAAGAGCTATTTGATTTATTATTTTACTTCATCGACGAAGGATAGCGTTATTAAAGCAGGCATAATACAAAAAATTTTACTGCAAAGTACTGACCGCACTATATGGCAATATTTCGAATCCATTGGAAAATTATATCTAAACTTTATAAAATATGTAAGATTCCTTCCCTCTCGCTACTACAGAATAAATAAATTCTTAAGATAGCGACAATAGCTGCTATACTAAGTGGTAAAATGTGATCCTCCAGACAGAAACTGTAATTGTCATTTATTTTCATTTAATAGAGGCAAAAAGCATAATTAAAGCATCCAAATATTTACAAATTAAAAATGTTCTTACATTGCTGCCGGTATCTCGTGAATTCTGCGATTAATATTGTCTTCTTCTAATATTGAAGAATTTCGAACTCAAAAAATATCCAGTAGTTCCATCTAAGCTGCCAATTGACTATCAAAAATTTTAAATTAACTGCTCCCCGAAATGATTGGTCACCGTTGTCACGCACACTCTCCTCTACAGCCGCATTATTACCCCATTGAACGGAAATGATCTATTCGCTTGTGTATCATTCAGTAACGTGAGACTCAAATTTGCGGATGGTATTGTGTATATGTGTATTGTGGTAATGTGTTCTAAAGGTCGGTGTGACCATGTCCATGTGACCTGTGAAAAAAGCTATCTTTGTGTGGCGGCAACGTGCCGTCCGGGAAGACATGATCTGTAACTGTAAAATAACCTTTAAGAGAGCACTTTTCCCCGTAGAGATACTGATTTGCTTTTGAGAGGAGCTGATAATACGTTAAGGAATAAGACTTATCGCAATCTACACGTGAAATGGTGGGTCCCAACATTTCACAAATCTCGAATAAATTTCCAAATATCATGACTATTGGCAGTCTACAAGAGCTCTTTGGCAAGTGAGCGTTTTATTTTTCAACATAATCTTCTTTTAGGCCAAAAAATTTTGTCCAGCGTTTTGAAAATTCTTTTATTCCTTACAAATAATAGATTTACTCAAGGCCCTCAAAATAGCCGGTTGCTTCGGTTATGACCTCTTCATTCAAACAAAACGCTTACCATCATGGAAAAAGAAAATAAAGATATTTGTCCTACTCACAACATACGTCTGCACTCGTGCATAGTCTTGAGGGACAAGCCATTTTTTTTCGACAAATGTGTAAGTTTTTGCTTTAAATCAGTATCGGATCTATCAAAGAGCTCCGAATGATATTGGTCGGTAATCTTCTCTAGATAATATATGTGCATGACACAGCGCATTCCAATAAACTATGGCCATGACCTTGACGTACACCCGGTAGAGACCATTTTATTTTTTTTTTTATTCTTCCTTGATCTCTGGGTTACTGTGATGGTTACATGTTTCATCTACTCTTATATATCACACACGAAATTCTCTTTTTTCCTTTTTGGTTAAAATTCAGGAGGTTGTCTGCTTTCAATGGCTGTCAAATACAAGCTAAATGACGTAGTTTGATCATAATTTGACAGTAGATGGTGGTTGACGGCAGCAGTGGAGCATTTAAAGTACTGCGAGGGAAATTCAAAAAGGCATAGAGTTATCAAACATCCCTCGTATGATGTATTTGGAAAGAAATTTTTTCAGAGAAGTAGCACTCAGGCAATTAAGATGCATATTCAAAGAGAATAGTGTACAGAAGCGAGTGAATCCCCCAAAAACTGTAGGAGGATTTTGTTTGCTTTCTGTGATATTTAGCGTACCCACCACCTTCATAATTGTTCACATGACATAAATGTACTTATTTACTTGTGCAACAATTGTTGCGTGTAAATCATTGTCGTACAGAGATGCGCGGCCTTTAAGGGATCTGCAAAGAAACAGTAGTTTCGAGATTTTTAGTTATTTCCTGCACTGTAACACATTTTTATAAGAAGTTTTCATTAATATTTTTATGCATGCAAGTTTTGACCAAATGCTGCTGATTTGTTTCGGCCGCTAAGTTAGCAGATCTAAAATAAAAATTTAAATTTTCTCATTTAGCATTCCAAACTTTTTACACATTTAATTTATGATTGACATTTTAAGAATAAATATTGTCTTTAATCGGCAATGGCGTGAATTAAAATCGTGTGAGTATTTGGGTATACTGCATTTTTTGCGTGTCATTTAAATGTATAATTAATTGAGGGTAAATAAATGTATTAAATAAAAGCTGAGATTCATATGTACGATTTTGTTGTTGTTGTTATATTTAAACAACCCCAAAGAAGTGAATCACTGGTTCTACTGAACATATTTTTAAGACAAGAATTTAAGAACAAAAAACCTTGAGAACATTAATTAAAAAAATTAGTGGCTTTAAATAAAATTTCGAACATGTTTTTTAACCGAATGTGAGTTGCAATGGTAGTAATTGGTAGAATTTCCACAATTCATAAAAATTTAAATGGAAAGGATAATGCAGGAGCTGCTTTGCACACGTCATCTGTTTGTTCAATTTAAACTTTGTTTTATGTTTTCTTTTGCTTTGTCTTTCGCAAAGAAGATGGCAGAAATGATAATAAGTTGACTAGTACGGTCTCGTTCCTCTGCCTAAATTTGATAAGTCAAAGTTGATGTGTGTCAAACAGCTCAAATCTTTAATTACGGTGGCACTGACAAGCTGCAACAACCTTTTAAAAATTTGCCTTTTCTTACTTTTATTTAAGTTTCCGCTGTATTAAGTTACTGATTTCATTCCAATTTTCGAAAATCGAGTTTTTATGGTATTTCGAGGACATTGGGTTCACTTAGATGCCGTAAGATCTTGAAACGATTTGTTTCGGTTGGTTAGGTAAGCAGGGCGGCGGTGAAAAATAAAGAGCCCAGCTCAGTCCACTTGAGATTCTCTTCTGTAGAACTCGAAATTTTCGAAAAATAACTTTTCTAAATATATTTTCTAATAACTGGAAAAGTCTTCGTCAAATCGATTTTAGGTATTCACAGATTGGGATAGACCTAAAAAATTTAGCGGATAGTAAAAATTTCACCAACATCACTCAAACAGCTATAGAATTGTCGATGTCGAAAATTTGGTTGTTTTTAATCTAATCTTAGGCAGATTAGTTGGTATCACGGGCCGACAGACATACTTTATCCGACTTGGGTCCAAAGTATGGTCCCGCAGTATCAAGCTACCCGTCTCCATCATCATACATGCCGTTGTCCCACGATTCTATACCCTCGACGGCGCACTCCGATACTCACGCGAGACTGTGAAGTGTCGAAGCCCCCAGATGGTTCGCACATTTCCTAATTACACCATAATTTATTGTGAATACGATTTTCTATACGCATTAGAGGGAAGTTTGCGTGCAGCTGTTATGCGGGGGTATTTTTGTTTATTTAACTTTATTCTCAGGCTTGTGATTCATTTTCATAAGCATCGAAAATAGTGCTAAAGCTATTCTTAACAGTTATGACCGTTGAATCAGTGTAAATTAAATACGAAGTATGAAATTGGCCTCTCATTTATCTTTTACAAAGTCCAGCATTAAAAGGTTTTGAATGACTTAAAAATTCTCCTTCCCTGACCATAACTTTTTTTTAGTTAAACAACTTTTGAAAACTCGTATGCTTTTTTTAGCTTTCCTGATTTGTTGTGACCTAAAGTAATTAATGCCCCGTAAATGTGCACCACAGCCTCCTTCTTCGTCGGTATTTGAGCACGTCGGTGAACTAAAATAATAAACAAATGGCTTTTTCTTAGCTTCAAATTTAGAAATCAACAGAATTGTGTAAGAATTAGGACCTCCATTAGTTTACCTCTAATATTTTACCGCCAGCCTCAAAATATTGCCATTATCGGTAGGATTGAGTATTACTTCTAAAACAACTATATATCTTTCAAGTTTAGCCGCATCTGATACCTTAAGTCAACATTTTAAATGGTGGTGGACCAAATAAAAACCACATGATACAGTTACTATTTGATGCCTTAAAAATTGTTTTTCATATTTCATATTTCTTATTTTCAACTATTTTACAGCAATGCTTATCATAACTAAGTCGGCTGTCAGGTAAACCGTTTCTTAATAATTGCGAAAGTTAGCAATAATTTATGGGTGATCTGAGGATAAATTGAATGAGGATTCAATTTTAATCCATTCACAGAAAGTGTTTTCTAACGGGTGTCCCAACAAGAACGCAAGATTTAAATTTTAAATAAAACACAGATATTTAAAAAAAAATCGTGAAACTATTATATCGTAAAGTAGACAGAATGAGGTTATGTATGGGACAACATATCGGGCAGATGGCCGCCGCGGCTTTGCTGGCACACACGCTTTCTTTTAATGAAATTTTCAATGACCGTTTTGCATAAATGCTGCGGTATTTCATTAATGCAGCGTCCTATTACCTCTTTTAAGGCTTGATTCGTCGTCGGCTTATTCGCGTAAACCATCGACTTCAAAAAACCCCAAAGAAAAAAGTCTAACGGTATTAAATCGCACGATCTAGGCTGCCAATTCTGGTCTCCAAAACGCGAAATAACACGACCGGTAAATGACTGATGCAGCAATTGAATTGAATTGAATTGATTATTAATAACAACATTAATTACTTTATATTTTTATATTCGTTTAACTTATAGAGCTTTTATATTAAATTATTATGAAATTAATTGATTTTATAAAACTCAATATAAAATAAAAAATTTTTATAGTTTTTTATCAATTTCATTTTTTTCTTCATTTGGTTTATTTTTAAGTTTTTCTTTATATTTAATATTTTATGTATGATATGTGGCGCCGTCTTGTTGAAACCACATGCCCTCCACATTAATTTCTTCAATTCTAGGCACGAAAAAACTGGTTATCATTTCACGAAACCGAACACCATTGACTGTTTGCGCTTGACCTGCCTCATTTTCATACAAAAAAGGTCCAATGATTCCTCCAGCCCAAAATCCACAGCACACAGTGACACGTTGAGGATGCATTTGCTTCTCGTGAATCACTCGAGGATTTTCCTCACCCCAAATGCGACAATTCTGCCTATTGACGAAGCCATCAAGATGGAAATGGGCCTCGTCACTGAAGATGATTTTATCGGCAAAATCAGCATTTTCATGTTGTCTCTCCAATACCCAATTAACGAACTCCCTTCGCTGTCCATGGTCAGCTGGCTTCAGTTCCTGAGTCAATTGAACTTTGTATGCATGAAGATGCAAATCTTTCGTCAAAATTCGCTTCATAGTGGATTTGGAGACACCAATTTGCTGAGCTCGGTGTCGAATTGAGGTGGATGGAGTTTGAGCGACATCATCACGTAGAGCTGCGACATTTTCGGTCGATCGACCTGGTCGAAGGGGTGTTGTTATCTTTACATCACTAACAGACCCAGTTTCGGCAAATTTATCCATTAATCTCTTTACAGTTGACTCTTTTGGAGCATTATTGTGACGCGAACTGTAGCCGCAAAACTTTCCCCATTTTGGTAAAACAATTTCACAATGAGAATACGTTGTTGATTCGTGTAGCGCTCCATTTTTACTAACCTCGTACCTTTTACTAGCAAACAATAACAATTGTTCACATGTCAAACAATGACACTTCGAATAGCGCCAAATTTAAATCTTGCGTTCTTGTTGGGACACCCTTTAGAAAGACAAAATCAATAACAGCTGCGGTCATGCACTCGAAATGACACTTAATTCATATTAGAAATTGTATCAAATGCTATTTTAAAATCAGTAGAGCCAATAATATTTCGTGGAACTACATCATTGCACACTATATTGTCCTTTTGCAACCTTGCGTAACATAACCTTAGCTTAGCTGTAATAAAACGAATACGTGATATTAAAAAAGAAGCAATGGAAACTATCTTATCATTTTCATATCAATATATGTACATGTACTCCAATTGTTGTCTTAATTGAAAGAACAACCGGAGGAAACATTGTACGATGGTGCTTCAATAAACCAAAACGAACCATGTGACATGGCATACATTTTTGTAACATTATTTGTGACTAATTGAAAACAAGTTATTAAAATTCTTGTCACCTCAACTGCTACAACAACAGCAAAAAACTGAAAAAACTGAAAAAACTGAAAAAACTTAAAAAAAAAACCAAACAAAAAACAACCTCAAAAATAACATGGAAAACATTGTTGAAACAACAAATTTACATGCTAAAATAATTGAACATACTTGTAGCAACGATTTTCAATTCTTTGGGCCAAAAACACACACAACTGAACAATTTCTATGAGTACGAGTATATCTGGCATGTATTGCATGTACTAAAGTTACAAGTTACAAATTTATGGTTACCTAAATTAGAGGTTGCTTTGGATGACGAAGTAAAAAAGTAAAACCTGGAAGGATAGAGTGGCAGAAAAAAGTTGGGCACATTTTACTAGTTTTGGAATCAATAACACGAGCTAATCTCAAACTTTACAATACTTAATTTAAGTGTAAAATAGTAAAGAAATTGTCTGGACTAATACAACTTATGTTTCGGTTACCAAATAATGGTTGGTTGCAGCAGTTAAATTGTACTCTTCGATTTTACTTGTATGGCAGTTAGTAGAGGTGGAGGCCATATCAAGTTGAAGTTTGTAAATTGGCTAAACATAAGTTGGCTTAAACTAAACGTTAGGACAAGGACTTTTTACCACACGCATATAGAAAAAGAAAAACACACAAAATAAACAAAATACACACTAAGCGAAACCAGACCCACATACTCTCTGACTAGGATGATACTTCTAATGCAGTGGTGTTCAAAAATAAAATGAAGGTGTATTGGTGAGAGAATTTTCCCAGCAAACATAATGTCAAACGTTTCAAATAAGAAAGAAAATGCCAGCTATATACAACTTATTAAATGAATGTAATTTAAATTTTAAGAAAAAGATAAGAGCATCAGAGACCATAAATAGCAGTTATCAATTTTAATAGATAATTTTGGAACACTTATTTGGGGGAAAAAAACGAAAATAAATTCATATAAAACATTTTTTTTTGGGCTTAAATATTAGACTAAAAAGTTTAACCATCTGTCATTCCTCATTATAATTTTAAAATCGCCTTGAAAATTTTAAAATAAACATTCCATGTTAATACTTGCATGGCAATCGCGAATTAGTAAAATATTTTTTAAATTCAACGAGGTCATTTTATTTCGCTGCTTGGAACAAACGTTTTTCATGTCTGAAAATATTTGTTCGCATAAGTAAGTAGTGGAAAAAAATGATAAATATTTTAAATACATTTTTTTGAGCTGTGGACATATCGCAACATCTAAATTTTTCCAAAACTCTAGAGTTCTAATTTTATCGAAATCTTTTACCTCAGATCTAAGTATTATTAGCTCTGATTGAAACGTTTTCATTACCCGCTTTTAATGTTTTGTAACATAAAAGGCATTGAATGTTTTGAAAAGCATCGTTTACCATAAAATACTTTTCACATTTCATTTCGTGAACTTTTATTATTTTTTAATTTTTTTCGTATTCAATTCTAATTGAATCGCGTGTGTTTATTGTGCTTCGTCCAATAAGAAACAACAACAATGCTTAATAAATTTCTGAAAAAAATGACAACAACCATCCGCATGTGTATTCATCGCTTGCTCAACGACGACTGATTGAAAGTTTTTAAAAGAGAATAACAACTGCTGTGTAAATTTTTCAACAAATGTTGTATGTGGCGAACATCACTGTTCTAATGCGAGTACGAGTATAACAAGTGTTACACTCACAGATATGCACAGTGACGTCGATAGTAAAAGTAATATTAAAATGCGAGTATATGTACATATATTTTTGGGATAACTATTAAACTGATATTCAAATTATGTGAGTAACAAGCACTTCAGGATATTTAAATAGTTAACTCGGTTTCCCAAAAAAAAAAAACTTCAATATTCGCTGTTTACTCGCCAGCGAAGAACTTACTTAGTGTAAACTTAATGGCCACAGCGCGAGTTATGATAATGTACTAAAAATAGTACTTATCATCACTAATCTCTTCTTCATCAGTATCATTAACTTTCTTACTCAGGAAAGTAACGGTACAAACCCGTTTAAGTAGATTTAAGAACTTTTTATATTGATAAGTTTTAGTTTTGTGTTTTAGAATTAGTCATATAAGAACATTTCATAAATAAAGTTTAATTTATGTTTAATAAATAAAAAAAAAGTATTTATTGTGATAATTAAAATTACATAATTCGCGCGAGACATTTGTTGTGTCTTACTAGCGATAAAGCCGGCATAATACCGATATGATAGCGCTCAATATTGTGTCTAGCGGCGGCGAACGCGTACAAATCTAAAGCCATACAGAAAAAAATATTCTTGAACTTAACTTGCTTAAGAAATTGACACCTAGCGTTAGGTTGTTATTTCTCTACAATATATTGTAACAGTTGTTGCTGAACATGAGTTCGAATGCTAATGCATGCGCTCCTTACATTAATATATTGTGTTTGCAATCACATTTGGCAGTTCCAACGGCAATAATTGCCAGGGTCATCCCCTGAGTGCCGGTCCAAGAGAGAGAAAAAAAAAAGGGGGATGAAACGATCTGAGTAAGTACTCGACACTTTTCCATAGAAACCATGTACTTTTGGTGCCGATACTTTAGTACCCAGAGGCATCGGTAAAAAATTTAATTTAAAATGTTTATATATTGTAACGATTTATACATTTAAGATGACATAAAAAAAACATAAAAGGGGCTACCTATTATTCCGGCCGTGCTCGTCGTTGGGTGTGGTTCATTAGTTATCCCTGTTATGTTATTTGTCACAATAGATTTTAAATTTTAGGTAGCATTATTCCGAAATTCCACTGATTCCATATATTTATATACAATTAAAAATAAAACTTCAGTTGACGAAAAAAATCATATGGGCCATGGTGAAATTCGCCACATTATACCAATCCCTCCCTCCATGCTGATAAAAAAAAATCCACCTATCAGCCCGATAAAAAAATTAAGAAAAAAGTAGTTTACCCCATTTGTCTTCACCTTTCGTACCACCGCACATTAGGTCAAATGACTACTTTTTCTGTGTTAAATTAATTACGACTACATTATAAGAGTAATCGAAACAGTTATTATATGGATTATATAATTATGGATGGTTACAATAAAAAAATGGAATTTAACCCATAACTGACCAAAAATTAACCCTCTAGCACCCATTAATTTAAACACTCCGGACGGCATTTCATTTTCGCGGCAGTTATTTTACTATAATGAGGATATATATCACAATTCCTTAATTTGCTTTCCTGGCGTATTGCATTATACTGCTCTTTAGACAAATTATGTTCAAGGAGGAAGGCTAAAGCCTCATCCGCAGTAAATGGAATTGGCTTCTTAGGATGCTCGTCACAAATTTTACGCATTTTTGATGGTCTTGTTGGACTTTGAATACTTTCTTTTAGTATTGCAGCCAAATCGGTATCACCTTCTTTACGTGCTGATGTTGCTGCTGCACGAACGAGAAGACTTGTATCAGCTTTCGCATTTGAAAGCTCTGCCGCTTCTTTTCTTTTTCCAAATTCCGATTTTTCGCTGAATGGTACACGAGGACGTCCAACAGCGCCACTTGTTGCCTTTTCTAAAATGCCATCTACCACAATGTTTAATTCAGCATTTAGCCATGCCTGGTTTTGGCTTTTGAATACATTTGTCTTTCTATGACACTTTTTCCACTTCTGTTCTAGTTTTACGCAGAACAAATTAATTTTTTTGGTAATTTGTTTCACCATTTCATCAGAAATCGACGAGCTTTCAAGTTTGTCATATACGTGTTTCAAAACGGCATCAACTTTTTGTTTTTTTGTAATTTCCTTTCGCCATACTTCAAAAAGATCAATCTTTTTTATACAGAGGTTACCTAACAAAAAGAGGCATTACTCGCAAAACGCAAAAAATCGCAATTTTTGATAAATACAAAATAACTCACTAGATAATATTCAAATTATTTTGTACTATTTGAGAGTGGAGAAATGGGGTATATTTTTTTAAAAGCTTCCAGAATATAAACATTTTATAAAAATTTAACTATTTATAGATGTTTACGCTAATGAGTTATTTATTAAGTATAGCGACATATATATAAAACAGTTAAAATTAAAAATTGTATATCTACTTACTTGGCTCTTTCTTTTCCATTTTACTCTAATAAATTACCACAAACACAGTCCGAGATATACGCACTTAAAGTTGACACAATTATAGAAAAAATTTAATCAGTTGACTTCGACACGCTGCTGTATAACGGTTATTTATATTTACTCAAAGCAAAAATCACTTTTTTTTTATTCTGAAGTCTTTAGAATTAAAAAACACCAACAACAACAATAGTAAAACTGCAATAGTAAAAATGGACTTTCGCACAGAAAAATGTGTCGTTTGACCTAAAGTGCACCGTAACTCTAAATTCAAAATTCCATATTTGTAAACAATTATATGTAAGAAATTACATTATTTAATAATTAAATTTATGTATGAATATCCGTTATAAAAAAATTACAAAAAGAATTAAAATTAAACAAGTTAATAAAAGTTAGTGAATTAAAGTGTAAAAAAAATTTATATTAATAACAACAAAACTTCTTTCATATGATGTATGAAGATTAGAAAGTGTGAAAAATAATTAGGATAATGTAATGTAAATATCGTTAGGGTAATTTTAATAATTTAATTATGAAAAAAAAATTTTAAATGTCAAGAAAGGAAATGTTTACAAAAAAAAATTTAAAGAAATTGAAGTAAAATTTCAAATATCTAATATTACTATTTCTTAATCAATTAAACTCAAATTTTCAAAACAAAAAAAATATATACAGTGCGAGCTCGATTTGCGCAACCACCGATTATCGCAACACCCCGATTAGCGCAACAGGCAATTTTTTTACATTACAGTCTTTATAAGTGCAACTTTTTTCAAAAAACAGTCTCGATAAGTGCAACTTTTTCTGTTTTATTAAATTTTAAGCGTTTTTCTCTCTGAATTTATTTCTTCAGAAACGTAGTTTTAACAAGTACTTAAGATATCAGCAAAGAACCCTTCTTAAAAATGTTTTCCACATGTCAGTGGTGGTACTTTTTTTTTATTTATTTTATGCTCTTTACTTTTTTGTGCTCACGCAGGAGCGGCGCTTAAACAGTTTTCATAATCTCAATCTTTGCAATGCGTTGCACCTTTAAAGTTTTACATGAGTTAAGTGAAGATCATTGTTAAGTACACATCATTTAAAAAATATGGGAGTAGTAAAAAAAAGTGATTAAGCTAACAATTAAACAAAAATTAGAAATTTTGAGCAAATTGCAAAATGGTGAATCTGTTAAAAAGATTTGTATTGATTACAAAGTTAACAAGTCCACAGTCAGCAGAATCAAAAAAAATGAACTTGCGATACGAACTGACTTCAATTACACCATGTATTTCGAATTTGTTACAGGATATTTTACCGGATATGAACTTGACAGATGGTGAAATCGGTGAATGGATCAGAGAAGACTATACAGATGAGCCCGAAGCTATAGATCTTTCAGACGAAGAAATTGCAGAGAATGTACAAATTGAGAAAACACAAAAAGTTAAATTAGATGATGCCATTAAAGCCCTTGACATTTGTATGGAGTGGGCAACAGAAAATGATATTCCTTATGAAAAATTAATTGCTCTTCAAGAAATGAAGGAAGCTGCGATTTCCCAAAAGGTTAAAACGTATAAAATATGAAGTTCATTTTTATTTTTTGTTTTGCTTTTTATTTAAGTATGTACTTATGTATAAAACATTAATTTTATGCTTAATTTATGTTAAAGTAATAAAAATGAATGAATTTAAGTTAAATAATGGTGTGTTTTTATATTAAATTTTTAGTGGTCGGTTATTGCAACTTTTCGGTAAAAGCAACAACCCCGATTTCCTTTCGGTTGCGCATACCGAGCTCGTACTGTATTTATAAAGAGTTAATCAACTTGCAGTTTATTATCTATCCGACGTTGTCAGCAGGCGCCAGGTGACAGCAGAATAGTTGCGAATTGAAATAATTCCTTATATATAACTTTAGTAAAATAAAATATTACATTACATACATATGTATGCCTATAGCAAGTTTCTTTCTTTCATTCGATACTGAGTAGGTATCGATACTCTTCAGCCGATAGCGTATCAAGTAAAAATCCAATACTTTAGATTACACAAGCGATTAAGTCCTCCCATAAATTCAATGTTTATCACCGGAATAAAGTTTCTCTAAATTGACGCGTTCGCGTTTAAGCATATATTTTAGATTGTAAATTTCACATAAACACGATATGGCAGTAAGAAATGCTTTATAGTTATCTGGCACTTATTTTTTCTTGGAGCAGTGTTCAGGCAAGTCCCCTACATGTGCAATGCATTACACCTGAACTAGTGATGGAAGTGATGGTGTAGAGGAGTGACAAATGGTGAAGTGAAAACGAGGATATTGATGCAGATGGATATGGACACAATAGTGCATATGCCTTCGTATAGAAAGAATACTTTTACGTTATAAATATGATAATGTGTTACAGATGCATCAGGTAGAATGAGTTAGAATAAAGAAATTTTTGTTTGGTGTATAAAAATTTGTGCTTAATTTTACAGTTTTGAATGAAATTATTGCTTAAAAGATGCAAATTTAACTTATATTCTGTAAATGTTGATGAACAGTTAGAGCTTAAAATTTTTTAAACCAATAATTTATGAGATCTATTACTTTTGCCATCGATCATACTGTGCAAAGTTTATCACAAACTCAAAGAGAAATTAGTATCCTCTTTTATTTGGGCAGCAATACATAAGACACATGCTTCACGTAAATAAGTCTGGTGCTATCACGAACTTATTTTTACCTAATATGGGAACTAATTCTCCCTTAATTACTTTACATTATTAAACAGAAAGTAGTTCTTTACTGAAAATGAACCGCTACAAGGAATTTAAATATATATGTATAGTCTGTTAAAAATTTGAGCGGCAGCGTTGACCTCAAAACCCTAAATCGCTCTACCTCATCGCAAATATTCTTAAAACAGTATTTGATAGGTCCCATATGAAGAGACACAAAGTATTCAGTACGCCATTTACTTGGGGCATACATCTCTTGTTCTCTATGTTGCAATACAATTTCTACTTGCATGTGTAAGTAGAACTATTCCAATATAAACCGAAAATCCAGTTCAATAATTTGCATGCAAAATAAAATAATAACAAAAATGCAAACGGAAAGTGGCAAGAAAAACCAACGGTTTAAATTGATTTTGCATTTTTATGCTTCAACAGTAAATCAGCTTAACATTTCAGACCCGGAGGATAGAGTTGAATTAGTAGCAGCAAAGAAGGCATTAGCATCGGCTGCATACAACAAAAATTGTTCAAATAACAGCTCGATTAAATGTAACATTTTAAATAATCCACCACACACAAATCGTACACTGTACTCTACTATTAGTCGTACAGAGAAGGTTGTGTGAGAAGTTCAATGAAAATACTTTGCTTTTACTCAATCACTGGAAATAATAAAGTAAACGATTCGCTGCAAAAGCCAACCAATCTAGTCGACAAAAGTGATGACTTGAAGACATTTATCGCCAGGCTTCCTGCAGGGTATGAATTGAGTCTAAATGAAATGGAAACACATTCAGTTGTATTGGGTAATTGATTGGAACTGACCCCTACGCATGGACTGCCAGCTCTATTATATTAAGGGTCCTCATGAAAACGGGTAAAAGTCTTGTAAACTGCGCAAAGTGTGCAAGTTTACGCTCTCGTAAATGAACTGTCAAAATTTGTTTGAAAATTCATTTACACCTCGTAAATTTGCCCATCAATTTAGTCTCGTAAACTTGCACAGCTTAATTGTGCATTGAATAAGTCAGCTGCTTTTGTTTACTTTGAGATTAACTGTTTAAAATTGCACAACAATTGAAAAAGGGGCTTCATGAAATAGGTCTCGCAAACTTGCCCAAATGGCAATTTTAAGCGTTTCCATGAGTACTCCTATTTTGTTTTAGTAAAAGTACTTTTTTTATGCGAATTTGGTTCATTTTTAATACTTTGATTTCAATTTATGCGATTTTTTTAAATTCCGGAACGTAACCCTAGTTTTTGTATGGAGCTAGAGTCTTTTTTTATGCGTTTTTTTATGCGATTTTCTACGGAACGCATCTACCGCATAAAAAAAGACCTGAGTGTAATGATATTTGACTTTCTAAAATATACAGAAACTATTGCCAAAAATGTTCGAGTTCTGAAAACTGTTTACTCTAGCCTCCTATATTAATTCATGTGTTTTCAAAGCATTGCACACTTTGAATGGGATTACAATGGATAAATGTATCATCATACACACACTCACTGTTGTTGTGTGGACTCATCAGTTGTAAATGTCCCCCTAAGAGTTGCTAGAACTTGTTGCACAAGTTAATTGTCCAGAAAAAGAAACCACAAAAAAAAAGAAATCAACATCAAACTACTACTTTGTTTCGGTTTCGTATACATAAATATATATTGTTTTTTTTAATTTAAATCTTACTTTAAGGGATTCCTTTTTTTTGTAAGAAAAGTAGTCATGGCGGTGGTGGTGGTGGCTGTGGTTTTGTAAAGCATTAAGTTTATTTGTGGTTGTGTCCATCTTACAACATGTTGCAATTTTAATTGAACGAGCCCATTAATTAATTTTAACATAAAATTTTTTTGTGCATTCCTTGAATGTTGTTCCTTTTTTTTTTGTATACTGACACACGCACTTAGTTTTGCGGTGTGAAGTTGTTAAGTTGGTGTTGTTGTTGTTGTTGTTGTTGTTGTTGTTGTTGGATGGTGTTGGCTTTTAACTTCTTCTTCTCACTTTCAATGCCGTGAGTCCTATAGGTATTTCGTTTGCTGTTCTCTGCTTCTTTCTCTGTTTTTATTTGTTTTGATAATGTTTTGCAAATACGTGCTGCTTTTACTGATCAGAACTCGTTGATGACAAACTGACGATGTTGATGATGTTTTCTTCTTGCCAACAGTTACATTTTCCTTTCTTTTTCTTTTGCCAGTTAAGATTTTAAGAAATTTTGTATTTTTTTTTTTTTGGAAAGTCATCTAATGAAAATTCAATATTTTAAATAAAATTTGGTAGCGTGAATCTTTTTATTACTGTTTTTCACCGTCACTATATATCAGTCAGTTTTAACAGGTACATTGTATAGCCGCTACGGAATAGAACAGAACAACTAATGACTTAAATATAAATACTTTATATTCACAAAAACAGATCAGCTGGCTTATTATAATGTGACAGAACGTGCAGACAAAGTCTGCTTCGTTACTTTGCAACACCCGCGCTCACAAGAGATGGACAGTTATAACAGCAGTTGTAGCACAAAAATTTTTATCCGGCACTGGTTTGACAACAATTAAAAAAATTTTAAATATATTCTAATTCTACGCTTAGTTTAATTTGAATTTGAAAAACCATAAATAAAAAAAAATATAAAATAATTATCAAATATAGCAATTGTAAATGAGACGATCTTAATGAATCCACGTTCATAAACTGCAGGGTTTCCTTACTAATTTATTTATTAGATTTTTTACTCACAAAACAAAGAAAGACGACAAACACATAAAGTTAATCAACACTTTCAGAAATTTCCGAAAAGTCACTTGCTGTGCCAAATGCTTTTCTATGGGACAATGCAATGCGTTTGTAAAAACCGACTGCCTATTATACCACAGAAACTATTTCATATAAAATTATTAATTCACCCAAAAAATTTTACACAACAATAAACTACAACAAAGTATGGCAACTAATTAAAAATAATGAATGTTTTGTCTTAAACGATCTTAACGCTGCAATCAAAACAACCAGCCAGTATTGAAATAAATTAATATGATAATAAACAATAATAAAAATATTAATAAATTGCTGGTGATACACACCTGCTACTTATCGATAGGAGAAAGAAAATGTATGTGCTTTGGGAAATAAAACAAAAAAAAAAAAAAAAACAGAAAGAAACCGCAGGCAGCCAGAAGTGATTTGTTCTTTTTTAAACAATTAACCTTAAAAAAATTAACAGAAAGTTTCCAAAAGTTTCTCAGCATCACGCAGTATTTTTTGCTTCAATAATAGAATCATATTTTTTTTTTTTTACATATTTTAGACTCTTTTGCTAAAAAGAAAAATGGTCTAATGTTAACCAACTGCCAAACAGATCATTAAGCGTTAAAACTGAAAACAAACAATAGATGAGTTAATTTCGATTCAAAAGTTGTTAAAACCAAATATATAAAAAAAATAAATTAAATAAAATTAATAAATACTCCAACATAGTCCACTTTCCAATTAGATGGTGAAAAAATAATGGGCGTAACAAGCAACAGCGAGCGGCTAATAAAAGTACAATCAAAAAGTTTTCAGCGTTTTCAAAACGAAAAATATACATATTTTTTTTTTTTTTTTTTTTGTTTTTTGTTTTTTTAATATACATATTGATTTATTAAAATAAATCACTTAGGGAGTATTTAACAGTTGTCTGTTTTGTTTTTCTTTATAAAAGAAATTTTTCACTACGTGTATTTTTCTTTTAACATGCAGTCAGTTTGTTGATTGTTTTTACGCCCCCTTTGTCGGCTTAATTCCTTAAATAAATTTATTATCATCTTATTTTATTATTATTTTTCCTAATTTTTAAAATAATTTTACAAACAGAGACACAAGCAAACTCTTTCCAAATATTAATATCGTTTATTACGAAGAAAATTTCCACATTTTAACCATATTTTAGTTTCCTAATGAGCGTTGAAATTTTGGAGGTGTGGCCTAGTTTAGTTCCAAAACAAAATTATTAAAAAAATATTTTAAAAATGTTGTCAACAGTCCCCATTGTTGTGCAATACAAACACGAATGATTTAAATTATACGATTTTAATCATGGACTTGATATCTAAACTAATGAGCTCGCCACAAGTGCATAAAATACCGCTATTCCATCGATAATATAACGGGCTTTCTGTGTTCTGGGCTACAATGACGTATGTTTCACTTCAAGTTATAAGAACGGTTCAAAGTCGGATATCTCTAGCGAACATAAGGATTCTCAAATCTGTAGTTAGAAAAAGGGATAACATTACAGCCGCTGTACTGTTCAAATTTAAATTTGCTTGGTAACTTCACACTACCAACTGATATAAATGATATCAGTGTGGGCTTCTCAATTAGGCATTATAAGAGACCTCTTAAATTTTTTGATTCAAAATCCAATAATGACCAAGTTGATTTCGACATCATGGATTTATCTATGCAGAAGAATATCCAGAACTTTTTTAAAGAATAGCAATTGTATAAATGTATAAACGCCTATCGGCAAAAATTAAATGATCGAAATTTGTTTCTATACTAAGTAGGATTTAGTTTCGAGGAAAGAACGCCTTAAAATCATATGTAAAATCAAACAGAGTATTTAATTTAATGAATTCAAAAATTAATTATCTAAATACATATACAATAGTGATTTTAAGATTCTTATATTAAAATATCAACTAATCAATTGAGAATTGTCGTTGAATAATAAACAAAAAACCAAAAATTCCAGCAGAAACATAAGCAATCCATGAGTTTACTTTTAACACATTCATACATACGGGTATTTCTATTCTTATATTTTTCTTTTCTTCTACATTAAGATGCCCATAGGGCAGCAAACAATATGCTTTTAGAATCAAGTGAAAACTTAAAAAATAAAACAAAACAATATTAAAATCAAATACAGTGAACATGTAATATGAATTTACTTTAATTAAAACAATTAAAAAGTTAAAGAGAATATAATATATTTTTCCGTACTGGCTCTGCAACCAGAAGATCCGCGGTATAAATCGCCGATCAGAAAAATATTTATTGTCTCTGCGGATCCCCTCTAGCTTAAAAACACGTCAGATAATTTTTTGATATCATGGGATATTAAACCGATGATCTTCTGCTTGTAGAGCCAAAACGCTAGCTACTCAGCCAGCAAAAAATTTTGAAAAAATTACATTTTTCTCATAACTCCTAAAGTTTTTAAATAGTCACACATTTTTACAGACTTTAAGAAATGTATCAGATGCTGCAAAGTATAAAGTGGTTCAGGTGATATCGGTGCAAAAAATTTGCAAACGAAAAAGAAGTGTTTTATTTTTTTAATTTGAGGACGACGATGGCTGAAGTAGTCTGCACATTGACTATAAAACAAAAAATTTCGTGCGCTCGACTTCAAAGTCAGACTAAATCATAAAAACATCTTGCATTTTTTCTGATATGCATTAGTGTGTCCTTGTGTCAGTTGTTGGCGCAAAGTTTCTGTTCCTGGTTACTGAACAACAGTACCGGCTTCAGCTGATAGGAATCCATACGCACATTAGAACGCCCTCCGTCGTCGGTATTAAGTAGCTGCGGCAAAATAAAATAATTACGAAAAGAAATGGCTAATAAAAACGAAGCTCCAAAATTTAGTACGTCTACTTGACATCAGAGGCGCTTTAACACTGCTATAAAATAGTGAACTTTCACCTCCTGTCATTCCTCTAACTATACCTTTCCTGTAGTTACAGCACAATGTATCGCATGTGTAGGGGTCCAAGCCTAAGCGCTGCTCCAAGATAAAAAAAAAATTATTTCATAGTTTCTGATCAAATCGATTTTCGATACGGAATTGGGGTAACTTTAGTGGGAAATTTCATTGATTTACAGGCCATCAACCGATTCCACTATTTTTTTTTTTAATGAAGTACAAAGAATCGAACACCTTTTTCATATGTTAAATAATATATTTTAGTATCCGAATGAATTCTTACATGTTTTATTGCAGCCTCAAGAACTGGTTGGTACATTAATATGGTCGTGTTCGTCAGCATCAAATTTTTATTAAAGGTTTGCTAACCTTAAATTTTTTTAATAGACATTTTAAATATGAAATAAACTATTTTTATGAATTAATTTACGTCTGGACACACACCGTCCATATCTTTTGTGTATTTTCATTTGAATTTAACATTCTCTATTGGTTCATCCAAAACAAACGAAATCAAGAAAAAGTCATTTAATTTAAGAATTTTGCGATTGAAATGCCGTGATAATTTGAGGTCATACGCTCAAATTTGTTCGTTTTTCTACTAATTAATTGGGAAAGTGTGCCCGTTAAAATTGGGAATAAATTAACAAAATTAAAATAGAAAAAACAATGCTTTTAACATGCTTTTAAAACAGGTGTGTTTTTTTTTTGTCTTTCGAAAGAGTTATTTAAATGATATTCTCTATTTGGTCAACAGCAAAAGTCTATGAGATTGAAGATTACTGATATGCTTACTAGTATCATGAACGAATAAAAAGAACATTTTACTTCCGATAAATATCTTTAAGATGCATGTGTATAAATAATTAAACGTTTTTATGTAATTAAGAGAGTTTATATCACCTTTCTTTAACGAATTTACTTTAAGGAAAACGTTCATAAAGAGTTTTTATCTGCTACATATTTAATCGATTAAAATATACTGAAAAAAGAAAACTTAAAAACTCTCAGACGTTTTGTGTATTGTTGATCTCATAAAAAAATCAAAATTAATAGCTTTGGATTAGTATTTCATATTGGAAGTCATAAAAATAGTGTTTTACACATATGCCTTCCCAGTCAGCATTTTAATTAATTATTGATCATATTCGAGTCTTTTTTTTAGTTCTTCTTCGCGATTAAATTAATCATTTATGCGCACGTTTCTGAATCGAAAACGACTGTTTTGTCGGGAGAAAATGGTACCCTAGATACGACTCTTCAAAACGATTCTTTTATGACACGCGTTTCTGACTCATTTTCGAGGCAGTTTGCAATAGTACTTACAATCAAATACGACACTTTTTCAAGCCATTTTACAGTCATATTACTAGCCGTTAGTGAGTCTTGTTTTATTTGGTATAACATAAAGAAAGTATATTCTTTTATTTTTTTTTAATTTAATCAACTTTTATTGTTCTTTGCACCATGAGCTTACCACACAAATAAACCTAAATTCACAAAAAACCCATTTCTTTCAAAATCAGTAAGAAAATTTGTTCCGTTATAAACCGTAGCAAAAACCATAAGAAACAATTTTTCATCGTCCAGATGCGCTAAATATGACTCCAAAATAAAAATAAAAATTCTTAATACAGTCACATTTCGGGCATCTACATGATGAATTTATGATTGCGCACATTCTATACATATTGGGTGGAGTGAATAAAAAAGTAGCTTATGCTACAAAGTGTTAAGTACTAGCACTAGCTTTCAGTGTTCAGTACTAGCTATGCGGAAAAGCTTATGCTACGATTGGTGTGAATAACTCTTAGCTAATGCTACATAGCTAGTGCTGGGAAATTACTAGCAAAAGCTTTTGACGTATGTTCATAAAAGCAGCCATAGTAATATTTGAATTTATATAAACAAAAATACACGTAACTTTTTAAGTCTTCAAACAGAAACTTTCAGCATCTCAATCACTTGCTTAAAAAAATCACAGTATAAACTAGTAATTTTAAGTGTTCACTAGTTTTTATTCACACCTTTTTCAAGTCAACGCTGGAAAAACTAGCTTTTACTAGTAAGTAAAAAGTACTAGCTTTCACTGAAATTTTTATTCACCTGAATACTAGCTTTAACTTCAAATTTTGTAGTAAAAGCTTCAACTACCTTTTTATTCACTCCACCCATTGTTTGCGTTTTTTAAACAAGTCGCTTTCCAAGCATTTGTGGGATTCATTTTCGGGGTTTTTTTTTTAGGCGCACAACTGATTAATCCGTTTTTAGTCATCTGAGGCAGTCTTAAAAGACTCAGTTTGGTGATTTCTGCCAAAACAATCCAATTCCAAATGCTGGCTGGGTTAAAACAAATAAAACTTACAAAACTCACACACACAGCCGCACACGCGCATACTTATATACGACCATACACACTGTATGGCTATTGCAATGTATTAAAATTATCCCATACGAACGTCTCTGTTTTTTTACATACATATACTTTCGTATCTTATATATCAAATGTATCGTATTCATTTGCGTTTTTCAAGAAAACAAACAAACAAATGACCATTAAAATTTCCTTAGGAGTAAAGATTTTCATTTCATAGAACTTAATGCATTTTTATCTTTGAGATAAAATAAAAAGAACCATTCACAACATACGGTGTAAATGATATCATTTTCATTTTATTACTTTATTGTTTGCGTTAAAATTTGTAGGGAAACGGTTTTACTTAAATAAAATGTTCTTTTAACTTTTGTGTATTTCAGCTGATATTACTTTTTTTCACACACACACACACACACACACACACACACACACACATATTGACGACTAAATTGAAACGTTTTTCTGTAACAACATCAGGATGTCAATAATTTTGCGAAACTTTCCCTTATGTTTAACTTCGAAACGCTATAATTTTCTTATTTTTTATGCTACAGTTTCGCTATTCAATTAACTAGCTGGAACTCTTTAAACTTATTTCGACGTAATGAAACAAATGATTAAAAAAATTTAAATTTTTTGTAATATGACTCCGTTATATAAATGTATTTTTTTACTATACTCGTGTGCATGTTTGGATAATTTAAAAAATAAAACTGAAGTTTTGTTATGGGAAAAAAAATGTTTTCTTTAAAATTTATTCATTTACTTAAAACAAACGATTAAGGAATGTTAAAGCAAGTATTTAAAGTTAACATCTCATGGTGTAGTTATCAGAATAAACAACGATCAGTATTAACCCAAAACGTGAATTTGTAAAGCATTTTGACCTTCTTTTGTCGTCATATGAAGTTTTTTTTTTTTTTGCTGATCTGGTAATGACAAGGTAATTCTCTGTAGAGGCTTGAAAAGGAAAATTTAGCATTTCATCACCTTGATTTGAAAAATTATAATCAAAATTATTTTGTGACAAGTTAATTTCGGTATTTTTTATAGAATTTTTAACAATATTAATATCCATAGGTTCTGAAATATTATGGGAATTCTGAAAATTACTGTTATTTTTACATTGACTGATGTCCACTGTTATTGTTTTCAATTGTATCAGGGCTTCTACAAGCCAAAATAGTCTTCATAGGTTCAGGTATTTTTTTGCCTCTAAATATTTTAAGAGCTGTTTCCATATTATTTCTAGATACTTTTTCACTATTAGAATTGATTCCCAAGTCTGAAGAAGTTTTATTCTTCAAGCTCCAAAGTTTATCTTTTTAAAAATGAATAACATTTGTTCTAAAAACTACTGATCTGAGCTTATCATATATGATGCGATGGCACGATGGATGGTAGTCTGCACGTTGACTACTAAACCAAAAACAGACAAGGGTTCAACCCCAGTTTCAAACTAAAAATTTTTAAAATAAAAATAAACATCTCGCATTTTTCTGATGTGCATTAGTGTGTCTTTGTGTGTCAGTTGTTGTCGGAAGGTTTCAGTGGCGAAGGCATAGTCACTGGTCACTGAACAATACCGGCTTCAGCTGATAGCAATCGACAATCGCATCAGAACGCCCTCCTTTGTCGGTATTGTGTAGCACCGGCGAAGTAAAACAATAATAAAAATGTCTACTGAGCCGAAGCTTCAGCACTGCTAAAAGTATAAACAAAGAACGTGCGAAAGCAGAGCTGCAAAATAATTAATTAAGCTTCACCTCCTGTCGTTTCTCCTACTATCCCTTTCCTATAGTTCCAGCACAATGCTTCGCATATATAGGAGTCATCTCGTGAGTGCTGGTCCCAGATAAAAAAAAAAAAAAAAAAATATGAAAATTCTTCAAAATAAAATGCATCCTGCGCAACAACTTAAGTTAACTTTTATGCAGGTAAAGGTAGTCCAGGCGTCGAAGGTCACGAGGGAAAATGCAAATGCTATTGGAAACCATTTCGAAGTAATGCGAAAGCAGCCCCGGCGTGGTAAACTTTTTCCCGTAAGCAGTTGGGGGTCGGTAAACGTCACCATGGAGCCCGGCATACCACGCTGGAAGACGACCCAATATATTATAAAAAAAATATAACTGGCATTACCAAACAAATGCATAAAGCTATGTTCAGACTTGGCAAATAATATATGATGAAAAAGGCCTAACCACTAAAATAATTTATGTATACTTTTGTTTATTAAAAATATGATTTGAAACAGGTCTTCTTTATCTTAACCCTGCTGTTAGATTAAGCCCCTTTGGTCCAAAAATTTATTTTCCAATCTCAAAAATAATATAATTGAACAATGTAATATATTACTTTGAGGTTTAGACTCATGTGTTTTAGTTTTGCAACAATACTGTTTACACTTTCAAAGCGAATTGGAGAACACCCTATAAATGGTGTATTTTAAACTTAATGGAACTAAATTTGAAAAATGTAAATCTATGAGTTTCTGTAGAGATATTCATCAGTTCCCAATCTGTATATGATTAATGGTGCTCAGTTAAATATAGAAGACTCATTTGTTGATCTTGGGCTTAATTTCGACAGAAAATTAAATTTCAATTCACATGTGTAATTAACCGCAAATAAAGCGAAGAAAGTCATAGGAGACAGTAGGGTAGTCAACTCTATTGACTCTCTTGAGCATTGTCGCAACATGGGGTGCGTTTCGTTGTTCTATCGTTACTATAATGGGATGTGTTCTTAATGAAATCAGGGAATTTGTTCCTGAAACCCGGTCATTCGCGCGCACGACGCGATCATCATTAAGAGCGCATTCATTTGTGGTCGATTTGGCGGCGACTCGCACTACGCATTACAGAGAAAATTTGTTAAGCGTGCCAAAGCTTAACAACTTATTTTTATTCTTGCAAATTCAACTTTATTTCCAGATATTGCCCTGTTCGTGTAATTTAACGCTTCTGGTTTACTTTTTATAGGGTTATGTTAAGTCATTAATTTATGCGGACAAACCAGCTACTCTTGAAGCATTAGAAGACAATATTCAAGCCACAACTGACAAGCCACATACGGTCAGATTTATGGGAAAAAGTAGTCAAAAATGTGACTGATCGAATAGTCTATGTAATTCGTAGCCGCGGCGGACATATGCCGGAAACCATATTTAAAAATTAATATCTACCAGATTATAGTACAAAAATTTCTTTCCAACAATATTTCTGTCTTATATTATCATTTTAGGTTCTCTCCTTTTTTTATGGACAAAGTGGAAAAACATTCGGGTTTATTATTATTTTTTTTTCTGGGACCAGTGCTCAGGAGATGTCCTCTGCGTATGCAATTCATGCACAGAAACAAGTTGGAAGAGGATATCGTTTAGAATAGACAAGTGATGAAGAAATTGAGAGCTTAGTTCTTGTTTGTAAATTTTGTTGCTTTTTAGAATTTATAATGCAGAGTTTGTAAGCCTCTGATGTCATTCAGACGTGTTTTTTTTAAGCTGAAGGACAGCCATTTTATTTCTTATTTTAATTCGAAGTCGTTTTTCGCTCAAATACCAACGAAAGAGAGACCTGTTAGCGCAATTACAATTAAGAAAATGTTGGCCTGATCGGGGATTCTTGAAGGGAATATTTCCAAATTAGAATACAATATAACTTTATCTTTTATTAAACTTTTTATGGAGTCTGTTCCGTTTAAGATTTTTATGTTGTGCCAAGTTATTAGTGAACCACGGACGACAATTGCACAGAAAAACAAACAAAACACAGAAACAAAAAAACTTAAATGGAAAATTTTAAATGGACATTAACAAACCATTCGATCCCGATTGCAACACTTCCTATTGCGCTTAACAAAAATATTGATTTTTTTTTTATCTAGGACCAGCACTCAGGAGATGACTCCTACACATGCGAAGCATTGTGCTGGGAACTATAGGAAAGGGATAGTAATAGAAACGACAGGAGGTGAAGCTTAATTAATTATTTTGCAGCTCTGCTCTCGCACGTTCTTTAGTTTTTTTTTTTTTTTTTTTTTTTTTTTTTATACTCGTAGCAGTGCTGAAGAGCTTCGGTTTAGCAGCCATTTTTATTATTATTTTACTTCGCCGGTGCTACACAATGCCGACGAAGGAGGGTGTTCTGATGTGATTGTGGATTGCTATCAGCTGAAGCCGGTATTGTTCAGTGACCAGTGACTATGCCTTCGCCACTGAAACCTTCCGACAACAACTAACACACTAATGCACATCAGAAAAATGCGAGATGTTTATTTTTATTTTAAAATTTTTTTTTTTTTGGAGTGCAAAATGACGAGTTCATTTCCTGACATGCGCGCAGTAAGCAATTATTTATCAAGCTAAAAAAATTGAACTGAAAGACTTTATTGCTTCAATAACTCTTTGCTGGGATATAAGAATTTTATCAAAATCAAGAAGGAATTAATTTTTGTTGAGCATTTAATAAGTAAAAGAAAAAATAACGACACACGCAGTTAAATTTCAAAGCAAAATCGTTACATACTCGTACATATTCTCCTCACAAAGTAAATGAAATTCTTTTTTGTGTTTTGAGTTCTTTTTTTTTTTTTTTTTTTTTTTAATTTAAGAATCTTGTTTGTGTTGATTGTGATAAACTTTAACAACCTTCTTAAAATGTCATTGTGTTAAAACACCGTGTTAAACAGTATGTTTTGCCTTTTTGAGCCGTGTTTTTTCACTTTTCTGTGCCTTTATTGTGTATTTAAATAACATGCGTGCCAATTTTATTGTCACTTTAATAATGTCAGTAAAAATAAGTCAGAAAACGCAACAAACGAATAGTTAAGCAAAAATCTTTAAGCACACGCCTTGAGGGCTTAAGAAATTGCAGATTACGACGTGTGGTTGTGTTTAAAATTATATGACTTTATAATGGAGAAAAAGTGTGAATAAAAGTCAGTCAGGTTTTTTTTTTAATTAAGAATTTTACTTCGACGATGATTATTCTCGTATTGAAAGGGTTTTTAATTTTGGTCTATTAGAATGCATATCTACATACATCTATCTGAATGTAGTACTATATGGAATTGCATTCCTTAACCTCTTCTGAACTAGCACGCCAATTTGGGAATTCTTAAGCACTTATTATAGATATGTAGATGAAAAACGTTTTGATATTAGTTAAATTACTTTTAGTAGTGGAATATAGCAAAATTTAATTATTTTCAGTTGTTGCTAGTGAAAACTAAATTTAAAGTTGACATAAGAACACTTTTTTTTTAAATGGACTCTGATTAATTTATGTCCGTGAAATATCCTAATATTTTTATATATTTTTTTGATATATATTTATTAAGCCTGAGGTCTTTTTTTATCTTATTTTGTTTTTTATTATTCGATATTTCGTTAACAGTTAAAAAAAAAAAATGAAAATTTTTTATTTTTATTTTTAAAATTAAAAAAAAAAAAAGTTAAAAAAAAAAAAAGTTAAAAAAAAAGAAAAGTTAAAATTTCCTATTATTCCTGATGATGTTAACAAGCTGTTAACGAAATATCGAATAATAAAAAACAAAATAAGATAAAAAAAGACCTCAGGCTTAATAAATATATATCAAAAAATATAATAAAAAAGGTCAATTAATAATATAATTAAAATTTTTATAAATTATAAAAAAACATGCTCAACGTTTTGAATTCAATAAAATAAATATATTTGGGTACAAATGAATACTTAATACACACTCCAATTGTTGGGAACCGTAACAATTACGTCTTTATCGTATTCATTAAGTAGAGAGCTGTTAAGCACTTAGTAACTCATTCCACACTCGAGCGACGCCTTTATAAAGATAGTAATTACTGATATGGCATCTCGTTACATCCAGGATCACACATTTATTCTGGACGAGTGGTTAATCAAAACTTCCGGAAGGCATCAAACATGTTCTTTAGTGTTTGTGCTCTCACAGCGGCCGACTTCGTCAGTATTTGGGCAAAGAAAACTTTGCCGATGAAAAATAATAAAGAATTACTTGATATAATTGTCACCCACAAAAATGTTGTGTTCACGAATTTTATTTGTTATAGAGAAGATTTCGTTATTGAGAAGTTCGCTATAGAGAAGTTCGACTGTATTTTTTTGTGTATCTTTGACCGCGAAGAGGAGCCATTTACCCTCTCATACCATCCCCTAATTTTTTTGGCTAATGCATTTTTTTTTTGCCAAAATCCTCAAAGGGGTTATACATAGCATTGCGACATCCAAAACTATTCCAGCCGTAATGTACACTTAGTCGCAAAATTCTACATACGATATCGAAATATCATTTAATCTGATCATTATTTTTGATATAAAGTAAAATTTTTGTTAATTCTTACATGTAAATATTTACCAGGGGACATTTATAACCCCATTTAAAACAGAAACTTAGATATATGTAGAAGGGCTTCCTCCTCAGTACACTTGAAAATGATTTTGAAGAGAGTAAAGGTTAACATTGATTCCGAAAGAATAAAAAATCTATTTTCTTCAACGCCTAAAATGTTTAAAGAAATTTTCGATGCAAAAGCAGGCTATACAATCCACTAAATATTTTCTAAATTACACCAAAATTTTAATAATGTATCGTACGGAGACTTTTTCTTTTATGAAATTTATTATTTTATTCATTCAATAATATTAAACCGCTTGAAGTTTTAATGTTTTTTTTTTTTTCTCAATTTTTATTGTTACAGTAACATTTACATTTTTACAATAATTTAATTTTAATTTTAAGAGATCAATTCTTAATCAAATTTTTTCTACTTAATCATTTACAGCAATGTTTTTAATAAGTATATTTTTATTTTATCATTTATACATTTATTTAGGGAAAAAGTGATATCAAAAACCCCATAAGTAGAGCAGTTATGTCAGAGGGTAAAAACAAGGGATAAACGTTATCAAACTAATGCATTGATGTGTAGATAGCTGGAGTATCTACAACGATTTTTAAAGTTTTGAGACAATATATTAAATTTTATCCTTTAACTAATTTTATGTTAGACATTGAGTGCAAAGTTTGTGTGGAAAAAAATGTATTGGCAAATTATATATCATTTTGAGTAGTTTATTTTGACATATTTGTAGTTTTTTAAGATGACACTCAGAGGTGACATACCAAGCAGGCGCCGCGTAAAACATTATAGAATGGAATATAGATTTTAAGATAAGAAGTTTGTTGTGTGTATTTAGTTCAGACTTTCTGTTTATTAACGGGTACATTATTTTAATTGTTGTATTAATTTTGTGTACAATATATTTTATATGTTCGTTAAATAATAGTTTTTTATCCAGTATTATACCAAGATATTTAACCTTGTCATCCCATGGAACAGAGTCGGTACCAACAATAATGTTGGTTTGTGGTAGAAATAAACTTTTTCTTCTTCTTGTAAAGAAGATAGACTGAGTTTTTGAGAGGTTTATCTTTATTTTCCATTTCTTAAAATAGTCGGTAACTATTTTAGTTGATTCCTCCAAAGTGTGTACGATATCTTCCGGTAATATTTCTGAACTAAGTATAGCTGTGTCTGTCTGCAAAAATAGATGAATTACATCCATGTAAAGCTGGAAAATCATGCGTAAAAAGATTGTATAAAATTGGAGATAGACATGATCCTTGTGGACATCCAGCAGGAATATCGTTGTTCTGTGAACAAATATTTCCAGTATGAACTTTAAATGTTCTGTTTGATAAAAAACTTTTTATTATTTGGACAAGCGCAGGATCCAGTCCAATTGTATATAGTTTATGAATTAGGGCATCATGCCAAACAGAATCAAAGGCCGCTTTTATATCCATTAGAACCATTCCTGTCGACTTACCTTCATTGAAGGAGTTCTAATGTTTTATTTTCTGTAAAAATCGTTGATCCTATGAAATAAAAAAGTTCAAAAACTTCATTTGTATTTCGGTTAAAAATTTAAATTTATTGCTAGAATTAAATCGTATGTAGAGATGTATGTACTCTTCAAATCCCTAATTCTTACAAAAATTTGTAACTGGTATCATCAGCTGATTTTGAAGTTTTTTTTTGGCGCAGGTATGAACGTAGCTCAAAAATTACTGCTTTTCAGAAGAAGTAAAAATCGTTCAATTTGTGAATTATTTCTTAAAATTCCATTTCATTGGGAACTCGCGACAATTTGACGTCCCACAGGTTTCTTTGCGGACAACGAGAGGCAGATGCGAAAAAGAGGACTTTACCGGTGAAATTAATACATATGTATGTATGTATATGGTCATGTTAGGTATGGCCTTCCGCCATTATTACGGTTCTTGTACCTATTCTGAGATTAAAACATTATTAAGACACGAACACCTAACTGCTCTCTTTTACTAAAATTACAAATTCTTGCGTTGTTCAAACAATTTTAGCATATAATGGCAATTCATCAATTCGTTCACATTGTAATGATGTGATAATGTGGCAACTTGTCTACAAAGAAGTAAAGACAATTTGTCAATTCATATGCGGCAATTATGTCATAGAACTTTGAATAACAATACATCTAATTTTTCTATTATATTTTCCTACATGTTTTTATTCTAAAAGCAACAATTTGGTGTTGAGCTAATGAGTTGTTTTCTATTCGAATGACACACAGTCATTATCATTATTTACGAAAAAAAAAAATGCAAATTAATGAATTAAGAATGTATCATAGAAACTTCGAAAACAATACGAAAATGGAATGATTAAAAACATAAAAAAAAAAATAGCAACGGTTGCGGATGTATTTATTTTGTATTTAGAGAAATATGAGAAATTGCTTCATTTCGAAAAGTTTCATTCAAAGCAGTTAACAACTGCTTAAGCAAAGAAAAAAAGAGGAAAAAAGTGAAATCTAACAATAAATGAAATAATAGGTTGGTTATTGGAAAGAGTTTATATTTCGATAAAATCACTTGAGTTTTTTTTCTTCCAGAATTCAAGATTTCTTTTTTTTAACTATAAAACTTTTCCAGGAACAGAAAACTTTTGCTCTCATACGCTCATACACTGAGAAGAAATACAGTCCACTCTCGATATTTTGAAATCTTAGGGACGCGAGAAAAGTGGAATTAATATTTGGAAATATGAATGTGCCCTTATTAAAATTATCACATAGAGACACAGCCAAATGAATTTTTTACAAGAAGAAAGTGCAATCAATTTACCAATTCAAGTTATAGACTGTAAGAAGCCGAAACTTCGAATCATAGTTTGTTTTTGTGTCAGTTGTTGTCGAAAGGTTTCAGTGGCGAATACATAGCCACTAATCACTGAACAGTATCGGATTCAGCTGATAGCAATCCACAATCACATCAGAGCGCCCTCCTTCGTCGGTACACAATACCGAAGTAAATTAATTACCATAAACTTTGCTATTAAAACGAAAAAATACGTCTACTTGAGACCAGAGGCGCTTCAACACTGCTATAAAAAGAAAGAACGTGCAAAAAGCAGAGTTGTAAGATGATGTGAAAACAAAGTTTATATATATCGGGTGGTTAAATTGTAAGGGCCGATGTTGAATGTGAACCACACCTAAACGCCAAGCTTTTTTCCGAATTTTATTTGACATTTCTCTATTTCAGACTTACTCAATTTGAATTCCAAACGTCGTGAATGGGCAGAATGGTGGCAAGAAATGGCAACAGTGGATGATCAATTTTCGAAGAAAATCATCTTCAGTGATGAGGCACATTTTCACCTCAGTGGATTCGTCAATAAACAGAATTGCCGCATTTGGGCGAATGAGAATCCAAGAGTGATTGTCGAAAAACCAATGCACCCACAAAGAGTGACTGTTTGGTGCGGTTTATGGGCTGGCGGCATCATCGGGCCGTATTTTTTCCAAAATGAGGCCGGTCAGGCAGTTACTGTGAATGGTGTTCGCTATCGTGAGATGATAACGAACTTTTTATGGCCCGAATTGGAAGATATGGATGTGGACGATATGTGGTTTCAGCAGGACGGTGCCACTTGCCACACAGCTAACGAAACAATGGCTCTTTTGCGCAACAAATTCAATGGCCGTGTTATCTCACGTAATGGCGATGTCAATTGGCCGCCAAGATCATGTGATTTGACACCGTTGGACTTTTTTCTTTGGGGTTATTTGAAAGAAAAGGTGTACGTCGATAAGCCAGCAACAATTCAAGACCTAAAGGATGAGATAATTCGGCACATTAATGGCATAGAAACTCAATTATGCCTCAGCGTCATCGAAAATTTGGACCATCGGATGGAGGTGTGCCGCCGTGGTCGCGGCGCCCATTTGGCCGATATTTTGTTCCATACATAATTGAGTAATACCAATATATCATAATAAAATAAAATTACAATAATATCCTAAATAGTTTGTGTTTTATTCAAAATCAACATCGGCCCTTGAAATTTAACCACCCTTTACTACGTCACACGTATAGACTTATTTGCAAATAAGAAAGTAAAAGTATTTCCGTAATTTTTTTTTCACGACACATCGTTAATACCAACACTATTTTCAAATAAGTTTTGAAACGTTGGGACTTTGGACGTTGGAAAATTCCTAGTTGCAGTATTAATTGCAATACGAGAATAAATTTGAATTTTCAATTTCTCATTATGAAATTTTCACACTTTTTAGAAAACAATCGAAATTCTTTTGTAAATAAAGGAAATTTTTGTAAACACTTATGGAAAGTTTTTTTTGATGTTGCCATTCAATTCATAATTTGCCATCTGAATGGAAATTCGTTGCTGCGTATAAGTAGTGTAATTAGTATTTGTTGTCGTTATCGCTCTTTCCTCAATACACAATATTTGTGAAATAGTGAGTGGGTTTGGATATGTTGGTATGGCAGCGAAGCACACCAGTTTACCAGTACTTGAAATTATTGTACGTAGAGACGAAAAATTCAAAGCATAGAGCATCGAAGAGCAAAATGACAGTTGTAAGGATTCTAGAAATAGAAGGTAGCAAATTATTGCATGACTTTCACTCTAATAACCAATAAGATTAAATTTATGAAATTGCAAACGAATTATAAAGATACCTTCATATACTAAATTGTTCTTGTATGAGATTTTCTCGTGGAATCTCATATAAAAGTCGGACTTAAAATGGATTGTAGTTAATAAATATTAATATTATCATCATTCATACCTTTTTTAATTACATATGCACATAAGTGTTATTTATTTATTTAAATTTAGTCAATGGATATAATCCTTACAGACTAATAACAAGGTACTTATGACTATATTGAATTTATGAATTCAGAAAAACAATGATTTTATGCTTTATAACATTATTATTTAGAGAAAAATCTATAAATTCAGACAAATTATTAAATTGTCGGCATAACCTCGTAAAAGGATCAGCCATAGCATAATTAGATCTACAAAAGTTAATAACAAGAGGATTATAATGACGAATACTACGACAAGGTACACTAAATTTAACAGAATTTAACAGAAATTCGGAGCAAATATTACCATTGATAAGGTTTATCATAAAAGACACATTTAACATTGTACGACGACTTTTGAGAGTAGGTAGTTTTATTAATGCCAATCTACTCGTATAGGAAGGCAAATTTGTTGAGGAGCTCCATCGAAGACCACGTAAACAGAATAAAACAAGAATTGTTTTTGCACAGATTCAATACGAATATTATGAAAGTTGTAGTGAGGATCCCATATGATTGATCCGTATTCTCTAAAATAGGTCTAACTAGCGACACCTACAGCTGTTTCGTAATGTAAGGGTCAGAAAACTCTTTAGCCCAGCGCTTTATAAAGGCAAGCACACCTCTAGCTTTATGGTATAAACACAATTGTGACGAATGACGAACTTCGCACAGCACGACGAACTTATCATCAAGAATTCGTTGCGTAAATTCGTCGAATAAGACACAATTAGAGCGAAAATAACAGCTGTTAATGTCATTTAAAATTATATGTTATTTAGATACATAAATAAATAAAAATTGTTAAAACATGAACAAAAACATTTTACGTTTTGAGCATCTTATTAAAATTATAAACATCATGTTCATGATGGTAGAAACTTTTATTTCAATCAAATTCCACCAATTTTCATTAATTAATGAATTTTCTAATACATTGTTGTTTACATTTAGCAGGTGACAGTGTGACCATATTTCAACAAAAAAAAAAAAAACATTGATATGAGAAGATAAAATAATGACAAAAACGAATTAAAACAATACTGTATATAATTAAAAAAGTGGTTATTGAATTTATGTCCTGTAAATAAAAAAGAGAACAATTCTTAAAGCAAAAAGTTAATTTATTTACTATACACTAAAAAATGTAAAAGGAAAACGGCCACTCTGCACCAATTTATTCATCATTCGTCGGCGTAAGAAATAGAAATAAATCTATCGCAAAGTTCGTTGTGCACGACGTATTTCGTCCAACGTACATATTGTGTGTATTTTCATTTACACAAATGTGTTTTATTTACAATGACGAATATTCGTTACGAAAAATTCGTCGTTCGTCCCAGTTGTGTTTATAGCATTATTTACAGCCATAGTAATATGAGAAGAAAAATTTAGCTTTGGATCCAGTAAAATTCCAAGATCAAGAAATGAATCAACTAACTCCAACTGATGATCTCCCAATGAGTAGTTAGCTGCAATTGGGTTACTTCTGGAAAAGCGCATGCATTTACATTTCTTTAAATTCAGCTCCATCATGTTATGTCTGCACCATACAAAAAAGTTGTCGAGATCATTCTGAAGATAAACGTGGTAAACGATAAAATTATTAAAAGAATAAAAGATTTTAACATCGTCAGCGTACATTAGAGAAATTGGCGAAATTGATAACATTAGACAACAACGTTAACAAACAGCGAAAATAGAATCGGCCCAAGATGGCTGCCTTGGGGAACACCAGATGAGACATATACATATATACTTAGAAGAACTGTTGTTCAAACGAATGGTTTGTTTTCTATCAATTAAATACGATCTTAACCAGTTTAAACTGTTATTCGTTACGCCGAATAGATCCAGTTTAGCAAGAAAATAAGTTAATGGTTGACTTTATCAAATGCTTTACTGAAGTCCGTATAAATGGCATCAGTTTGTTTCTTCTGGGTAAATGCATAATTGACTAAAGTTGTTAAATGAAGAACATTAGTTGTAGTTGAGCACCCTTTTCTAAAACCATGTTGATAAGGTGACATTAACGATGCAGTGTGATGACGTAAAAAATCGGCAAGTAGTTTTTCAAACAGTTTCGGAATGGCACTTAATTTAGCAATACCTCTATAATTCGTAATATCGGACTTATTACCAGATTTATATAGAGGTATTATATACGAATCTTTCCACAATACAGGAAAATAGCCATATTTTATCGAAGCATTAAACAATAAAGTTAATGGTGTGGCAAATGATTCAGCACATCGCTTTAAAATGCAACTTGGAACTCCATCAATAATTATTAATAACTAAAGATGCCTACAGCAGTGGTAACACTGTGTGTTAGCTTCTTATTGGACCGGTGGTGAAGTGATTTGGTAGGATTATTTTTCTTGGACCAGTGCACAGGGATGGCTCGCACGTCTGCAATTCATTCTCCAGTTGTGGCATTATCAACAGTCATTATTTTTAAGCTTAGCGAGGTTTTCCATTGCTCAGATTACTCAAGCAACGGCATCCTTAATAAGTGTTCCTATATCACGACATGATCATCAGCTGATCTTTCATGAAGAAATTCTCAATTTTCGTGGAGACCACATACGCCACCAAAAATTAAAACTGGCAGTTTAAAAAGCAAAATAACGAAAAAAAGATTGACAACTCAGTCTGGCATGATCGTTAACCCTAGAAAACTAAACTAAAGGTCGCCTGTTAGGCTACTTTTTAAAAAATAAAAGTTTTTTTTGGTTTTAATATGTTTTTTTTTTTATTGAAAAAACAGTTTATATTTAGCTCTGTTATTATTTAATTACAAAATAAAAAATTAATCCATTAAATTGTTTTTATAAGTCATTAAAACATAAACTAAAAACAGCACTTCAAGTTTTTTTTCTAAGAGATAATTTAAAAAAAATATAATTAAATTTTTAAAATAAAAAACATAAATTCACATTTTTCTTATAGCTATTTGTACCAGGTTTCATTAGAATAAAAAACGTTTCAACATGACATTTATATTTTGGTTTGTACATAAAAATTAGTTCAGCCCTTTTTTCCTATATCACATTGATAGCAATTTGGAGATCGCGTTCAAGGCAGTAGGTTTTCTTGCATTTTGCACAATAATAAATGCTCATACGCTTCTCGCTTGATGGACAGTAATTGCACAATGACCTTTTCCCTTTCTTTATTTGTGGTTCAGTTTTTTCTTTGCTGGTCCTCGTTAGTATGAATGGAGTTGGGGTTATTGCCTCACGAACTCGTTTTTGCATAGAAGGTCTTTCTTCAAGTCTCATAGAGCGCCAGTCGTAGCATAAATCCTTACTGAGATCCTTTATGAAATCTCTTCGGCTCATCGGCTTTATTTTATTTTGGTCGCAATTGGAAACATATATGTAGAATGTAATTATTCAATACGGCCATATTTATCATACGATATGAACAATAATCCGTGCTGGAATTCTGCTCGACTTTCTTTTTGCAGAAGACGGTTCCGTAGACTAAATGAAATTATTCCTACCTCTTCCTAATAGCTTCGGAAAGCTTGATTATTAGAGAATCATTGGGTTGTTCCTTTCTTTGCGGACTATCAATAGAAGTAACTTCAACGGCAAAATTCAAATTCAATTCTTTATTGCCTACAATTATATTTTCCACTTCATTCTCAGATTCAGCTTCAAAATTTGAATCAACTAGACTGTCGTCTGAATCGAAATCCTCTTCTAAATTGTCCTCTATTTCGCTACCATTTACTGACAGCTCGTCCAGCCATTTTTCTATTTGTAAATCAGAAGTGCACATCTCTAAACATAAATATTCTTGCAGAAAATAAATAAAATTCTAGTTAAGAATGTGTAATCACAAATATACCTTTAAAACACTAAACCTCGCCTCTCAAGCAACACAAGGCAGTAGTATATCACCGTAACAAAAAAATAATTTGTGCAATGTACGTTCGCTCACAAGTTCACACCGATAAATTACTGCGTTGGTTTGAAAGTTCGTTTTGTAACTTGCTCCCGATCAATATTAAATTCGCAAAAACATTATTCGTTGAGGCTCACAGGCGGCGTTTAGTTTTCTAGGGTTAATATATTTGTAGACTTTCGTATACATACTTGCACTTCCCTCAGTTAAGAGCGCTTCTTTTTTTAAAGAGTTGATTAGATGGCTTTTGCATTTAAACCAGATTTTAAGCTTAAAAACCACCAACAGCGAAAAATGTCATAAAATGTCTATGTAATCATTAAGATTAAAAAAGTGTATTTTATTTTAAATTATTGGGCTCTTCACTCCTAAAGCACACTAAAATAAACAAAAAAAAAAAAAAAAATAAAATAATCTTTATAAATTAGAGCAGTTATTGACAAAAACTTTAATTGACCCAGCGACACATTTAGAAGAAAAATATGTAGAGACAGCAGATGCACTCTTCCACTTAATTGGAATGTGTAAACTAATAGATGAACACATTTGAGTGAATTGAAAATATACTATAGTTCGATAAGAAATTTTATGTTTGTTGTAAAACTGTCAAAAAATAGTAACACGATTTCAAAGATATTCATCTATTCACTAAGTGAAATTCTTTTTACACATATAATTTTGATACTTGAGCAGCTGAAGAAGACAACAGGTGGCCAATATTTCAATAATTCTGTTGACAGCACGTCTTTATATGTATATTGATTTGAAATACAAAAACAGTTTATGTTTTAATTATTATGCTACAATTTTTTGTACAGTTTAAGTTACAGGCAGTAGATTAAGTCTTCTTGTCCACTATGATCGTACTGCAAGTGAAGTTAACATTGAGGAAAATTTCAAAGTCTTGAAGTGTTTCTCTGAGGAGTCGTTGTCATTAAACTGATGGATGTGTTGCTATTCAATGGCCAATAATTTTTCGCCACATATTTGAATTTAGTTCTGATCTTTCAGAAATTAGTTAACATTGCAAATACAAATATAAAGAAAACTAATAATATATAGTGGTGAGTGGGTATAGGCTTCAACACAGTTGATTCTTTCACTTTAATTTATTTCTGAAAGAAGACTTGAAGACTCAAGTAAATACATTCAAATAAAGAGCATTCAAATAAGCATTCTTTTCTAAAGTATAATTTTTTTTTTGTAAGAAATTCCTAGGAATACTGCAAAATTTATTTTGTGGGTTTATTTTCATTGAAAGAAGAATTTAATAAGAAATTAAAGAACAGAAGATGGCAGTTAAAAGTGGAAAATTACTAAGTTCCCATAATAATTTTTAACCAAATACTACATACCGTCTGTATTACTTAGAAGTCGATATGTAGTGACTTGATTATCATTGGATACAGATTGGTATTTCTTATTGTACAAAAACTCTCTACTGTTTCTAAAAGCAGAAATACTTTTAATACCGATATTTCCGTAACCAATAAAACACCCTGAAACATCAGGTATGTCGATTTTTATGATGTATAAATGATGTATTACGTATAATTGAATCGCACACCTGATCACCAAGATCATGCGATTAGACTTTTTCTACCGAATAAGTCAGACGTGAATAAGCGGACATGAAAGTCCACATCGGTAAAATTCCGGAGCCAGTTGCAAGAACTTAAGAAAAAACTCTATATTATGAAGAAAACCTTTCAATTACTTGTAATTTAATTAAAGATTAAGAAGTGACCTCAGAGTTAAAATTTAAGAAAATCTCGATTTAAGATCTTCACCTCACATTTCCTGTCATCGTTGACTGAACTCTCGAAGGGAGGATTTCCGCAATATGGGGATTTATTTTGGAGTCGTGCTAGTTTCATGTGGCGACTGTGATTCCCGGGTGTGAATATATTCCGCCAAATTACCTAATATAACCTAACCGATCATGATATGAATGTGATAAAAACAAGTCTTTTCTTTCTATTCATTGTTACTTCGATTGTGGAACCGAAAGCTGCATTTACGAATCTGACCCTATGACGAAATCTTATCTACAATTGTTTTCAACCATATATTTATTAATCATGACCTTCATATAAGACAATTTCAGCATTTTAATCCCGGCAAAAAAAATAAAAAATTCTTAGAAAATGACATATTCATATGTGAATATTTTGCACTGCTTAAGATCCATATAAATTCTGAGTCTTAACGAAGAAAGGATTAACAATATATACTATATATTTTAAAGAAGAGTTAAAGCTTTATATTTTTTTTGTTGCGTGTTATGGGCCACTGTCAAGACCTAAAAATAAATTTAATTAAAAATTTAAAAAATTTTAAATGGTTAATACATATAAAGGGTGGTTAAATTTCAAGGGCCGATGTTGATTTTGAATAAAACACAAACTATTTAGGAAATTATTGTAATTTTATTTTATTATGATATATTGGTATTACTCAATTATGTATGGAACAAAATATCGGCCAAATGGGCGCCGCGACCACGGCAACAGTGGATGATCAATTTTCGAAGAAAATCATCTTCAGTGATGAGGCACATTTTCACCTCAATGGATTCGTCAATAAACAGAATTGCCGCATTTGGGCGAATGAGAATCCAAGAGTGATTGTCGAAAAACCAATGCACCCACAAAGAGTGACTGTTTGGTGCGGTTTATGGGCTGGCGGCATCATCGGGCCGTATTTTTTCCAAAATGAGGCCGGTCAGGCAGTTACTGTGAATGGTGTTCGCTATCGTGAGATGATAACGAACTTTTTATGGCCCGAATTGGAAGATATGGATGTGAACGATATGTGGTTTCAGCAGGACGGTGCCACTTGCCACACAGCTAACGAAACAATGGCTCTTTTGCGCAACAAATTCAATGGCCGTGTTATCTCACGTAATGGCGATGTCAATTGGCCGCCAAGATCATGTGATTTGACACCGTTGGACTTTTTTCTTTGGGGTTATTTGAAAGAAAAGGTGTACGTCGATAAGCCAGCAACAATTCAAGAGCTAAAGGATGAGATAATTCGGCACATTAACGGCATAGAACCTCCATTATGCCTCAGGGTCATCGAAAATTTGGACCATCGGATGGAGGTGTGCCGCCGTGGTCGCGGCGCCCATTTGGCTGATATTTTGTTCCATACATAATTGAGTAATACCAATATATCATAATAAAATAAAATTACAATAATTTCCTAAATAGTTTGTGTTTTATTCAAAATCAACATCGGCCCTTGAAATTTAACCACCATTTATAATCGTATGTATGCAGTGCCTTATTTCGAATTTTTCAATTACTTTATTTTTCAAATTTAGGAAATACCTGAACCCCAACTGGGGATTGGGCAAGAAACGACACAGAAAAAGGCAAGTTGTTCGTTGAGCACTTAAAAAATGTTTTCACACCCAATGCACCAAGCGACCCTGAAGAACTTCCATCGATAGTTACGGATGCAGCAGTTTCGATAAAGTTTAAATTGAAAGACGTCGAAGAAGCTATCGCCAACTTGAACCCTAAAAAATCTCCTGGCATCGATAAAATTAGCAACAAGATGCTCCAAGAGCTCCCAACTTCAGTAGTTAAAAGAATTCTCCACATCTTCAACGCGATATTGTGCATTGAATACTTTCCATCTAAATGGAAGATATCACTAATAACTATGATACCTAAGCCAGGTAAAGACCACACCAGAGTTGAATCCTACAGGCCAATTAGCCTTTTGCCAAATTTATCTAAGCTTTTTCAAAAATTATTAGCTATCAAGTTAAATAAAATCATTAGCGAAAAGCGCTGCATTCCAGACCATCAGTTTGGCTTTCGAAGTAAACACAGCACAACTGAGCAAACACATAGACTTGTGAATGTTATAAAGCATACCCTAGAAGAAAAAAAGTACTGCTCAGCCCACTTTATCGATGTTTCCCAAGCTTTTGATAAAGTGTGGCATAAGGGATTAATATATAAACTGACCCAGTACCTTCCTGAAAATATGTGTAAGCTACTGGAAAGTTACCTGCTTTGTCGCAAATTTATTTTAAAACAAGGTGATTGGCTGTCATCACCGCAGCCGATTGAAGCTGGAGTTCCCCAAGGCAGCATATTAGGTCCATTGCTGTACTTGATATACACCGCAGATTTGCCAACAGTCGCGAACATCCATACCTCAACTTTTGCCGATGATACAGCTTTCTTAAGCATTCACGAAAGTGCTGACGAAGCATCTCGTCGCCTACAGCACCAAACTTCGCAGCTGGAAAGCTGGCTAAAAAAATGGCGAATCAAAGTTAATGAGAATAAGTGCGTACATATAACCTTCACCCTGCGCAGAGACACATGTCCTCCTATTCTGATCAACAACCAGTTAATACCTCAACGTTTGGAGGTCAAGTATCTAGGGATGCACATTGATAGACGGCTAACATGGAAACAGCACATCGATGCAAAATTAACTCAAATGAAATTAAAAGCAACTCAACTAAATTGGCTTATTGGTCGAAATTCTGTGCTAAAACTGGACTGTAAGCTTTTGCTTTACAAAGCAATTTTAAAACCAATATGGAGCTATGGTATCCAGCTATGGGGCACTGCCTCAGCTTCCAATATAGAAAAAATTCAAAGGTGTCAAAACAAAATACTGAGAATGATAACAGATGCGCCGTGGTATATAAAAAATTCTAACATACACAAGGATTTAAATATTCCGACAGTCAAACAAGAGATAACAACATACGCAACGTCATACCTAACCAAACTCCAAGATCATCCAAATATACTAGCCCGAAATATTTTAAGCGAAAGAGGGTTCATTCGACTGAAAAGAAGGGATACTCTTTCCCTAGCCCGAACGTAGTAGACGCGGAAATAAAACTATACGAGCAATAAATAATTTTGTACAGCTAGGCTGTACTTAATAATAATTAGCAATTAGTTATTAAGATTTGAATACGTATTGTTAGTTCAATTGATTTTGAAGATTCAATAAATAATATATATTGTGTAAAAAAAAAAAAAAAGGAAATACCAAGCACTATTATAAGTTATACTCGTAGATGGTAAATTTAGAGCTTCATTATTTCTCGTATTTTATTAATACATACAAAAATAATAAATATATAAAGTTAATAACTTACGTCTACTGACAATCACACACAGTGGACAAAGCGCGAAGAACGCTGAAGTTCAAGGTGTAGGTACCTCCGAGAACAGCATGTTGTTCCGTGCTACTAGTGCTTGTCAGTGTAATTTACAATTAAATTTTAACTAGCGCAAAATATAATTCATGCCTCTACTGAAGCAACAAAACGCACGAAATGTTGTTATTTAACAGTGTTACCGATAGACTGAATTTAAGGCAAAAAAAAAGAGAGCAACCCATAAAATTCATTGGAAAAGATCCACATTTGCACTACTTCCTGATTATAATATATATTCACCCTTATCATGAATAATATTTCCCTCGTAATTATTTCCCTTTTCACGTATTTGCAATCATCAATCAATTTCCCCCTATCGTGAACGATTTTTCTCACGCGAGTTTTTTTACTTTTCACTTTAATTTATTCATTTGATTTTTGCTGGGGAATTATATATAAAATGTAAGTACATAAATTCTTCTTTCATTTATATATTTTGATAAATATTTTTTTTTTATATCAATGTCAGCTTTATAGTAGAAACATATAAAGGGTGTCCCAACAAGAACGCAAGATTTAAATTTGGCGCCATTCGAAGTGTCATTGGTTGATATGTGAACAATTGTTATTGTTTGCTAGTAGAAGGTACGAGGTTAGTAAAAATAGAGCGCTACACGAATGAACAACGCATTCTCATTGTGAAATTGTTTTACCAAAATGGTGAAAGTTTTGCGGCTACAGTTCGCAAATTGCGATCAATTTGTGGTCACACTGTAAAGAGATTAATGGATAAATTTGCCGAAACTGGGTCTGTTAGTGATGTAAAGACAACAACGCCCCTTCGACTAGGTCGATCGACCGAAAATGTCGCAGCTGTACGTGATGATGTCGCTCAAACTCAATCCACCTCAATTCGACACCGAGCTCAGCAAATTGGTGTCTCCAAATCCACTATGGAGCGAATTTTGACGAAAGATTTGCATCTTCATGCATACAAAGTTCAATTGACTCAGGAACTGAAGCAGCTGACCATGGACAGCGAAGGGAGTTTGTTAATTGGGTATTGGAGAGACAACATGAAAATGCTGATTTTACCGATAAAATCATCTTCAGTGACGAGGCCCATTTCCATCTTGATGGCTTCGTCAATAGGCAGAATTGTCGCATTTGGGGTGAGGAAAATCCTCGAGTGATTTACGAGAAGCAAATACATCCTCAACGTGTCACTGTGTGGTGTGGATTTTGGCTGGAGGGATCATTGGACCTTTTTTTATGAAAATGAGGCAGGTCAAGCGCAAACAGTCAATGGTGTTCGGTTTCGTGAAATGATAACCAGTTTTTTCGTGCCTAGAATTGAAGAAATGAATGTGGAGGTCGCCACATGCCATACAGCCAGAGAAACAATTCAATTGCTGCATCAGTCATTTCCCGGTCGTGTTATTTCGCGTTATGGAGACCAGAATTGGCAGCCTCGATCGTGCGATTTAACACCATTCGACTTTTTTCTTTGGGGTTTTTTGAAGTCGATGGTTTACGCGAATAAGCCGACGACGAATCAAGCCTTAAAAGAGGTAATAGGACGCTGCATTAATGAAATACCGCAGCATTTATGCAAAACGGTCATTGAAAATTTCATTAAAAGATCGCGTGTGTGCCAGCAAAGCCGCGGCGGCCATCTGCCCGATATGTTGTTCCATACATAACCTCATTCTGTCTACTTTACGATATAATAAAGTTTCACGATTTTTTTTAAAATATCTGTGTTTTATTTAAAATTTAAATCTTGCGTTCTTGTTGGGACACCCGTTATAAGAAAACAAATAATATGCAAACCAACAGACCAATTGAGTGTGTTTTGCTAAGCGTATACAAAGATATTGCGTTCCAATTTTGGAGTTCTTTTACGGATTAACGTAAACTGCATCATAGTTCCAAGCCTAAACATTTTATTTAATTTGTTGGAGTACGGCTATTTGTATTTATTTTATTTTTAAACTCCATAATTTTCACGCTTTCGTTTAATTCTTGAATTCAGTTACTGTTATTGTTCAAATGCAATACCAATAATGCGGGTGACTATTTAACTTAAAAACACAACTTAAACTTAACTTAAACGCACCAATTTTTATTTCCGCATTAAATTTGTATGTTTTTGAAATCTTCTTCACTTTTCTGCATTCACAGAGAAGGAGAACGTGGAAAAAATTCCACCTGAATTTCATGATACCAATTTTCACCTCGAGGGGAATGAAAATTTTACGTGAATAAAAATTTCACTTTTATTCGTGATATAGGGGTGATTAAATTTTCTTCACTTCTTTGGAAGTTCTTTTTTTTTTTTTGCTGCGAAATAAAACTACAGTATATTTCTTTATTGTTTAAATAGTTTCAAATTGGAAACTCTATTTCTTTTTTATTTGTATATTTTTCAATATATAATTTCTCCTTTCTAAGGAAATATTAAAATAAAAAAAAAAATAAACATAAATCGGATTTGACTTGATTGAACGATTTTGTAGAATTTTTTTTTTGGGGGAAAATATTTAAGCTTTTATATATAATTTAAAATTTACTAATGCAAATATATTTATGATATATGATATATTTGTACATAGTACGTTAAGAAGCATTAAATATTATTCGAATTCCAATATCATAGAGATTGCAAATTTGGAGAAGAAAATATTAAATTACAGTCTCACTAGTAAAATGAATGAATGAAATCTATATCAATAAATAAATACGTAAGTGATGATTGTTAATATCAGTATAAATTTAATTAGTTTTACGAAAATATTTGTTTAGCTTTTCAAGCCTTTTAATATAATTTAATTAACTTGTATATTTTATTCGTTTCTTTTTTCTTCGAAACGTTTAGTTCTTTTACAATATTATTACATACGAGTACATACAATCGACGTTTGAAAACAATAATAAATTGTATTTAGAAATACCTTTAACTGCTCAATATTTAAGTTCGATTTATAATATTTTTCGATTTATAAAATTTTCGGCCGAAACTAGACAGAATTAAAACAAACAAAACTTTAATTAAATTTCTGGCAATTGTTTTAAAAGTTGTATTTCCGTATTAAATTAATTAAAAAGGCTAAAAATATAATGCTTAAAAGCTTAATGTTTTCGCGTTTAACATTGAAATAATTAAACAATTTTATAGAATAACTATTGTAGATTTGATTAGTGTTTTAATTCGTTTAATTAATATTTCTTTTCTTTATTAGCTACATCGAATATAATTAATTTTTTTGTCTGTTGTTGTAAATACATTGAAACGATTAAACATTTATTAAATAACTCTAACTACTGTAAATAAATACATATGCATATGCAAACATTTGTATATACATATATTTGATAATTACAATTAATCATTGTAAATGTGTACACTCCTTAAGCTTAAAGAATCGCGAACAAAAACATCGATATACAAATAAGTTAATTCACTGCAATTAAATGTTATTAAATAAAATACCTCACATACATACATCCATACATACATACATACATATATCTTAATGGATTGTTAATTATTTATCTCACTCCATCTAATTGTAAACGTTTTATATTTTGTATTTCATATAAAGCTAAATGTTTAAAAATGTTATATAAAGTTTTTTTTTTTTGCAACAGTTAAAAGCGTAATAGTAACTTAACGATATATTTACATATATTATATTATTTGAATGATTAAAAATTTCGATGAATGTATGTAAGACTTTTGTTAATGCTAGTTTTGGGCTCTTAACTGTTAGGTAATTAATATTTAATATTTTGGAAGAAATATTACACTCAAATAGTTTTTATTAAATTGTAAGTTTTTTTCTATATAGGTTTTTCTATTCGCAATTTGATAAATATTTAGTAAAAACTATTAGTTATAACTATAATTTTTATTTTAATACATATATGTATGCCTAGGCCAATAGAGCCTATTGTATATTATTGAATTATTTTTATTATTTTATTAATTTATTTTATAGAATTATTCTTTCAATTATTCAACGTTAGTCAAAATTCATTACGATTATTTATCTATGTTTGTTATATGGTTTAGCTGGTCTATATTCAGCATTTCTTCTTTAACGAAATTCTGGAAAAAAAGCTAAGAAATTTCACCTGTTTATACAGGAACTCCCAAAAAATATTCCAGAATTACGGAATATACAAACAAATAAAACAAAATAGCTTCTCTAAAAATTTTACTTATACAACAAACATTTTTTGTATTTGATTTTAAATCTATTTAATTTTCGTAAAAAAAGGTCTACTGAAGATTTTGATATTAGCACCAGAAGAAATGCTGCATATAGGCCAGCTAAACTATATAACAAACATAGACAAATAGTCGTAATTTATTTTATAGTTAAACGTTTTTGGAAAAAAAAGTAGCTTTGGTTACTTTAGATACATACATCTCACCGCTCAACAATTATTAAGAAGAGCCTCTTTAGAAAAAAAAGCGATATATGTAGATAGATACATATATCGACAAGAAGTTTTCCAAAAAAATAAAATAAAAAGTTTATATAATTTTAACAATCTATTTTTTTAAGTTTTAAGGTTTTTTCGCTTTTTATTTATTATTTTTATATTTATTTTCGATATTTCGTTAACCTTCGGTTAACATCTTCAGGAAGTTTTTTTAATTTTTTAAAGCTTAAAAAAATAGATTGTTAAAATAATAAAAAAGGTTAAAAAAAGTATTAAGAAAAAGTTTATATAATTTTCATTGTATTGGAAAGACAGGAGTTATGTGATTAAAAATAAAAAATATCGTATCCGCTACAACCACTGCGACAGATGTCGAATCTTTTCAATCACATTTATTTTCATTAAATACATTGTTGCCAGCTAAAAAGACCTTTTAGGACAGGAAACATTTTTTTATAAAAGAAACAGCGATGACTCAGCGATTTAACTAAAATTAAGTAAAATATAATTTTTATTCGAACCAATTCTATTGGCGAAATTTTATTATGAGTTTGTATTTTGCTTTCAGCAATTTCATAATCAAAATCAGTATTATTATTTTCGATGTATGAGCTTGATAAATTTAAATTATTGATCTTCGTCGAGGAAAATTGTTTGAGAAGTATGTCTATTTTACATTTTATATTCTATTTACTATTGTACAGTAATTGATTTTCTTAAAAATTAATTTTGCACCATTTTTTCGTTTTTTCAAGGAATATATTTTTTTTTAAATTCACAAAAATATATAATTTTTTTTTTTTTTTAAATATAAAAAAATTAAAAATAATTGCGTAATGTAGCCAATCGCAATCTCAAGAGTTTGCAACTATTCGGTCTCAACAAGGGAAATCTATTTGGTTGTAGAGTAGCGAAAATCACGTTCCGTAGGTAGCCCATGCAATGCATTGTGCTGGAACTATGATATAGAGGTTGTAGTGTTTATAGGTATTCGATTTGAATCTTCGGATGCTAAAATTAACAGGAAAGAACTATGCGCATAGTTTCTTTTTTATCTTGGACCAAAAGCTCAGAATAAATCGCTTACATATACTATGGAATCCGATAGAGGTCGGTATAGTGTAGGGAATAAACAGATGGTGAAAGTGGAAAGTAGGAAGATAGAGCTTAATCCATAACCCTACAGTTGTGTGTTAATTGCAAAGTTGCGGCGAAGGTTTATTCTTACAAGATTGTCTCAACGCAAATTCGTCAATTCGCTTGGCAGCCGAACGTCAAATTTTTTGTATACATGTGTTTTTTTAAATATAACATAACCTAAAAAGAACGTGTTAAATTAGTGTATTGTAAAATAAATTAAAAATAAAAAATTAAAATATTAATTAATTGTTACAAAGGACAATTTATTTAGCAATCTTATTATTATAACAATACATTGTTATAATTATGAAATTATTTACAACCTTTAAGACTTTAACTTTTTCACTAAAGTAAACAGACGTTCGCTACGCTACAAATTGTTGAATCAGCTGACGGGCGAATTAGCTAGTGAGTTTACCTGGTAATGAATTAGCCTTAGTTGCGGCGTCTCTGATGGTAATTATGACGCATTATTTTTAAGCTAAGGGGAACCATTTTATTTATTATTATTTACTTCGCCCACGTTTCATTGTAGCACCGAGAACTCAGAAAAAACTTTTTCTCCGATTCTTCTGGTTGCAGAGCCAAAACGCTAATTACTCGCCATCAGCAGACCCAGTTTATTCCACAAAATTAGTTTCCACCGTTAAATTTTTGCCGCCGTAGATTGTGAGTAGTTTTGATTTTATGAATAACATGAATCTGTATAATTCGTATGGGGTTCAAAATGTTACCGTATACGAACCATAGTGCTAGTTATGGGTTTTTGCATTTAATAAATAAACGTATTTATAGATAGGGCATTTCGTTATATGTATTAATAAAATCGTTGTCGGAAAAATTTTAATTTAGCGAGGTGGCGCATTTAGACCAACACACTAGAACTAAAAAATTAGCCAATTTAAAATTTTTTTTTTTACTACGTTTTACTGCGTTTTGCATTTCCTGTGACGATATGAAAATCCACTATTGAAATATGAAAACACGTAGAGGAAGGAATGTGCATAACGACTCACTACTAGAATCTCAAAGAATTCATGTATTGCAAAATAGGCTGACTTCCTAAACGCATGTTGCTCTGTAGTAATGCAATGCAGTGCGTTCATAAATGAAACCCTCAAAATTTTGACAATGTATTGTGTGTGTTGTGTCCATTTGGAACACTGTTGTAGTTAATACGCAATAAAGGCATCCAAATAAATTGTAGATGCAAAATAAATACAAGACGCAGCACAATGGCGCCGCAGAAAGATAAGTCCCCGTCCATATTGTGAAACATTTGCTGCAAAACTTTTGAGTTTGTAGACGAGAAGGGGAAGAGGAGTGGAAGTATGTACGCTGTTTCATGTACATGCAGCTTTTGTTGAATTTCTTATTTGCATCTTTTGAGATGAGGTGTATTTGACGTTTCATTTTATTTCTTTTCGTTTGGTATACTGTTAACTTCTATCATAATAATAGCTACCCTGTTTTATTGTTAATTTTTTGTGAAATATAATCAAAAATTTAAAAAAAAAATATAAAATTATATAAAAATTATTATATAATTTTTCTTCTTAGCGTCCATTTTGCTTCAAATTATACCTTGTGCTTCAAATGTCTATCCAAAAAAAAAATATTCACACCTTCTATCACAGGGTAGTTATTTTATATTTACATTCGGTATTGAGAAATGTCAAAAAAAATTTAAGAAAGAAGATAGAAGGGAGGAATAAAAAATACGAAACATGAAGCATAAGTTTCATGTATGGACACTGCAGAAGCTTCAAAAGAGAATTCAAAAAAGTTTTGCAGCAAATGTTTCACAATATGGACGGGGACTAAGTGAGATGTTTTTTTTCTTATAATTTAATATATTTCTCTATGCACTTATTCGTCTATTTATTTATACAGTAAAAAATGGCCACAAAGCATTAGTATAAAATGTATTAAAAAAGTAACCACATAATGTATGAACTTGGTATTAATACTGTATTGATACATTGTAAACATACATTTATGAAGTCAGCCATACACTCAACTCTTTTTCTACACGGTCTTTTTTTTGATACGGTTCACAAATAAGAACAAAGAGTTTTTTCAACCTGCATGTCTTTTCACACATAATGTAATTTTTTTGACACAATGCTTAGCAGAATAAAGAAAATGATAACTATGAGGAAGAAGTCCCGCTTTAAACATGTAATTTGGTTCTAAAGTGTTTAGAATTTGTTACAATTTATCTTGCACAAAGTGTGCGTCAAAAGTTCAACGAAATCTTCAGTTTTCTATAGATGGCTAAAAAGATTATTATAATCATCTTGAGAAGCCAAAAAATAAAGAAAATATTAAAAGAATTTGTAACAACAAAAAATTAAAAGAGGCCGTTAATAGCGATCTAAGTTCATCGTAATATATATCTGGTGATGATAGTATTTTGATTCCTGTGTCGAATAAAAGAGCGCACCTGTTATTTAAAAATCGATGAGTAATTGACTCTTACGGCTCGATTATGGATAGCAACCGAACTTCAGTTGCGTTGTCAGGCGGGGCAACCACAAAATTTTGGTTGCTAGAAAAGTATTAAAATGTACTGAAATTAGGCAACTGTAGTTCATGCATTGTAAATCTGCATTACTTGCATTATCATTATCATAGCAACTGGCAACTGAACAACAGTTCGGTTGCTATCCATAATCGAGCCATTAGTAATTTTAATCTCTGAGTTCATTTTGTTTTTTTAATAAGGATTTTTTAAATAAAACTATTTTATCGTCACTTATTTTGCACATTTTAACCAGTAAATAATTGGAGCTTTCACAACTTACGCGATATATGTATTAAATATGTGCAACTTTTCCCTAAATGTTCTATTTGTCGCATGTATTTCTTTACACGATAATTTTGCTGTGATTTTTCACGACCGTATCCAGCGTGTAAAAAAAGATTTGGGTGTTCTTGGAATGTCAGTAATATTGTTAATTATTACGAGCTAATAGCCCTGATAACTGGTGCTCTCCATCTATTAATTTTATAATAATTAATTATCTAAAAGTTATTAATTAATAAAGAAATCATTATGACTAATGTTTAATGAACGAAGGACACGATTTTTTAAGTTACCCTTAGGAAATTGAATAAGTTTGTTGTTCCCTTTAAAAATACGGTTTATTTACCATCTGATGTTGATAAAATCTATACAAACTTGGCCATGCAAGACAGGAGCTATACCAGCTAATGGAATCATATTTTGCAACTAATACTAAAGTCCAAAAGTGTAGAAGGTTTTAGAAGGCGTTCTGGAAATATCGCTTACACGTACAATTACAATACAAACGAAATTGAAATTCTTTAAAATATGTATTGGATAATCTATAGTTTTTCCTTTTAAATATGCACTTTACATTTAATTTATATTTTTTTCGCTTGATTTTATTAGCTTTTATATATGTATATGTGAAATTGTGACTAAGCAGTGATTCATACTTTTAATTGAATTCAACTGAACTATCTGTTTTAGCCGGCTATTATGTACACTGCCGCCGAGCAGTTAACGCACAGAGCATCTGCTTACAATTTATTTTCTCTTTATCTTTGATTAACTCATGCAAGTATAATTTCAATTAATTTTTCCAACGAAATGCAATTTTAAATTAATTACGAAACCAATAAAAATTTTAATCAAAATATATTCTCTTCACACTCAATTCACAGAAACATTTCCTAAAGGAATATAAAATGGTGAAGATAATTTCTGCATTAAAAAAAAAAATAATTAACTGTAGTGAAAATTACTTGACAAATATTTAGTATATCGCTACTTTGCAAACGTGAATATCGTTAATATCAGATGAATAAAAGAAAAAAATTTATAAAAAAATTAAGTAATAAAACACCAAAAATGTAAATTTTTTAAAATCGATTGTTATATATTTTTTGCTGTTGTGGCATTTTATAAAGAATTAAAAAAAAAAAAATAATAAATTATAAAAAGGGTATACAAAAATAAAAACAGTTTTATATTATCTTAAAATCATAAAATAACAAAAAAAATTATTTTCGAATTTTTAATTCTGATTTTATCATTTGAATGAAACAAATTGAAAAATTAAAAACATAGTGGAAGGACATTAGAAAACTAAAAACAATAATTTTGAAAATTTTCTTCTTTTAAGCTGGAGAAGCTTGCTTTTAAATTATTATTTAAATTTTTTTTTGTTGTTGTATTAAAAAATTTCGTTTTCCATTTCACTTGATATGCTAATATTATGACAATTTCCTTTAATTATAAGTGCAAAATTTTTAATAGACTTATAATGCTTAATTTGTTTTTTTTTAAAAATTTGAAATTTTAATTTTTAAAACAAGAAAATAATAGGTTTGTTTACTTTGCTTAAATTTTATTGAAAAAAACTTAAAAATATTTCAGCTAAAATCATTTATAAAAGTTAAATATTTTTTAACTTACTTTAAGATATTAAGAGCAAAATAGTTTTAAGGTTATTAATTAGAGTTAAAGTTTTATTAAAAGAAAAAAAAATAATTGGCTACAATTATGATTGTTAAAGAAAATCATATTTATTTAATTATTAATTAAAACTTATTACTGTCACATATAAAGGAAGAGTTATTAATATTTTATTACACATGAGATCACAGTATTAGAGATATAAGTATATTTTTCTTTAGTTTTTGTTTTTTTTTTGTTTAAAAATAATTAATAAATTAGTTTAATAATAATGATTTTTAAAATGAAGCTGATTTTTAGTTTACCTTTTTTTTTGTAGCCAGGAAGACGAAAGTCTTTGAAGCCCACTTGTAATACTCTACTTGCTTGTAAGGCATGCCGCTGTAAACGCTCTGGCAGGCATTACGTAGAGCAAATAAATGTTTGTGAGAGCTAATCGAAAGATATCAGTATCATTAATAATTAATTTGCCGTAATTAAAGTTATTTTCTTCTTAATAATGAAACAACCATACTTTCTTTGCCGCAATCATACAATGTTGCGGTGAACAATACTTCTTTTTTGCATAATTTGGTAACATTTTTTCAAGGAATCTACCAAAATAACAATTGGAAACCAAACTTGTTGCATTAAAAAACAAACAGACAAAACCGAACTTCTGCCATTGCACTTTGATTTGGAAACCAATCCTAGAAGTACATACTACAGACTTTTAATGGCTTTTTTAAATTAATTATTTTAGTATTTGTTAGCGTTTTTATTTTTTTAATAGTTTATTTTTTTTTTGTTTTCGAATTATATTTCATTTTATTTAAATTATTTACATAAATGTTAATTAATTGTTACAAATTTTAGTTTTATTTTTTAACTGTTTTTTAAATGTCTTAAATTCTTTTCTTTTTAAATTATTTTTTGTATTATAACACTTTTTAGTTTTAATAGCAATTTGTTATATTGAATTTTCATTAATATTTTGTTTACAACCTATTTAATTTGTTTAATATATTTTGTGCATATTTTTTTCAACATCATCATTAAAATCCTATAGAATTTTTGTTTTGAATTCTTGGCTCTACTGAAAAATTTGTATTGTGTAATTAATATTTAATATTTGTTGTTTTTTAATTAAAAATAATAATTATTGGCACATAAATACAGCTCTGTGTTTTTGTTTTCAAGATGTTCAATATTTCATTATGTACGAAAAAAAATTGTTTCTCTTAAATCAAGGTGCATTTGAAATGACGTTAGTGATTAGCAGCCAACTGCAGGTCGATTCTTTAAAGCTATTAAATCATTAATTGCCTAAATAAAATGTTCAATTGAAAGCATGAAATATCTTTAATAAATATAAATACGTTTAAAAGTCCAAAACATTTATTGCCACCGCTTTGGTAAAATGACACACGCGTTCTTCATTCCAAACAAAAATCTCACACTTGGTACAAATATCATAATCATGTTTTAAAATTTAAAAAATCTAAATTGTTCACACGATTGTCGGATTGCACAATATTGTAGGATACGGCAATATGGTGGCAGTGCTCTCACAATAAAAAATTGTTACCATCTGGTAATTTGTCTGTTCACACTATTGAAAGAAAACCATACAATTTCATTGGCACACAGTTCTGCGACAATAAATTTTTCTGCCAATAATAATTGACCGTGCACACGATTGTTAGATTATTGCACGGCAGAATTGCCAGATCCGATGTTTAACATTGTATCGAAATATTTATGCGCAGCATTGCCAATAGAAATATTTATCTACCAATGTTGTTATTGTTCGGTGCACTAAATGAAGCACATGCGACAATAACAAATGACTGTAAATTGTGTGTCAATGGAAATGAGGGGTGTTCTCACGATTGTCAGAATTGTGACAATAATTATTGGCATACAATGCAACGACAATAAATTTTGTGACGATGTTGCCACACAAAAATTGTGTGTTCACACGGTTGTTGCACATTTTGTAACAATTTTTCTGTCAATATTGTAGTAAATGACAATCGCGTGTACATACCTTAATAGACAATTTGTATTCAATTAAACTAGCCTTGAGTACAATGTTTTAAATTTTGTCGTTAACCAAACTTTGTGCGGAACAATATTAGCGAAACTTTTGACTATTGATATCAAAATGGATCACATGCCACGAACGACAAGCTAATCGCTATTGCCGTTTATAAAATGGCACACGATTTTCACTACATTTTGTCGAAAATGCCGTTGATGACTTGTTTCGGCTGTTTCTCATACGTCGTCCAGGAATTAACCCAGTCGAACGAACACATGTCATTGAGGAATTCGAAACGTCGGGCCCAATTGGACCGACTCAGAATTGAGTGATGATATAATTCAGTTTATTGTAATGGTTTTGTTTTGCCCAATACGTACGGAAATTGTCAAAACACGCAAACTTTTAATATCCTCCGATTAAACATGTGGCGGATCAACCAGCTCTGTAACATAAAGGTCTGGCACCCCTTTTTCAATTAGCCACGAGACGTCAGATTTTTAAATAGAAAAACGATTATTCATTCGTTCACTTCTAAGCAATCAATACAATCCTTTTGTTTTTTCTTTAAAGTAATTTATATTTAAGTTTTGTTTAACTTTAGCAATACAAACTTGAATTAATAAAGGCATTGCTTCTGTTAACATTAATCGCTGAAAACATAATAAAAATCGTCACTAATTGCGTCAATTGTGTGATCGGCTCTCTTTCGTTTGTCAATAAATATTACCGAGCTGTTTATCACTTTATCGAAACTATCCCATTCATGTACAATTTTAATTCATCGTTACTATTCTAACTTATAACTGCATATGTGTAATAATTCTTACATTGTCTTACGCATGAGATTTTCTTTTGTAGCGGGTAATTTAAAGTTTAAATAATTTTAAAGGTAATTAGCTTGAACAATAACAGCTACATATTTCTTGCTCAATTGATCTTTATGCAGGCAAGCGAATCTATGTATGTGTGTGAGAGAGCGTGTAGCGTGAAATTGTTGCTGTTGCCGCTCAAATAACAATTTCCTTTTCACAATCTTTATTCATTCATATTTTTTATATGGTCGCTGCTTTTTTCTCTAAGAAATAGATCGTGTTTTATGTTTAAATTTTGCAAATTGTCATAAAAACTTGTTATAATTTATAAAAAAAAAAAAAAATAAAAAATACAAAAATGTTTAATGGCGCCGGCTAAATGTTACTGGCAATCAACTACTACAGGCTTCTGTGAACAACTACTCTGTCTGTCTGTTGGTATGTCAGTCAATTTTTGCTTTCACTCTTCCCTGTCTTGCTTCAGATTTGAATAAAGTTCATGTTAAAAACATAAAAACCCCGTTATGCATGAATGTGTGTGTGTGTGTAAACAAGAGGGAGGAGTTTTGTGTATAATATACGCCTATTTTTAAAAAACAAAACTCAATATTTATAAAATATTTATTCAGAATAGTTAACATTTTCTTTGGAAAGTACTCCTCATAAGGCCGCCTTTGTACCAACTAATTATTCTTCAATGTTTTGGAGTTTTTGAAATTTTTTATTGGAATAAAAGAATTATTGCGAGTATTTTGCCTTGATTTATCAGAAAAAATTCTTCACATATAATTTATTAATGCATCTAATCGAATGTGTGGGTGCGTGTTGTTGTGTAAACTTTTCAACACATTCTTTTGTATTTCGGTTCCACTTACTTCTTAAAATAGTATTTTTTTTTTGTTTTCTATAGTTTTACTAAATTTGCAGGTAAAATTTTGTTTTATTGTCTTTTTCATTAACGTGATTTACTCACTTACATACATATTTATCCTCTTTTCTTTACTTTTCAGCACCTACCAGTGGTGCTACCAAGAAAAATTAAATAAATTTATTTATTACCTTCTCTTATTTGGTAAGGAACAATATGACCATATCATGGTTATTAGAGCCCTCGCTTAGGCCGCCACTTACTAACATTATTTGATTATCCTTGAGTGTAAATGTGTTTGTGTGCTGACTGGGCTCCAATAGTTCACTGATGAAAAATTGACAGTCTTCTTCGTGCTCTTCGGGAGAATTTTGTTTTGAATCTAGTTCCATTTGTGAAGAAGAACTTTCATTTGGTGGAGTCGTATTTATAGTTTTGTCATTGTTCTCGTGCAGTAGATAAGGGTCTGCATCATTCAATGTTGGGCTGTTGAGGAGACGTTCGGGTTCAAAGTCAAATTGCTTGCGTTGGTCTCTTTTGAGTGATAGTTCGGCGGTAGGCATAGTATCCAGTGGTGTAGTGGGTGAGAGGGGGGAATGCCACACTGCACTTAAATCTGGCTGCAACAGTGGTGGCAGTCCCTTTATTCTATAGGATTCCAGCGATGCAGATTTCTTCTCGACCTACAAACTAGTAGCACTTGATGGTACTATGGAAATATCGGAGGAATGAAGCATATGTGAGTGGACGGATGCTGTATGATGGCCATGTAAATGTTGCTGTTGCTGCTGCTGCTGTTGATGGTGTAGTTGTTGAGCTGCCGTTTGTTGTTGCAGTTGCATTTGTTGTTGTTGCTGCTGCTGCTGCTGTTGTTGTTGTTGACTTAATTTCTCCTTTTTAACTCTCTGTTTCAGATGGACTTTGGCGTGCCTCTTCTTTTCATCCGAACGAGCAAATTTGCGTCCACATATATCGCATGAGAAAGGCTTCTCACCGGTGTGGGTCCGTATATGTGTGGTCAAATGATCTGAACGGCTAAAAGAACGCATACATATACGACACTGGAAAGGTTTTTGCCCAGTATGAATACGTATATGGCGGGTGAGTTCATCTGAGCGGGAGAACCGTCGATCACAATTCTCCACAGGGCAAGCGTAGGGCCTTTCATGCACGGGGGTCTTACTCGGACGATTAGGATATTTGCGTGGCTTAACGGGGACTAGTTTCAGGGGCATGGCACTCTGTTGATACACCTGTGATAAGATCTCATGACCCTTACTGGTAGAGGGGGAATATTCGGCCAGTTGGACAACCGAATAAGTGCTCTGTGAACCAGTTGCCGAGGCGGAGGGAGTCGTTTGCATATGATGTGTAGGCGTTTGTGCAGACTCGGCATAAACTTCCTGCTTGGGTATAATGCCACCACCAAGTGCTGTACTAGACGACGCAGATGAAGGTCCAGGCAGAACTAAAGTGGCGGTTTGTTGCGAGCCCGCTGCATACTCAGCCGGGGAGTCTAACCATTGATATTTGGGTGTTGAAACACCCATTTGCTGCCGATATTGTTGCAAATCATGAGAGCTTTGCGCTTGCTGCATGTCGGCCAATGTAGTAAAAGTACTGGCGCTACCATAGCTGGGAGGTGCGGCTTGCTTAAGTAAAATAGGTGAGCAGTCCATTTGTAGACCCAACAGCTCTACATGACGTGCGTCTTCATAGGCCGAAGCATGCATATGATGAGCCGATGGCGATGGTGTAGAGGTGGGAATGGTAGTCTGGTGTTGTGTGGCATAATGGGGCTGAGTGGCTACGGCATTTTGCGGTCCCGGACCCAAAAGACTGAACATTGGAGGCTGGAATAGGGTCTTGTCGGGACTGGGTAGGCTCCAGCTGGTGCCCAGGCCAGCAGAAGGAGGAGACATAGGACCAGGTAATACCGTTAAAGAGGGCGAATGCAATTGTGTTTGATGTTGTTGCTGCTGATGAGTATGCTGCTGCTGCTGCTGCTGCTGGATTTGCTGTTGTTGTTGCTGTTGCGCATTGGCAGCAGCCGTGTTCAGACCACTCATTGTGGTATTACCTGTGGTAGTAAAAATGCCACGATATGATATTTTAGCACTACTACTACTACTTGTATTACTATTGTTTGCATGCTGGGACTGTTGTTGTTGCTGTTGGTAGGGATTATGATGATGGTGGTGGTGTTGATGGTGGTGATTGTGTGAATTTTGTTGTTGTTGTTGTTGTTGCTGTTGATAGTGTTGGTGTTGTAAGTGATGATTGTGTTGCTGCTGTTGTTGTTGCAGATGTTGTTGGTGGTGTACATGATTTTGATATATTTCGTTTTGTTGCTGTTGTTGTTGTTGGTCATGGTAGTGTTGCTCTAAATCAAGCTGTTGCGGTGACTGTTGTCCTGTTTGCTGTTGTTGTTGGTGTTGCTGCTGTTGATGATGTTGTTGTGTATGATGGTTTTGTAGTAGCTGCTGTTGTTGTTGTTGTTGGTTGTGATGATGGTGGTGGTGGTGATGATGATGTAGAGGTGTATTGCTTTGTGTAGTTGTTGTATTATTTGTCCCTAATGTGCTAATTGTCGGTGGTGTTCCTGTCTGACTAAGTTGTTGTTGTTGTTGTTGTTGTTGTTGTTGTTGTGTTGTAGTGGTGGATGTAGAAAACATGGTACAACTATTATTACTTGTTTCTTCCTTAATAATTGTCAGTGTGGGTGGGGTGCTACGTTCCTCCTTCAATGGACTGCACAAAACCGGACTTTCCACTGACTGAGGTTCCAACGACAAATCTTCAGATTCAATAGAACCTGCAACATTGCATTAAGAACATTAAATAAATAAGTGTCTATGATTAAATTAAGAACAATATTTAATTAATTAAATGAAGATATTTAATGAATGGGCACGTTTGGATATGAAAACAACAAGTACAATCACGTTCCCAGATAACCAGATAAAAAAAAAGAACAGCAAAAATATTCAAAAAAATTTAAGCTCATATTCATAACTAATTTCGTATGCAAAATTGTTTCAAAATCTTTTATAAAATATTTTGCAAAATGCAGTACTAACTAATAATTTAAGAAGTTTCAATAATAAAGTTCTGAGCGAGTAGTTTTATATTTTTTTAAAAGTTTTTCTAACCATAAATGAATTAATATGTATGCCCGGACTATATATGTATATATGTATATGCTGTCAATTGAATACTTAGATTAATTTTTCTATTGTAATTAAATTTTTTACTCAACTTTATGCGATAACGTTAAGGCTTTTTGAAAAAAAAAGAAACAAAAAACTTTTTTCAAACACATTTTGTTTCATCTATAAATTTTTTTGCTTTAAATGCATTCGAAATACATCAAGTGTTTTGTCTAGAATGACAATAAATTCCCCGAAGTTTTAGTGCCACCAAAGTGACAGTTTATGTCGGTTATATTGACAAAAAAAAATCGGTTAAAGCAGACGACAAAAAACGTGCAACAGCTTGAACAAAAGAAAAAAAGAGGAGAAATAAATAAATAATTTAAAGTGGTGCCTCAGCAAATGACTGCACAACAGCATCTTCTTGTATTTAGCAAAAAACAAACTAAACATCGAAAATGTTGCACATGTTCAATGGCTAAACACAAACAATTCGTACAATCAACCAAGTTTTATATGGAATTCTTGAGAAATTTCAACACGGGAGGTCGTTAATGCAGCACCCAAACTCCAGTTCGATCAATTACGTTCTCAAGAAAAAAACAAGTTAAAAAACAAAAAAATAATCATCATTTAAAGCGAAAAAAGCAGAGAAGAGAAAAAAAAAACAGGAGCTACTTGGCTGTCACCTTAAATCCTCTCTTTGTCTTTCTACATCACTTGGCCAAGCATATAAATATACACCCTATAGACCAGTCAGTGTCAGTTGAGACAACTTACTGGGAGAAGTCGAGAACAATGAAAAATATAGTAGCAATAGCAAATTTCGTTTGTTTGTTTCTTGTGCAACAGCAATTGCTGTTTCATTAGCAATAATAGGTGCTTGTATTATTGCACATTGTACGACAGTGGGTTGTTTGTATTAGTGGCGTTGCTAAGTTAATGATGCATTTCCAATGGTTTTTTTTTTTTTGTATAAGTGTAGCAAACATATTGTTTGATTACTGTCTTTTTTGTTTCTTGTTTCTTGGTTTCGTTTTTTGATGCTGTTTTTCTCATTGCAACTGATGAATTGCTTTGTTGTGATCTTAATGCGAAGTGACATCAATCTCTGCTGTGACTTCATTTTATATGGCTATTTGTTGTGTGATCGCTGTTTTTATTCCCCAGCGAGGAGATTTTTTTCCAATATTAACGATGACTTTATTTATGTGTGCTTTACAAGTTTATTGACATGTTCAATCACTCTGCCCCTGTAAGCCACTAAATATGTCTTTGACAATTTTATACTAAATTTTTTATTACACTTTTTTTCCGGCTGAATGCAATTTACAAATGCATAATATTTAGAATTGCTATGGCATAAAGCAGGATGGTGCAAACGAATAAATAAAGAAGGGAATTATTTAACATTTTCTGACCTTAAGCTTCAACAAATATAGATATTTTAATTAATGTCATCATTTTGAATCCGTGTAAGCTGGAACACTAGATGCGAGACTCTATCAACAATAAGCAATACAATTTAGAGTAACATTTGAATACCATGTTTGAATGAATTTGAATGGTAAATTTTGTTTTTCAGCTCAAACTTATGTAGTAAATAAATAAATGCATTTTAAACACAATTGAAAGAGCCATAAATTCTGTTTAATCTTTCAATACAATATTGAAAATCTAATATTCCTTAGAGATGTAGGTACACTTTTTTTTTGAATGCAAGTACAATTTCTGGCGAGGGTGCTGATGGCGAGTAGTCAGCGTGTTGGCTCTGCAACCAGAAAGACCCAGGTTCGAATCCCAGCCGGGTCAAATCAGAAAAAAGTTTTTTCCGAGTTTTCTGTGCTACAGCACTCTCCTTCGTCGGTATTTGAGCAATAAAACGTCGGCGAAGTAAAATAATAAATAAAATGGCTCAATTAGCTTAAAAAAAATGCGTCAAAAAAAAAAACATCAGAGACGCCGCAACTTTGCTTTATAATTTACAAACAACTGCAAAGTTGCGCAAGAATTAAGCTCTATCTTTCTACCACTTTCACCACCTGTCTGTTTCTTCCCTATCCTTCTCTCTAGTTCCAGTGCAATGCATTGCATATGTAGGGGATAGCCCCTGAGCACTGGTCCATGATAAAAAAAAAATAAAAAAAAAAATTTCAATGAAAAAAATTTAAAAAATATGTTTGCGAACAACCTATTCGAAAACAAATTTATGGGCATTGAATCTCATTATTATATAAAAGATAACACAGGCCAACACTCAATTTGCTTCTTTGAATTTATCAACTGATTCTAGTTAATTTCATGATATAGATTTTTTTAAGTATTTATTGAGTGTTTAGTCGTTCGTCTGGTAGACACGCGTCTTCTTTTGGTCCAAATAAATAAAATTGAAACGGTAATCGAATTTATTATTCACATTAAAAATAAAACAGAACAAGTGCCAAAAAATTAATAAACAAGATAGAGACAAATAGAAAAACACAATAAACATAAACAACTGAAAAAATTCACTTACACGAAAAATTAACAAAAACAATAAACTGAAAATAAAATAAAAAAAAAAACTATAACAATTAAACAGTGAAAAAACCTGGAGACAAAACAAAAATAAAGTATTCCAAACATATACACGAATGAACAACAACAACTTACACAAAAAACAAATATAAGAAAAGCAAAAGCCCCGCTACCAGTGACGGAACGACATTTAAAATACATCAGTGCTGACACTACCAACCAGTGCTGTCACTTCGGGTCACGGTGACCGGATGAGGTCTTTCATGGCCTTTTTTCGTGGCATTGTGCTAATTCCCTTTACCATACCCGACTAAATCTTTTGCATTGTTGGTGCCATTGTGTTGGTTACTGCTAGACTGTTTGGTGATGAAGGAGTAACACTGATCACCGGCAGTCGTTCAAGCAGCGATTAGCTCAGTGGCAACTACAATACAAAAGATCGACATTTCATTTAGGTTTTCTAGCGTTAATCATGACAGGCCGATTTAGAATTGACTTCTGCAACATACGTGGTCTAAGGGCAAATTTCTTCTCTGTCTATGTTCACGTTTGTCTCCATCGGCCGGATGTTTTCGCCTTAAGTGAAACCTAGGTGTCTGAGGATGCTGACCCACAGGATTTTCACATACCTGGGTATCGCCTTCTATCTCTTTTCTATCTACACAGGGGCCTTGCAATTTATATACGCAATGAAGTTGTGTACCAGTGCCAGCATTCTTTAGACACGCATGATCCCGAATTTAGCTGTCTTTGGGTTAAATTCAAAATCAGGCCACATCTTCTGCATTTCGGGTTTCTTTACAGAAGCCCAAACACGGAAAGGGAGAAGACTATACAGAACTTCGATGCCCTTTCCGACAATATATCGGGGATCCTCGAAAATTACCCGAACAGTGAAATCGTTATTGCTGGTGATTTCAATGTCCATAATTTATCGTGGCTCCGCCATTCGAGCAATATAACTCCAGAAGGCCAATATGCTGAGCTATTCGCAGTGCACAATCACCTTGCGCAATTAGTGAATGAACCAACACATATTTCATGTGTTGACGGGCACCAACGCAACACCCTCGACCTTTTTCTCACTTCACACCCTGAAAAGTATGAAATGAACATTAGCGCACCTCTCGGTAATTCGGATCATTGCACCATTTCTGCCTCCTTTTCGTTTGCGGAACTTCGAGGCGTTTCACCGCCAGCTATGAAACGTTTGAAATATAAAGGGTGGTTAAATTTCAAGGGCCGATGTTGATTTTGAATAAAACACAAACTATTTAGGAAATTATTGTAATTTTATTTTATTATGATATATTGGTATTACTCAATTATGTATGGAACAAAATATCGGCCAAATGGGCGCCGCGACCACGGCAACAGTGGATGATCAATTTTCGAAGAAAATCATCTTCAGTGATGAGGCACATTTTCACCTCAGTGGATTCGTCAATAAACAGAATTGCCGCATTTGGGCGAATGAGAATCCAAGAGTTATTGTCGAAAAACCAATGCACCCACAAAGAGTGACTGTTTGGTGCGGTTTATGGGCTGGCGGCATCATCGGGCCGTATTTTTTCCAAAATGAGGCCGGTCAGGCAGTTACTGTGAATGGTGTTCGCTATCGTGAGATGATAACGAACTTTTTATGGCCCGAATTGGAAGATATGGATGTGGACGATATGTGGTTTCAGCAGGACGGTGCCACTTGCCACACAGCTAACGAAACAATGGCTCTTTTGCGCAACAAATTCAATGGCCGTGTTATCTCACGTAATGGCGATGTCAATTGGCCGCCAAGATCATGTTATTTGACACCGTTGGACTTTTTTCTTTGGGGTTATTTGAAAGAAAAGGTGTACGTCGATAAGCCAGCAACAATTCAAGAGCTAAAGGATGAGATAATTCGGCACATTAACGGCATAGAACCTCCATTATGCCTCAGGGTCATCGAAAATTTGGACCATCGGATGGAGGTGTGCCACCGTGGTCGCGGCGATTTCTTTCGGCATTTCAATTGGAGGCTCTGCTTCCTCGACAATGATGTCAATGCCATGGCTAAAATGGTCCAAAATATAATAATGCTTGGTATGAAAACGTTCATACCATCGAAGCAAATTTCGATTAGGCCTAGACCAAAGTCTTGGTTTAATCAGACGTGCAGACTTGCAGTCAGATCCAGAGAGGAAGCATTTAGTATCTGGCGGAATAATAAAAACGCAGATACTGATATGATGCGCAAAAGGGCGAGAACTTCGTGTGCCAAAGTGCTAAGACGTGCAAAAGCTTTGTACGAGCAGAGTCTTCGCGCTAAAGTTCGCGATTTTTTTTGCCTCCTTACAAATCGACCCGCCCTAATGTACATACATATAATCGTATATATAAATAATCATAAAAGATATTTTTAAATTTTGACAAATCAGCAGGAATATTACATTCCAGAAATGATTCCGAATTGTAGAGACTTATTTTATATTAGTGTTCAATCAAAATTGCCGAATATGGAATGAACAAAGTCCAACAAAATAAAATTATGCGCCGACATAAATTTACCCATTGAACCTGGATTTCCAATGAATTTTTCTATTTAAAATTCAATGAAATAAACAACAACGAACAATATGTATTGATAAGGTTATATTACGAATTCGAATTGCTTGATATGCAACAGGTTGTTCTATATGACGCCTCTTATTTATTTTCCATTTATAATAAATTAATGCCGGAAAATGTTCAAAAATACTTACAAAAATTGCACTGATAAGATGCGTTATATAGCAGGTGGTCGTGAAGATAGATCATTTATCAGAAACCATTTTTTAAAACATAAACGACCTGAAATTTTGCTTCAGAATAAAATTTTGTTCAATTCATGGGATTTTCTTTTCAAATCAACATTCCGACGCACTTGCTTCCAAATAAACTAACAAACAATATGAAGCATTATAACAATATAATTGTTGAACCGTGTTGTTATTAATTAAAATAAAACATATTTTCAGACCTACAGACACTCGACACATATCAAAAGCTCTACTTTAATTCTACAGAAATTTGATTTATAACTGGCTTTCGCGAAATTTGTCTTTTAAAATGTTTTCTTATTTATTTCTTACCATGCAAGAAGGCTATTGGAAAATGGCTGAAGCCAAGTTTTATTTCGTATCACTTGACAATTTTTAATATTCATAAAAAATTGTTTTTCCTTCGTTCCAAACTTCATAAATCATCATGTAATTGCCCAAAATAGTTTGTTTGTCTAATTCAGTTTTATTACCCTGTTTATTATTTCAAATGACCATTAAAATTAAAAAGAAATAGAGATGCAACAAAAGAGAAAATTTTGTAAAAAACATGAAGCAATTGTAGTTGTTAAAATGATTTAAATAAACCATAAAATTATAAAAACTATTAAGAAATATTTGCAAATTATGAAGATACACTCGCACAGAAAACAAATAAGATCATAAATCCTTTAGCTGCCAAGTCCCTGCAAATAAGACAATAAATAAGAAATAAAGAAAAGTTGCATTCGAAATTATGCTCAAATGACTTTATGGCAACATGCCGAATTATTGAAAAAAAAAATTGTGTTTTTTTTTTGTCATATTTTCTTCTTTTCATTATTTTCAAGTTCTAGTAATTTTATATTTTGACATTTTATTAAAATATTCTGGCTAGTATTAATTTATTTCTTCAAACATTTTGGCTTATTAAGACGGTCCGTGCATACGAACAAGTATGTATTGCTGTCCATGATTATTACGCATGATTTGAATGTTTTTCATTGTTTTGTCTATTTCATTTTATTTATTTATGTATATTTTATTTTTGGAGGGTGTTTGGTAATAAATGGTTTTTTCTTGCCAAAATCTACGATTAAAAGCTGATTTATCAATGTCAAATAAAAAAATTTGTATACTATAGCAACAAAAAAAAAAAAAAAAGAGTACTTTTATATGAAATATAAAATATAAACAAAAGTTTTGTTAGAATATACTTTGTTTATTTGTTTTCAGTCAATTGCTAGACCTTTGCTGGAATATAAATACAGTGTAACCTCGGTTAACGCAACCCTCGATAAGCGCAACTCCCAAATTCTCTTAACATTGGTGACTCTGTTAACGCAATTTTTCAAAAAAAAACGAAAGCTCTAATGACGCAACTTTGGGGGTGCTGATGGCGTGTAGTCATCGTGTTGGCTCTGCAACCAGAATCAACCTGGTTCGATTCCCAGCCAGGTCAAATCAGAAAAAAGTTTTTTCTGAGTTTTCTTTGCTACAGCAACCTCCTTCGTCGGTATTTGAGCAACAAAACAACAAAACGTCGGCGAAGTAAAATAATAAATAAAATGGCTTCATTAGCTTAAAAAAAATAATGCGTCAAAAATAACATCAGAGACGCCGCAACTTTGCTTCATAATTAACACGCAACTGCAGAGTTGTGCAAGAATTAAGCTCTATCTTCCTACCACTTTCACCGCCTGTCTATTCACTATCCTATACCTCTCTTTAGTTCCAGTGCAATGCATTGCATATGTAGGGGATAGCCCCTGAGCACTGGTCCAAGATAAAAAAAGAAAAAAAAACATATTTATTAAGCTTGAGGTCTTTTTCTTTTATTTTATTTGGTTTTATTATTCGATATTTCGTTAAGACCTCAAGCTTAATAAATATATTGCAAAAAATATAATAAAAAAGGTCAATTAATAATATAATTGAAAAAAAAAACAATTAACTCAGTTTTAGTTTTAAATTTAATTTTTTATAAATAGAAAGTATCCCCCCTATTCGGTAAACCGACTCGATTTAAAAGCGAGTGATTTCTCAACACCTAAGTATGTGTATTCGTTCAGGGTGGCGATGGCACGATGGATGGTAATCTGCACGTTGACTACACAACCAAAAAACAGACCTATGTTAACCCCAGTTTCAGACAAAAATTTAAAAATAAAAATAAACATCTCGCATTTTTCTGATGTGCATTAGTGTGTCTTTGTGTGCCAGTTGTTGTCGGAAGGTTTCAGTGGCGAAGGCATAGTCACTGGTCACTGAACAATACCGGCTTCAGCTGATAGCAATCCACAATCACATCAGAACGCCCTCCTTCGTCGGTGTTGTGTAGCACCGGCGAAGTAAAAACAATAATAAAAATGGCTACTGAACCGAAGCTTCAGCACTGCTACGAGTATAAAAACAAAAAAAGAACGTGAGAAAGCAGAGCTGCAAAATAATTAATTAAGCTTCACCTCCTCCAAATTTACATGTGCATTTTTTATTTATTCTAAATATTAATAATAAATTAGAATTTTCCTATTATTCCTGATGATGTTAACAAGCTGTTAACGAAATATCGAATAATAAAAAACAAAATAAGATAAAAAAAAAGACCTCAGGCTTAATAAATATATATCAAAAAATATTCTAAATATTAATATTTTTTAGTTTTTATTCTTTATTTTAATTAAATAAATGCATTTGTTTTAAAAGTCAACCTTTATTATTTTCAATAAACCTTTTATTTGGTTTAAAATAATATTTTTAATGGAAAAACAGGCATAGATATTTTTAAATCAGTTTTCGCAACAGCCCCAAAATTTCTCTTGGTTGCGTTAACCGAGTTTACACTGCATATAAAAAGTATATTTTTTGTGCAACCCACAAATTAGTTGTATCCTTGTAAGTGTTGTATTCACTACTACAGTGGAAACTTGTTGTTCGGAAGTTTCATATAATTTTTTTTGTGCATTTACTTTTTTAGTTATATTTTTAATTTCATGTCCAAGTAAATCTATTTGCGAATAATTATCTTCTTCTTGGGCCAAGTTTTAGGATATCAATCATAATTAGTAGTTTAATTTTAGTTTTGTTAAACTTTGGTCCACCAAGTCGTTTTTGAGTGATTGTTTAAGAAATGTCAAATTGTGAAAAAAATAAGATATGGCAACATTAAAAATTTCTAATAAAAATAACAAATATAAAGAAAACAAAACAATAGGAAAACAATAGCCTGGAATGTAAAATGAAACTATTGTAATATATTTTAGAAAAAACAAAAATTTTTTTGTTTAATTTGGGCTTAACAGCTGTTATGTTTTGACTGCTCTAAGTATAGTTTATATGGGCAAAGCAGCGCGGTTAAAGTAATATAAAGCGAAAATAAACTAAAGGGTGGTTAAATTTCAAGGGCCGATGTTGATTTTGAATAAAACACAAACTATTTAGGAAATTATTGTAATTTTATTTTATTATGATATACTGGTATTACTCAATTATGTATGGAACAAAATATCGGCCAAATGGGCGCCGCGACCACGGCAGCACACCTCCATCCGATGGTCCAAATTTTCGATGACCCTGAGGCATAATGGAGGTTCTATGCCGTTAATGTGCCGAATTATCTCATCCTTTAGCTCTTGAATTGTTGCTGGCTTATCGACGTACACCTTTTCTTTCAAATAACCCCAAAGAAAAAAGTCCAACGGTGTCAAATCACATGATCTTGGCGGCCAATTGACATCGCCATTACGTGAGATAACACGGCCATTGAATTTGTTGCGCAAAAGAGCCATTGTTTCGTTAGCTGTGTGGCAAGTGGCACCGTCCTGCTGAAACCACATATCGTCCACATCCATATCTTCCAATTCGGGCCATAAAAAGTTCGTTATCATCTCACGATAGCGAACACCATTCACGGTAACTGCCTGACCGGCCTCATTTTGGAAAAAATACGGCCCGATGATGCCGCCAGCCCATAAACCGCACCAAACAGTCACTCTTTGTGGGTGCATTGGTTTTTCGACAATCACTCTTGGATTCTCATTCGCCCAAATGCGGCAATTCTGTTTATTGACGAATCCACTGAGGTGAAAATGTGCCTCATCACTGAAGATGATTTTCTTCGAAAATTGATCATCCACTGTTGCCGTGGTCGCGGCGCCCATTTGGCCGATATTTTGTTCCATACATAATTGAGTAATACCAATATATCATAATAAAATAAAATTACAATAATTTCTTAAATAGTTTGTGTTTTATTCAAAGTAAACATCGGCCCTTGAAATTTAACCACCCTTTACATGTTATAAACATCATTTTGAAATTAAACAACGTTTACACTACAAATATGATTGAAGTACGTACTGAAAACTGGCTCTGATTTGGTTTTTTGACGTTTAAAATACAAATCCAATTGATACTAAGTGCTCACAAGCCATTAAACCAAAAGTGTATTCAATACACGTTACAACATGCTTGTAAATTCGATGATTGTATATTTTTAGTAATTTTCGAAAAACTACTGAGACGTTTCAAAATTGGAATGTTATATTATATATAATTTTAATTTCTATATATTAAAAAGAACAAATATGTATGCAGCTTTCACATCTCTATAGAAATCTATCTGCTCTATATGTGGGTGTTTCAAATAGCTTCAACAGTTTCAATTGAAAAGTTCCATACATACATATATTTTTGGCCGGTTTTTTTTTTATAATCAAACTTGATTTAGAATGACAAAAATATAAAACAAAAAAAAAACATAAACATAAACAAAAACAAAAATACACACAAATTCATATAAACATACATATATGTATGTATGTGAATGTATGTACATACCCAGGCAGCAAAATTGTCCGACGTTGTTTGAATCAGACAATTAAGACAAATGTCTGACTTTATACTTAGAAACTTCGTACAGATTCCTGTCAGACATTAATGCACAAAATTTTGACTTGGTATTTAAATACGTATTTAGTTATTTTTAATGTACATATATTTAAGTTGTATTTAAATACACCTTAAATTTTTCAGTCCTAATTAAATTTTTGGTATTTATTTATTTGATATTAAAATTATAAAAATATAATATTAATATATTAACTGAATTTATTTTGGGAATATCTCTTTATATATATGATTCTAAAAAAAATCCACTGATGATATGCTTTCCTCTTCAGTTATTGAGCTGCTTTTGTAATAAAATACTTTATGATATTCTCATACTTTCTAAGAATATCATAAGGTATGTAATAATAAATTTCACATATAATTTTTAAGGGAAAAAAGCACAATTCGAATCATATATATATAATATTAATATTTATTGATAGCACTGGCTGCTAAGGCCATCGGCAGTAAAATGTAATTGTAAAAGCTACGAGTGCGTAGCGATTTAGAAAGTGGAAAACACTGTGCAATCTCCTTTAGTTTGAAGCTCCTGTTCATTAAGTATTTCTCGATCAGCGAAATTCTTCCAAATGTCATAGATCCGAATAACATTCAACAAATTTATGAAGAATGGAGTGAATTGCGTCAGTACAAGTTGAAATAATATAATTTATTGATTGAAGAAAATATTGAAATATTTTAGGATGTCATTTTAAATACATATCATTTCAATTGCTTTTAAAGCTTTTTAATTTTGTTTCTATTGTCAGCAACAGTTAACGTTGAAAGACACTTTTTATGCAAGAACAAAATAATAAGCTACACCAACTATTTAATTGTGTACTATTTGAAATACATTTTCAAAACAATCTAATCGTAAAAGCAGTAATTTGGAATAATAAAAAAATAAATTAGTAATAAGTTTAATAAACAGATGTATAATGTTACTCCGTGTACAAAAAATTTCCAAATGTAGTGTATGTAAATAAATATTTTTATAACTGAATTTAACTTTAAAAAATATTAATTCAAATTATATTATTAATTGACCTTTTTTATTATATTTTTTGATATATATTTATTTTTATTAATAAAAAAATATTAATTCAATGAAAAAAGATTTTTAATAGAAAAAAAAAAAAATTTTTTAAAAAAAAATTTGGAAACAGTGACACAGTCTTCTATCACTCTTGTATACATTGTTGAAAATTTCGCATTGGTTGTTGTCTTTCATATCGTTTAAGGTTGTGGTCTTTTTGATATCGAACAATGTCTTGTTGTAACCCAAAATACGGAAAGTAGTTCGTCGAATCGACTAATTTGGCTGCGATTTTTCCTCGCTTCGACGGCACCTCTTTGACTGGGATTATCCAGTAGCACTGAAATCGGGTGGAGCGATTTTTACGAACGAAAAATTGAGGGCGCGCGCTTAAAATGGTGACAAACGACTCATAATTTGTGGTAGTACTTCTTAATTTTAATTATTTCTAATTGTTCTTCCTTTGTCTACTTTATCATAACAAATATTTTATATTTACTGATTTTGCAAGCTAAACTGAGGAACTCTTTTAATTCATCTCTACTGTTCTTAAAAAAACTTGTAGAAATACACATTAATTTTCCTATGTTCGAATTGGAAAACATTTTGTTATATTTACATAGAGTGGAACATCTTTTAGTAGTTCGCTATATGTAGTAGATATACATAAGGCTATTAAACATTTTTAATTTTTTTGTGGTGAGCTTTTTTCAAGAAATATTTACCATAAAGATTTTTGCCGTCAATTACGAAAATCCAAATCATGATATTACCGTTGTTTATTTTATTAATCAAAATAATTTTATAAAAAATAATAATTCTTAATACATACTCGTTATAGAGAATCTAATACATTTTTTTGTATAATAAAATCATTAACGATAATTTTCTTAAAATATTTCTTTTTTGATTGCATTTAATTGTTTATAATATTATAATATTATATTGGGGTTGATATCAATTTAAAATTTTGCTACAACAACAAAATCAAACAACACGGACTCAATTTTGTATTCTGTTCATTAATTCAATTAGAAAATTACTCCACACAGTCATCAACAAACAAATGTTCGAGAATATACTTGTATTACACTACATACTCGTATTATTTAATTATCAAAGATTTGTAGTGTAATTTTCTGCTGCGTTTTTTATAATTTTTTATGCTTCTTATAAATAAAAAAAAGAAGGAAAATAAATAATTTGCTGACAGTATGAACTTGATAAAACGGCAGCAGTAGTTTGGTAGTTTTATTTATTTTTTTTGTATTGAAATAAGAAACATTGACACTGAACGGAAATGTTTAATAAATGATTAATTAATTGTGTAGTTTGCATGTTTGTTGTTTTAAAAATAAAAGTTATTAAATTGAATTTATTTACTTTAACTTTAAAAAATAAATTGAGGAAGAACAACAGTTGGCATTTTGGTATTACCACTGGACGGAAAATTCGAGTTCATAACTATCGGGTTTAAAAATAATTAACATTTTGTTATTTTAATTTTACGCCGTTCTGCGCTGACCACACTGATCTGACGGTTACCATTTCGAACAAAACAATGTTCGACGGTGCCATTTAGTATGAAAGCGATCGAATTAAGGCAATTGCTGCAAGACCAACATCGCTTCAATATTCTACAAAAATGGCTGAAACCGCAGATTAGAGTGGTGGGCATTCGAGTAACATTGAATACTCTGGGTGTTTCTGCGGACAAGCTCATAGGGATTCGCAGTTTGTGTTTACTAATCGGTGTAGCGCTGCTCATATACTTATTTATAAAGTCAGCTTTTTCAAAAAAGTTAATTTCTCAAAAAAAAAAAAAATTCGTCAAAAGAAATATTTTTAAAAAGTACGTTTTTCTACAACGCTGTTTATGCTTTTTGTTGCAAAAGTAAGATTTTATAAAAGTAGCGTTTGTAATTCTCCTTTAATTGTATTTAAAAGAAGTTTTAATTGCTTAAAGCGGTAAAAAATTCCTGGTAGACGACACAGTCTTTTAAAGGTAATCGATTAACCTGTAGTAGATTCAGTAACTTTTAACGATGAAATAATTGTTAATTTTGTCGACGTTTCAGGTTGCTTGCACTAACGATTGTGCGATTCTGTAACTTAATGTTAACGATAGTAGAAAATCATTGCATTCAAGTGGCATCTCTATGGAAATGAACGTAAAGCAGAAAGAGCAACATGCAAAAACCAAACAAATGCTTCGTATTTACAACGAAAAGAAAAATTTTTTTCTTTAGTATTTTGCTAGTTCATTCAAATATTTATTTTCATATCAAATCTAAATTCTTTAGAAAGACGTTGCAAATAAACAACACATAGATTTTATCGACAAAATAAACAGTTCATAAATTATTGTCGCAAACTTAACGATAACGGCTGACCTAAGCTATAGCGAATATCATTAAAAACTTTTGAGAATTGGTAATTTGATAAAATTGCATTATACTTGTATTAACGATTCGATTATCGTAATAAAAGCTATTGAATCAAAATTGCACCGAAGGCTCGATATATAGTACATATATTTTTTATTAGATTATTTTATATTTCTTGAGAAGAGTGAATATACTCGTATTTGACTATTTTAGAAAATTGCCGTAGGCGTATTTTTCACCCGGTTCCATACAATTTTAAATTCGACAGCAACTACGACAGTTGTCGTAATACGATTACGACAATCACAATAAGGGTTTAATATATCAGCCAATTTTTTTTTTCATTTAAAATTTTTTGATAAGCAATCAATTTTATTTGCGATATATTGCAATAAGATGCACTACGAACTATTAGAGCAGTCCACTGAGAATTTAAAAAATTTTTCGAGTGATTTCAAAGCAAATTATTTATCGCATTAACTATGAATATTGAGTTTAAAAAAATTTTAAATTTAATTTGTTATGATATTTAAACAATTAGTGAGCAGATTATTTTAATCACCTGTTATTGGGGGCGGTTCGACTACGGTAGAGGGACCAAAAAATGATGGAATATCGCTCGATGTCGTTACCGGTGTGTTCAAGTCACCTTGTTGAGCTTCAATATGTGAATGTTTAATATCAATGCTATCGCCTACCGAAGACACGCTGGCACCACCCACCGGACTATGTTGAGTAGTGTTCAATAGGCTCAAATGAGATGCCGAACTGCGACCACTTGTTGTGGTTGTGACAGCCGTATTAAGAGTAACTGCGGCACTGGCTATTGAAGGACTATTCTGTAGCGGAGAATTTTGTTGGTGATGATGATTATGTTGATTTTGTGTTTCAGCAGACACTGAAATTGAACCCAAACGTGTCGTATTATAATGGCGTGATAATGCCGAATTGGACGGGTGTATGCTGCTGCCAAGGGATGATGCGGCGTTTCTAGACGCACTCGCAGGGATTGTTTCTGGTGCCGAAGATGACGGTGAAGTTGTGGAGAGATTGTAATGTAAAAGCGTTTGCGAACTCAAATGACCTCCACTAAAAGAGGATGGTGTGGTGAGGTAAGTAGCTCCAGAAGACACCGCCGTAGAGGGGCTCGTCTGAGCGGCTGTCTTAAAGAGACATGTATCAAAACTTAAAACATTAAAATGCGCCGCAGCAGCTGATTCGGTGAGTAGGAATGTGTGATGCGATGGCGCCACTAGGGTTTCAAGCCCTTCCATGATCATGGCCGCTGATGGGGTTCCAGGGGCTACGCCACCTTAAAAGAAAAAAAGTTTACATTAAAACATTTATTTAAAATTTTTTGTTTTATTGAGATATGCATGTGTATTTGTACACGTATATATGCATATAAATACATACATACATATGTATGTATGTATAGATTTGTATTGTTTTTACAATTTCACTTTTTACACTTGATATCAAGTGCCCATTATTACGGCCATTATTTTTCTTTTATACTCTTAATTTCTTACAGTGAATATGTATATGAATGTACGTTTTAGAAAAGTTTACCAGCGAATGGCTTGAGATTTGTAAAAAACTACAATTAAATGGTAATGAATTTAGTGCATAGATGCCGTCATTAAGTGCACTTTAAATGCAAAAGCAACAAAAACCAATGATTTTTTTTTTATCAAAACACAAAATATCTGAATGTTTAACATTCGTTAGAAATCTTGACGAGTGCATACAATGTAGGACTGTGTGGCACATGAACAAAAAAATAAAAACCCAATAAACATACTGAAAAACAAATTAAAATTATTTGATAAAAAGCAAAATTATACAACAGAAAAACAAAATAAATAATAATAAAATAATTGTGTTTTTGACGATGACGATGACGATGGTCAGACAGACCAGATTTTAAGACATTTAATATTTTTTAACACTTCAAAACAAAAGTATGTCCACACATGCACATGGATGTGTTTATTACAATCATTTTCCACGGTTTATAGAATAGAGGTTTAAATGTGTAACTGCCTTAAATATTCGTCCCGCTTGTTTTGCCACAAAGTTCAAGATATTCCAAGGGGACTCTAATTGAGAATGTTAGTGGTAAAGTGTGTTTAAGTATTCTGGTCTAAAACCGACAGAACGATGAATATAATTTACAGGGAATCAGAGGTTCTTAAATTTTATAAAAATATCATGGAAATTTTAGCTACAGAGATTACATACTATTTTTTTAAGAACGTCAACAGTTTTGAAAGTTGTTAAATGGAATAAAAATCTTGGAAGAACTTACTATTTTCCAATACAAACGTATGTTACTTATAATAAAAAGAACGTTTTGTTTCAGCCGAAACAGAAACAATCATTAATAAGATATGAGTAGACTAAGCTTTCCCAACATACCAAAGCACTTGAGAAAAATATTATAATAAGCTTACCAACACAAGCCTTAAGCTTGAAAAAGAATTACGATAATATTGAAAAAGGCTATCGTAACAATTGTAGAAAAATCAAAACGGAACCCTCGTGAAAACACTGTGTCTGCAATATTATTTTAAGCTTATCCTTGTAATTGTAGAATAAGCTTGCGAAAATAATGTTTTATTAATTGTTGTTTAGAAAAGCTTATTAGTCTCAATATTTTCATAAGCTTTTTTATATAATTGTAGAATAAGCTTCACATATAATACCTGCATATATTATTTAATAAAATCTCAACTATTTCCTTTAGTTTCATTTAATTTATTTTTGAAAGTAGCTGCTTTATATGTCTGCTGAAACTCTGAACAGTCACTAACACTTAGAAACCATTCATGTGGTGAGTTTTTTTTGTCATTCTTTCCATAAACGGTGGCTGTACGCTTATGATTGCATATGATGATGTAAGTAACAAGGATAATATGTGATAAATATAGCGATCACAAGAATATTATATGAGTCATTGTCCTAAGACCGCTGGCATTATGGCGAATTTGCTGTAAGAGCTAGATTGATGAATATATTTTCCATACCGAGCCGTTCATAAATATCTGTGGTTGCTTCTCTCTACAACGGTTACATATATGCATATGGTTGAGAGTCGCTGGCGCAAACACAAACGCAATCCGATCATCTTACACACTTCATTAATGTAGCGTAAATATTCATTAAAAATTTTTATTTTTTTTAGCATAAAATTATTGACAATTTTATGCTCATCACTGTGGAATTGTTTTTAAACTATATCGTGAGTGACTCTTTGGTGTTGTTGCTGTTTACATGCGAAGATCTTTTTTTCTCGCTTATAATTTTATGTCAAGATTGGTGTAGCGGAGAGGTGTGCTCTCCTAACACTACGCCGCACAACACACAACACACAACACACAACACAGAACACCAATCGTCATTTTATGCAAATTACTGTCAATACAAGTGAAGCTAATAATGACGTTTGAAGTTTATTAAAAAGAAAAACAAGAAAAAACACTTCATTGATCTTTAATTTTTTTTTATAATTTTCTTAGCAGAGAAGAAAACGCAAATTTAAACATCGGTTTTTGAATGTAATAAAAATAAGATATAAAATTTAATTGAACGGAAAATTAAATTCTAATTTTTTTTAGCTCGAGTACAAGACGTAATGAAACTATAAAAATTTTTACGATGATTTTTAATAAATTAACACGAAAATTATACTAAATGAACAAAAATGGCGCCAAATATTTTCTGTGTTAAGCGTGCAAGTAAATAAATTTTTAAAATTGTTTTCACAAAAAGAAGGCAAAATTATTGAAAAGAAAATTCACATGAAATGTGGGCAGTTTGAAAGTGAAAGAGCATAAGAAAGTGTGAGTTGTTGTTGTTGTTTGTTATGTGCTTTCCCACCGTATTTGGGTCAGTAGTTGGTATTTTGAATGCCTAATTGTCTGTCTGTCATTTCCTTCTGTTATTAATAATTTCGTTTTTGCAACGTTCTATCGTTTAGTTGGTAATAAATATTATTGTACACATTTGACCATCAGTTCGATTTTAAATTAATAGTTCATGTACGTTTTTCCCACTGCTTGGCTGAGTATGTCACTGACAGCTGTCACTTTTACGAGACATTAGTTGAAAGATCTCTGTTTATTATGGGGGCGTTATATTTTTGTTATTGTTTTGCGAGTACGTCTTAATTGGTTTGTATTTAATTAAAAAAAAAAAACTTAAAGCAAGTTGTGCAAGAAATTAAAGCACATAACAATTAAATAATTATTTTATAAAGAAATAAGGAAAATCTATTAATTAAAACGCTAATACTCTTGGATCGTTTTAGTTTTATTTATTTATTTAGTTTTTATTTAATTCGTGAATTTTTTTAACAATGGCCTAAGAAAATATATTCGCTTTCTAATATCTTTTCTTCGTTGTATAGGCGAAGCTCTCATTAAGGGTCCTCATGAAAACGTGCAAAAGTCTCGTAAACTGCGCAAAGTGTGCAAGTTTACGCTCTCGTAAATGAACTGTCAAAATTTGTTTGAAAATTCATTTACACAAACCTCATAAATTTGCCCAACAATTTAGTCTCGTAAACTTGCACAGCTTAATTGTGCATTGAACAAGTCAGCTGCTTTTGTTTACTTTGAGATTAACTGTTTAAAATTGCACAACAATTGAAAAAGGGGCTTCATGAAATAGGTCTCGCAAACTTGCCCAATTGCACAAATGGCAATTTTAAGCGTTTTCATGAGTACCCCTATTGAGTTTATTTTGAACGCGCAAAAGTTAAACAGTCAGATTTTTGCACTCATTATTACGACAATTAACGTCAAACCGTTTTGTAAAGGGCTTCATCGTATTAAAAAAAATTCCCATTTAGTCTTCAATTAAATTTATAAAAATAAATAGTTTTTAGAGCCCCAGTTTAGGTTCGTTCTTTATGGCACATGAGCAATAACTGGGTAAGAATGAGAAACAGTCATAAAACTCGAACAACTACTCCATTTCTGATGAAGCATTGAAAGCATGCTTGAGGTTATTTAGTTATGCTATATTTAACAACTCTGATATGGCGTGGTTTGTTAATTTGTAGAACAGAGTTGCACTTTCTCTGGTGTTACGTATACGATTCTTACATAATTGATTCTTACGTAATTGCTCGTCGACAGTTTGTTCAAAGTTCGGTAGTCGGCGAATAAGTGATGGAACGAGTGTAAATTTAATTCGTTCGTGGGTGCAAAGATTCCGCGCAGCAGCTTCGGCTATGAATGCTCAACGGCCGGGGCCTAGTCGATCTTCAAAGACTCCCGAAAACACAGAACTGGTTGAAAGCAGTTTAAGTGAAAATCCGCGACTTTCAATACGGAAAAGAGCAGCCTCACTGGGTCTTCCAAGAGTGATTATTCATGAAATTTTAAAAAAAGAGCTGGATGTTATACTCTTTGAAAAATAAAATCCGCGTTTCCATTCTATCGTTCAATGCTCTTAATAAAACTTTGTGTCAATTATTACGTTTTTTATTTAAGTTTGAAAATATAAATGTGTTACCAAACACCCTTTACCTACATATATATTTTTAAATAAACATTATTGTTTGAATCTCTAAATTAATTTTCTTCACCTTAAAACGAGTTTCTTAAAGACATTTTTCTATTTTTATTCAAATTTTAGAATTCACAGACTATTTCGAAAATTTTTCTTTTAAATAGTTAAAGACTTAAGAACATTTCTAAGCTAACTTTGAATAGAATAAATTGTTTTTGCAGACTTTTATAGACTTCTTCAACTAAAAATTATACATTTCAGTAAACCCATCAGTCTTTCCAAAGTTATAAATAATTAATTTATGTTAATCGTTTGTAGATTTGCCAGACTGAGCTAACAAAAAAACCACAACAACACCTTAAATTATAACTATAGAATAAAATGAAAATTTAAAAAAAAAAATCTTTCAATTATGTATTTTATTACAGCACAAAAACGACTCTACATAAAGCATTACACATAAGCTGTCAGCAAAAAAAATTCATTCATAAAAATTTAGCACCAAAAAAAATTAAAAAACATACATAATAATATTCAAAAAAAAAAAAGCAGAAGAAAAGAAACGACAACAATCATTACGAAACAAAACCTTAAGACCTAAGGCGATGGATGAGTATTTTTTGCTTAAAGCAGTCAACTTCATTCATTCTTTTCAAAAATCAAAAAATCAATATCATAAAACCAGAAATCTTGAAAACAGTTTCTTTTTAACTGTAGTCTCTATAGTGTATATAATTATATTTTTTATTTTTTGTTATTTTTCCTTAAGTAAAGTCAATTGACACTCCTTTAAACTATACTGAACGCTGGTAAAAGTACATACATACATACATACATACATACGTATAACATATTGAAATTAAAAATATATAAAACGTTTTTTTTTTTTTTATCATTTTTTTCTTCAGAAATAAAGCAAAGAACTTGTTTTGTACGGTGTTGATTTTAAATTGAACTTGTGTCTATTCTTTCGAGATTATAAGCAGCAACACAGCAGCAGCCATAAAAAACTGTCTTTTATAGGTTGTTTAATAAGGTTTGAATTTTTATTCTATATTCTGTGTTTTCATTCATCTATTATGGCTAGAAATATCTGAAGATATTGCTTTTTTTTTTTTGCATATTCAAAATTAATTCTGATAACTCGTTAGCAGAGTGTTGTTATAAATATGAGGAAGTACAGTCATAGATAAAAGTAAATCTCATTTTATAAATTTGGCTAAATAATTTCTTAAAAGCGCCTGTGCTTATGCTGCACTTAAATTCCTTTATATAGAAAAACATTTATAGAGAGAAAGAGAGAGAGAGACCGTGATGATAAGTGAGAGAGAACGAGTGAAGTCATAAAGTTTTACTTTTTATTGTTTCCTTTGCTATTTATATCCGGCCGGAATGGCCAACCTGTTATAATAGCATTTGTTGTTTATTTTGCATCAGGGCAGTTCTTCAATGTTTCATAATTGGAAAGAGTATACAGTATGGACTATACAGTTATTTTCTCTAGTTTTACTACTGTTACCCACTGTTGTCTAAGGGCTAGTAAAAAAAGCTCGACTTAATATTTTTAAAATTTATTTCTTATTACGGCAGAAACCTGCAAATAAATGAGAATAAAAGTTTAGCATATCATGGGATGTTTGCTACAAGTCTGTAGCAGAAAAAAGTGCTGTACATAGAATATCAATTTGTTTGATAAGTAAAAAGTAGTTAAGTAGAAAAATAACTTGGTTTACCTGCACAAATAGATTAATAATATTATTAATAATTTAGTTAAGAATTCCAATCAAGTTATAAAATTTTGTTTTCTCATTTATCTTGTACGTTTTGGCAAACTATATGGACATTTTATAATACAAACCCTTGTTTCTCATGAGAAGTTACTTAACATCATATTAAACTGTTTATTCAATTGATAGTTAATAGTATGCTGAAGTTGTTGCATTTTAAACCTGCCAAAGTAATGCGGACTGTCAAAATTAGCTATTTAAGTAATGCGTTTAAGAACTTTTACCATTCCTTAATGCAAGGTTTTTGAGTTTGTCGAAAGAATGGAACTTGGTTAGTTCACGTGGCTGCCCTCAGGCACTAGCATAGAATTGCGGGATTGCGTTTCGAAGGTACCACGCAGTCATGTGAGTCTGGTCACTCAACACCACATTCAGAATGGAACTTAATAAATCCTACTATCGAATTTTAGGTAAAGTTTAAAAATACCACAAAATTCTAATGTGAGTACTCTCTTTTACATTCTATACCATCAACCAGACAAATGGCTTTCTCAATATTAAGGAAGGTTATATTGGGTGCAATTGGTACAATATATGGATTTTGATCAAGTGATGGTCGTCATGATGGATAGAAAAAGTAATTGTTTTTTTACTAAATAAACAAGTAAGACTGCTTACTTTTATTAAGACTATTACTATTATTGTTGTTTATATGTTTTGTTTTTAAGATCCAAATTATGGTCTGCTTCCATCTCACGGCGAACGTTCATCAAATGATTTCTTCGATTGATACCCTTAGTTTTCAATTTATATTTTTTTCAATGGTTTTTACTTGCTCAGCATACATATATAAACAACCAACCAACGTATTCAGATCCCTCAACTTTATGTCTATAGCGGAGAAACTAAATTTTGGTGGTAGGAGCCTTTATCGACGTCTATTCACAAGCAAATTCTTTGGAACGAGCTCTTTTTTATAGGAGTTTAGCATCAGGTCAAAAACACCATTGGGAATCTGAATACAGGAATTATCCAGACATCTTCTTAAAGGAAAACAGTGCTGACAAATAAGGCTCTTTCACTCTCAACTAAAAGAGAAGAAGAAGAAGCAAAACAGTGTAAAAGTACGTTTTCGGGGATCAATTTAGTTCTCATATTACATGCCTTTGTTTATTTATTTTTTCTCAATATTTTTTCACTGTATCATAAGAAAATTTCAAACTTATTTTAATTGCAAAATAGACTGTTAAATGCGCTTTATGCAATTAGTATCTTTCAGTTGATACTCAGAACATTTGATTGAACCATTCACTTACAAACGAGTTTAACTTTTTTCATATTTATCAAACTGCTGTTACAGCACAAACCAGCGTGTGCGAGTAATACCACCATCATAAATCATAAATAAATATTATTTTAATTTTTATATTTCAATATTTTTTTTATTTTTCAACTTCAACATCAAGTATTTCGCCAACAAACTTGGCGATTTGTTGTTGCTCCCCCACTTCAGCCTTCTTAACTCAATTAAAACAAAACGCGTTAAGATTTTACTTCCACATTGTAGACGAGTACGATTTCACAACGTAGATTGTCTACTTAATGGCTCCAATAGTTGGCCATTGTTGTTATTTATTTAAATAAATTGTTTGTGGAAGAAAAAAATGTTATTAAATTTTGTTAAGTGTCTATTATATTGATTGGATTTGTGCAATTTGTCTGCGACTTTAAAGAATACGAGGGTCAATCGTAAGAGCAATTAATGAATAATAAATAAAAGGGATTATTTAAAATATAAGGAGTTTATTTTTAAACTGTAAAAATAAGATGGTCTTAACAAAGATAAGTACATGAACGATTTTAAAACGCAGAAGACATATTCAACTAAATGCGGCCAATTGTTGAACACACATGTCTCTCTTGTCACGTGTAGCGCTTATTAAAATACAACTTCGATTAACGGCAAGAAAAAAATTTAAAGCAGAAGTTTTACCTCTTGTTAAAAATCATAAGTATCTTGATTTGTGGGCAGTTCATGTTTTATTCCATTTGAGAAGTAGTGTTTGTATTATCTGAAAGCCTATTATTTGGTTAAATTTATGCTCTGTATCACGCCCATTAATGTCATGTACATGTACCCGCGAAAATTAGCACGCATATTGAACTATTGCTGTGGCACAATATCACAAAAAGGAAAGTATGCGGAATCACTTCCATCTATATTTAAATTTATATCTTACGAAATCTAAAACAACAGATTCTCACAAAACTTTGTCTACACTTTTGCCGTACAGAGCCTTGGCCACATACCAAACTGTTTGAATCAAATTTCATGCATTTGTCGGTAACATTCTCTAGGTAAAAGTGAGTTTAACGGAAAATCGAACAGCCAAATATAAACCAGAGCGCTAACCGTTGTCTATCTGTCAAAAATGCTCATGTTCATACAAAATGTATGAAACAAACTAAAATAGAGCGGCGTTTTACAATTGGAAAATCCCACAACGCGTAAGACGATGAAAAAAATTACATTATTGAAAATTAAGGGCAATTTAGTTCTTTTCAGTCCAATTCAGGCGATTTATCTCTATTTTCTACGAGTATTTTTTTTTAGCGGAATTTTAATGTCTACGATAAGTTAACGTTACTGTTCGTGGCATTACGTTGACACTATATCATAAGGAGGTATTTGAAGCGTTAAAGCTAAGTGCTAGAAATTGCAGAGGTAGATTTGATATTCGTCAAACTCACCTCAACCTATAAGTATGAGGGGTGAGTTTAAGATTAAGAACACAACAAAGAAATATGTGTTTGAAGCGAAAGTTTTAATTGTGGCCATGTCGCTTTAAGAACAGTCGGCGCTACCACACGCAATAAATTTTTATCCAACTGGTTGTTACAAGAAAGTTTGGAAATGTCACTAATGTTACGTTTCACTCGTGTCAGTCAACAAGTATATTGAAAGAAATCGCCAAAACTAAAAAATTATAAATTTTATATTTTTGAGCATATTTCTTCAGTTTAATAAATAAAATAAAAAATATATATTTATTAAGCCTGAATAAAAATAAATATATATCAAAAAAAAATAAATATATATCAAAATAAAAAAAAAAAAATAAATATATATCAAAAAATATAATAAAAAAGGTCAATTAATAATATAATTAAAATAAAAAATAATTAAAAAACTTGCTATTCGAAGACGATCTCAAAAAGTATGAAATCTAAGCGCAAATTCAAATTTAAATTTTTCTTTCATCAAAAGTTATTTATTTTGTGTAGAATATAATATCCTTCAGTTTTGTTTCACGACAGAGTATTTGCAGGCTGTACTATACGGTACAGTTATATTCATTACTGTGAATGTAATGGCATTCCGAGAAGTGCCTTCGGAGTCAAATCACTTTAGTTCACGTTATTGAAACAAAATTTATTTGACTTGGTCTACGCGTATTAATGTTCAGAGTGCGAATAAAGAGTTCAGAACTTTATTCAATGCTTTGTAATTAATTTTTTAATTATGAAATTATGATAAGTGTTATATTTATGTATATGTTGGAAACTTAATGGAGAGTAATTTTCTCCTGCAATATTTCCTTGTAAAATCAGTAGGTTTAAAGTTGCAACTGACTGTATAGAAAATTTTACAGTGTAATTTTTTTTATCAATACTCACCAAACTGGGGGGTGAGACCAGGGAAATCACAATTTTTTCTATTTAAGGGGCGCTTTAATGTACATATATGTATATGACGGTATTTTTTTAAGTTTTCTAATGGATTTTTTAACACAAAATGACCTTCATTCACAAATAAAATTACTGAGATACCGTATGTGTATGCAAAATAATTAAATACATTTTTTTTATGGCTCTTAGATGTTTCATCTATAAAACTATAGAAACTAAATTCTAATTTAGATATACCAAAAATAGTACATGGTTTTTATATTCCAATCATATAAAGATTTTGGTGAGAACGGACTGAAGCTGTTATTTGCTTACAGGAGTTTATTATTATTATAATTATTATTACTTTTTTTTTGCGTTGTAAGGTATGGTTAAAACTGCGTTCGCACTTACAGAGACCATCGTCATCTACAACGGGTGGTGTTACCACTAAAATATTCGCTCCTCCTCCACTGGGTATGTTCCTTCCCGGGACCGCTTTCCGCATTACTTCGGGAAGGCACCACCTGTTACTCACCCATCTGGGTTTTATTATTAATTATTATTAATATAGAATAAAAAGTGTTCTCGGCTCTTCGAAGTGTGTGATAATTCCCGTTTGGTTGATTTAAAATTTAACACAAACTTGGCTAACAATTTGTATGATACCAGAAATTGCTTAAATGTTTAGAAAATTATTTTCCAACAGTATTTATTTAATTTAATGAAATTAAAAAAAAAAAGTTTAAAGATAAATACGAAATTTGTTCAATCAATTGAGTAGAATTGATTTTTATTTTATGAAATGATGAAAAATAAATTTCTTTATTATTCTTAAAAACAGTTCTAAACGGCTAAAGTTGTATGGCTCGTGTTATATATTTCATTAGATCTCATAATTTATTTAAAAAATTATGTTCGCTTGTTGGCTTCATGACATTTATTAGCAAAATTTTATAAATTATATTCCTTTTAATGAGCCAGAATAAGGCTGTGACATTTTTATAGGTTTATTATTGAGGAAAAATGAATTTCAAGATATCTTCAAGATATGTTCACGCTTAATAAAATTATGCTAATATATTTTGTAAAAAGAATCGAATAGTAATAATTAAATTTTAAACTAACAGCAAAAAAAATATAAAATAGTGATTAAAAATGTAAAAATCAGACTAAATTCTCTATAGCAAAGTGTTAATAGTATTTATATAGTTCACCATTATGAATTCTACTCAGCCGGATTACATTGAGTTGCTTAAAAATTGTTTATTCTCAACTTTTACTTACACAAAAAGCAGGTTTTTTTTTTGGCTACAGCTTTAAGTTTAATTCTTTTTCATTTTTGTCTTCCCCAACAAACGAAATATTTTTAACGATTTTAGAGATTTAAATATAAAACCTAACTTCCTTCTTGTCACCTGAAGGTAAATCGGAACCTTAACTTTAGTTCTTTCTTTATATTTCTTTATGTTATTCTACAAAAAAAAAAAAAAAGAACATAAATCCCCAAAAAAAATTTTAAGACGACAGACGGACTCAATGAAAACAAAAACACTTACGACAACAACTTAAGACAATCAGTCACTCAGCAGGTCATAAATGTTAAATGGTGGCTATGAAAATGAAAAACGTCACACCATTTCATGACAACAGCAAACCACTATTATAGTAACAACAACGATCACTTCAATACGAACATTAAAATGAAACGTCAGTTTAAAACTAAAAGTGTGTGACATTTATTTTTAAAGCTCTTGATCTTAATGAATTATGAAAATACATATGTATGTATGTACATACATATATTATTCGATTAAATATTACGTTAATATTCAAATTTACCTACAGGCATTTTGTTGCTTTTAAAATTCCTATCTAAATTCTATATTTACGAAATTCAAGGCGAATTCATGAGCGTAGCAGCTTACCTGCGATGTGAAGATTCCGTTTTTATTTTATATATCAACTGTTTTTGAGAACATTTTGTACAAAATGAGAAAGAAATTAGATAATTTAGTCTTTAGAATTACACTGGTCTGCAAAAAATTGCTTGTAATTTAATTTTTTATTTTTTCTGTCATGTTCATTTTCCGGACCACTGTTTGGCCTCCTGCTCCTGCTGCCAAAATGTGTCACAGTGTACAGCGCTATTCTTAGTTTTCCTTTCTTGTTTTTAAATTGGCATGTCTTTTTTATTTATTGTATCCAAAAAGAAATTTATTTTTAATCTTTCTTATTGTCTATATCGTTGGAAACAAAAAGATTAAGAGCACGAGTCGTTGATATTTCTTTTTTTTATATATTAATGCGTTCCTAATTATTTATACTACAAAGTTTTTTACGAAAATATTAAAACAAAAACAAAAAAAAATTTTTGTTCCTGAGTGGGGTATGACAAAGTGATGTGGACACAGTAATACCAATAAAACCAAAAATACCCCTAAAAAAAAGAAAATATTCTTAAAATATAATTTACCACTCTGGCTGTTTTATATACCCGTCATTTATCGTGAAAAGCCAGAGATGGCTTTAGAGGATCAGTGAGTTCTATACAACGAAGCAAATGCATCCATCCAATTTTCTAAAAATGTTCCTAAATTACAAAAATTATCTTCATTACAATTTCTGCTCTCTTTGTTGTTGTTGTTGTTGTTGTTGAGGAATAGGTGTGTTAATTTCAACAGGATTGCGGGCATTAAAAAATTCTACATCTACATTAAATATGATTTATTTTATTGCAAAAATGTGTCCAAAGTATTAGACATGTTTTGTTTTAATTTGTGTTTAAAATATACTCGTACAACATTCTCATGTGGTGATCTTTAAATTTATTTAACCATATAAATTTCTGGCATTTTGTCATGCAATTTTCTTTTTTGTTCTATGCACCCTCTTTTTTTCTTTATATCTTTTTCTAAATACATATTTATTTTTTTAATTAAATGAGTATGCGATTAAATAATTTCTTTTCAAGACTTTTTCATTGTACAACAAGTGCCGTTTGAATGTGTGTGTGTGTGTGTGTGTGTGTATTTATATGTATTTGTGAAGTAGCCGCTTGTATTTGTTTAAAAAATTTATATTACATTAGTTTTTCATTTGAATGAATTTTATTGTTTGTGTTTTGTGGCATGACCACTTGCTTGCTTTAACACCTTTATTTTGTGGTGTTCTTTTTAGCACTTTAATAATCGAAACACTAAAATATTGTTAATGCATTGGTGGCTTTAGGACTCTTTGGTAAAAAATCATTTAGAGATTTAAATTCAACACCTGAAAACTAAAGTTCTACAACCTATTCACAGATTTCGAAGGAAAGAGTTCTTTGGGTTTACTTAACTGACTTCAATCTAACATTTAGAAGAATGAAAATGTAAATGTTTATCAATCAGGTATGTGATGAAAATCATTTTCGGCGTTAAAACGTTTTGAAATCTAACAAATAGTGTGATGAATTTCCATGTGACGATTTGTTGTGACGATTTCATATTCCATCTTGTTTCATTGAAAAAAAAAATACCGTTTTTAACATGTGACGCATTTCGATAATGCCAGTTTAAATTCGTTTTCAAATCGTTTAATTTTACTTGAACAAAATGTAAGGAAATATACAAAAAAAAGGAAAAAAAATTAATAAAAATTGATTATAAATCCGTCCTTATTTAAACGAACATATTCAACAAATCTATTTAAATAAATAAATAAAATAATATAGAAGTAAAATTTAAAAATTTAAATACCCACATTTCATCTGGCAAATTTAAGGGGTCCGATTTATTTCTTAAACGTTTTCTTAGAATATTTTCGCTATTCATTCTATTATTTTCTTCCAAGAGAATTAGCGAAACCGCAGCAGAAAAAGGTATTTTATAAATAAAAAAGATAAAATATGTTGATACAAATTTTATTTTGTTTTAAATATTTTACAAACATCACTCGCATACACATACATATGTTTACATATTTTACAGTTGTATTATTAGATTTTATACAGTTGTATTTAGAGAAGATATGTGGAAACGAAACAAATATGGAATATGAAATCGATCGAAATTCATCACACACTACTGTCGATTTCAAAAGACGATTTACTTTTCAAATCGATCGATTTCCATCACATACCTGATTGTCTATGCTTTTACCGAAAATCGCTACAAAATATAAAAAGTTATGATATGGCATCGCTTAAATTCGCTCATAGTATGTGAGAGAGAGAAATCCAAAAAATTCCAGAAAAGCCTCCAGGCTTCACAGATTAATTTTATACAACATTAAATAATTTTAAAGCATTACATTATTATTAAACTTTTTATTGTTAATTTTTATTAAACAATAAAACAGATTTTCATTTTGTAATTTGAAAATACAAGCATCGTGTTGGTGTTATTGAAAAGTTGTATAAAAGACTTCTTCAAAAGAAAAGGTGAATTTTGTTTTCTTCGATTACAATGGCGTGGTGCATCATGAGTTCTTGCCAATAGGTCGTACGGTTAATAACGAAATACTACAAGGATGTTATGCAACGTTTGCGTGAAGTAAAGTGGAATTTTCATTCCACTTGAGTGGAAAAAAAGCCATCATGAATTTTACGAGGAATTTTTTCAGGATACCAGTCTCAGTGAATGTAGAAAAGGGAAGAAGATTTAAAAAGCATACAAATTAAATAAAAAGCAAACCGATTTAAATTTAATACAAAAATAGAAATTCGTGCAGTTAAGTGTTAAGTTGTGTTCTTAAATATTCAGGGGCCTCTTAATTAGTCACTCGTTTAAAAAGTATTGCATTTGAACAATAAAAGTACCTGAATGCAAGAATTAACAAAATTTAAAAATAAAATAAATATAAATAGAGAACTCCAACAATTGAAATAAAATGTTTAGGGTTGGAACTATGATGTACTACTAGTTTAAGTTAAGCCGCAAGAGAACTCCTAAATTGGGCCGCAACATCTTTGTATACTCTAAAAAAAAACACACTCAATTTGTGTGAAAATTATTTGTGTCTCAAAAAAAAAAATTATATTTATCAAAATAAAGCAAGAATTTACTTACATACCCAGCAAAAATCAAGTGAATAAATTAAAGTGAAAAGTGAAAAATTTCACGATCAATTTAAAAAAAATCTTTCACGATAGGCGAATATTATTTTGACGTGAAATTATTCACGGTGAATTTTTCATGACTGCTTATTTAAGGAACAGGGAAATATTTCACGTGAAAAAGTATTCATGATAGGGGTGATTATATAATAGGGATATTTCCAATAATTTCTTTTCGTTATAATTTGCTCTCAATTGTGTAGCATTATTTCTACATACATATACATATGCAAAGCAAAGTCACAATAATTTGGCACTGTGTCACAATAAAAAGGGCAATCATTAACGCATAGCTCATTGCTTCATTATATATTTATGAGCAAACATTTATTTAGGCATTGAAAAAATTTTTAAAACAATTTGGTGAAAGGCCTACTAATGAATTGGCATATAGGCAAGCTTAACCATACAACAAACATTAAGAAGTAATCGTAATTAATTTTGGGTCGCATTGAATAAATAAAAAATAGTTCACTTTAGCATTACGAGTTCAGGAAATCTACTTAACGCTACAAACATAAAATTTTCATTGTAATAACCATCAAAAGTCATGTTAATATAACATTTTCTGGTATCGAATTTGCTTGATAGGTGCACATGTTAATGGTTTTTAATAACGTATAACCACAACAAGTTTCCACTTTAAAATATCTTGAAGTCATGTCGATTTAATATATCAGCCTAGTCGATGTAACATTAAATAAAGTTTGAAACAACGTGACAAATACTGTTGAATTAAATTCTTATAAAAATAAATTGAATCAATATGATTTTATTGTTAATTTAACAGCAAATTAAAATTAATATAAAATTTCACGAGGGTCAGAATGAATTACGATTGTTTATTTATCTTTTCGAATGGTTCAACTAGTCTATGTATATGTACATTTCGATGATGAAAATGTCAACTCATCAGTAGACATTCAACGAAATTCTTGAAGAAATCTAAGAAATCTAACATGTTTATATAAAAACTCCCAAGTAGCCTTTGAGAATTGCTAAGTATACAACCTGAAAAAACTTCTTAAAGTAGTTTCAAGCTAATTTAAGTTCGATTTAAAATTTGTCATTTGCTGCTTTAACATTGCTCTATATTCAATTTACCTACTACAATGTTAGTTTTACATTTCTCTACTTTTGTTCGAAAATTTTGAATTTTACTGTATTGATTTAGTAGATTGCAACGTTGGTTTAAAGTGATAAAACTTTAATTGTCATACAAAACGGTATTTAATGTATTTAACGTTGTGCAACGTTTCTTTTTTAAAGTAATTTTGTAAATTTTTCGTTTCAAATCAATGTTAAATTTAAATCAGCTCATTGATTTTGCAGAAATTTAACTTGACTTTAATCAACAATCCGTCATGTTAATTTTTTTCTTTATGTACCTACATATATAATTTAGTATTTAATAATTTATAATATATTTCTTTCCAGTATCAGTTATGCGACCTTTTATGGTAATTTTGAATAAATTTAAATTAAAAACATATTTTTAAAGCTCAGAAAAATTTCCAATTAAGTCTTTAGAAATAAGTTAAGCTTGTTTAATTTAGAATGCTTATATATTTAAAACTCCTTAAATAGATGTAAAAGACATTAATTTTAATTCTAAAAAAGTTCGAGATTTCAAAAAGTAACTACAAATTTTTTGAATTTAATTAAAGTAGCAGAACAATAAAAAAAAAATGATTTTATTGGAATAATTTTTCTGTAAAGAAGTTTTAAATAGAAGAAATTCAATTTCTAAAAAAAAATATTGCAAATGAGACTTACACGTACACTTTCGTATAGAAATCTTTACCACAAATATCTAAATAGATATGAATACAATTTAATAAAGTTGAACTATTTTATTATAAATGACGCCAGCTTAAATATAGGTATGTACCAAGGCTATTTAAGGTTTGATGTCGTGGAATGGAATTACTCTATAATCCCAGTATATCGTATCCCATTAAACCTCAATAAGTTTTAAGAAACTGTTACATTAATTCACATTTTTTTCCATACATAATATTGAAATCTCTGCTTAATTGAGCCTAATTATTACTTTATGTCCACTTAAACTATGATAATCCATTTTTTTTTTGCATTTCCGATATACACATTAAAAACAAAAGCACTTCCACAAATAATTTTTATTACAAATTTAAGCAAAACATTTCAATAAATATCAGAACTTTATGGTCCCATTGTCAGATTTATTTCTTTTTCAAAATTACTTGATCCAAATATGATTTAATTACACCAAGTTCTTCGCTTTTTTCTGCCTTTTTTTCTGTTTTCTCTCATAATGTTTAATTTCGTTACGTCTCTGCAAAGCACCGTTACCTATTTGACATTTATTTTTTCCTAGTGATGTAGAATTTTATGTACTTTAAGCTAGTACTTTAAGGGCCATTATTACAACTAAGCAATAAAGTTACTGATAGCTAAAATTAACTTTAGCTAAAATGAATAATAAAGTGACCTTTAACTTGTTTTCATTATTACAACTGTTCGAAAAAATAAAATTAATATTTTTAAAAATATGGCAGTACCAGAGTAAATACCGACTACTTTTGGCAAACAAAAAAAAAGCTACTGGCAACGACAAGGTTTTATTTTATTCTTTATTTAAAGCGTTTTTTTGATACTCAACGTTTTTGCTGTGTGTTTTGAAAAATATCCTCTAGTCCGTTTATATAAAACAATCGCATTCTGCTTTCCATTTTAGTTTAAAAAATTAATTTGTATACATTTATACTTTCCATGTTGCCATATTTAAAGTGCATAAAATATGGCAGCTTCAAATGCTTAAGTCCACTTTAAAAGTTACAGGTAGGATGAACTTTCCGTTGGCTTATCGGTCACATTAGGTTAAAGTCAACTTGTAATAACGAAAAACTAATTATTTGTCCGATAGCATCCCAACTTTAGCTATCGGCAAGTTATAATAATGGGCCTAAGTCTTGGAAATTGTACAAACTGACATGAACAACCTAAATTGAAATCAATGAAATTGGTCATAACAGGTGTGTTTCTGTACTCCATATTGGTCACGCGCGGAAACCAAATGTTACCGGATAGCGTCCCCATACTCGAAAATTGGGTAAATGAGAGAGTAAACTTCTTTTTCTTCTTGCACGATACAGCCTGCACTTTACCTTCGCGCTATTTTAGGCAAGTAAACAACCAATCAGCTATTTCATAAATAAACAATAACAAATTGAAATTAATTAATAGGTAGCCACTCCATAGCACAATTGAGCAATTTAAAATTATATGTATTCTTGTACTCTTTCATTTAGTCGTTGATGAGACAACTATGAGTATACATGCGGCGGATGCTTTTATATTTTGTTTATACAAACTGATGATATGGGAAAAATATTTCATATATAATAATGCATTTGCTAAGATACAATGCTTTTGATGTTATCAAATGTTTAAGGAAAAAAGGGAATATGTCTTTATTAGACAATTTCAAGGTAAGCAAAAAAAATGCATTTAAATATGCTGAAAAATAAAAGTAAATTTTTTTTTTATATTGGACCAGCACTCAGGAGATGACCCCTACACATGCGGCATTATGCTGTATGTATGTCTGTATTATTATGTATGTAGAATTGTATAATACGTACGAGGCCATAAACATTGGCGTTTTCTTTTTGTAGTAAATTCTGTGGTTTTTTGCGTTGTCGTACTTTTGTAAATTTTTGTCTTATTGAGATGAATTATAGTTTCCTCTCATTTTATCGAATTTATAAAAAAAATAAAGAAACAAACTTAATTAGTGCTTTGTCTTCGTGCCAAACTCATACCTTCAACAAAATTTTAGGAAAAGGCTAAGAAATGGCGCATCTATAAAACAGGATGTGTGTATATACAATGTAACGTATGGACTCCAAAACGGCTGGGCCGATTTTAATGAAATTTTCAGGGAATCTTCAGAATATTCAGGCCGGTGACACTGTGAAGTCTGATTTTTGATTTTCGGTCTGGGGGCGGAGGGCGTGTCAAAATCCAATTTTCATATTGCACCATCAATGACATATACATATACTTATTTTTTTTGGTTTTTTTATTTTAAATAAATAAATCGGTATGGTAATACAACACTAATGTTTGCTTAGGGCCAGCAACGCGGACCGGGTCAGCTAGTATTTATATAAAAACTCCCAAAATTCTTTAAAAATTACCGAGTATACAAACAGAAGAAAATAAGTAGCCTTCGCAGGTTGTTTTTTTTTTGTTTTGACAAAATTTACTTTATGTATGCTTTTAAAAAGTTTATTTCGAAGTTTGTTTACATTTTTAATGCATACTTTTAAATTTCAATTAATTTTTCTAATTATTAATTTAGATATCTCCATGAACCATGGGCAGCATATTAAACTTGGCTGCAACTTGATACATCCTCCAATATTTATTTAATCGGATTTAAACTTAACTTTTTTTTTTATTAGCTGTTAAGAATGAAAAATTTTTTAAATTAAGGGACAGATTTTCATTATAGAACAATTAAATTCTATATCTGTATGTACATTTGAGCAAATCCCAGAAACAGTCAACCAAATAACATTTTTTTTTAAATTAATCAAATTTAAATTTTTTAATGGAATTTCATGCTAGACATATAATTAAAAATATAAAAAGAAAGTATTTCTATGATCATTAATATAAGAATTATGAAAAAATTCTGCCATACTAAGGATCTCTTAATGTTACACAAAAAATTTAAATTTTTTAGGTGTTCTTATCATTGCTTTGGGGTTTCTTTCACCAAACATATTTAAACACAATTTAATTTAATTAATGATCTTTATTTAAAGTATGTTTAAAAAAATTTTATTTTCACCAACTGAAATAATGAAACACAAGAAAGTATGGAAACGCTCTGATTTTTAATATGATAGCGTCAACTTACAGCTTTTTAAAAATCTGTTTAAAAGCTGTTTTAAAGCTGTTTCATGCTGTTGCAAAATCAATATTTAAATGCAGAGTGCTGGCTCCTTAAACAGTATTTAAATATTCAATGAGTATATCTAGATGAAAATGAAAATCGACATTTAAATATGAATTGATATTTAAATAGAATTGGTGAAATAGGCTCTTAGTCTAACATAGATGGTCCGGTCGAAAGCCAAATTTTTATTCATTCTATTCAAAAATTTTTTTTTTTTATTATTTTAAAACGGTTGTAATCATGGTCTAAACATTATAATGTCATTTCGGAAAATTAGGTGATCAATTTGTTTATAAACTCCTGCTTGTCAAAATGTGTTTACATTTTGTTGGCACCATTGTTATCAGGGTTGCCAGTTTAGCACTTTTAGTGCTACATTTAGTACTTTTTTCTGATTTACCATTAAGAATTTCCAAAAAGTGTTAAATGCTAGTTTAGCACTTTTTTATAATTATTTAGCACTTTTAGCATTTTTTATTTAATTCATAAAATTACAAGTTTTGTTTCACTGAATAAAAAAACACTCATATATACAAAATTTTTTTGTAATCAATGAATTAAAATCTGGTCTCCGCCAAAAATTTAAACATTTTCAATATATAAAACATTGAAACAACTGAAGGATACCGTAATATATAACTAAATAGATATGGGATTTGAAACAGATAATACAACCGAATTCTGGACAATTTTATAAATTCCATGAATGAGAACCACTTGAAATAGTTCTCAAGCGGTGTATTTTCTCATTCAGTTTTGCCTTTTTCAAATGCAGAAGTCTAGCGTTTATACACCGAATTGAAAGTAAACTCAGAACTAGAATGAACACAGAACTGTTGTGTAGTTATACGTTTAAGAGAGGATGTAAAATAAGACAACATTTGATGCCACTCTATAAACATTTTGAACGATATTTTTAGAAAAATCGGTTATTCTGGAAAGTACCAAAATGAATTGATATACGCAGAAGATGAAAATAATGTTGTTAATTTTTGAATTCTCTCAATAATTTAATTTAAAATATGTTTAGTCTTAGTTTGCCTGTAAAAACATGTATTCATATGTAAGTATATCACTAAAATTAGTGTTCATATTAAATAAAATGTATTTAATATACAAACATTTTTACTACAAAAGTAATTTTTGATTATATATGTGTGTGTGTAACATAATAAGAAAGCAAACTGATTTAAATTTCCCAAATGATAATATAATATGTACAAATATTTGAAATGTAAATTATTTCTTTTATTTATATTAATTAAAACCAATGTTACAAAAACCAGCACTTTTTTTAAACTGTGGAAGACTTTAGCTCTTTTCTTATGTCTCTTCTGGCAACCCTGATTGTTATATTCAGAGCTTTGTTTGCTTTTGAAAGTGTAGTGGAACATAAGGAAATTGTAAAAAATTATAAATTGAAAGAAAACATAAATCATTATTTCATTTAAAAATGTGCTAAACTTTTTAAATTGTATTTCCATATAATATTAAGAACTCTAAAGCAAACTATTCGTCCAATAATTTCACAAAACGTGCAATATGTAATAGACACTGGACCTGGACTGGAAAAATCATTTCAAATGTTCAATATTCTTGTGCGCTTGTGTGAGCATTAATTCATTATAATTTTTTATCCTGTAATTCAATTATATTCATATTTTTGCCGACAAAATAATTTTCTAAAAAAGCGACGTATGCAGTAAGTTGCAGAAGCTTATAAAAATAATACACAGAAGAAATTTAGGTTTTTTATAGGCTATTGTACTCAGCTGTTTTTAACAAACAGAATTTTATTTTACACTAACAAAATGCCTGTAAACATTGTTGTTGTTTTTCTTAGCCGACCTTATATTGATAGCTCTTGGTTTTAATTAAGTAAGAAATGTCAGGCCGAATTGTTGTAATGTGAATCAGGAAAAATAACCGTTTTTTTTGCTATTGTGATTGGAATGAAATTTTTTTTTCAAGTCGTCTATAATTTTAAATCAAATTCATATGCTGCTTTTAAGTAAATAACAAATTAAAAATAGACAATAAAAAAAATTCTTTTGCATATTAATTTTATAGAGTGCATCACGAATTGACTAGACCAAAAATTGCATAAAAAATTTTTGCAATTTTTATTTAATTTCTTATCACTTTTCTTCGCCTATACCAACGTGATGTCAGCCATTATGGATGTAATTTCTTTGCAAATGGTCACTAACATAAAGAGTAATTCAGGAATAAACTCAGACTCACCAAACATAAAATTCAGCTAAAAACAAGGATTCATAGTTTCAACAATGCAAGTAGTGCTTTCCAAAAAAAAATTATATAAAAAAATAAACTAAAAAATTTTTGTAATTTCGATACAAATTGGTTTTAGACAAGTACTACTTGTGTTACAGAAACTGCTCCTAAATTGTTTTGTTAAAATAAATACAATTGTGTTTCTTTATATGCTACTAGAAAAAATTTTACGAGCGTCACAAAGGGTTCAAGGCTTATGATAAAAACAAAAAAATAAAATAATATAAAGCTAAATAAGTTATTTAAGAATTTTCTTTAAGAGTGTTCTTTATTATGCAAAATTTGTAAAAAATCCGAAAACATTCTTCAACTCTAAAACTTACTGTCGTATTTGTTGTGTGCGTTGCGATACTTTGTGATCATTTATTTCACAACAAATACCTACACAAATTATGTTTTATACCATTCGAACGTACACTTAAATCCCACTAAACACTATCTATAAACTGAAGGTATGTATCTCTTTTGAAACACAATGCATTTTTTTTTTTCATTCGAAAACGAGTGCTAATGTAATGTTTGGCACGCATGATTTCAAAATATTAGTAAACTATTGAGCAATTATTTATTCGTTTATGAGTATAGATTTTTAATTTATAAAAACAGTCACATGTAACAAAATACAAAATAAAGACTTATTCAGCTTTAGATCATTGGTTTTTGTATTTTATTGGTGCACATACATACATACACAATTCTTCACTGCTGAGTGCGGCATGTGATAGAACATCAATAGAAAGCCAAAACTAGTAGCGATTTCGGTTCTCGAAAAGTCCATTGAAATATTCACTTTATTTAATAAAAATATTTGTAATTTATTATACTCTTTTAAAGCGCTGTTAAATCGCTTCATAAAGGAACAAGGAAGTGCAAATATTTTAAAAAAATTTGCTTAAAATGAAAACGGCATTAGCAGATATTTACACATCCCTGCTCTGCATCTATTTAATGTAATGTTTTATTTAATTTAAGAATATAATAAAATTTTATGTTGTATACAAATGTATTTATTGTATAGAAAAATATCGTTTAAACTTGTACATAACGAACCTAAAGCTTAAGTTTCTTAAAATAATAGCATAAAATAAAATTTAAAAAAAAAAAAAATAAATAATAAAATAATGACACAAAGCTTGTGTTATTTAAAATAATTGCATAAAATGAAATTAAAAAAAATAATTGATATTAAAAAGTTTTTTTAATTTATTAAATTATTTAAATGTTTTGTTGTTTATTTAATTATTAATTTATTCTTAATAAATTTATTACTGTATTTAAAGATTTATTTCTGTATTTGCTTATTTATTTGTTTATTTCCTTATGCCGTCATTTATTAGCCTATTTATTTAATTTAAATTTTTTTATTATTTACTTATTTATAAATACTTGCAAATATTTTTATCTTATTTTGCTTTTATTCATGTGTGATAAATTTCGTCATAATATGTATTTTGCAAAGAATTCTTTCAACTATTGAAAAATCGTAAAATGTTTTTTCTACCCACCTGGATATTATTGGCACGTGCAGAAAATAGAAGGGCAGAAGTTTGAAGAAAATCAAGTTGCCGGAACAAAATCACAATTACTATAAATATTTAAAATGCGATTTTTGCACACAGTGTTGTTACACTTTTAAACATTTAAAATTCTATTCTTCTGATTTAGTTTAAGATTTTTCCTTGCTCTTGCAATTTAATGATTTTCATTAAACAAATTAAAGAATCACTAAAATAAAATTAACGATTTGTTTCTATGTATGTATCATATGTATGTACTATATTATTTTTGCACAAAAATATATATATGCATATATTTTTTTCACTCGATGTATTTCAATATCGTAGTTTAGGCAAAGACGTAAGAGCGCACAGCTAAATAAATCGATAAAATGTATATAATACAAAATCTTATATCTCGGTATACATTCAACTGTATTTTTACAGCAAATAAAATACGTCACAAAGTTCTTTTTTTTTTTTGCTTTTTATTGAAAAAGCTTTTTTCGCACTCTTTTCAATAGAAATTCATTCATAAAAATGTAATTGAAAGTATTGTAATGACTTTCTCTTGCTGAAGTTAGGCAATTGATCCTTTTATGTTTTTCTTCGTTAATTTCTTTTAAAATTTGCCTAAAATTATTCTTTTTCATAAACTATCTTACAGATACTTTTTACTTATTTTTTGTTTAAAACACTTTCTTATTCAATTTGTATATGAAATCCAATTTGATTCTCTATATTTTGGTTATTTTCACTTGAATTTTCATAAAGGTGTACGTACGTATTTATTTTCAAATATGTATGTATTATTCTTTGGGACACTCTTAAATAAGTAAATAAGAAAGATTGGACAGTTCACATTTTTATATCTTGTTACTTGTTTTACACAAATTTTTCTTTTTGTATTGAGTGTCTTATTTTAATTTCTTGCTTGCTTGCTTGCTTATAATAGAGTAAATAATTTTCAGATTATTGTGTGGTAGTTTGTTAGACCGTCACGTTAGCTTGTTCGAACACAACTGAAGCACGAGATGAGTACTCAATTGGTTTTTATGAATGAAACCGGCCAAAGCTTATAAGATACATTTCCAATCTTATAGTATGCACACTATCGAATCTTAGTAAATGCCCTCTTCTACATGTTAAAGCAGAAATAACTATGCACACTTGAAAATTAAATTAAATTCGAACATAAACATGTTTCCCCTGTATTCGAGTTATATTTTTCATACTCTTTATTATTTATCTGCTGCCTTTTACGAACATACTAGAGAGTAAATATTTCTGTTTTCTGTGCCCGTAAATACTTGTAGTAGTAGTATATCCAATGGTTGTACATGTTAACTCCCCGTTATGTAGCCATTTTCAGGCTGTTAGGCTGGCGCAAGCGCATTTAAGCCAATCAACAGTTTGTTTTTCAACAAGCAACAATCTTGTAGATACATTATTTATTTTGCTCTACCAGCCATATATTAAATAGGTACTCACTTTTTGCCTCTTTTCTTATAAGTCTTTAAGAGAGCCAGAGAATCATGATTCCCCTTAAATTAATAACAATAAAAAAAAAACCAAATATATTTGCTTTTTCGCATGTATTTTTATTAATTTTTTTTCTTAATTTGGTTTGATATGTAAATTCTCGTATACTAAATAAATTCTCTAGCTTTTAATGAAGGTAAAAATAAACCAACAGGTCTGTAAACATTTTTTTTTTTTTCGCGAAAAAAGAAAATTTTACAAATACAAATTTTAAAAATAAATTTTCATATCATACACAGAACTACGTCATTAATAGCAGTTGTTTTTATTAGTTTCGCTTTTAAAATTTAAACAAAATAAGTTGTTTTATGTTTATTGTGTGTTAATCGCATCATCTGTAGTATTTCTATTTTTAAGCAAAATTTTTATAGCAATATGATTCACTTGTAAGACTTAATTTCTTAAATTAGAATGGTTTTTGTTTTGCTTTATTAATTTATTTTTTTAGATACGTATCCATAAATTAATAATACGGATTGGTAATCACTCTATTGGTATGGTGGCGCAAAATTTTATTAAATGCAATTTTAATTATTTCGCTGTACAAAATATAAATTCAATTGATCAGTGAAAGCAGTTTCAATTACACGATGCTTTTATTATCGACTGAGAATAACGGATAATATTTTGTTGTAAAATGCAAATTTCATGGTCCACACTTTTAACAACAGTAGAAATTCGATTATTCTATACACTTGCTACTTGAGCACTTTGATTCTTGTTATGCGAAAAATTTTCTCATATCGTATTCAGTATATTCCAAATTTTTCACCTCAATATACTTTTCAAAATGTGTTTTTTATACTTTTAGGTTAGAAAAGGTCGAAAACCTGACATGAAGGGACTATCAGAATTAGAAACATGTCTGATTCTTGGTTTGAAAATTTCATAAAATTTTGTCGGTCTATGTATTTTCTATTTTACCTTGGCCCAGCACTCACCGGATGACGCAGCTATGCATTGAGGTGGAACTAGAGGAAATGTATAATGAGAGAGATAACAGGTGATGAAGGAACAGAAAGAGGTTAACTTCACTATCTTACAGCGCTGCTTTTGCACGTGTTCTGTTTATAGCAGTATTGCAGCGCCTCTGACGTCAAGAAGAAGTAATCAATTTTGTATCAGCTCAAGCAGGTACGTACTGTTCAGTAACTTTACCTTTGCCACTAAAAACTTCCGACAACAACTTTCACAAAAACAAACTAATGTGGTCGGTTGTGGTCGTTCTCTATTTCTAATTTCTAGTACAGCGATGCTGTCTGAATTTTTTGTGGCGAACCTACTTTTATTTTAATTCTCACTTTTTTTTATAATTTCTTAAAGTGTTATTTGTGTCTTTTTTTTTTTGGAAACAAAGATTCTTCTCCAATAACTGTTTAATTAATAATGTTTTGTGTTCTCTGAGTCGTAGGTCGGTGGTGGTAATTTGTACAAATTTGGATCACTACATACACAGATAAAATCTATGAAACGTCATGTTGTACGTGGGGATACAAATTGCTTTAATGAATTCAATATGTCTTGCTGTAACATTTTGCATTGGTAAGCTCCAGTTTTGGCAAAAATCTGTATAAATTCATTAAACACAAGCCTTAATTTGCATTTCCCAAAAGTATTCTACCTTCTTGTAAAACAAAATTATTTTTCTGAATATGGCAGTATCTATTTATTTCATATAATTATCTTCCCGATTCTAATTGTATGTAAATCACCTTATTTTGCAAACATTTTTTAGACATCAAACCCCTTATAACTTTGCTTCATTTATCCATAAAGTAATGAAATATTAAATGTAAGAACTACACACATTTAATGAATGGTGTGAATTTTTGAACTCTTTACCATAAAAGCTTAACGAGATATGAAAGTGTAAAACTTATTCACTGAGTTAGAGAGCTAAAAGTTGGCATAGAAATCTAACTTGGAGCGTAAGTAATCAGTAATCTGAAGGCCAATGTGGCTACTTATTTTTATGCGACCATTCTTCTATAGCTAAATTAAATATACTCGATTTAATCCTCTAATTAATAGTACGAAAAATAAGCCAAATGATGAACAAATTGTTTTCGAATCGAATACAATTTCTAGGAAAATTAACAATGCCACCTATAAACGAAAAAACCTCGGAGACCTATTAACCCAACAAAGAAATCCAATTATACAAAACCTGTGAATGGAGAAATTCGCGGCTTTCACTGTATTAATTAAACACATTTTTTTTTTGTTTTCTATATTGGACCAGCACTCAGGAGATGACCCCTACACATGCAATGCATTGTGCTGGAACTATAGGAAAGGGATAGTAGAAGAAATGATAGGAGGTGAAGCTTCACTCTTTTTGCACGTTATTTGGTTTTACATCAATGATATCAAGAAGACGTATTAAATTTTGAAGCTTCGTTTTTTGTTTGTTTTTTTTTTTTTTTGAGTAATTATTTTACTTCGCCGATGCTACACAATACCGACTTGGATACAGCTGCAGCCGTCACTGTTCAGTGACCAGTGACTATGCCTTCGCTACTGAAACCTTCCGACAACAACTGACACAAAGGCACTGAAATGCACATCAGAAAAAATGCGAGATGTTGTTGTGAGTCTGAAACTGGGGCTGAACTCAGGAAAATTTTTCGTTTTCGACCATCGTCACCCAATGGAAACTACAAGTTAAAAGATGTTTTACACAATGTCATCTCAAAAATTAATGCCAATGTAGCTGGTTGGCTAATAATATGTTTTATGCACATATCGAGAACGCGATTCCCAGTTTGATCTCAGAAATTTTTGGAACTGGAAATTGTCCTTATTTCCACAATAATATTGCCATTACAACGAATGGCACTTCATCGGTTAAACGATTAATCCGAGTTCAATCAACCCAGAGGAGGAGGAGGGAATTTTTTAGTGGCAACACCACTCGACGCAGAAGACGACGGGTCTCTGTAAGTGCGAAGGCATTTTCAACCCTACCTCACACGCCAAAAAAAAAAAAAAAAAAGTAACTTTATGTAAATTGAGACTAAGTAAAACTTAAGGAAATAAGTTTTAGTTTATTTCTAAATATAAAAAGAGTGTGTCTGGCATTCTGAAATACTCTTTCGTCTAATTAAAGGCACTAACTTTTCTTGTTCTATTATAATAACAATAAAAATTTATTTAACAATCTATTTTTTTAAGCTTTAAGGTTTTTTCTCTTTTTATTTATTTTATTTTGATATATATAAACTTCAAAAAAGGGAAAAAAATTTTAAAAATAAAAACCTCCTGAAGATGTTAACCGAAGGTTAACGAAATATCGAAAATAAATATAAAAATAATAAATAAAAAGAGAAAAAACCTTAAAGCTTAAAAAATAGATTGTTAAAATAATAAAAAAGGTTAAAAAAAGTATTAAGAAAAATTAACAATAAAAATTTTTACTTATTCAAATTAAAAAATTTCACATAATATAATAATACAAACTAGAAAGATGATTAGCCGATTAATTTAAAATTAAAAAAAAAAAATTAAAAAAAACGCACGATCGGTCAAACGATGAAGTGAATAACTGCAGTAGATAATTTAATACTAGACGGATGATGCGGAAGTCAGTTTGAAAAAAGTTACGGAAATATTTGTAGTGGGAAAGATGCAACATATTGTGATACAACATGTAAAAATTATGCAACTGAAACAAAAACCAGAGAAAAAGATAGATCAACGTTTTAAACTTTTATGATGTTGGTTTATTTTAGGGAATATATTTCAATTCCATTTAGATTATTTTGTTGCTTTTTCCTGGCATTACTTAGACGTTCTGGATACAGACTCAAGCATAGAGTTACTTGCTTGACCATCACCAGCTGTAGAAAAATTTGACAAATTTATATATCGACCCCTGTGCGCGAAATTATCGTATGTTACACCTTTTTCGAAATCGACTTTTTTATGCAAAATGGTTCTAAATCCATTAATTCATCTGCAGATAAAGTATTATAGCGATAATTGTTATAGTTATGGAGATAACACTATGTACATTTTATCGTATTGAGACAGTTACTGCTGTCAGGCAAATAAAAAAAAGACGCATCAAAACGCTCTCCTGTGAAATTTAGTTTTTATAACATACGATAATTTCGCGCACAGGGGTCGATATGTTTGTAGACATGCATGTCATGTTGTCATGTTGTTTGTAGAATGATATTTCGATCAGCGATATCTTGCAAAAAAAGAAAATTAAACTAAACTAAACTAAATCGGAACGTGTGCTCTACGCAAAAGATCAAGAACAATGTTTATTCTATGATTGGCCCATGCTGCTGTGTAAATAAATTTATTCAACTCGAGGGAGTAGCAGTGATCAGTAGTGAAATGCAAAAAATTAATATATAAAATGATTAGCGTATTGTAATTTTCAATTTTGTATTAATTTTCTTCTTTCATTTGTAATCATATGATCAGATTTTTAATATGACAGTCGTGTTTTGTTTATTAAATTTTTGATTTGATGGTAAATAGTTGCATGGTGGTTTAAGTGAAAAATTCCAGAAAATCGCAAATACACATTCCGCAATTCTACACCCTTTACAGATTTAGAGCCATAACAATTCTTCATTATACATATAAATCCACCGCAAAATTTCACTTACGCTTAGAAATGTAAATATACAATACATAGCCGTAGTTAAATATGCATATGTATGTATGTACATGGTTAACCATGTAACTAACAGATAATGTAAATTGGAATAAAAGCTTTCATCTCTATTTCTTGCAACACGTGCCGTTAAATACTTGTTGATACAATTTCTTCTTATTCGATTAGTTTTGCAAAATATATTATATAAAGAAATATGTATAAATATGTACGTACGTACATACTTAGTGTATGAACGTGTGTATTTATGTTTGGAAACTGTTTATTCTTTTGACCCACCCAACAAAAAGCATCTCTAAAATATGTATGTATCTGTTAGTCTGCACGTCACTACGTGTGTACGTACGTACCTCTATTTATATAAGCGTTGCCATAATGATGCAAATGGTATTAAGATATGTTTGTCTGTAAAGTAGTTTTAAATATTTTTTTGTATTTTTTGATATATATTTATTAAGCCTGAGGTCTTTTTTTATCTTATTTTGTTTTTTATTATTCGATATTTCGATTTTTTTTTTTTTTTTTTATTTCAAAGAATTATAATTTCCTATTATTCCTGATGATGTTAACAAGCTGTTAACGAAATATCGAATAATAAAAAACAAAATAAGATAAAAAAAGACCTCAGGCTTAATAAATATATATCAAAAAATATAATAAAAAAGGTCAATTAATAATATAATTAATATTAATAATATTTTTAGTAGAAATTATTTATAAAAGAACTATTATTGATCGAGAAAAATCTTCTTCATTTGAATGTGGATTTGACCCAAAATCTTCATCACGTCTTCCATTTTCTTTACGATTTTTTTTAATCACAATTATTTTTTTAATTTTTGATGTTGAAATTGCTTTAATTCTACCAATTATTTTGATTATTAAATTTTCAAATATAATAATATTAATTTTAACTTCCAATTTTTTTTTTATCTTTATTTTATTATTAGGACTTTACTTTTTTAAGAAAATTTAAAAAAAAATTTCTTTTAAAAAAATTTAAAAATCTGAAATATTATTATTAACTTTAGTACTCTCAGATATTTGAAATAAAATGCGCTATATTTCATTAAAATCCATTCATACAGTTTTTATTCTTTATATTTTCTTCACGATTAACTGGTAGCGCCTATTCCGTGTTTATTTTAGTTTTATCGAAGAGCTAGTTCTCTAGTTATTTCAAATTACGTGATGCAACCGCAGCTTTTTTTTATATAACGCGAATTCTCGAGAACCAGTGTCTATCTAAAAAAAAAGTAATTTATAGGCAATGAATCAGAGTACCATATGTATTCAAATTGCCTATGAAACCTTAGACCACACAAAAAAAAATTTGATTTTGTTGACTTGTGTTATCATAAATATTTCTATTACGTTCGAGTAATGGCAGGCGGAGGGGTCGTGTAAGTCAATAAAAATTATCGTGATTTTATGAGTTTCTCTATTTATTTGTATGCTCTGCATTTACGAGAATTTAATATGCGAACGGTATAATTGAAATATTTTAAATATTTATGTGGGGATCAACTGCACACTGAAAAAATTCACCGGCATTGAAATTTGTATTTGAAATAAATATTAGTTCTTGAAATTTTTGTAATTTTTCTTAATATCGGATGAATTAAAAATATAAATTGTATGAATACGTTGATTTTAAATTTAGTACTAGCATAGGTGCGACAGCTACATTGGCAATAATAAATGTTGTAACGTTGTCTTACTCTAGTTTTTTTACAGAGGTTTATTACTTCGTAATTAAAGCAAATCAGTAGAGTTTTTATTCTTCATTCTTCAGCATACTCACACATGTGCACATAAATATGTAGAGTTGCCACCAGCCATTTTCATGTCCTACTAGTTACTAGTGTTATTTTCTGGCTAAGCAGTCTTCAGGATTATTTCCTATCACTCATCGTCTTACAGTTCACGCCAATGCCTCTTTTAAGAAACATAATTATATCTGCTTCGGCTTTCAAACACGCTGTTGGGTAACCCCAAGGTGGTGGATTCAAACCGCATATCAGTCATTAAAAATGTTTCTTATGTCTATTAATGGTATGCCAATCTATATCCAGTCAGGAAAAATGTAATTCTTTTGCTGATATTCTTAATAGAGATCACTTGACAAAGACCAGTGTTGAAAAGAGTTAATCTTTGTCAGTACGTTTCATAGCTGAACACAAACCGATTCTCAGTAGGTCATCACTAAAATAAATGTGCATGCAATAATATACGCAGTATTTTCACAAGTATCCCTGGTCCTTTGTGGACTTCTTCGTGATTAGATTTCACTACACCAGAACATGGTGCGCAGCTAGAGTTTTGAGAAATTATCGAAAATGAGTTGAAATTGTTTCATAAGAAACTAAAATGTCTATAACAATTTTTGCTGAGTGTATTTATTCATCCAAGTCCATGACCATTTTAGGTTACTACATACACTGATTTGTTTACATTTTATTTTTTTCCAATTTTTTCAACTACATTGAGTAAAAATTTTAAATCATATGAAGCTTTAAAATACATATGTACATGTACATACGGTAAAGCAATAGCACCCACCTAAAATTGAAAAAGGAAAAGCAAAAGTGAAACGTTATGACGAGTTTTGGAGAAGCACTGCTACTCTAGTCAAAATTGAATGCGTAAAATCTAAATTTTTTGTGGCAAGATTCGTGTGAAAATTGTTGCAAACAACACATATTTGTATTCCACTATAATTTCATTATCATGAGAGGGCGTCATGTTTGTAAATAAAAAATTTTATAAATTCTTTTTTGCCGGTAAATCGAGTCATGCCCACATATTTTGACTTGTTTTCATTTATTTTTTTTGGACCACTGTAAATATTTATTTATTCATTAGGTTTTTTAAGATTTCAAAGTTTAAAAATAACCAGTGAGTCTATTTTAAACATTTTAATTTAGTTTATTACTAAAGTGTCATAAGTTAATTTATCTAAATAAAATTAACACATATCAAAAGCCCTTTAATTAATTAGTTCCCTCTATTCCGAGTATACTCTTTTACCCTAATTTTCACACATCTACCCAACCACCATTTATTAATAGCGATATTAATACTGTAATAATCTTCAACTCTCAGTGGTCGATAACTGAGCAATTACATTTTTTTGTGGCATGTGGTAGTTCCATTATAGAGATTTCAAGTACGATATACGGATACGCATTCTTAATTTAGATAGAGGTCTGCATGTAGAAGGACACATAAGCCATATATTGGGTGGCTGATGAATATTGCTACATCAAGAAACTCAAATAAGTTTTTTTTTCAGTGTATGGAATTAATTTTTCTTTTATTCATGTCAAAGCTCATTCAATTTTATTAAATATGCTTAATTAGTTTTAAAAATAATGGAATTTAAATACCCCCCGGACGGTGATGCATGTGCGGCAACTTACCAACAAAAAGTTGTTCATTACTGCTTGGAAAGCCGCAATTGTTTCTCGAATGGATTGCTTTAGTTCATTCTAATTTGTTGGTTTTGCTTTGTAGAGTTACTGTTTGCAAAAACCCCACATGAAAAAAGTCAGGTGCAGTAAGGCCAGGCGACCTGGGGGGCCAACGGAATGTGGAGTTCAACTTATTGAGAAATTTTCGTCGCAATTCTGCCATAACAGGCCGGGCTATGTGAGGAGTTGCACCATCTTATTGAAACCACACAGAGTTGAAAGGAATTCTCATTCGGCGTAATTCTGGATAGAAGAACTCTCTCAACATGCTCAAGTAACGGTCTCCAGTAACTGTAACGGTGTGACCATTTTCTTCAAAGAAGTACGTCCCGACAATGCAGCTTGCTGAAACTGCACAGCACACTGTGACACGAAGTGGATGCAATTTCGTCTCATGGAGTATCTGTTGGTTGGAAGCACTCCATATTCGACAATTTTGTTTGTTTATGTTGCCGTTTCAATCGAAAGACAGTTCAACATGTTTTCGTCCTCTTCCACCATTTGAAGCATCTCCTGGCAAAATTCCAAGCGAATCGGTAAGTCTGCTGCGTTCAGTTTGTTGACCATTTGAATTTTATATGGGAATAAGTCCAAATCATTGTGCAAAATTGACTGCAATGACTGTCTGCTTATACCCATTTGAGCAGATAAGGTTCTTGTCGAAATTCTTGGATTGTTTTGTATGGCAGCAGCTACAGCAGAGATTGTTTCCTCCGTCCGAACTGAAGGGTTTCGATGGTAAGGTCTTCTTTGGACTGTTCCATAATCGGCAAAATTGTTCACAAGTCTCATTATGGTCCATCTGCTCAGAGGATTGCCGCCAAACGTGCGCCTATACTCTCTTTGAACCGAAACTACGGACTGCAGTGCGTGATAGCGGCGGACAATCCAAATTCTTTTTTCAGTGTCCCAGTTATCCATTTTTGTTAAATCTAAAAATCAATCTGCAAAATAAAAAAAAATTAACCAGATTCATTAAATAGAAAAAAAAGTTATTAAATTTCTTTTTGGTAGCGGCTTTAATCAGCCACCCTGTATATTTATTTTAAATAAAACTATTATAACAGCTACGTTAATGCGTGGGCGTGTCAGTTGTTTATAAATCTCAGCTGTTCGCACTACCACAGCTACTGCTTGAATTATGTATGGCGTATACGCACTGTTGTAACAATGTGTGTAATGTGTTGTCGGATAGCAAAATAAATGCAACGTTCTTTTGTTTTTTTTTTAATTTTTCAAGCCCTTTTCCCAATAAACCAAAACAATACAGAAATAACTTATGACCAGTTTAAATTAAATAATAATTTAATTAAGAAAATTGATCATTTGGGATAATATTGCTTATCTATAGTTTACAACATGCTTAGAAATTTAAATGTATAATAAGCTTACGCTAATAATAATAATGTTATAAAAAAAACTTTTTGTAGTTTGACAGAGATTGAACCAACGCTTTTCTGATTGTAGAAGCAATGCGCTAACTACCAGCATTCAAAGAAAATAAGAAAGTGTAAACGAACAACTTTTAGCTGGCGAAATGGTTTTTGGGTTGCATTCGTTAAACAATGAACTTTGTTTGTATATTAGTTTGTGTGTTTATATTTGTGTTATCATTTTATTTATTTTCACTTTTCTTTCTGATTCTTACTTTTTCAAAACATTAACTTTTCAACGCATTAGCTAAATCTTACGTAAGTCTATATTTAAAGAAACTATTAAATACGTAATTATATACGTCATTAATGCTTGGCACAAGCTATTGTTATTGTCAAAAATAAATAAACAAAAAAAATTGTTTATATAAAACGAAAATAAGAAAAATATTTTTGGTCATACTTTTATTATTCCCAAGAAAAACTGACAGCTAAAATTTATATTTAAGTCAATAACGTAATAGAGTCAATCGGTTGGTACATACATATATTATTAATTTTGTGTTAACACTTTTAAGAAAATATAATCATTTTCGAGTACTCATACTTACAGCCACACAGGTGGCCATTAATTTTATTTCTAATTGGGCAGAAAGTACCAATTATGCCAGCTTATCTAAATTAAAGAGATGAATCAGTTTTTAATATTTAATGACCTGCTGCCCCTCTATTTTATTTTAATTTACAAACTTAATGATCGTGTTCAGTTTTTTTTTTTTTGTTTTGTTTTTGCTGGCAGGTGATACAAAACGCGTAAGTAAAGAAATAGGAAAACAATTTAGGATTCATACGTCGCGCGTTCGTGTGAATTTTTAATTCTTTTTCTAAATTACTCACCTTCACCTTGTTTTTGCAATTTTTATTTTATTGTTTTTGCTTTCTCTCTTCATTAATATTGAGATTTTTTTATGTGCGCACCATGTGTTCATAAACTTTATGTCCGTTTTAGTAATATTTTGTATATTCTTTATCCTCAACATTGTTTTTGTTTATTTTCCCAAAAATTTTCTTCATACATATTTGCTGGGTGTGGTATGCATGTGTGCAGTATAATATAATTGGATTTTCACTCTGGATTTGACGTCAAGATACAATTAGCTGTAGATAATGATTATTTATAAATTTAATATGTTTTTAATTTTTGATTTTCTTTTCATTCAATATTTTCAGCACATTATTGAATTTTTAGTCTACATTCCTTAAGAGACATGCGAATAATGGCATACAGTCGAATACTAGAGTTTAAATGCACGGGCTCCATATTCGCTACTACCTGTTATTGCAATCATATTAAATTAAATAATATTGTATATAAAAGCAAATTATATATTAAAAATGTGTGAATTCTATCGCTCTTTATTATTTCGGATTCAGGAAAGTGGTTTCTGGAAATACTTCAAATGTAGCCAAACAATACAAATTTTCCCAAAAATGTACACTATACTTTTTGAATTTTGCTCTCTCATTTTGATTCTTTTCTAGCACACATTATGCAAATAGAAGAGCAGTTTAAAAGAATATGATAAGCACAGTGTGTCCACAATTCAACAACAAACAACATCATTAATAACAACAGCATAAACCTTTACGAAAAAAATATATTTCAAACAATATTGTATTTATAATTAAAAATTTTTTTATTTCAATTATTTGCAATGGAAACATACTACACATACAAAGTGAAAAGAAAATTGGGCACTCTGCATCAATTTGTTCGTCGGCGTAAGAAAAAGCAATATGTAAATTGCAGCGCTCATCGCTTATGCCGAATTCCGTCCGACGTCATACTTTTATGTATTTTCATATACACAAATGTGTTTTATTTTTGGCGACGAAAATTCGCGTTCAAAAATTCGTCGTTTGCCCAATATTTCTTGTGCGCCACAGGTAGACAAAGCTTAAAATACAATTTTTTTTGGTGAAATAGCTACCCAGTAAACACAACGTCAAGCATATTATGAGTGCGCAATAAAGGGTGCTTTAGACCATAAGATTTGTCGTACGTAAAATGAGCCAGAAAATAAAATAAAATTGCATCCGTATTTCAAAAAAAAGAGAGTAAAAATCGAATGGTTGTTTTCTGGCTTTTACACCATTGGTATGGATAAAATCAAGTGAGATGAAAACATTCTCATTTAATTTAACTACATCTGTTTGCTTGTTTTCCCAGGGATGGAGTTCTTGTGCAAATGAATTTTTTTTTTAATAACCTTGAAAAATATTTTTATAACTTTGGAATATGTTATTTTCGTGGTCAAAATTTTTAGTGTACTTTTAGAAAATATACGTATATTTTTATAAAATTGTGCTGTCGTGGTCTAAAATGTACATTTCGATTTTATAATTGGTATAAATTTATGAAGCCAGTTTTCCCTCCCTGGCTTTCTCACATTTGTTTACATAAAAATGCTTCCCTGATTGATGAATGGTGTGTGTTGGTTTTTGAAAAATTTTAAAAAATCAAGAGAGCCATACGACTGTCAAATTTTCATCCGTATTTTCTCTCAAAATCTTATAGTTTCATTACATATTACGTTTAGACGATCCGACTTGTGCTCTTCTACACAAAAATTTGACATGTCGTACGACAGATCTTATGGTCTAAAGCACCCTTAATCATTTATGTACGGTTAGTCTAACAAAGTATACGTCATCACTGAATTAAAAAACATGGGAATAGTACAAGATCTATCAATATAAGGTCGGCTCAGGAAAACAACAAAAACGTTTACAGGCATTTTATTAGTGTCAAGTAAAATTCTGTTTGTCAAAAGTAGCTGAGTACAATAACCTATAAAAAAATGTAAATTTCATGTGTGTATTATTTTTATAAGCGGTTGCAACTTGCCGCACCCACCGCTTTTTTAGAAAATTATTTTGCAGGCAAAAATTTAATATAATTTAATTAAAGGCTAAAAATAATAATGAATTAATGTTCACACAAGCGCAAAAGGATATTAAACATTTGAAAGTGATTTTGCCACAGGTCCAGTGTCTATTACATATCTCAGATTTTGTGAAATTATTGGACGAATAGTTTACTTTAGAGTTCTTAATATTATATGTAAATACAATTTAAATAGTTTTAAAAGTTTACCACATATTTAAATGAAATAATTATTTTAAAAATATTTTATAAATGGTATCACTTCTATTTTTATTTTGACCTTTATTAAAATTTTAATTATATTATTAATTGACCTTTTTTATTATATTTTTTGATATATATTTATTAAGCCTGAGGTTATTTTTTATCTTATTTTGTTTTTTTATTATTCGATATTTCGTTAACAGCTTGTTAACATCATCAGGAATAATAGGAAATTATAATTCTTTGAAATATAAAAATATTTTTGAAACATGTCACAAAATTTTTGTTATAAAATTTGATTGAAAATTATTATTTATTAAAATTTTTTCATTATATTTATTTTTGAGCGATGGTCTTTTTTATGAAAAGTTTTTCAATTATTATTAATTTCTCAATATTTCGCTACCAAATAAGTAACAACGTCAGGAAATAATAATTTGAAAATATTATTTTATAAAATATTGAGAAATAAATAATAATTGAAAAACTTTTCATAAAAAATATTTTATAAATATTTTTTACAATTTCCTAAAATACCTATACATTTTCAAATGTAAACAAAGCTCTGAATATAACGATCAGGGTTGCCAGAAGAGACATAAGAAAAGAGCTAAAGTCTTCCACAGTTTAAAAAAGGTGCTGGTTTTTGTAACATTGTTTTCATTAATATAAAAAAAGAAACAATTTAAATTTGAAATATTTGTACATATTTAAAAAAAATTTGGGAAATTTATACCAGTTTGCTATCATATTTTACACGCATATACATATGTACATATAATCAAAAATTACTTTTGTTGTAAAAATTTTTATATATAAAATCCACTTTGTTTTGTACAAGCAAAAAGACGAAATATAGTTTGAATAAAGTTATTGTGAGAATTCAGAAATTAAAATTTTCATCATCTTCATATACCAATTCATTTTGGTACTTTACAGATGAACCGATTTTTCTAACAATATCATGCGACATTTTTATTGAGTGGCATTAACCGTTGTCTTATTTTACACCCTCTCTTAAACGTGTAACTACACAACAGTTCTGTGTTCATTCTAGTTCTGAGTTTGCTTTCTATTCGGTCAAATTAACTGTATAAACGATACACTTCTGCGTTTGAAAAAAAGAAAATACACTGCTTGACACGTATTTCAAGGGGTTTTCATTAATGGAATTTATAAAATTGTCCAGAATTCGTTTCTATTCTGTTTCGTATCCCATATTTAGTTATTTAGTTACTATATACATATCTCAACTAATTTTAATTTTTTTCTACTTTACCTAATGCAAATATAATTTGTACTATCCTTGATATGTTTCAACGTGTTATCTATTGAAAATGTTGAAATTTTTGGGGAAGACCAGATTTTAATCAAAAAATTTTGTATATATGGATTTTTATTTATACATTGAGACAAAACTTGAAATTTTATGAACTACATAAAAACTGCTAAATAATTATAAAAAAAATGCTGAACTGGCATTTAGCACTTTTTGAACATTTTTAATGCTAAATCAGAAAAAAGTATTATATGTATAAAAGTGCTAAACTGGCAACCCTGATCACAATGGTGGCAACAAAATGTAAACACATTTTGACATGCAATATTTTGTAAACAAATTGATCACCTGATTTGCCGAGCTGACCTTATAATGATTAGACCATCGAATAATAGAAGTTTTTTTTAAGAAAAAGAATTTAAACTCTGAAACATTTATTAGTAGTACTGACCGGTAGTAGTACGACGCCGGTTTCTTTTCGGTTGCAATTATCGAGATATTTTAATATCACGAAAAATTAACAGGCGTATTTATAAAAAAAAAATTCTGTTTTTCAAATACATTTTAGTTGAAAAACATTTTAAGCCCTTAAAAATGTTTTTAAAAATTCGTATGCATAATTAATATTTTAACAAAAAACAATTTTATTTATTTTAATAATATAATGGCAACACTACCATTTTTTACTTCTCACTTGTATCTTAGTTCTGCAAAAGAATGATTATTTAATTAATAAATAATAAAGTACTCGTACTTTTTTGTCCCGCTTCAAAAAATTATTGTTTTTTTTTAAATAAGAAATGTATCTCAAATATTATTTAATAAAATATGAAAAAAATAGTAGAAACGGAATCTTTGGTAAAAGTGTTATTTATAAGAATAATTTATTACCGATTAAAAAGCACACGATTAATGAGCTTCATTTCATTTATTTTGATAGTTTATACAATTATCATTATTAAGAATGTTTATTTACTCGATTAATACGATTAAATAAAATACTGAAAATCAGCTGGACAGCTGGAGTGACCTCGATGAAAGTTAGTTAAAATTAGAAGGTTTAAGACACTTCTGTCAATAGAGTAGATCACTAAAACTTCTTGTAACATTCCAAACTCACCTTGAATCGTACAAAAATATTTCATAACTAAAAACAAACGATTTTATCGATCCAAAAAAATACTATTAAGTACATTTTTTAATACGTATTTATTTATTAAATATAAAATTTATTATAATTTATAATTCATAAATTATCATGGGTTTTTAATGAAGCATTTTTAAATTTTATTTAAAATTGCACCATTTCTAAATAATTAAATAATATTATTGCTTATTATTATTATTATAATAATTGTACGATGACGTATTTCATACTTTTAGTTTTGTTTCGTGTTAAATAAATATGTGTATGGTGCACATACACATATATAATATTACATACATACATATGTATATTTTTGGTTATTTTAGATTTTGTACGATAGAGTGGGCACTCAAGGCACACTTTTATTTAATAAAACAAAAAATTAATAAATTAAATAAAGAAATAACAACCAACGTATGACTATGAAATAACAAATAACACAAATAACACAAAAACAATAATTTAAAAAAATTAAATAAAATATTAAGCGTAGGGCGAAAACATTAAACTGAAAATGTAAAAAACAATACTGATACACAAACGAATAATAGATGCAATTGCCTTTTAAAAGAAATATTGACAGATGGCACGCGTCTTTCAGGTTTCGTATCAAATTAACAGCAACGAAACAAAAATGATGAAATATCATCATCGCCATTATTATCATCATCAGCATCCACATGATTGTGATTTACTGCATCGCCACCAGTATCATGGCTTTTATAGTCAACAGCATCTTCGTTTTCTTCATTATCAATGTTATTGAAAGTTTTTATTTCGCTTGTTAAACCAATATTATTACGACAGACCGCCAGATACCATCATCACACATATCATGTAATAGGCAAGTGCGCGCAGAAGTGATAAGGGATAAGTTAAATTTGTGCGAGACTCACAGGGAACAGGTATCTAGAACATAACTAGTCATGCGACTGGCCCAGAGGCCTTGGTGAAGGTTTCTAACACTTCCAATGGAGTGGACCAGTTACTATTACGTGGCGACGGCCTAGGAACGTGTCGATTAAAATTTTTGAAACATACTGTCAATTAAGTCAAGAATAATAATTTAATTAAAAAACTCTAATTAATTTTTTAATTGATGTTTAATGCAAATCTAGTTTTAGTTTTTTCTGTGTAATTTGGCAATCACAAAAGTAAGTCATTCTGTGGCTAATACCTTTGTGGTCACGTTTAAGATTTTTCTGGGAAGTGAAGAAATATAATAGACTGATGTCTTCAAAAATATTTGGAAAGCATAGCAAAGTAATAATTCGTATTAATACGTATAATTGTAATGCGGTGTATAATTTTATTGTTTTGATTTACCTGGTCTAGTCTTTATATTGAGGTACAGAATATATATTTTTTTTTTTTTATCTCGGACCAGCACTCAGGAGACGACTCCTACACATGCGAAGCATTGCGATGGAACTGTTGGAAAGGGATAGTAGGAAAAACGACAGGAGGTGAAGCTTAATTAATTATTTTACAGCTCTGCTTTTGCACGTTCTTTGATTTTTTTTATACTCGTAGCAGTGCTGAAGTTTCGGTTCAGTAGCCATTTTTATTATTGTTTTACTTCGCCGGTGCTACACAATACCGACGAAGGAGGGCGTTCTGATGCGATTGTGGATTGCTATCAGCTGAAGCCGGTATTGTTCAGTGATGATAGATGATCTTAAATAACATTAAAAATTTGTCAACAGAAAGCGAACTGATCAATATACTGCATCGCTTTATCTCCCACAAAAGCTTAGACTGTATGTCGCTGGTAGCTGACGTAAACTTCAAGTCTCAAGTAAGAATTTTTTTAAATAAGACCGTTAATTTTTAAGAGTTCGGCCTCTCATTTTTTTCCCACTCTTAGTACCGACCATTAAATTATGACGGCTCGTTTAATAAGTTTTTTTGGTAACAGTAGTCTCGTAGTGTACATTAAGAACTTTACAAAACAATCTAAATTGTCTTCTGTAGCTGCAATAGAACCGAAAATATAGACTTTAGAGTTGAAAAGTGTAATGATTTGGTAATTTTATGGGAAATTGTGGCAGCTGTATTGTCGACCCCTGTAGACCTATAGAGCTAAAAATTAAAATTTTTTGCTTTCTTGGCGAATATAGCAAGGATACCAAATGCTATTGACATCGGAGGCAGACTAATGATTGATTTGGCTTGGAATTACGCAAAGGTGAACTTTCAAGTCTCTTGGCAGGAGCTAGGTTTTGATTTTGAACCCATACATTCTTCTGGTAGTTTTCGTAGAATTTTGTGCTATATGCCTGGTGACCAAAAAAAAATCGCTACACCCTAATATATACATACATATTTCGGTAGCGTCAATCTCTTTTTGTTTATTTGCCAGAGTATACTGATCATAAATTTCAAAAAATTGTTTGCATTCAGACACTTTGTTTGACGTTCGTAAGTTGTATCGATATCCGTCATCTGCAGGTCAATACTTTTTTTAAACCTAAAAGTTACCTTATCATTGTGTTGCATACCGTACTTGCTCACTGATAACTTAATGAAATACATAAATTTATTCATTAATAAATAAGTAAGAAAATGAATGAAGTTTTTAAGGCAAAGTTTACTTACCTTAAATGGTGAAACACACATCAAAGAGGTAGTGTGTATTATTTTCCTCTATCAGTGCTACGAAACTAACAATGAAAATGACAACAACAATGGGTTTATTACAACTACCACTTACGTGCAACTACCAATAAAAATTTGAGTAGGCTGTGCGTTCGTTTGTAAGTAGAAGGTAAGAAAGATAAATATGTTTCTTACAATGTATTTATGTGCGTTTTTATGTATGTATATGAATATATATTTGCTTGTATGTACATTGTACATACATACATATGTATATACATATTTATTTGTAATTAAAAATATCAAATTGATACCATAATATTTATTGTTGCTACAGAAACATAAGTATACATTACTACACATTTACATACATATATACATCTATACACAATTACATGTAAATAAGTATGCATTTTCTGTAGGTTTGTGTCGATCGTTTTTAAAAAGCTTTAGCAAAGGCAATACCAAGGATATGATGTGTACAGGATCAGCAGATCTTGAATCATGAAAATAACTTAAGTCTGTAGTTGTACTCGAAACTAATATGGAGCGTTTAAGACATAGATTTTTAGCTACTAATAATTGGATATAAGAAAATATTTCGTGAAATTTTATGACTTTCTTATATCCGTTATATACGTGGCATATGTGGCATCTAAGTACAGTTTTACACTGATGTAGATACCACGGCATGAGGGTTATGATGGCAATTGAAAAAGTGGACGCGTAATCAAAGATGGGAACAGGAAAAATATTGACCCGGCCCCATGTTTGGCTTCAATAGGAATGATCTGAAACGGGTGGTGAAGGACTGGGCCTTAGCAAAACATTGTCGGTTTAAGATATTCCAGGATTTTGATGCAAATAGAGCAGAAATGGTTCTCAGACTAGATAAAAGTAGAATTCGTATATTCACTGTAGCAGTTACAGGTCATTTCACCTGCAACGAGTATCTCTACAGAGTAGGCTTCACTCACACGATCAGCTGCACGTTCTGCTGTAAGGATGATGAATCTTTTGATAAGATATCGCCAGCTATCCGGGAATAATGAATATAATGAGAAGGTTCTGGACGATTTTGTATGGGTGCCCAATAGAAGAATTATTGTTTTTATTTATATTATATTACAATTTTTAAGTAAACAGTTTTTGAATAGTTCGAATATTTGAATATTTAAAAAAACTGGTTACATTCAAATATGTATGTACATATCAAGCCTTTGTTATAACTGTCGTAAAGTTCAACTTGAAATTTTCAAGTTAAGCGTTTTGAAATTTTCTTTTAAGATTTTATTTTCAAGGTTAAATTCGAGTGGACTTTCGAGAAATTAACATTTAAAAAAACCGACAGCCATAGTACTGAATAAACCGGTTCGAAGCCCGGTTCGAAGCCCGGTTGGAAAACCGGCCTAATCAACTTATTATAAACGATAGCGAATTCTTCGTAATCAGTACATTTGAATCAGAAACACCATATTCGACTAATACACACATTTTCATATTTTAATTCCAAATAATTTAAACTACTTTTAACAACACAATTTACTAATTTGCTTGATTTAAAACTTGTTTTATTTATTTAAAAAACCCTAAAATTATTTTTTCCTGCATCCATAAAATTAAATGTGAAAATGAATTTAATTTATTTGTCCTCCCAGATTCTCGTTTTATATTTAAAAAAAAATCGGATGGGTAGTAATAAGTTTTCCAAACATCAACAGAGTTGCATGTGCCGAAGTGGGCCTTCTCCTGGTTCTAACGTTGAAAAAACTACATAGTTTCTTCTTAACTGCAAGCCGATTTATTTTAGTTAGATTTACGGCAAAATCGGAAAAATGTTTGTATACGAAAAGTCGAAAATCGACTTCATGAATGGGCCGAATATGAAAAATGCATTGTGATCTAAAACCATCCCAGCATTATGTATTGGCTTCCTAATGAAAGCAATTTGAGACACATCCGTCGGATGGTTTCAAAGCCTATAAACATGAGTTCTATTAATAAGTTATTAAACTAAATTCTTCCACGCAATGAAACCAGACCTTGCTACGTGCTCCGAAGTTGCCGGATATACCGAATACCCCTATTTTATAATAATAATTAAACAGTTTTTTATTTTTAATTGTTTCAAATGCATACGTATGTATGCGAAAACTTCAGTTAATGTACATAATTATGTTTCATTAGACTGATAGTAAAGTATCAGTCAAGTATTCTTGACGAAATAATAATAATAATATATATAATTTTCAGTATCAGCCTAATGAAACATAATTAAAACAGTTTTTTAATTCCTAGCTCTTCTAATTTAACTTGTGAACTTCAAATATTTTCGTTCACCATTTATTGAATACACTTCCTTAAATTAAAATTTTTTTTTTATACTGCCAAGCGAATTGGTATTAAAGTACTTAAGTATATATGTATGTATGAGGAGACGAGTCGTCTACAAGTGACTGATTGCAGCTTTTCACTCCAGATAAAAAGCAATGCGATATTAATTCTGCATGTTTAATCCAATCGTTTAATCGTATATTTAGTTTTACGAGTAAATATCGACGTAGTTTCGGTATATAAACGATAACGGTTCTAATAAATATTTTAAGTAATAAATAGATAATTTTTTTAAATAGATTGTTCGAATAATAAATAGATAAATTTATTTATTTTTTTAACAACATTTTATGAATGTATATTTGCTTTTTTTATTATTAAATTCTTTTCCGCATGCCACAAAACTTATTTGCAATTGAATATTTAAGAAAATTTCATATAAACAATCAGAGAAAAATATTTATATTTCGTAGATAAAGAACATTTTTATACATGTATGAAAATATTTTTTCAAACCAAAAGAATGTATGAAATATCTTAACATTTTTAGGAAACATATATTATGTAATAATAAGTAGAAAAAGTTTACGGCTGTGGATATTTGTATTGTATGGAAATTTGTTGAACTTTTTATAAATCGAATACGGCAGAAAATTTCCGTATGTAAACTTTGTTTATAACAGGTTATACAATTTACGGTTTCAAAACTAAAGGTAAATAAAACACACACAAAACTATGATTTCGATGAAATTTTCATTTCATTATAATTTTGTTTGGTTTTCAAAGCGTTTTTATTACCTATTTAAGGTGCATATTAAATAAGTGCATCACTTTAATTAATACAATTATGTATTAAAAAGTTTTATGCTACCATATTTTTCATTGTAGTGATTTCGTTTACCCAAAAAGTTGTCAGCACTGCTGCTTAGTCATGCGATCAACCTCTCAAGAGAGGTGGAGTTATAACAATTGATGTTTAAGTGGAAGTGTAAAACGAACAAATAGCAACAACAAATACTATTTTCTAACAAAAACAACAAAATAAAAAAATTAACAACAGCCAAACAATCAATGTATGTATCTCTTTTCATTGCAACAATACCAAGTAATAATAACAAAAAACAACAACAAACAGAGCTTCAATTTTGTTTTTATTTCTTTTGTAATTGTCAGTCATTGTTAACAAAAACATGATCAGCTCAGTCACATTTAAAGGGAAAATATCTACAATTTAGAAGATGGGTTTTTTAAGTTAAGCATTGGATTGTTTGCGTGGCCAAAGATCAAAATTGCAGATAGTGGACAATAACAAGAACAATTATTTCAGGAATTTTGTTAAAGAAAGAGATAGGAAAAGTAAGTAAGAATTTCTTCAAAACAGTTATTGTGTTACCTCAAAACTTTTTACTGAGTGGACCGATGATTCTTTGATGATTCTTTTTTCATTGAAAAGCTGGTGCTTAACGTGCGCTCCCATTTAATGACAAGCGGATCGGAGGAATTATACAATTATTTTTTTATTTAACACGAGCCAAGAATAAAATAAAAATTTTAAGAAGATTAACGTAATGAGACACTAAAAAGTATAAAATAAAAACGACTTCAAAAAACCGAAAATGTAAGAAATAATAAAATTTTAGTTTTCTATGCGTTTCTATTGAATAGCTTGAAGTCGGTGCCCCAAGTATGATGTAAAATATATTAGGAAAACATAAAAATAATATTCTGTATGTTTAATATATGGTCATGAATAAAACGTATTACATATTATAAAACAAGACACTTGAAAATAAATGGTATACTAAGCGCCTCAGTTCCTCAAGCCTTAGTAAATAAATAACGAATATAAACTTTGTTCCTAGTACTTAGCAGCGCCTTCAAGCAGTTCAATAGCAACGCACACGAAACTAAATTTTTTTTATTTTTAACTTTATAGTAGCTTTTTGAAGTTGATTAAATTTTTTTTAACAAATTTTTATTCTAAATTTTTCAAAGTCTCATTGCATTATTACTCTTAAAATTTGTATTTTATTCTTGACTCGCGTTTAATAATGTGGTGTGTTCTTCCGATCCGACGGTCTTAATAAGGGAGCACAACCCCAGCTTTGCAATATAATTTTTTTACAATTTTTGATTTTTTATGCTGACAATATTTGTATTTCCAATTTTCTTGTTGAAAATATTTAATTCTTCAATTGCAATTTTTAATATTTTTTAATCGCAAAGAAAAAGTTTTAATTTCCTGAAGAAGCCAATCAATGTTATTGGCGAAATATCGAAAAATAGAGATTTAATTTGTATAAAAAAATAAATAATTGATCTAAGTCTATGAAAATATAATTAATACTAAAATTAATTTTTTTTTTAAGAAAATATTAGCGTTCCGTGTTTCTTGAAAATATTTTGTAAAATTTACTGGCAATGTACGGTTGGTGCCGAACATAAAAATATAACATTATTACAAGTAATATAAACATAACTGGATGCGGAATTTATATATAATATATCTTTTACAAAAATTGTTGGTCAGAACACTACTTGATGAAATATGAAAACATTTTTGACTTAAAAGAAAATGTAATTAATTATAATGCTTTAGTTTTATTTTAATCTTATATAAATAAATTATCTTTTTTAGTTATCACCACTATTTTAATCGACCAATTCTACTGTATTAACCACAGATATTTTATGTCTTTTGAATTCATATTTCATATAGCTGTTCCCTTCAGAACATTGTTTTTATAAGTGCTTTTTTTATAATAAATGAAACATATTTATAATTTTATATTTGTATTATTATTTACATTTACTTTCAGTTTTAGATGTATACACATGTATACAGAATGTTTATTATTGGAAGTATTATTGAATTCAAATTTATAGTTCTAGATAAATGAAGCATATTTTTGAAATATTGTACAGTTTAAAAAACTGTGAAAGAATTCTGTAAAAGTCAAATCTAGTTTATCAGACAAAAAACAGTTTTTATAATTTACTTGATTTTCAGGCATTTTACTATAAGCATTTTACTTACAAATCGTAATTTGGAATATTAATGAATTTATGCCATTAAATACTCCTAAATTTGAATAGAAATCTATATAATACCATCTATTTGAACAACATATAAGTTTAACACCAGCTGTTATGTTCAGTAATTGTCGAACTAGTACTACGTATTTTTACTGTACTTATTTTAAATTGCATTCAAGAATCCATAACCTGAACTCTTATTATGTTGCTTACTACGCGACGTTCAGTATTTATTACGAAACGAAACGTATTAAAAACGATATACATAACGATATACACAAACTAGCGTAACCGTACAACAGTTTAGACATATATATAAGTGATCGTAAACGAAAAATTATGTAAAATCATATGCTTATAATTTTTTTAAATATACTAAGTGAGTTAGTTGATTTATTTAAATTTAATTTTTAACATTTTATTTAATTCATAAACACCTGACGTATAACTTAGCGCCTACACTTAAAGAAAAATATGCCAATAATTATTCGTTTACAATTAAGGACAAACTGTCAATATAATTAAAATTTTAATAAAGAAAACGTAAATAAAATCTCCCATATTTGGAAACACAGGTGAAGATTTACAATAATCGTATGCTATAAAAAGCGCAATTTTAAAAATTCAAAATAAAAAATGAAAATAAAACGTTTCTGGAGAAAGTGGGTCAGCAGTAAATTGACATTAGTTGCAGTCTCTTTTTATTTTTAAAACTAATCAATTTCAATTTATTAATTGATTTGTATTTTTTACATAATGATTCACTGCTGAAAATTTACAATTAATTTATTTATTTAAAAATAAATAAATACCAAAATAGAACATTGCATTTTCATAAAGAGTCACAAATGCACATGAGAAAAACAACACACATAAAATCAATCTATTCTAAATTGATTAAGAGGCAAAGCCATCATTAAATAATCTGAATGAACTTAAGATGATTTTTCTGGCTAGAAATAAATAAAAATAGATTTGCAATTTAAACTAAATTTAAATTCAATAATAGGGCACATAAGTCTAAATTTAGTTCATGAGTTTTAAACATTTGGCGTTGGTTAGTTGTTTCTTTCTGCAATCAATGAACGAGACTAAAATAATGAAAACAAATCATATGGAATAGAATGGGTACAGACAAACCGACTAAAAGAAGAAAAACTATTCTTGCACTGCGTCATAAATATAAAAATTAATTGTTTTGTCGAAGTAAAGACAAGAGGAGAGGGTTAAAAGGCAAGATCTGTTAGAAAAATATAGAAAGATTGGCAGCACCGCCTGTAAATCCGTTTAGCCAAAACAATAAAAATGTATAACACCATGATCATGGTGATCCCAAGTACATTCATTATCACATGATTATTATTGTGATCATGATCACCGATTATTATTAAGGCGGATGGTCGAACTGACAGACAACATTCAATAATTTGATTTTCGATAAATAAATAAAGACGAAACTGGAACATGAACGTTTTGCCTAAATTTAATACGTCTTATCATGTTCCTACTTCTTCAACGAATCTGGGTGCCGTCAATTAAAATATTTCGCTGAGTTTCAAATTTTATGTGACATGAAGTCAAATACTTGCTGATTTCAGTTTGCAATAATGTGATTGACATGGCATTTATCATTCCTAAAATTTTAGTTTCGTGTCTTCTGAGTTTTCCCATAGTTCTCATATCTGGATTCCGTAGCACCATATTGTCCAATAAATAAAGCATTTATATAGTTTTAGGGCATGCAAAGTCCCAACAATTAAAATTGTATGACAACAATCGAGAAATAAAATGATTGTAATTATTGAATCAAAGAAAGAAAGAACAAACGTCTTTAATGGTTAAATTGCGCACAGGATGTAAATTCTTCCAAACGTCTTTAATGGTTAAATTGCGCACAGGATATAAATTCTGCGTACATAAAACGGAAACAACTTTGTGGGCATTGTTGGTTAGCGTAGCAGCTAGATTTAAGTTTAAGTTAAGTACCGTATATAAATTAGTCGGAGCCCAACACTATTGTTAATACCAAGATACTTTTGATACCTTTTTGAGTTAAAAGAGTAAAGAAAACTTTGTCCGACAGTATTCTAAATACGAAATATATTTTTATACAGATGCTTTCTGAAGTCTGGAAATATTTTGAACGGGTTGGGAAAGACAAAGTTAGGTGCCTAAAGTGCCATAAATGTTAAATTCCAAAGGTTCTTCGACGTCGGGACTTATTAATCAATCAATTCAATTAGTCCATAGGATTGATGTGCAGCAAATATCACTTCATTCCGTTCCAAGTAGTTCAAGGCGACGGGAAATAATACTTTAATGAAATACGCTGCCAAAATTTAATCATGGGGTGAAATATTAGCTCGTTGTATTGCTGAATATCGGAATGTTTGTTACGATTCTGAGTAAATTGACTGTGGTTCTAGTATCATAAAAACTGCAACATGCCAGCAGAATCAACAATAATGGATAAAAGCAATTTTTTTTGTGGGCACAATTTACAAAAAACAAAATTATAGTAGAACAGAGATTTTAAGATCTGATGAATAAGAACTTTATGAACAATATTTAGAAGATAAAATGTGCTATCCAATGGATGGAAGTATATTTTTGAATGAAAATATTGCTCATACAATATGCCGTGTAAGAAAATGTGTGGAACAGTCAAATAATCGATCACCTTACTACGTACCATTTCTTGTATACTCAAATAGTTATTGACTTTAATTGTTTGGTGGATTTAAAATTTATTAGAAAATCCAGTACAATTTTCATCTTTATGCAATGAAGAAAATAAAAAATGCACGTGAAGTCGCCTAATGCCTTTAAAACGATATTAAATTTTTCATTTTTTTTTAATGACAGCTACAAGATAAAAAAAAACCGCTGGTTTTATTTATATAAAATTTTTAATTTATTTATTAATAAGTTTTTTCGATATTTCGCTAACCCTTGGTTAGCACCATCAAGAAAAATAAATTTTTTTTTTTTTTAAATGAAATTATTTAACAAACATAAAAACATAAAATCATAATATTTTATATTATTTGAAACGAAAAATTTTTCTGTCAATTATATAAAAGTATTTTGTAAAAATGTTTCTTTTCTATAATCTTTCACTACTATTTATATTTATATTTTTTATTCTATTTTTAAATTCTAATGGGTTCTTAATATTATATTTTGAATTATCCGTCAATCTCCTAGGAATATCTGTGATATATTTACATAAGAAGGGGAGTTAATAAAAGAACAAATTGGTCTTAGAGGAAAACCTTCTTCGTGAATTTTTGGTAGTCCATATAACATTGGTGCTGTTGAAATATTTGTTTTTAAGTTTTTTCTCTCACTTGAACTTATAATCTCTTTCCTAAAAAGTTCGTCGACTATATCATTATTAATTTTTTGAAATCTTATTCTTAATCGGATCCTTATTTAAAACAGTATATTTTTAATAAATATATTCCATATAATAGTAATTTTAAGTTTTTGCATTATAATTGTTAAATATTTCATATGTAATTTGAGTTATTTTGAATTTTTATAAAAAAGAAAAGAAATATTTTTTTCAAAATACTTTCATATAATTTTTCTAGTTTTTTGACCTTTTTTTTATATTAATATCACTAATTATTTTAAGCCTAAGGTCTTTTTATATATTTTATATTTATTTCAATATTTCGCTACTCCTTTGTGTAGCTTCTTCAGGAAAATTGGTTTTTGTTTATAATAAAAAATTTTTTTTAAAAATTCACAATATAGGAAAAGTACTTTCATATAATTGACAGAAAAATTTTGCTTTTCAAATAATATAAAATATTTTGATTTTATGTTTTTATGTTTGTTAAATAATTTCATTTAAAAAAAAAATTTATTTATTTTTTTTTTTAGCGAAATATCGAAAAAACCTATTAATAAATAAATTAAAAAATTTATAAAAATAAGACCTGTGGTGCTAAATAATTTATTGCATAAAATAAAAATAGAGAGCCGAATAAAAAGAAGAGATAATTACAGTCAGTTTTTCTTCATTTCTTGTGAACTGCAGGGCATGAAAAACCCCGTCCAAAAATATTTATATCGCCTCATCATTCAAGCATATAAAAATTAAACGAAAAAATAAACAAAAAACCGTGCACAGAAGAATAGAGAAAAACATTAAAAAGAAAAACTATTACCGGCATCATGGCTAAATTAGCAGCACGTCGTCATATAATGTCGATTTTTTACAAAACAGTCTAACATTCATCTTTCGAAATCTGCAAGCAGCCATCCCAACAAATATTACAACAAATATTAAGTACTCGTATATTAAGTATTTGTTGTTACCAAATTGATGCATATAAATCGTCTTTAGCAAAAAACCAAAAAGAGCTAAAATTTTTTGTAAAGAGCTAAAGAATAGAGCTAAATTTATTTTAATGATTGTTCTTAATAATTTTCTCTAAAAATAAGACAATTTACTCTACAAATTCTTACAGCTAACCTAGACCTTGGAAACACTCGACTACCAAACGTCAATAGTGTCTAGAGCAAGCTCTGGAATGGTTGATAGGTGTGCCACATGTTGGTCTGAGCGGCAATCATTGTGATACCGGGAAGTGAAAAAGCGACCCAAATTGGTCTGCTTCTATGTTGTGCACACTTTTGAAGTTCTTGACGGAGTATAAAAATATTTTAATAAAAAAGAGCAAAATATATTTTTAAAAGCAGCTAATAAAAACTAGGAGCTAAGTGCAAATTTATGGTAAAAAATTAAAAAAAAAATTGCTAAATTCCAGAGTATAAATGGCCACGCTGATTGTCAGTTCTAAAATCTACGTAAGATCTATGAATAGCAATTCCAGTACAATGCATCGCATGTGTAGGGGTCATCCCCTGAGTGCTGGTCCAATATAGAAAAAAAAAAAAAGATCTATGAATAGATAATGACAATCATCAGCACTGTCTACTGTTGCCAGTAATTTTTGTTATAAAATATCCAATATTTTAAGAGAAAAATGTCAGTAAAATTTCCTCAATATTTTCCACATCGACAAAAAATCTTGTAGAACAGAACTACATATGTATTTTAAAGTATTTGGTTTTATTTATGAAAAGAATTAAAAAATTTTTGTTATTAAACAATAAATCAAAGAAAAGAAATATTAAGTATCGCAATAGATTTGCGGAATCGAAAGGAAATGAAAATTATAATCCACACAGTTACTACGAGTATCTGAAGATTATGAATATTGCCCTTCCGTGAGAACATTAATGGTAATGAAATTATGAAGAAAAAGCATTGACACTAACGAGTGGGAAAAATTTTTTGGATGCAATTTTTATTGTCAAACCTTGTTATATAATTGTACCTGTCTGAATAAATAAATTCCGAGAGAAATTTGCTTTACATTTAATAAATTTGAAAAGGTTGCATTTATCGAGACCGATTTTTGGACAATGTTACTTTTACTAAAATTTAATGTGTAGTGTTACCAGCTGCGCTAATCGCGACAGTGATTTGCAAGAGAAGACAACAATCGGTAAAGGAAGACATAAATCTGACAGCATTGGCATTCTCACTTTAACACATGCTGATGATGATGTTGGAAAATTAATTTTTAGCGAGTATGATGTCGATAATCTTTGTCTACTTTGGAACATTTTTAAAGCCCAGCAGGTAATTGTAGTTAGATAATTATATTCTTCTAACGTTTGACCATAAAAAGAAAATTGAAGTTCAGAAAATATAGTATTAAGTTAGAGAATTTAAATAAAATTATTAAATTAACTGATATAACAATTCAGAAAAATTTGCCTTTTAAATCAAATTCGTCATGGTCAAAACAATTCAAATCTAGTTTTGGTATGTTTCTCTATTAACATTTTTAATTTGTTTGTTTTTAAAATTTCTCATTTCCATATCTATTTGCTTATATACATACATAAATGGTCCACTGTGCCTTAAGAGCGCTCAAAAAAACAATGATGAATAGCGGAATTTTTGGCATATTTTGTAGTTTAATTTTTCAGTATTTTACAATTAGCCTTTACCAAAATAATTGTTTAATTCTTAAATAAATATTTATGAAGGGATGTTCCACTGCCATTGATGTTCTTGTGCGAATGAACTGACGTAAAGGAATATGCCTATAAATAGCATTTTCACATCATAACTTCTTTAGTTTGAAGACATTATTTATAAATTAAGTGAAATCCAGTTCCATATATGTACATATTTATGTACATACTATATTTCCATTAATACGGTAATAATTATCTCTTGTATATACCCCACAAACACAAAGTCAAACATTTGAAATAAGATGACTATGATTTGATATGGAGCCAAATTGTCAAACCTTTCGAAAAGGTAACATTAGAATTCCAGTTGATAATGATTTGGATATGAACATTTGAAAATCAGTCTTTTTATCAAGTTGTTATCAGTTTAACGTCAAGTGTTATTTTCATATTGCATTACATATTTACGGTTTCCTTGTTAAAAAAGTATTTGTTTGTAATTAAAAAATTATTTATTACACTGGAAAACAGCATGTCTGTTGCATGAGATTTTTTACATGAATCTGAATAGTTTTTCCACGCTGATTTCAAAAATATATGCCGCTTTCATGTAGCAGCTTTAGTTTTGGAGTTATGAAGTGACAGGATTTTTCATTGAAAATGCACTAAGTTTAAACATTATTTTTTGCGAAAAAAAAACGTCAATCAAACCAAGGAAAAAATCGATAAATATTATGGGGACTCTGCACCATCGATTTCAATGGTAAAAAAAAATTAATTTTTGTTTTGCAAAAAAAGCTGTGTTGCATTCAAAAAGTGACGGACTTATTGATCCGCCTTCGTATATTAATTTACAGGTACGTTTACTGAGATAAATAAAATTAAAAATAAATTCTAGTTCTCATCAAAAAAATTTTGTTCGGTATAGCGAATCTTCCAGTTTAAAGTATACGTCTGACATTATATTATTCGTTATACCGGGCTTCGACTGTATTTCATAATACGAATGAAATAATATAATAATGATGTTTTAAAAAAATGTCCTAATATGTATAAAACTTATGAGATTTTCTTATCTTTATAACAATAAAGCCCGTCTTGAGCTCAATATTAATAATAAAATTCTTTGGTACAATGAAGAAATTCTCTTCTGAAATTAAGGTTTTTCTCTTAATGTATAACAATGGAACTAACCTCTGGCCTAAGTGGGACCTTATCTTGCGGGAAAGGTCCGCCATCTTCCCTTAAGAAATTTAATTGGCACAATTAAAAGAATTGTTTGAAAAAAACACTGGAAATAATTATTTATTTCAGTACCTTGATATGCATGCAAATTAAATCACCATTCCTTTAAATTTGTATGAATGATATTCTTTTATTTGAAGCTCCTCCCAATGAATATCCTTCAAGCAATGATTTGGGTAGAAGAATATTAGATTGTGTTGTGTGAAAATTAAATACCCTTTCAGAGGGAAAACAAAATTTCTAAGATTATTGAATTAAGGAACATACATATGTACATACATAAGTTGAGAATCTAGAAATTCCTTTGTTTTGATCTCGGTTTTGGTATAATATTCCTCTAATATTTAGTAAGACCACACATGGCAATATACATATAATTATAAAATTAAATTTTTCAACCATTTCTGTTAGTTAAAACCAAATTTTTTTCTTAATTTTAAATTTAAAATTTTTTTTTTAATTTAGCGCCTTCTATTACATCAAAAATTATTACAAACAAAAATTTGCGTGCACGGCTAGTGCAAGAATTATAAAAACAGTAAATTCTTAAATCTATTTGCAATGAACTTATTTTAATAGCAAAATTTCTAACGGAAAAATACAAAGCACAATCTTTTGTGAAATTAACAACACACTCTTCTTTTACACAGTCTATATAATTTTTGAAAATTTAGTTGTTGTTGTTGTTTTTATATTTTAATGTACATTTTGTTGTTAACAACATTGTTTATTTACATTGCAATATCGTTTATTTTTACATTTATGCCACATTGTGACGCATGTTGCAATGTCCAAATGAATAATTCTGAACTTTTAACAAGTTGACATTTTTCCTGTTGCAAAACACATTGTTGTTGTGCTTCTCCGTTGTCGCAAATACTTTTATGAATGCCAAGCACTTTAAATAGAGTGGTTTTTTTTTCTCTTTTTTAAATTTAAATAATTCTATTTTGCTCGCTTTTCTTCTTTTAATTTCAGTGTTGTTGTTCACTCACTCTTTATTCTTCGGCGTTCATTTTTTGTCTTTCGAAAATGACATAAATCCCTTTAACTGCATACAACAATATTATTTATGTTAAACTTTGTGCTACACTAAATTATCAGTGTATGTTTGTAGCACAATCTTTCGTTTCCAGAAGCATGTACAACTAATGATACAAGATACACTCGAAAAAAAATCTATGTTAATTACGCATAAATAAATCCACATTGAATTTAGAATATTTTGAATGTTATTTAAAAAAAAAAAGCAACAAACATACATGCATGTATGAAATAGTCAATCCAGTTATCCAAATGTATGAAATCAACATGGTCTAATTAATATTATAATGTTGTTGTTGTAGGTTGAATAACATACCTCTAACTATTATTACATGGATCAATTATAAAATATCTTCATATTTTTACTTCATGAACCCACCTATTTGACAAACAACTTTCTTTCAAGTTTAATTTCAAGAAAATACGTCACACAAAACTTTTTTTTTTATTAAGAAATTCACTATGGCACAGCCGACTTTTCAGCAGGCTTCTATAGTGCTTATTCGAATAACATGATTTAACTTACTTACCATATGAGCAGTAGAAGCTGAGGCATTGGTTACAATTAATTTAAATTCGCTCTGAAATCCCATTAAAATGCGAAAAAATAGAAGCTACATTTCGTACAAATCAAGATTTTTTGGGTCAACATACTATCTTTCTGAGACCGCTATTAAAAATTTGGTCGATAAATTTGAGTCAACAACCCGTATATACCGGGAAAAATTTTATTATTTAATTAACACCACTAATAAAATATATTTTTTCTATTAAAAGTTTAATTTATTCACTTATATTTTTAATTAATTTTTGAGCTTATTACTTAAATATACTATATATAAAATTTATTTTGCTGCTATGAAATACACAAAATTACGGGTTATATCTTCTTTATCTTATCTCTATATACAAACATAAATGAATAACCAATAGGCATCGAATTGATCTATTTAAATCGAATAATAAAACGATTGTTGTAAAAGAAAATTTTTGAAGAATCTATTTAGTTTATTTATTTATTTTTTTTATCTGGGACCAGCACTCAGGAGATGAGCCTTACACATGCGAAGCATTGTGCTGGAACTATAGGAAAGAGATAGTTAGAGAAATGACAGAAGGTAAAGCTTTTAATTAATTATTTTACAGCTCTGCTTTTTGCAAGTTCTTTGTTGTTGTGCTGAACTTTCGATTTAGTAGCCATTTTAATTATTTCACTTCGCCGGTGATACACAATACCAACAAAGGAGGGCGTTCTGCTGTGATTGTGGATTGCTATCAGCTGAAGTTGGTATTGCTCAGTGACCAGTGACTATGCCTTCGCCACTGAAACTTTCCGACAACAACCGACATACAAAGACACACTAATGCACATCAGAAAAAATGCGAGATGTGTTTTTTTTATGATTTTAGTCTGAAACTGGATTTGAACCCAGGTCTGTTTTCGTTTTGTAGTCAACGTTCAGACTATTTCGATCATCGCCACCCATCGCTTGTTATTAGTATTGCGAAATCTGAAAGATTGTTTGGTAGTTCTTGTATAAACATAAAAAATTTTTCAGCTTTTTTCAAGAATTCAACGATTTTGGTAGTAGCACCAAATGAAATGTACTTATAGACCAGCTGAATTATAGAATAAATATATGTAGATAAATAATATTAAATACTTTTAACTCACGTTAAATAAATAAAAAATTGTTATAAATTTTTTTTATATTTTCTTTCAACGAAACAATTTTTTCGAGTTCAAATATACGAAAAATAGTGTGTATGTTACGTTGTGTTTAAGAACAGCATTCGTATAGATCAGAGGTGGCCATAACGCGGTTCTTGAAGTCGATTTGTGTGGCACAATATTTAATAATTTTCTTATTAATGTTTAAAAAAAATGATATTATTTGATTAATTCAAAATTATACAAATTCATTTCTTGTTACAAATTTAGACAAAACATAAACAGTAATGAGAAAATTATAGAAAATAAATAGAATAGAAAATGGTTATAAATTAGATTTGTTTGTTGTTGCCTTACGGGTATCGTGCAATCAGTGCATTTGCAACAAATCTACTTGATTCATTGGTACAGAAATAATTGTACATTTTAAAAATTTAAATTTCTCATTTACCTTTATGGGTACAGCTGCTTTAAACTGATTCAGTTCAAAATTATATTAACAGATAAACTAATAAAAGAAAAATTCGAAGCGTACTAATTTACGAAAGAAAAACTTTTTCACTATAAATTTTTAATTTAACTGATTCACTGTAATATTAGATTAATCCTATATACTTACATATATGTAGTTAAAAAAAAAAGATATTTACAATATTAATTCGTAAACATGGCTCCGTTGCTGGCCACCCCTGTTATAGATAATAAATATTTGCAAATATTAAATTTTTGCCTATTTTTTGGCTGCATATCATTTTTAATACAAGACTTTGCATTATATTTTCTACAACAATAATAAGAGGAACAGCAGAAATAACAACAACAAAATAAAAACTGTAATAAAAAAACAAAAGGAAAAAATAGAAAAAATAAAATAAAAGACAAAATTAAAATGACAACATAATTCGCCAGTATATCATAATCAAAATACGCCCACATCTTGCGATACAAAAACAGTTCCATACAAAAAAATTTTTGTGTTCTTGTTTTTTTTTAGATATTTTTCCATTTTATTATCCATCTCCAAGTTTTAAGTTTTCTTCTTTTTGGATGATATGATAATAAAAATTGTACCAAGAAAATGTAAAATACTTAATAAATATCGAAAATGATAAAGGTCGAATAAAAAAAATGCTGCTAAATCACAGAGAAGGCAATGGGAGAGAGCAGTTGCTCAATTTCAAATAAAACGATTTCTTTTCGTTGCGGTGTTGAAAATTTTTAACAAAAATAAGTTCTCAAAATAATAATTGATAAATATGCATTAAAAGCATAAATTAAAAATATATTTAATAATTAATATATATATGTAACATATGCAATACCTAGAGCACAATAACGCATATTAACCAACTTCGTTCGGTCTTAAAAATAAATGGATTGGAGGAAACTGAGATTTTGAAAGTCACAACTAAAATTTTTTGTTGTAGTTCAAAATTATTAAAGCCATGAACGACCGTATTTTTGTGCAATTGTATTTGTCTAATCTTTAATGATTAGCAAAATTTTTTATTTTTTTATAGTCTGCACGTTGACCAAAAACCCGAAAATTTCCTCAGTTTCAGATTCATAAAAAAATTTCTCCCATTTTTCTGATGTGCAGTTGTGTGGCTTTTGTGTCAGTTGTTTTCGCAAGTTTCATTTTTTAAGGAAAGCCTTCATTTTTAAATTTTCTTTTCAATTTTTATATCGCTCTGCAATTATAAAATGGTTTTTTATGAACAATTAATATCTTTCGTATGGTTCGATAAATACACTTTATTAGTATGACGTTAAACAAAGTCTCCAGTCTGCTGCTGTCATATTTTATAAATATCAATATTTTATCCTCCTCTTTAGGTTTTATCACAATTTTGTTACCGTGTGATGAAACTTCTTATCTTCATTATCAGTATAATAAATAAATTTATCTATGTATAGAATTAATATTTACTAGTGCGTAGTGCTACGCGGGTATAGAGGGAAATTTCATTATAACTTGGTTATGAGTAACAGATATCATATGGCAGTAGATTCTCTATTGGGCATTTTCATAATTAATTTTATTCTCCATTCAAACCAAACTAACAATAAGTGTTAAAATCTGTAATCGACAACAATGAAATCAACGTCTCCCAGCTGAAAATAGGTGCCAAAGAATTTCTTATCAATTGCGATGTTGGGAAATTAAAAAAAAAACTACTTTCTGTGCAATGCAATGTATGGGACATCAGCTGAGCACTGGTGACAAAAAATTCTACATTGTTTTTTTCACTTTCAAGTCACTAAGATATATTTTATGATTTCAAGCGACTTTGTATACACTCAACCAAAAAATGTTCCTTATGTACTAAAATCACAAGTAGAAGTTAAGAAAATTCGTTATTATACAGCTAACAAAATTAAGAGGTCATTTTTACTTGTTTTTTTTCGTAAAAAATTTTATTTTAGTAAATTTGTTCTCTTGAAGAAATTTCTTCAATATGAATATTATGCTTTCGTTATTTAATGAGGTGTTGAAATAAAGAAATTTTAGTTAAATGAAATAAAAAAAATTATCGATATAACTAATAATTTTAGTCAATTTTTATTAAAATTAACAAAATATTTAGTTAATTTTTATTAAAATTAAATAAAATTTTTGTTAAAATTAACAAATACTTTTAGTTAATTTTTATTCATATTGCACAATATTATTCAATTTCTAATTAAATTCCTAAACCGAGTTGGAATATTTTCGAATATTTACTTTTATTAATCTTCTTAATTTTATATAATTTCTAAATAAAACTATATACATATATATAAAACTATAAACAAAAATTTTAATGAAAATTCTTCAAGTATACAGAATTTTATTCAATTTAAATAAAAGATTTTATTCAGAATAACAAAAAATTAACAAATTTTATGTGTTGCCTTTTTTACGATGCATTACTACGGCTTTAACGAAGTTTCTGTTAATTTAACATATTTTTTTTAGTTATCTTTTTAAATAAATTTTATTTAAACTAACTCATTATAAATTTAACAAAAGCAATTCCGTAGATTTGACATTTTTTTGTTTATATGAATAAAATGTTGTGGATTTAAATAAAAAATCTATTAATTTAACAAGTTTTTTCGTTGAAAGTCTACTACCTTTTTTTGTTGAAATCACCTACGGTTTTTTGGTTCAGTGTATTTTCTCTTGCAGTTCTTTTTGCATGGTTGTTAGAATATCATTATCAAACACAACGATGTGGTCCCGGAACCCATTGATATATTGATTCATCAGCCATACGCAATGTGATCTTTAATATTTCTCTTCAGTTCAAATGGCTAAACTACCCTACTAAGAGGAGTTCTGAGTCTGAGCGAACGAATTTTATGGCGACTAAAGTATTCGCTATAGGTGACTTATAATTTTGCCGTAGAAATAACGTTACTGAATTTTGATTTTCTGCCACAAACATAAACTACTGAGCGAACGGAAAGGTCAATTGAATTGATGCTCATACATTTTATCACCTTTGAAATAATAAAAAAAAAAACGCGAAAGCTCTTTATGGCTATGGAATCACTAATTGACGAGAAAAATTCTAATATGGTTATGGCAAGGGCTATGGCTTAGCCAAAAGTATAAGTAACAGTTTAAAAGTATAAAATAGTTATAGTATTTTAAAGTAAATTTAACCAACGTGTCGAAATCAAACTCCAGACATGAATTTAGTTTAATTGGTTGATGATATTTGCTACAAATGAAATAATTTTTCTTAAGCTAAAGAGCATTTCAGAGAACCGCTCTATAATAGTTGAATATAAAACGAGCAAGGATATACGGTATGTTACAAGTTTCATTACTGCTATGATTAGGAAGCAGGATTATATGGCATGGTATATTTGAGATTTTTACGGATCATAGTGTTATTATTCTTAAAATTTGAAGCAGAAGTCTCTTTACTCACATTATACTATACGATTTAATTGATATATTATCATATATTGATATATTATATGAAAATAAGTTCTTGATATCTGCCAACTAAATACAGTTTTTAAAGTTCCGGATAGAAATATTAGTTGCTGCTTGCATTTAGTTACTTCTTTTTATTAAAATATTTATATTATTATTATTATTATTTTTTTTTTTTTTTTTTTTTTTTTTTTTATATATATTTATTAAGCCTGAGGTCTTTTTTTTATTTTATTTTGTTTTTTATTATTCGATATTTCGTTAACAGCTTGTTAACATCATCAGGAATAATTATTAAATATATTTTAATAATAATAATTAAAAAATATAAAATTAATAAATATATATCAAAAAAAAAATATAATAAAAAAGGTCAATTAATAATATAATTATTATTATTATTATTATTATTATTATTTATTTATTTAGTAGTATCAAAAAAATAGTTTCGTCTCTCATTATAAATTGTATTAATTACATAATTACATAAAAGTTTACATTTATATCAGCTCTATGTTAAAATATTTCTCACAAATGATATAACTTTTCTATTAAAAATATTAAAATTTCTTGCATTTATTGCATCATTTGGTAGCATATTATACACAGGTTTTAAACCCTTGTAGAATAATATTCTCTGCATTGCGGTTGTTGACACTCTGATTTCTAAAGTTTTGTGAATTTCTAACACTATATGGTTGTACTTCTCCAACATATCGACCATTGTGCGCGAAATTACATTATATAAAATAAATAAAAAATAAATAAAAACGCTCTCCTGTAAATTTTACTTTTTGTAACATACGATAATTTCGCGCACAGGGGTCGATATTCTATTTGGTCACATAAGTATTGGGGTGCATCTCCTGTTTTTATTTTTCTAATAAATCTGATTGTCTTCAATTGTATCTTTTGTTGTATACAATTTAACCATTTCAAAGTATCGACCATAAATTGAATTGGTGTATATTTATTAAAGAGCTGTACAAAATGTATTGAAAGTTTTGCATTCTAAAGCACACTACTTCCAAGCCGTGTATTCCAGTGTAAACATTATCAACAAAACAAGCATAACAAAACATGACTCTCACTGAAACAAAACAAGCACCATTTGAAAAGTTTCTCTCTATAGTTTTGTTTGCGCTTGTGAATTCAAATGAAGCAGCACATCAAAACAAAAACATACAATGAAATAAAAAAAACGGTAAATTACACCAAAAGCATCGAGTACACAAGAACAAACACAAAAAAGCGTAAAAAGCACGTATATAATTTTTTTCATAATTTCAACTTTCTGATTTTCGTGATTTTTCTAAATTTTAGTAATCTTAAATACATATATGTATATTGAAATGGATGCATTAAATGTAGGTGAAATTATAAATTTTTAAAATTTTTTGCGAAATTTTAAATATTTTTCTTTACAAACGAACCTCAAACCTAATATGAATTGTGATATTTTTATTTTATTTGTATACATTCGATTTTTTATGTTCATAAAAAATGCAAAAGTTTCTTTGCAAGTTTGTCTAAGAGTTATTCAAACATGTTTTTAATGTTCCAAAATAGTTTTGATGTTCTACTTCATTTCTCTTCTACTTCAGCGTTGTTTTATTTTAACATTGTTTTGTTGTACTTGTGTTCTCTTCTTCAATGTTTTGATCGTGGAACAAAAGAAATATTTTCGGAAGTATGTGTTTTGCAATGAGCAAGTAATACATACACACTAATTGCAATTTCATGAAATGCTTGTAAGATATTTTTGTGGTGTTTGTGCCACACTTTAATATCTATTGCATTTCAAAATTGCTCTCATTGATTTATTTTGTAACTTTTGGAGTCTTTCTATTTGTGGATTTGTGCAGCATGTAGCATATAGAATTATCGAACCGAACTCGAAATGTGGTTTTATTATTATATTATATATGTTAATTGCGGTCATTATTGAAACTTTATTTCTTAAACCTTTAAAAAATCCAATTTTTTTTTACCGATCTTCTTGCATATGATTGAATATCTGTTCTTTAAATTTGAAATTTTTTTCTATGATGAAACCCAGATATTTTATATTATATCCCTGTTTCTATTACTACTGTGTCGTTAATTTTTATTACTAAATCACCATTCATGTTAATTTCCATTAATTTTGTTTTATTTTCATTCAGTTTTTTATTTATTCATTTTAAGGCACTCATTTATCGCCGTCAGATCATACATTATGTTTTCCTGACATTGTATTCCACTTTTTGCCTCATTAAAAATCAACGTATCATACGCGTATAATACTGGCTCGCATTTTCTCACTATATTTGCCATATCGTTAATATATATATAAGAAAATATCTTATTATTGACATTAGAAAAATAAATTTAAATTTAAAAAGTCACAATTTACATGGCACATTAGAGCACAATGCTTAAATTCATTATCAATTTCTAAAAGATACTGCATATGGCTATAAGCGTTATTTTATTTTATTAAAATGTCTAACAGCTTTCCTTTCAATGGATTACATGTTGAAAAACCTAGGAAACTTTTCTCGATACATTTCAATGGACAAGAACCGTGTCAGTGAGACGCGCCACTCCAAAAGCGTTATGTCGTCTAAAATGGTTATTTTTACAAAATATTTTAATGTCGCCCCAATGCATTTCAAAAATAAATCACTTTGCACAATCTAATAAACTTGTATTATCTCCGAACGCCACGCTGATGCAATTAAAATAAAATAATACACCAAGAAAACATAAATTTATTAACATTTTATCATGCATTTCTAAACTTAGAAAAAAATTTAAAACAAAATAATGTTGACCCAATTTCCAAGTTATTTTTATTCGGACAAATTAACAATTTTACGGTGGCATGGAAAAAAATAAAAATTAAAAAGTAAAGAAAAAAAGGCTTTGTCATTTGCTTATTTGTTTGCTGAAGTGATATGCTATAGAAGATACAAGGAGCAACAGCACAAAGGGACATAAATGTCTTTAGCTATAGATTTTAAAATATTAAACACGGCCCTTTAGCTATAAATATATATATACATATATACATAAATGTGTATATATATATATAAATTGCCTGACACATTACCCTCTTGAACTAGTGGCATACTAAAGAGCCCTCCCAAAATGAAAATCCATAAACTATTGGCGGCAACGCTCCTAAAGTTGAGGTGTCTTTGACAATTTGACGATTTTTTTTCTATTTAATGATAAATCGTGTGTATTGTGTCACTTCACAGTTCCTTAAATATAACGCACTTCGGATACAATCTTATAGATTTCATTTCACATTTAGGAATTTTTATTTTTATTTGTCTGCACTGTTTCATGGCGTACATTCTTCTGTCGTTCTTTTATTTTTTTATTGCGGATATGCATGTGTGGATAGCGAGTGGTAAGATTTTGTAGCAGTGCATCATGTATTGCTAGAATTTCTTTATTTTTATGAAACTCTTTGCATTTTTACTTATTGAGAATAAATTTCTTTTACTTCATAAGTTATTAGGCTTTTGTAAGAGTTTGAAGTGATTTTGTGCAAATTAGAAAATTTAGCTTTAACCGTCCTCAAGATCTTTTCACCGGTCTTTTCACATACATTGGCTTTTAAGCAATCTGGACAAAAATCAAAGAATCTTACTATACCGTTTCGGAGATATAAGCTAATAAATATGTATTTCGTATGGGCGTGGCATCTCCCAATGGGAATTTTTAAAATCAATAAAGCCTATACTTTAAGTTGGACAAAGTTACATATCAGTGCTAATATCTGTGAAAATTGGTCCAGCTGTTCTACAGTTACAATTAGTTCGAACAAAAACGGATTAGTTTTATTTATATAGATGTTCCAATATTAGAAAAGTTCATATAGTTTAGATTTTTTTGCACGAAAATATGTGCGGGAAGACCCAAAAGTAAATGCAATAAATGCTTCTTCAGAGTCGTAAACATAAAAGTCTGATAACAAAATGTCTAATGATCACTCTGTGCACTGTATAACAGAGTACACCTTGATTTCCACGTCCCTATTTTTGTCCTGTTTTGCTTTTACACGACTTGAATTTTTTTAACTTGAACTCAAATTCGGTATCGGTATCGCGACATTTCTTTTTAAATATCGGTATTGGTAGCTTATTGTAATATATAATGCTGAAGTACATGTATGCATAACATCTTAGGAAAATATGTTTTAGTGAAATTATTTCCCGATTTTCGATTCACACGATTTTTCATACAAAAATTTTGACTTTCGATTTACACGATTTCTTCAGGAAATGTATGGGAAACTCAAAAGAGTTATTTGTGGCGCCCCAATGTTTATAGAATGTGTTCATATGGCATAAAAGTTATTCCAATTATTGCTATATTTTAGAACACAGCTGTTTTCTTTCTTCAACATTGCTGTGGAAAATCGAAAATATTTAGAAAAATTAAAAAAAGCAATTTTAATTTTAATTTTTTTTTGCCGTTTTCTCACCCCTGGATATGAAAATCTGTCCACTAATTTATGTGTCTTTAAATGTTTCTTTTGATCATAAAACTATTTAGTTTAATTTATACTTTATAGATTTCATTTCTTCTTGAACGTTCTAGAGATTACAATATTCTGTTCGATTGGAATCTCTTTTCGATTATATTTTCGATGAAATTGTTTCAAGAATAATAAAATAAATATAAATAATAATAACATCATGCTATTAGTTGGAAATTATAATTTAACAAGTTACATATGTATATCTTTCGATATGTATTTAATTTTACTTTCTCACCACAAATTCAAGAAATCTTCATTTATAAAATATAAATTAATTGAAATATAAAAAAATCAAGTAATTATATATTTGTATGTTCAATCAAAGTAAAAAAAAAAAACTACATTTAAATATTAAGTAAATGCAACGTAAAATTATCAACATTATTTCGACATTTGGCTGATATTTACCTGTCCATATTTTACTCGAATACGTCCTTCCATTTAAAAGCTAATTTTTTTTTCAGATATTTACATCTGAAAACTAAGCACTGTCGTTTTTTCTGAACAACAGTAATAAATCATAAAGTCTGCAACAATTCAGAATATCTGTATCATTTTTGGTGTCACAAAGAACGGGTATCGTTTTTGATTGACTGCAATTTTTTGACTTGTTTAATCTTTGAACAGCGTTAATTTAAATTAACAAATCAACCTCATTCATATTACAGTGGTAATATCTAACTTGTTGCCCATAATGTTTTCTGTCAGTTACGTTTTCAACAATTTTTTTTTGTTGTGCATTTTCGTCAATTTCTTACAGTTGCTAATAAAGGATGAGTTACATTAGTTTCTCAAAATAATTTTAAAATGTTTTATTGCTGAATAACAAAAACTTTTAAAATAACAAGAAAAGGAGATGCATCTTTTTAAAATATATTGATTTTTACTTTGGCGCTTTTATATGACTCTAATAGTGCTGCTCGTCCGCAGCCATTATGACATGTTCGACATACACTACGAAATTCGCTTATTGCAGATCCCGAAATCTGCACTTTTTTAAAATTTGATATTGATGGCATTTACTATAGTGAAAATTAACATTTTTGTTTTAGTTTTCACTGTGCGTAAAAATTTGCTACGAAACATTTGCACACTTATCGCACGATAAATTCGAAATGGGCGCAACACCAAAATTGTTAATTTTGACGAGGCAGTAAAATAAGCATAAGCATATCAAAATAGGAAAATCAATCACTATTTTGAAGCAAAAAAAAACCCCCCAAAAAGGGAACGAAAATAATTAAAAACCTTTAAAATTCTAAGGTTTATCTAATTTCTTCTTCTAAATGGTGATTCACATGTAAGATTGATTATGCATGATATACATATAACTAAACATTAGAGAAATACCGGAAATACCGATTCCAAAAATTATGGCATCTGTCTGAATTAATGGAAAATATATATTAACTTGTCATATTTATTTAACATATATATTTATTTAAATTGATATTAATTTATGGAATTTTTCGAAATTGATGTTGTTTTAATGGTTAGATAATTAAACAATTCTACTGGAGATTGCAATACTGCAATAAACTGTTCAACAGTCAGCTGATAATTGCATAAACACACTTGTTAAATTAACTTTTGTTTTCTAATTGCTGATTTCCTTCAAAAAACCAACATATGCAAACAAAATCTTTTGTAGAATATCGAATGAATTTCAGTCAATATTTATTAATTCGCACAGAAAAAATTATTCTCTTATATTTCATTCATACTAACATACATACATACATGCATGCATACATATATTACTTTTATGATTATTTCTCTTTGTTAAGTATCCGATTAAATCGTAAAAACATTTCGCAGTTTCGGCATATTGGCGCTACCACACTGCTATAAATAATGAAAGCGTACAAAAGCAGAGTTGTAAAGATAATGAAACTTTTCTCTGTCTCTCCCTTCACCACCATTTCTATCACTTTCCCTTTTTGATAGATAATAACACATATTAGTAGGTAGTAACTACCTGAGTGTTACTACTCTTAAAAATAACAATAATAATACAAGTTTTATGACTTTCAGGAAATTTCGTGAGTAAGTAATCTACTGAAATTGCTGCGACTGACAAAAAATTTCATTTAATCATGGCTGTCATAGAAACCAATCTTATCGGAATTGGATTTGAAACCGAATAAAAAGAAATACTTTGGTGTCATGAAATCCAATGTTATCGGTTTTATGTTCGAACTAGAAATAATGTCGGTTTTAGGTGTCACAGAAACCAATGTTATCGAATTTTTATTGGAAATAAACCAAGCAGCCGACTGCTGTCGGTTTTCATTTGCCATCATTTAATTTTTTTAATTCCATCAGATATTTTGTTAAATTCTTGTACATTTATTTACTTAAAGTAATTAAAAACTAAATTTTTTTTTTTCAAGTTAATTTTTTTGCGAAAATGTATGTAAATTTTAGTTGATAAATTTGTAAAAAAAATCATTTATCTCCATGTTTTTATCCTTAATAGGGGAAAACATAAAAATAAAAAATTTTTTACTGTTATAAATTTAATTTTAAACAGCAATTTCTTAATGTCAATAAATTCGTTTCGCATATCTATTTTCACAAACAAATTCTAACAAAAATTGCATTAAAAGTTGTAAACAAATGAGCAAAATCATAAAACAGCTGATTCGAATACCGGTTTTATTTGCATTCGAAGATAACAAAACCGACACGTTTTCATGACATCAAATGAAACCAATATCGGTTTGCAAAGCCGACAATCTGCAAAACCGACTTGGATTCTATGACAGCCCTGAATATTACATTTTGCTTTCACTCTATCAGAATTCAAATAAAATTAATAATATAAGTAGAAAGAGAGAATACAACTCAGAAGTAAATAATAAATAAACAAAATATGGAACGTTAATCTGTCATAATTAATGATTATCAAAATCATTACTAAAATATGCAAAATAATACATTGTATTTGGGGGGCACACAAAGTCATATGGTTTAAAATATCCAATAAGAAAAAAATAAATAAAAATAGAATGTGCATTGTAATTTTGAGTCAGATGTGAAAAAAAAAATGCTAAAACAAATATTCCAAAAATAAGTATAGAAATAAACATGATAATCAGTCTCTACAAAAAGAATGTTTTTCTGCAGATTATTTGCGACAGAACAATGAAAGTATGTAAGACATCTTTTCTTTGAAAACCAACTGCAATGTTTTCAAACTATTCGAAAATGTTTTAGCTAATTATAATGGTATGACCGCTTAGCGGTCTTTTTGAATCCAGAATAACTGAGTTATTTATTTAAATGTCATTTAATTAATTTTTTTATTGTTTTCTATAAAATAATGCAAAAAGTAAAACAAAGAATGATAAAACCGTATTTTTTTGGCGAAAGAGTAAAGAAAATGATATTCAAGATTTTCCAAGATGACCACTTGAAAAATTTTCAGGTGACTGTCTTTAGAAGAACCAGTGCGATATGGTTATAATAAAATATAAACAAAGAAAAAAAATTATAGCAATTCAACGGCAAGCAAGCGTAAAATTCTAAAAACTAAAAAAATACCGACTACTAATCAGCAATACGAAAAGCAAGAAGAAAAAACGAACGAGCGAGAGGTAACAAGAAAGAAGTTGTTGGGCAGTTTTTTAAGAAGAATTGAACAGAGCAAGTCGTGAAGATCGTGAAAAGTTGCAAAGTAAAATTTAAGTTGAAACAAATTAAAAATTTAAATTAAAGTTGCCTAAAGTTAAAATATAAGATATCATTTGCTGAAAAAATAAAAACTAAAGTTGAAAAGTTGTAATTAAATAAAAAACAAAAGTTGAAAAGTTGTAATTAAATAAAAGCTAAGTAAAGAATATTAAAGAAGTAAAAGAAGATTAAAGATTTAATATTAATTAAACTAATATCTCAACTCATATTTCTAGTTAAATTTAAATCTAATACCTACAATCTACATACAAAATTAATACTTAATATTTGAAACTACATTCTACCGAATTGAAATTGAAATATCTATTTACTTATTTTACATTTACCTACTTATTATACCTGAAATAAATATAATTGAAGTTAAAAACCATACTTCACTGTGTTTTGTGGAACCAACAAAATTAAAATCTTAAATACATACGTACTCGTATGTATGCAGTGCTCTATTTTAAAACTCCGTTTATGCAAACGGTTAATATTATGCATTAAAATAATTTTTGTTCTTAATATTAGTAATAATTTGTACAAAATGGAATCCGTATTTCTGTGATCATGGGAAGACAATTACGAAACAATAGCGATCCACTAGCATTGTCCGACAAAGCGAATGGATAAACAAAAATAACATAAGTGAGTGTATTATTTTGTTTATTGAATTAATTACAATAAAACTAGAAATGTTTGGGTTTTAGGTAAGGTTGATTACATATCTGCTGTAATTATTGTAAGTAGTTATGTTTTCCGATTGCAGGGAACTCTCTAAAGCCGTGGTGTATTACGCCCAACAGAATTTTGAAATTAACCGAATTTTAATTATGTACATTCCACAAAGGAGTATTGGAATTCTTAAAGGAAGGTGGAAAATTTTAATAAATGACAAAATGAACTGTTACTGCTCAGGAAAAAGCTCATCTTTATCAAATGTGTTTGCAGCTCTGCACAACCTGTGCTTACATTACGATTATAAATGTGGCAGTAGCTAAACCCATGCAGCAAACTTATAACCTTAAAAATGAAACTAACTTTACCAGAATTCGAAGTAAAATTACTGATCATATAAAATTATTTTTAAGTCAAAACTATAGTAATTCAATTTATTTAAATATGTACTATGTATGTATATAAAAAAATAAGGCAACTTCGTGTTAATTAATTAGTTAATTAATCTAATAAGTAACATACATACGCATAAATAAAATATATATATGCACAGTAAAATATTTGCACTTTTGTGAAAAATTTTTTGGTTTTAAATTAGTGTTTCTTTCTTAACATTTCCAGCTCAATTGATTGGAGATTTGCAGATCAACTTTTGCAATTGCTTTTCAGCAGTTTGCTCTTTCTGCTTAGTTGATTGAGTTGAGATTACATCAGAATCATATTTATCGGTTTTATAAATATTAGACCTTAAGAGACTGAAACTTTGTTTTAGTCTTAGAGTTTTGTCTTTTTATTCTTGGCGTTTCCTTTTCAACAATTCTGCTTCAGAACTGTAGCTGTCATCTAGCAGGTCTGCCATAATTTCATCTAAATTCATTTGGTAGGGACTTTTTGACTTGCCAAATGTCCTGACATTAGACAGCTCCCTCAATTCTTGCAGCTTGACTGGTCCACCAGCAGTTCTTCTTCTTGATTCTGATTGTTGAAGGATAGTCTCTTTTTGATACTGTGCTTTTGATCTGCATAAACCTATAAATTTAACAATGAATTGAAGTTTATAAAATATAAACGGTTTTCCGGCAAACGATACACCTTTTACATTCGTCTCATAATCTTTTTGCGACTGCTTTACCGTCGCCACAATTTGAAATTAAATTTTTTCCCCAGTTTGAGTGTTTGTTGGGCATTTATTTTTTGTTTATATTTGCCCTAATGAAAGTTGTGGTGTTAGTAAATTTGTTTTTATTTATTTGGGTATGTACTTAAATGTTTAATAAAAAATATGACTGAATAATAAAATAAAATTCTTCTTGCTTAAATAGCAAGCAAAAAACTAGTTTACGACAGCTTTTAGAATATCGAAAGACATGTAGCGAAAAGGTATTTGATGGACTTCTCGTTATCGAATACCATAATCTCAAACATCGAAACGATTTATTCGTATTCGGTGAGGCCAATTAGCAAAATTTCTTTCGAAGTTACACGATCATGAATGCGATGATTTCGCGCCAGGCCGTCCAGCCAGGAAGAAATTTTACAGGATAGTGCTGAATTATACATTTTTAATTTTTTATATCCTTCTTATTTGTAAGAAAAATGTTCAAAAGTATGAGCAACTTTTTGTCGAAAACAAATTTTAAAATTTTCCAACTCGATTTCGACAATTCCAAAGTTTTATCTTTTTGGCATTCAGTATGCGATATGAATATATAAACACATTCATATATTAACATTTATTTTCAGCAGTAAAACAAATATACACGTAGCATGCATATACATACATACATACATACATACATACAAACATACATGTATTTCTTTTCATTAAATATCAAATTATAAAATATGAATTAAATATTTTATTTAGTATTAACCATAACGATTTAGTAACATGTAGTTGCTGTTGTATTTAGTAGTGTGTTTTTGCATAAAATAATACAAATGTCTGACTGTATTAAAAGCAAATTTAGAGCGTGGGCTGATTTAATGGGTTTTTTTCTTTGCCAAAGTCTAGTAGCATTTTTTGTTTTTCTCCACTCTATGGAAGACCAAAAAACAAAATTTATAAGTTGAAGAAATAGTCGTATGTAGAAAAAATTTAATTATAGAAAAATACATTCATAAACATAAAATATAGAATGTTGTTTTCATATATATTTTTAATGTGAATTATAAATATTATAAACGAATAAAATTTCAAAGTTTTATTTCTTTAATTATTCATAATTTATGTTGTGTTCGGTTACAATTAATGTTTCTATAAAATACCAATTACTTTCAAATTCTAAAAATTATTTAGCTGCGAGTAATTTCAAAAATAAAAAAGAAAAACAACAGAGCAAATATTCGATAACAAAGAAGGAGTTTGATGACAATTTGCAATCTAAATCATTTCTTTTGACAAATGAAGAAACAGTTGTATCTATGCAATATTATCAGGCGTGTCACAGAATACTTACGAAAGTGAAAATTTACGCATTTTTCAAATAAAACCATTATGGTTTTGCTTTTTCAGCTATCAAGCGCATTCCTAAGAACGAAAGAAATGAACACATTCTTTTTATACCCTTCACTTTAAGTGCAAAAAGTATATATAAGTTTGTCATTCCGTGTGAAATTTCTTTAATATTCCTTTCTGAAGAAAAATTTATATAGTATTTTCAGAAATGTTATGAATAGACAAGTTTATAGAGCCATGTCCGTCTGTCCGTCAAAATCCAGTTTTTAGCCAAATTCGATGATTTGGATATTGTATGACTATATAAATACATACATATACATTTTAAACTGTCTATTTTGTCATCATAAGCCAATTGCATTTTATGGGAAGTAGAAAAGAATTTTTATTGAAAAAAAATCTAATTAAATAGAACACCGGATGGCATCGAATTATTGTGATATAACTGAATTCTTTTGTAAGAACCAATAACTTCTCACGAATTATTGGGATTTTCATTTTAAAGGCGTACGTATTTTCGGAATTCTACTCTGTTCTAGTGAAGAATATGGAGTGGAATTTAACTTAGTACACCATCTTGGACAAAAAACTTTCTTTTCCTTTCGCTTTTCATAAAAAAAAAACTTTCGTGCTAACTTTTAACGGAATCTGAGAGTTATCGCCAGTGCATATTGCCTGCATACCCCTACGACATTTTGAATTTATTCCAAGATCACTCATATTTCCTCAATATTTCCATAAAATTGTTACTGCCTTCCACTGTAATTAGCAATGGTTGCACACGGTTTATTGAACAGTTCTCGTATGTGTACTTTTTTTGTAACGAGTAAATTTAAACCAAAATTTTTTGGAATCTATTTATTTATTACAATTACCTGGAAAAGTTCTCCTATTTACTCTTTAATAATTTTGTAGACATTCCTTTTTAATTTAGCATTTTTTCATAATCAATTTACAAAAAATTAGTAAATTCTTATTTTAGCTTTTTTAAAATTATATAAGAAAATGTTGAAGTATTGGCGTGCTTTTTGTATTCTTTAAAGAAATATTAAGAACAAATCTGGAAAAAGATTTGGAGCGCATCAAAAAACAAAAAAATAAAAATAAAATATTACAGATACAGCAATAAATTAGTTTGAATAGTTTAATTTATTAGCCAATATAACCCTGTTGGGGAATTTATGACACCACATTTCCTACGATCTGTATCATTAAAATTGATAAACATTTAGTTTATTACAAGATGTGACATATTTCATTAGAATTGTTTTTTATTTATAACATTTTTGAAGCAATCATTTCATTTTACCTTTAAGCATTTTCATTGAAATATTTTGTAACAGTTTATTTTTCACTTTTTATTGATTAGAAATTTAACAATAAAAATAGCAAACAAAAAAAAGGGAAAACAGGTTGTTTGTGGAGTTCTTGTTTCAGCTCTGATAGTACAAAAACTTCTCATTTATTTAAATGAAGGTTTAATATAATATCTCTAGTTGTTCTACGAAAAATTTTGGTAAAGGTTCCCTGAAGATCTGCATTAGTAACAGTGAAATGCGCATAGGAGCTAGCTAACCGCTCCTAAATCAATTTCATTATATATTCTTTTAGTAAATATTTTGGGTATAACTTACGTAAAAATATAATATTTTAGTAAAATTGCCAAAAAAAACTAACCAAATTTTAATTCTTTAAAATAAAAAACATATAAATTATCTATTAACTGAATTTATTTTGGGAATATTCATTTATATATATGATTCTAATTGTGCTTTTTCCCTTATAAACTATATGTGAAATTTATTATTACATACCTTATGATATTCTCATACAGTATGAAAAATATCATAAAGCATTTTATTACAAAAGCAACTCAATAATTGAGGAGGAAAGCATATCCATATAGTACTATTTCTCTAACGCTTACTTAGCTCATCAGTGGATTTTCCTAATTTTTGAATACAAACCCAAGATCTATTTGTTTAAAATTAAATTAAAAAAGATCTATGTGTTATAAAAGTAAACTCATGGATTGTTATGTTTTTGTTTATAGAATTTTTGGTTTGTATGTTTAATATTCAAACAACTCTCGTTTGATTAATTGAATTTTAAACATATAGATCTTGGGTTTGTATTCAGAAATTAGGAAAATCCACTGATGAGCTAAGTAAGCGTTAGCGAAATAGTACTATATGGATATGCTTTCCTCCTCAATTATTGAGTTGCTTTTGTAATAAAATGCTTTATGATATTTTTCATACTGTATGAGAATATCATAAAGTATGTAATGATAAATTTCACATATAGTTTATAAGGGAAAAAGCACAATTAGAATATATACAAATAAATTATCTATAATTAACAAAGAGGGTTGTGTAGGTCCTTTTATAAAAATATTACTAACTGTGCGCACATGTTTGTTTTTGGTTTTTTGTTCTACTTGAAGCAAATTAAAGGACTTTTTATTAATATACATATAATACCGGCTAAGGGCCCGTAGCAGTATAATTCATTATACAGATGAATTCTACTTGAGGAAAAAAACCAAACAGTTTGCTTCAAGTAGAACAAAAAAATAATAACAAACATATGTGCACAGTTAGTAATGAAAAGAAACCCAAATTTACCAAGGAAAAGTGTGAAATATAAATGGTAAAATTTAGAGCTTCATTATGGGAAAAATAATGGACTAATAATAATAATAAGAGGAAATAATAAGTATATAAAGCTAATAATTTAAATCTACTGATAACAACACGCAGTAGACAAACTCCGAAGAAGGGTTAAGATGAAGTTGTAGCACCCTTCGAAAACAGCATGTTGTTCTTTTCTACTAGTGTTTATTAGTGTGAGTAAAAAAATATTTTTCATTGACTTGGTTTGTTTATTAGCAATTATCACATGTAATTTTCACTGCCTGTACCTTTTCGATCATTAGCCCAATTTAATTAATTACAAACATATTCAGGCATGTTCCACAAAAGTAATGAAATGAAAGTAAAATACGTTTTGAAAAGTAATCTTTTAATTTTTGGTGTTCTGCAAAAGAAGTGGTTTGGTGTTACATTTTCTCATTTGAAATGAAGTTTGAAAACAGAAATAGTAACAGCTGATTTTAAAAATAAAATTTTACTTTATACATAATTAAATTATTGAATGTTTTTTCGCATAAAAGTTAAAGAATTCGTAAAAATATATTCAGGAATAATTAATAATTAAGCAATGAATGTGATATTAGTGTCCATGGTGCTTCAAAACAATGAATTCGCGGCAGCAAAAGTGCAGAGGAGGATTCTGCGAGACCACTCAAATCCTTTGGATATAAATGACGCCATGTAAGTACACATGCATACATGATGTGTATATTTTCAATGAAATTTTTAAATTATAATTATATATGTATTTAGGTTTTTACAGTATTACCGCATTAACAAGGGTGCTTTTCATCTTCTTTTAAATTCTATAAAATGTAGGCTGCCTGTTTCTTCCATACCGGCACAAATACAGCTTGCTGCTACATTAAGATTTTTAGCAGAAGGCGGATGTCAACGAGGTGTTGGAAATGACAGCGATGTGGCTTTAGCCCGAAGTACCACGTGCAAAATTTTAAATCGCGTGCTTATCATTTTAGAAAGGCACATTTTGTGCTAGATGGATCACATCGATCATGAGCGACGATGAGCCTAATTTGTCCAAGCGTCATTTTATGCAAAAGTTTGGTATATATATTAAGAAATGAAATTCATGACAATGATTGGAATGAATTAATAACTGATTCCGTAGCCACTTCAATAAGAGATGATATCGCCAACCGACTTTAGTTAATAAGATATACATCTTTGATTTTTTTATATGAATTTTATTATTTAATAAATCTTAAAGTATGTTTTTTATAAAAAAAAATAAAAATTTAAACTAAAAATATAGCGAGATCAATGAAAATTCAGTGCTGATATTAAAAAAGGAACCGTCTCAAAAAAATATTTTTAAACCACTTCTTTTCAAATTAAAGTAGTTTATAGAACATGGCAATTCACTACGAATTAATGTTCGAAAACAAAAAGTAAATGAAATGTCAAAAGTAGAATGTAGAACACTAAACATTCAAATTGAAGTGATTTCAAATTACTTTTACTTCAAAGTTATTTGCAGAACATACCCGATTATGTTATATTTTTGATCCAGTACTGAATTGAATTCAAAAGAAAATCTGTAATTTATGCCATTTATATGTATTTAAAAATTAGTAGCCTTAAACGTTTTTTCTCTTGTTGTTTTTTTTCTTGGAGCTCATAATAATAACTTTTTACATATTTTATGCATTTTTTATTAATAGTATATAAAACGTTGAATTATGAATAAAAAATTGTTAGCCTTTTTTTAATTTTTTTTTTTTTTGTTATTTCACATTTTCTAGCCTTTTTTTTTTAAAACTGAGTTAGTTTTCTTTCTCCAGCTCCTAGGAACACTTGTAAAGGGAGAAAACTGCATAACGATATACACTTGCAATGCTCATTTTTGAATGTTCCTTAGGTATACTATACTATTTACAATACTAGTTTCATTTTATTTTATGAATAAATTTTTGTAATTTAATTTATTAAGAGAACTACTCAGGCAATTAATTGCTTGTCTGATAGCTACAGCTCTGTAGCTAACAGGATCCGTTCATTAATGAAATAATATACATATGTACACGGTGAGCCAAAAGTAATCACCCGGGGCATAAGTAATCACGCGATGTCTTTTTGCTGTAATTTTATTTAATAAAAACCTTGGGATCTGCATGTATGGTCATCAACTCTGGCGGCGGTCACTTAGTGCCAACATTTGTATTAAAAAAAAAAATTACAGCAAAAGAACATCGGGTGATTACTTATGCCGCGGGCGATTACTTTTGGCCCACCCTGTATATGGCTTTAATTCAATAGCTCATAAAATTTTCTAATGAAATTTATTCAACTTTACAAAAAGTGTTTTCATTTTAACCGTATTTGGCTGTCAATCTAAAGCTTGAAGGCAATCATTTTTTTTTTCTTTGTTATACTTCTAAATTAATTCGCCAAGTTTTTTCTATGACCAAAAATGGTCATATTTTGTTTTCTAATTTGCTCCTCTAAAGATCAACTTGAATCATCTGCTTTCCGAACGACCGAAAGTTGTTTACCAATTATTAATTGGTTCGAGTCAGCTGTGTGATGAATTTATCTATTTTTAACAAAATTTCTTCATGCTTCAACTTTGTTGTATAATTTAATTTTTGTTTAAATGATTGTTATTTGTTGCTCTAATCATTGCTTGTTTGTATTGTTTTGTAGGCGCCATATATTTTGTGGTTTCTGCGGTTTTTGTTAAATTTTTTTCTTTTATTTAAATTTATTTTGATTTTGGTCAAACTGTTAATGAAATTGGAACATTATGTTTATTAGACAAGTAGAAGGCGACAAGCTGAGAGCTGCTCTTTTTTCATAGTTTAGCTATTTCCGGTTTAAAATAATTAATTTTGACGCTTAAATTGCAGCATGTTCACCGCACCACAGATGGTTTCTCTTTTAAACTGTATTTAAATATTATTTCTATTGATTTTATAATTATTTCCTCTCTTATACAATCCAGCACCTTCATTTAAATATTTAAGTAAAATTATAATATACATATGTAAATATAAATAAAGAAAAAAAGTTAAAAAAAAAACTAATCAGTTATTTAATAAAATATATACCAAAGAAATGAAGTAGATGGATTCAGATCTTGAATGAAAGTTAGTCATATAGATATAGTCACTCATAAGTTTTGTTTCATCGACTTTTCCAGGGAGATTATGTCGTATTTATTCCTTGTTTATTTTTTCAAGTATATCATTCAATTACCATACAGTTGCCTCGAGCATCTTATATGTCAAAACATTAGTGATCGGAATAAAATAAAATAGAAAAGAGCGTAAATACAAGAATATGCGGCACAGGGCACTGAATCTAATTTGTTTAACGCAATTTTCTTACCAAACCCTTTCTTTTATAGGCTTCAAAGGTTTAGAAAAATTAAATAGATTTAAAATCAAATAATAACATGTTTTTAAAAAAAGCTATTTGGTTTGCTACTTCGTAATTCTCAAATAGTTTTTGGGAGTTCTTGAATAAACAAGTAAAATTTCTTAGCTTTTTGTCAAGAATTTGGTTAAAGGTCTACTGAAGATTCTGATATTAGCACCAAATGAAGTGCTGCAGCTAAACCATATAACAAACGTAGATAAATAATCGTAAATAAAAAATTTAAATTTGAATTTTTTGCCAGAAGAAGCCGTATCTTGCATTTGGTTTTGATGATATGTACAGCATAGACGATGCATATCTGATGTTCTGTTGATGCATTAATTTTTTTAAGCTACCAAACTGCTATTTTGTTTTACATATTATTTTACTTTGCGTCAGAAAAGTTTTTGGTTTGAAGAGGATTGTAAGTAAATTGTTCATCATATTCCATACTCTCCATTTCCATAGCTTTTTTTTTTTTTTTTTTTTTTATCTGGGAATAGCACTCAGGAGATGACTCCTATACATGCGAAGCATTGTGCTGGAAAGGGATAGTAGGAGAAACGACAGGAGGTGAAGCTTAATTAATTATTGTACAGCTCTGCTTTCGCACGTTCTTTGTTTATTCTTTTAGCAGTGCTGAAGCTTCGGTTCAGTAGCCATTTTTATTATTTTTTTACTTCGCCGGTGCTACGCAATACCGACGAAGAAGGGCATTCTGATGCGATTGTGGATTGCTATCAGCTGAAGCCGGTATTGTTCAGTGACCAGTGACTATGCCTTCGCCGCTTAACCTTCCGACAACAAAGATGTTTCTACGAAAGAATTATTTGTTGAAAAAATTGCATTTTATTTTGTTTGTTTTAAAATTACAAATTATTTGTATTTTACAACTTTCTCAAATACAATAGTCAGCAAGATAGTCAGTTCATTAGTATCTATGTATCCTGTTACCACATGTCATCTCTATCGTTATCCCCTTCCTATATAGTAGAAGGTCATACCTATTACTAGGCACTCATTGCCTGAGAGTTACTTCTCTTAATACGAAAATACTTAATATTAATACTTAAAAATAATATTAAAATATTTAAAATGTTAAACTGATCTCTTATAGAAATCCTCTTATCTGTATAATATATGTACATATGTATATAATAAAATTTTGAGAGTTTTCTAAATGCTTTTCTACTGTTTCAACAGCCAATAAATCTAAATATCTGTATTATGTAGTTTAAATTTATTTAGAAGATACAAAACGCAAATTGATGAAAAAAAAAAATAACAATTACTATATGACTTACTGTACAGTAATTATATATACATACATACATACTTACATTAGCTGTACATTTACGTTGTAGTACCAAAAAATTCACTTTAGTTATATTTACATACATACATACACTCATTTCTATTCAGAGTAGACATATTGTCTCTGTATTGTTAAAAAAAAATATTAAAAAAAAAAAAACAGGCACGTGTAACTTTTAGCTTTCAAGTAGATAATAATTTTAAGAATTTCACTGATGTATGTATAAATTCCCCAACGTCATGACCATTTAATAAGAAATAACTTGAAATTTATTTAAATTTTGGGGGATGGATTGGAAAACACTGGCGAAATCAAATCATAACAGCCACCTGTTGTTATTTGAAGGTTCTTCTCCACACGTTTTACTGCTTTGCTAAAAACTCCCAAGGCCAAACAAACAGAATTTCCAATTTTGCTTTCGTCATAAATTCCTAAAGGGGTGGAAAGGCGACACCGTATCCACCACACTCCCACAAACGCATCAACCATAAAGATATGTACATACATATGCAGATAAAGACAGAACAAAAAATAATAAGGAACATATGCCTGAAGAAAACACGACACGAGTTTCAAATTTCATTCAATATTCTTAGAGATTTTTATGAATGGAACTTCTTTTACGCAAAATGTTATTTATTAAGCTTTTACCCAGCGTAAGTGTGTGCGCATTTGAAGTAAAAGAATTTCCCTAATGCTTTCTTTTTTTTTTTTTCAATGGGATTTAACAGACCGGCCGGTAATTTGACCGTGAAAATAGAATTTCAAGGACCGGCGCATAATAGCTCAATCGATTTTTCGTCCACTCTCGAAAATGAGAAATTTTCACAATGAGAAAGAGATTGATTTCTGAAAATGGCAACAGGGGTAAAAAAGCTTTTTTTTGCACTGTTCATTGAAAACTAATGAGAGTGAAAGGTATTTCGCATTGTAAACTTGACATTGTTTCGTAACTTTCGGTTCTATTTAAGTTCACGGTTGGCTATTGACGTTACTTAGTACATTTATGTTATATTTAAAAATGTTTAATCGTTTTTATTTTACTTTCTCATTTTTTAAAATAAAATTTAAAAAAAATGTTTGCGATATCCACACATACACATATGTATGTATGTACTCGTATTCGGTAATCATAATTTACCTGGTTTTTTTCAAAAAATTCTTATTTTGTTTACTTCTTTAACTTGATTCTGCATTTAAATTTTGTAGAGCAATAATTTACACATACCTGTAATGGTAAGAAGAGAATAAAAAGTGTTTAAAATAATATATAATTGTTATTTCAATACATTAAGGTAATAATTAAAATTATAAACGATTTGTTGTAAGTTGGTAAAACGAGAAAAATGTGTCTGTTGTAAGCAACCGCTTTTAAGGTTGTGTTCAAATTTATGTCAGCTGATAAAAAACGATTAAAAAATAAATACCCAGAAAAAAGCTAGAGAATTTGTTCCAGCTACCAATCAGTCACAAAACTCTACACACGATTTCAAAATTTCATTTAATCTGCTCATTATTTTATATGTAAATCAAATTTTTTGAAAATTCTTACTTGTGATTTATTTTATTTATTTATTTATGAAGTCTTTTAAAACAGAAACTTAGAGATATAGAAGGGCTTCCTCCACTTCTCAATTGAAAATGATTTTAAAAGACGAAATGGAAATATTTCCCCCGAAATAACAAAAAATCTATTTTCTAGATGCTTAAAAGGCTTAACGAAGTTTAAGGTGCAAAAAAGGCCATACAATCCATCAAATATTTTCTAAATCACCCCAAAGTTTTTCCAATGTATCGCATGTAGACTTTTGCTTTTATGAAATTTATTATTTTATTCATTCACAAATATTAAACAGCGTTAATTTTTATTTTTTATTTTTTATTTTCTCTGAAGATCGTTAATCCTGTGAAATAAAAAAGTTCAACAACTTTTTTGCATTTCTCTTAAAAATTAAAATTTATTGAAGAAATTAAATCGTATGTAGAGTTTTGCGTCTAACGGCCATTTTCACAATGTCTGTTTAAAAGTTAATTGAAACTTTAACAGTCGGTTAACTGAAAATATATTTCACAATGTATGATTAACTTTTAACTGGCACCATTTAACGAAAAAGTGTCTCTTAAATTTAACCGCACAAAATGTGGCGGTTAACAATATAATCGACACCTATGCCCAGCTAATTTTAATTGATAAATAGAAAAAAAAGAACACATGTAAAAAATGGGAAAGCAACACTTACATATATTTTTTAATTGTTTATAATTTGAAAACTTTGAAACAAAAAAAAGTAATCCTGCTGTGATATTAGAGGCTCTACAAAAAACTTTTTAACATGTGCATATCTTAATATTTTTATAGACCAATATTTTACCTGTCTCACTTGTTTTTTTGAATGTTCCAAGCTGGAACAATTTGTTCCTTATGAATATTCGGCCATTTCCTTTCAGTATACTTCAATGTTTTTTTTCACAAACATTAAGATTTTTTTTATATTTTCTGCCATTATAGTATTTTTCGTAAATAAACACAAACAATATTGCCATATTTTTTTAGTGAATTCTTTTGTTAAGTAACTGAAGGATGGTGAAACTGAAATCATTAACCGTCGATTAAATAGTGCCTGTTAAGCAAACCGCCAGCTAGTTAATTTTCTGTTAAAAGTTAATTAGACATTGTGAAAATGGCCGTAAGTGTATATACAAACATTAAAAAGAATTTTCCTGAAGAAGCTACACAAAGGAGTAGCGAAATATTGAATTGAAATAAATATTAAATATATTGAAAAGACCTTTAGCTTAAATAATTAGTGTTATTAATATAAAAATAGGTCAAAAAATTAGAAAAATAATTAAAAAGTGTATATAAAACATTAATTATGCATTAAGAAAAGTGAAGAATTCTAAAATGTTCAACACTTGCAAAAAACAGCTTTTACTGTATTAATTTTTTCACACATAAATGTATATTTAAATGTTGTGTCACCATCAGGCGTGATTCGCTTGAATGTCGCCCCTCGCTATCAGAAATATGTAATGTGTAATAAAGTTTTGCCACAGGAATAAAATGTAACGTTTATGAATGAATATTTGCTCTCCTACATGGAAATAAGCTTTTGTTTATTTGACCGCATTTGTAGAGCAGCATGTGTGTGTGTGTGTGTATCTATGAATAAATTGAATGTAGAGAAATCCACTTGCAGCTACAGAGTGCACCCACCATTTACATTTTCTGTTTGATTTAGCACTTTTTTTTTTGCTTTTCTTAACGATTTTTATTTTTTTCGGTGCTACGTCATCGCCACGAGCCACTCACGGGCCAGTCTATTCGAAACAAGTTGATCCAAAAATAATAATAGATCAATGACCGTTACAGTAAAATAATTTTCATAAAACAAATCGTATTTATTTAAAGGAAGACCGAACATATTTATATATTAACTTATTATTTCAAAGTGGGTGTGTACTGTTTGAAAATAAAATTTGATTTGTTATTGGAGTGACGTGATATTGTGTAAATAAACAGATTTTCCAAGGCTATTCTCCGAAAGAGTATTGAAAAACAGTTATTAAGGGCGAATTCAGCACCCATTGTTGTCGTCCGCTATAAATAATTTGTTTTTGATAATGAATGCGATTTTATAGCTGTGTTAATTGCAGTGGTGGCATACGAGTAATAATTTCTTCCATAAATTTTTAAAGTGACAAGTTTTCTGCCATACGTGTTTTTTTTTGATTGCACTGTGCACAAGAAAAATTTTCTTTTGCTTTGGTGTGACATAATAGATGAACGTGTACGCAATGGGTTTCCCAGTAACAAATTTTCAATTGATTTTGGTTAAAAAGGGAGGATTAGCATCATTTAGTACAATTCAGAAAGTACTTGGATATTTTTGTATTTGAATAACAAAAAATCATATATGCGTTCTGAAATTACTAAAATAGACGGTTTGCCAATGTCGAAAGAAAATCTATTGTAAAGTCGCAGTCGACTAAATGTTTTTACCGTTATCGATGTTCGTATGCAAGGACTTACAGTTGCGACCAATATAACAGTAGCGTTCGACATTTTCTGCTATTTATTTTATGGTCCGCACTCATTGTGTTGCAGCTACTAAATTAGGTTACGGAAGGATGTCATTGTGGGAGGGATTGTTTATTGACATTTTTTTCTCACGTCAAAAGTGAAAGGAAAGACCTTAGCAGGGAGTTTATTCCAAAAATGCGTTTTCTCTGCAATGCATGGTGTGATTCGCTGCTAAATCGGCCGCAAATTGAAGCGCGGATATCGGTAACAATTTCTTTGATTTGATAATAGTAATCATAAAACAACAAAACCTTCCCCAGATTGCGACGATACACTACCGTTCGTCCCCAATGAGTTTCTTCAAAATAATCTTTGCAACACCAGCACATACATGAGAGTTGTATTCCATATTTGGTCGGATGTAAGCTGTATAAATGGTAAGGAGATCAGATGGTGTGCAGTATGCCTAAGTACTTGAATGATTCTTTTGAGATCTGGAAAATGTTCTCAGCCTCTCGAGCATCAGACTGCATATTTATGCCAAGAGCATCTGGAGCTTCTCAATTATCAATAATTATACCACGCATAATTATAGATGAAGCAGCGTATGTAAACAAGCAGCATTGAAACTCTTGAGCATTAAAATTTTCCCTGTTCGCGTGACCCCATTCCAATATTTTTATGAGGTCACTATTCAATGAATCATTCATTTCCGATAGATGTTGGTATATAATCAAATGAATATGATTGATAAATGTTCCATGCCGCACTCTGTCAAATTGTTTAGAGATATTTAGAGCTACCACGGCACCATTCTTCCCAGAGGAAGGCCAATAAGTCACACGTGGAGCGTTCTCCACGAAAACCATATTGGCGGTCGTTAATTAAACTGGACTCTTGTACTCTAGACACTTCTCTAGATGAGATTTTAGCATATTTTCCATCAATTGTAGAACATATTACGATTGAGCGGTAATTTTCAGCGTTGCTTGCCTCTCCTTTCTCTAGGTATTGGCGTTGTATTTTCAACTTTCAAACATGATGGTACAGCCTGCGTGGTACAGAAAGTTGAAAAGGATTACTAAAGGACTTAATATCTTCAGAGAAGACTGTGTCAAAACCATATTTGGAATTCCATCTCGGTGAGGAGAGTTTATGTTTAGGTCTGCTAAAGAAATTTTAACTGCACGAGCTGTTTGGGATCAAAAGTTCTCGACAAAAAATATGAAGTATGTATCAAAATATACCACCAAACCTATTAAATAGGGCAAATGTTGCATTATTATTTTTATTAAAGGGTGCCTCCCTACACGGTAGCGGTCGAAGCAAACCACCACCAAATCGGGTTATTTTCTTCGCCTGGTATCCCAATGATTGACGGTTCAACATTTGGATGGGAAACATTTACGGGTGGGAAAGAGGACATCGTTTTTGTGTTCGGCACTCGGCGATACGCTTTCTTTACATTTTCTTTGCTTACAAAACTAACAATGGAACAATATTATCAATAATAATGGAATGTTGCCGGCAACATTTTCGTCTGTGTGAACGCAAATGAAAAAACAAATGATAATTACAGATGTTTTTCCTCCAAATGTTCGGACATTCTAAACACCACATACAATTTGGCGACAACATACAAAGCACACAAATTATTGTCGAAAACTTGATGATAACAGTTGACTGAAGCGATATCGACTTTCGTTACAAATTTTACTGTATTGAAAAATCGATAAAACTTCGTTACACCTATTTTAACGATACGATTACCGTAATAAAAGTTAGTGAAACGAAACTATATATTTACATAGTATATCTTAAAAAAAAATAATATTGTTCTGCAATACTTTGAAATTACTTTAACTGAGTATGGACAACTAACAGAATTATCATCAAGATTTGATTGCATGAAACGTTACAAATTAATGTAAGAATATTTATGGTTCGTAAGCATATTTTGAAATCTTTTTGAAAGCAATTCATTTTATTTAATGATTTATAGCAATTCCATCTGCAAATAATAAACATTTTAATTCTGCTGTTGCAAATCTTGTTGTTAACGTGTTACTTAAATAAATTTACTCTGCACAATGTTGCATAAAATGCAACAGGTAATAAGAGTTTCATTGTCCATACAAAAAAAAATTTCAAAAAAAAGAAAAGGAAAATAATTTTATTTAACACATAAAAAGCATAAAATATAATTTAAAGAGGCGTTAAAAATTTAAAACAACTGCAGCTAAAGTATAAAAAATTTATATTTAAAACCAGTTGATAAAAATTTTAGTTCTCCTTTTTTTTTTAATCGTATTGCATTCATACTTTACGTGTTCAAAGTACCAACGAATACATTCATTACAAATGATTAAAAATTAAAAGTTGCCAACATAAAAACTGATAAAAATGAACATTTACACCAAATCAATAGCAATAACAACAAAAATCTTATTACAAAAAAAGAATGAGAAACCACAAGGAATAAAAAAATAAGGAAAAACCATAAAATATATATGTAATAATTTTTTTAAAATGATTTTCAGGTTGGCGACAAAAACCCAGCACGTCGCAAAAACAAATTAAAAATAAAAATTTAACGAAATAATGAATTGGAAACAACTCTTAAGATACACAAAAGAACATTCAAAACTAAGGCAGTGAAAATTGATGTGGACCAACCAGCCGGAGGGCTTAGGAGGATCATTTATTTTTATATGCTCATTTCAGCATAGTTTGGGGCAACATGGCGTTGCTGTTACTGTTGCTGATGCAATTCATTAATAAATTTAAGTATGAACTTATATCTCATCATTTGAAGATTGAGAGCAAGTTTCAGTTTTATGCTTTTCCACCACAGAAGGTTGTCAATATATTTTTAAACTGTTTTTTTTTTGTTTTTTGTTTTTTGTTTTTTGTTTTTTTTTCAAGTGGAGTACTTGTGTACTTAACATGCTGTATCTTTGAGGTGGTTTGGTTGGCTGAGACTGTTGGATTTGGTTTGAATTGGATTGGCTGCATTTATTGGACAATAACAAGTTGACATTTCTTGGGCAGCAGTCAACGAAGATAAATGTAAATTATTATGTCGTAAATTTGTCGAGTGCCATGTTAAATTTTCTTATAATTGAAATATTTTTTTAGTTTATTTTTTTTTAATAGAATTCCTTTACACGTTTTACTTTTTTGTGATTTTGAAATGTAGCAATAAGAAACAAAATGTATTATCTTGTTATTATAATGATCATTATTGTTGCATTTATGGAAAGTTGTTTTAAAAAGTCATTTCACATACTGAGAGTACAGGACCAATAGATTACGAGGGATATTTCAGTTAAAGGCAATATACATATGCTGCATCATACGTAGATAATTTGGAGTAATTTTGAATTTCGTATTACATTTAGTTAATTTTTCTTTAAAATTAATTTGTATTTTTTATGTGGCAATATTGCTATCGCTATCTTGTGAATAATTTTGCTGAAACCAAATATCGCCGCTACTCACAGCGCACAGTGTACCGAAGGCAACCAAAAATAAATAAGATTTTGTTCTGAATTAAAACACCCCAATTTTTTTTTTTTTTTAATTTTTTGTTTTTTTTTTAATCTGGGACCAGCACTCAGTAGATGACCCCTACACATGCGATACATTGTGCTGGAACTATATTAAAGGGATAGTTACAGCCATACCTAAACAAGATCGGAAAGCGGAACGTTTTTTCCGCTTAGCTTTTACGCTGAAATGCCATACCTAAATAAAAGCGGCAACGCTATGTCAAAACGATAAAAACAGGGTTATCAAAAAAATTAATATAACAACACTGATTATTTTAACAATAAAGTTTATTGGTGTTTGCGATTTTTAAATAAGCATTTTATAAAAAAAAGTTTAAACAATGAGTTATGTGGACGATTTAAAGGATTTACTTACCTCCATTTTCTAATAACAAATATTTATTTATGTTTATGTTTATTTCTTTCACCTTCTTTATTTGCAACTTACTTCACTATTAAACGCACTGTGAAAATCGGATTTTTAAATTGCAAAGCGTTGCCGTTGCGTTGACGCCGCGGTATTTTGTGTATGCTACATACAAATTGTATGGGCATGAGAATTTGTGACAGCTAGAAAACGCTTTCCACTCTTGTTTAGGTATGGCTGTTAGAGAATCGACAGGAAGTGAAGCCTAATTAATTATTTTACAGCTCTGTTTTTACACGTTCTTTGTTTATAGCAGTGGCTATGCCTTCGCCACTGAAACCTTCCGACAACAACTGACACAATAATATGTATATCAGAAAAATGCCAGATGTTTTTTTTTTATAGTTTTAGTCTGAACTTGGGGTAGAACCCAGGTCTGTTTTTGGTTTTGTAGTCAACGTGCAGACTTCTGCAGCCATCGCCAAGTGCAATATTCTAATTCTGAAAGCAAACAAATTTCTCAAAAATTATGATGCAACGTCAAGAGTTTAGATAAGTATGCAACTTCATATTTGAAAATATAGTAAAACCGTATGCAATGTTTAACAGGGCAATTAAAAAAAATTGCTATTATCATTAAGACTCGCAACAAAATATAAGTGGCAAACTGTTGCAGTATGTCTACGTTACGTTTTGTAACTCATAAGCGATGTACCGTTGCATTTAATATAAATAGAAAAAAAAATATCTGTAAATTAAAGAAGTACAAACTCAGTGGTCTATAGAAAAAAATATATATAAAATTATGTTTCATGCTCTAACATCATATTTCTACAAGTATTCGATTTCAAAATTTTAGGTTTCTTTTCTACATTCTAGCAAAAAAGTTTAAAAAATGGTAATCGAGTTGGAATTAAGCATTTTTGGTGGAATCAATTCGCAGCTGGATTGCCAAGTTAATGATTTAAACAGGCATGAAACTAAAATAATCGATTCTTAAGAAGTTATTACTAATTTATTGTGTGAAATGGTTATTTTTTGTACGTAGCAAGTTCCGCTATTTCAGTGTTATGAATCAAATTCGAATTGCAGACATAATATTCAAGCTGTAATAGAGTTTAATTTTATGTGTATAAATAAAACAAATTTTTAATATAAATATTTATATATTTTTAAGTATTAGCAAATATTTTATTAAATTCAACAAATTAATAATATTAACGTATTTCGAATGAATATCATTTAAAATTAAAGATTCCAATAGTTCTTATAATATTTATTGTAAGGAACAATATTTTTTGTTAAATCAAAAAAAAAAAATAATACATATCCTTTTGGAACGTTTGTGATATAGAATTCGGCGATAAATTCGACCACACGAAAAAAGTAACGAATTTGCTCTTCAAAATTAAATAATTCGTTATAGAGCAAAAAAAAAAACATTTTTATTATCAACTACACTGCCTTTATTGAACAGATAATTTCATGCGGTTATAAGTATGTTTTAGGTCATGTGGCCGCCGCTGCTGCCGAGTACATGGCGCAATTACGGGTTTGGCAGTTGCCTTATTAATGGAACGTGATTTGAATATTAAATATTTGCATCAAATGTTGTCTCTGAAACACTCTTAATGTTTCACTACTACGTACCATCTTAACAATGAGGATAAAATTCTTCAAAAATTATTTATTTGTTAATGCAAATGAAATCAGTTAAATTTGTCGGCAAATAAAAAATATAAAAAAAAATTAAAATTATTAACAACCTCGACATTAATAAATGATATCTTAGCAAATTGGCTACATATTAATTAAACTATTTTCCATTAAATAAACAGAAAAACTTCTATAATTTAAATATAAAGTGAAATCGATACTCGACTATATTGGGCGTACGTACAGGTTACAAAAAAAATTGATTTCTAAATACAGAAAACAAAATTTTAAATCTGACAAAAAAAAAAAATTATACAAGAATTCAATAACAAAAAAGGCAGACACACGACCGTAAGACCAAAAATGACGACAATATCTCAACAAAAGTCAGTAGAACCGCCACGCAGTTAAAATCGTTCAGAATAATTTTTGATATCAAACGTTCATACCAACGCGATTGAATAGAAACTGACACACGCGAATTTGCGGCATGTCAATGAACACAAAAACACCAACAAATAACAACTTAGTAAAAGATCAATTGGCCACCATACAATTGAAAAAAGAAAAACGTTTGGCTTAGTAGTAGTAGTTATGACTAAATGGCAAATACGTCTGTCTGTCTGACCGTGTGCATGCATTTGGTTATGTATGTGTGTGTGTATATATATATGTATATATATATAGAGGCGCCTGTGACGGTGATATCTACCATTTTTTAGACGATTTTTAAGACAGACAGTGAAAACAAGTAAAAATACAAAATATCGCCTTAAAAAACGCCAACGTTATTTCGGCGAAAATAAAATGAAAACAGCAAACACAAATCAAAACAAAAAGAAAAAAACAATAAAAAGTTATTTACAGCAGAATATAATCATGTGCTTTTAATTTAAATTCATTTTAAATTTATTTAAAATTTGTTTGTGTCGTTAACCAACTTACTAGTTTCATTCATTGAAGTATGAAGTTTCAATAAATTAAAATTTTTTTCAAGAAACAAAAAAAAATTAAATAAAAATGGTTTGGTCCGGTCAAAGACAATATTCTTTACATACATTTTCAATAAACACTTGTGTTTAAGCTGAATAAATAGAAAACGAAAAAAAAAACTGTTACAAAAATCTTAATACAACCACGCAAAAAACTTTTATTTTATTCTTAAAAACGAGGGTTGACCGAAAAGACTTCGCACTCAGGCAATTAAAATTACTATTCAATATTTTTTTTGTTATTTATAAGATTATGATTTTTAGTTGTAATCAATTTCGATAGAATCCTTTAAAATTATAATTGACTAAGGTAAGAATGTTATGCCACTACACCCGATATTTTGCGAAAAGTTACGGAAAATATGGTAAAAAGAGCACGTATTTGCGAAGCAGAAAATGGACATCACTTATAGGATATCATTTTTTAAAGCTAATTGCAAAACATTCCCCAATAATATACTGTATTTTAGAAAAAGAAAAATTATAGTAATCGCATAAATAAAAAAGTTATAAACCATATAGCTCATTCTGCGCCACCCTGTATATGCATAGACAATATGTTTTAACATGTATTTAAACCTTTTTCTTTGATTCTTAATAAATTTAAAAATTAAGATAAAATGTTTTTGATTTACAACTTACAACCGTTTTTAAAATACAATTTTGTAGATCAAAATTCATCAAAGTAACTTGTGGTGTTCCTCAATGAAGCCGGCTTGGTACGCTTTTATTTTTATTGTTCATTAACGAACTTCTTAATGTTATTGAGTATAGTAAGATCTTAATGTATACTGACGATGTTATACTTTATTCCAGTATTACTAAAAATGAAGAACGTGTTTACTTTCAAAGCTTAATGGAATTTATGGGAACTAAATTTAAATTTAACAAAATGCAAATCTATGAGCTTCTGTAGATATTCATAATCCTTCAATTGATATGTGATTAATGGTCCCCAGTTAAGTAGAGGAGACTCATTTTTTGGATCTCGGAGTTAATTTCGACAGAAAACTAAATGTCAATTCACATGTGGAATTAACCGCAAATAAAGCTTCAAAAGTTTTATGTTTCATAAAGCGCTGTGGTTAGAGTTTAATGACCCTTATGTAACAAAATACTTGTGTAAATCCCAATAAGAACAATGCTAGAATATGCATCTATGATCTGGAATCAGTTAAAAACAATTTTTGCTGTTTGGGATTCGCAACTTTCGATGGAAGCCTAATATTCAACTACCGTTGGCGCTCATAAACTTTCCCACTTTAACCTTGTATGGTTACTATTCATTTTAGTACATTAAACTTAAATCTTCGTCGAAATGTACAAACACATTTTTTATTTATATCGAAAATCTATTAGTGTACACTAGTTAAACGTTTCATAAAGTAAAGTAAAGTTTTTCTCCTTAAATTTGCTTATGTGAGTTTGTTGTTGTTTTCTTTTTGTGATATTTCACTTAACAAAAAAACACAACAACCCTCGTTTTATAGTGCGGTATTAAAAAATTCAAATTATTTGTGGCGGTTAAACAAAAAACAAAAAAAAAAAACATATTCATATCGGACGCCCAAACAAAGATGCAAGAAATTTTCTACTCTTTTTACTTGAAAGCATCACCCAGCAAATGTGTAAGAATTGTATTTTCGTTTGATGTATTGACCACAACAGATAAAATGGGATAATAATCTTGTAAGAACTTGAAAATGTAAGAAAATCCAATCGGAAACTTTATTGAAGGACAAAAATGAAAAATGAATGCAGTAGTAGCCACGCGTCATAATAACGTTCGATGATGATGTTGAACACGCGCCAGGACAATCCCACGGAAATGCCATATATGACCATAAATACATGGTTTATTAATTACACCGATGTCAATGGCAGGCAAATGGGATTTTATTTTTGATTTTATTCTCTTTTATGGAAGATTTTGTTTATTTCATTATCTTTTAAAATATGAGTTGTTTTAAATATTATATTTGTCAGAGGCTTGCTAACATAATTCTTCTCCAGTTTGTAAAATAAAATATGGATCGGTGTTGAAAGTGTTGAAAACAAATATTTTCATATGAAAGAGTATAGTACTTTGTAATTGAATTTTAAAAAAAGGCGTATTAAAAACTTGAAGGTATCACATGAAGTTTTTACACTCGTTATAAATGTGTAACGACATGTACAGTGATTGATTGGTTCAATTGGAACTGATTTTTAGATGGAAATAAATGTATCAAAACTTTGCCACACGGAATATAAAAATGACTTCTAATTTATTGGCTATTGTTATATTTTATATAAAACTATGGACCTAAATGCAAGGAAAATAAAAAAAGGTATTCGACAGAAATTTATGAACTTCATATACTGAGGGTGTAATAAGCAAATTTTTTCCAATGTCTTATTTTACTGATGAGGCTGTCATGTAGAATATTTATAAGAAAGTAACAGAAACCGGGGCGACATTTAAAGCGAACTATATTTATAGTCATTGTAGTCTGCAGCTACACACATCAACGCAAAAATAAGACCTCAATACATCTAATTTTTTTATGAGGTGCATTAGTGTGTCTCTCTTTGTCTCAGTTCTTGCCGCAGTACCGGCTGATAGCAATCCACAGGCAACATCAGAGCACCCTCCTTCGATTATTAAATACACTACGGAAAATTATGAAAATTAGAAGTAAGAAGTAAGTTAGAATGGAACTGGTTCTTTTATTTGTTTTAGAATGTCTGAAAACTTTTTCAAAAATATATAGTGATTTAAAAAAAATTATATACATTTCTAAATTACATTCTTAATTATTTTAAACCAAGAATTGTCTGTGATCAATTATAAATATATTGAATTAATTTACAGAAATAATAGTTTTTGCAGGCGTATATAGGAAAAAAATAAGTCCCATATGCATAAAAAAACCAAATGTATTTGAAATCTATTGTAAGAAAATTTTATAAGACTTTATGTAAATATATATAGATATATATACAGTGGCCAAAAAACCTATTCGACATTGCAATTATTTTCTTAAATTTCATTGAAAATGCTAGTATCCTTTTGTTTTTTATATGTATAAACGTGAGATCACATTGTATTATATATACATATTTAATAATTTATGGTCCTAAAAATAATAAAAATTGCACATTTTTTAACTCATCTATCTGTTTGAACGAAAAAACAAAAATTGCAAAGCAAAAAAAGTATTCGACTGGCATTGTTTTTCCCTTATTCTGATTGTGTATTTCTTATTACTTCATCTAATTGTTGGTAAAAATATCGCTATGTTTCTTGTTTATCATTTACCAGAACTTTTTTCTTATTTCTGTGCAAGTGACCGCGACGATGGGACGTAAAGGGAAAGAAACTTCTGTTGATGTAAGAAATTTAATAATACATCATTTTAAATTAGGAAAAACGGAAAAAGCTATATCAGAAATCGTTTAAAGGTCAAGAACTACTGTATATTACATTATAAAAAAAGTACAAATCAAGTAAAACTGTGATAAACAAGGTAAGGATTGGGCGACCTTGCAAACTTACAGATTCAGATGAACGGCGAATCGTGCGTGAAGGAAGAAAAAATTCAAAAATTACTGCTAACACTTTAGCTAAAAACATTGAGGAACACTTAGGTATATCCGTTACACCTCAAACAATAAGAAACGTCTTAAAAAAGCACGATTTCCATGCACGATCAGCCAGGAAGAAGCCACACATTACTAAGAAAAATAGAAAGTTGAGATTAGATTTTGCGAAAGATCATGTAAATAAGCCAATGGAGTTCTGGATGGATTTTATTTTTGCTGACGAAAGTAAATATAACCTTTTTCGATGTGATGGAAAAGTTCGGGTACATCGCAAGCCTAACACAGAATTGGATGAAAGGAATATGGTACCAACTGTTAAACATGGTGGCGGTGGTGTTATGGTATGGGGATGTATGGCGGCATCAGGCGTGGGTAATATTGCGTTTATTAAGGGGATTATGGATCACCGAAAGTACATTGACCTCCTAAAGCAAAATTTGAGGTCAAGTGCTCAAAAATTGGGTCTGGCAAATAGATTTCAGTTTTATCAAGATAATGATCCCAAATATTGTGCCACTAATACAAATCTTTCGCTTTTATATAATTGTCAAAAATTAGTAAAAACGCCGCCACAGTCCCCAGACCTTAACCATATTGAACATCTTTGGGGTCACTTGGAAAAAAAATCAGAAAACGTGAATTTACGAACAAACACCAGATGAAAGTTATCCTGCAGGAGGAATGGAGCCAAATTGATCCAGAATATACCAAAACGTTGGTAAAATCTATGCCAGATCGTTTAAAAGAGGTTATACGTAGGCACGGAAAAGCAACTCGCTACTGAAGTAGAAATAAGCTTGTATTTCTATTCATGTATTTTAAAAATGTTACCAATGTCGAATACTTTTTTTGCTTGTTTTTTGTTAATAATATTTTAATTCATGTGTTTTTTGCTTTTTTTACTTTGAGATCTCATTTTTTTTTACTGAATATAACTTTGTGTTCCTTAATAAAGACTTTTATAAGTTTATTTTGTTAAAAACAACATTCCATATTTTTTTCTTGATAAATATATAAAGTTTACGGCCTATGTCGAATAGTTTTTTTGGCCACTGTATATATATTTATAACTTTACCTTTCGACAGTATGGAGCATTAATAAATTTATTACTGACTACAAAAAGGAAAAATTTCTAATACAACTGATATCCACCTGCAATCGTTAAATGTGAAAACTTCAATTCTTAAACAATGTCTCGTACGCCTTGCCCAGCATTGAGATATTAACGCTGTCATTATATTATCCGAAATCAAATAGTGTAATATAAAACTTGAAATTAGAAATTTGTTATAGTAAAACATGTATCTAATATTAGGAAAAAGCATGCATCAATGTTTATGAAACTGAAACACCTGCAAAACATTGAGGAATAGTTTCGTGCATTCAGATTTAAAATTTGTGACACAAATAATGAATATAATGAATCGAACATAATAAGACGTGTGAAACTTAAGCTGCCTACTACTTCCCACAACAGATCGTCAAAGCAAAATACAACTACCATTACTGGCAACGTAATTTATACTCCGATCTTACGGATTAAAACAAAATTATTTCAATTTCGAACTTTCTTTTCGATTCGAAAATAGAAGAAAGGAAAATTTATAGAATCAAATATCATTAAAACATGAAGATTCATATCCGTCGGAAATGACATTCTTACTAATTTATGTGCATTGTTTTCGATTTTTCTTCTTTAGTTTTTATTATTAACTTGTTCTTTTGTCGTCTTTACTAGATCATTATAGTTTTAAACAAAGGGACATCATCAACTAACAAAGCGACAAGCTTTAGAAATGTTAACAAATTAACTGTCAAAAATTCAACACAAATGTTTAACAATTCATATAAACAAATAACGAAAACATAATACATAATACAGATGCTGTTAAGGTTTGAGTCAATAACTTTCAATGAATTTTGAAATAATTAAAAAAAAATTTCTGAAGAAATGAGTAAAGTAAAAGAAAGACAACAGTACTTTGAAGACTTGAAATGAAGTACATTATTTCTTTTGAGTCATTCTATCACTACAGGACATTTTGATATTTGCGACACGAAAAATTTTTCAGTCAGTCGTCCGGTAGTTCTATTTTTAATTTTTAGTGATTTTCATTATTATATATATATCGGTGACACTAATGGTGATTTCCTTTCTGAACAAAAATGTTGCCCTTTCGCTGGATAACATTTTCTACAGTTTGCCCATACCTTTAAAAAGTGATACATTTTTTACTGCCACAATGGTACAAAATATTTGAGATTTAACATTAATGTATATTTAGCGTTTCACTCTTTCTACGGTTTTTAGCACCATTTTATCAATACAAATCGTCAGCAACATGGTTTTCTAATCACCTGCTATTACCTAGAACAAACTGCAGAAAACGTTAAACCAAAAATTTATCAAAAAAGTTTACATTGAAATAAATAATAAATTAAACAGAATCTTCCTCTAACAAAAGTCTGATGGACTCTAGTCAAAGTGTAGGGTATATTAATTTTCATAATTCTTATTTGTATTAAAAAGTACTTAACAAAGATGTAAAAAAGGTTAGTGCATCACCCCGACTTCAGAGTAGAGGGTCAAATATGTTGCATATTTTGCCAGTTATTTGTGCAACATATTTAGAAAGGAACGAAATAGCTTTTTTTTATGTTACATATTTTTTAGAATGGAACAGAAATAGTAACGAAATGTAACATATATGTAACATTTTTGTCAGAAAAGAAAACACCATAAGTGTAATTTCATCATAACATGCACAAAAACTATTAACATGTGATATTGGTAAATCACCTGAAAAAGGTCTGTTCCTTTTTTTTTCATTATATATTTGAAGATGCTTGTAAGCTAAATAATATTGGCAGTCAAAAAAAAAACCGAGGTATCAAAAAACTGCTAATAGTTTACAATAAAATTAGTTGATGTGTTTTTTTTTTGGGAGAAATCACAATTTAGAAATTAGAATCACATAAAAACTATAAATATTTATAAATTTTTAATATGTAGTGCCTTATTTTGAAGCTCAGTTTGTGCAATTAGTTAAAATTTTTAAAATTGAAATATGCTAATTAGAAATCATAAAAATGTTCTATTTCTTACTTTTTCCACTTTTTTATCCAAAAATTAAATGTTTTTTTACAGTAAACTAACAAAAATGCATCAAATGAACTGAAAACAATAGAAGAATAAAAAATAAGAAATAAAATAAATAGAATAAATAAAAAAATAGAATAAAAAGTAAGAAATAGAATATTTTTATGATTTTGCGCTATGAACAACTGAAAATGGTAATTTATCAATATTTTCACGAAAAATTTGCACTTTCACAAGGCCAAAACTGCCTGAAGGAGCTTTCCAATGCTTTTGCGATGTACTAGAGAGTTCTTAACTATTGTCGTGGCTACAATTTTCGTCTTAGTATTGGATCGAAAATCTCAATGGTTTGGCTGTTATAGGCCAAAATATTCTAAAAAACGTGACAAAAGTCTGTTCAAGTCAAAATGCGCCAGCTCGATTTTCACCGTAGACGTATGGTCTAGTGGACTTTTTTGCTTAGTACAATCCCAAGAATCAGAAACGCGAAGCGCCCATTAACATTTTCAAATCGCCCCACCCTAATGCTAATCTTCGATAACATGCAGGCAGTCAAAATTACATGTGATAGTTATTAAGTAACAATATGAAACAAAGTTAAAATTGTGTAATTATACCGACAAATAGTACCATCACGGTAAATTATTATAATTTTTTTCTATAATGAAGCTCTAAATTGAAATATTTTAAACTCTGCGCAAAACCGTATTCGAAAACTGGAATTGTAAAATAATTACCCTCGTATATATAGACAAACATAGATAAATAATCGTAATCGGTTTTGACTAACGTAGAATAATGGCAAGAATAGTTACATACTTTTTCTATAACTTTAGTTTAACGTTTATGACAATTTTTATATGGCAATGCAACATCCCTTGTACAATAGTGCTATTTCTATTTAATTGTACTTTATTACTTATCACTAGAGAAGACTTAGACCCATTATTATAACTTGCCGATAGCTAAAGTTGGGATGCTATCGGACAAATAATTAGTTTTTCATTATTACAAGTTGAGTTTAACCTAATGTGACCGATAAGCTAACGAAAAAGTTCATCCTCCCTGTAACTTTTAAAGTGGACTAAAGCATTTGAAGCTGCCATATTTTATGCACTTTTAATATGGCAACATGGAAAGTATAAATGTATACAAATTAATTTATTAAACTAAAATGGAAAGCAGAATGCGATTGTTTTATATAAACGAGCTAGAGGATATTTTTCAAAACACACAGCAAAAACGTAGAGTTGCAAAAAAACGCTTTAAATAAAAAATAAAATAAAACCTTGTCGTTGCCAGTAGCTTTTTTTTTGTTTGCCAAAAGTAGTCGGTATTTACTCTGGTACTGCCATATTTTTAAAAATATTAATTTTAATAGCACTAATTATTTTAAGCCTAAGGTCCTTTTTATATATTTTATATTTATTTCGATATTTCGCTACTCCTTTGTGTAGCTTCTTCAGGAAAATTGGTTTTTGTTTATATTTTATTTTATTATATTATTGTTTAGGCTTAAAATAATTAGTGTTATTAATATAAAAAGAGGTCAAAAAACTAGAAAAATTATCAAATATTAATTTTATTTTATCGAACAGTTGTAATAATGAAAACAAGTTAAAGGTCACTTTATTATTCATTTTAGCTAAAGTTAATTTTAGCTATCAGTAACTTTATTGCTTAGTTGTAATAATGGCCCTTAGTGAATTAGCTAATTACATATATTAAAAACGTTCAATAGAATTTTATTTAAAAGTAAATAAGTAATTCCAAATATTTTCAAAATGCCATAAAAACGCAATCAAATGAAGCACTTTAAGCAAAAAATATAAAACATATGAATTTGAAGAACGAATCAAATTTAATTAACAAAAAAAAAACCCTTAAAATATATCTGTAAGCTACGGTCACATTAGGCAAATATTTGCCCAAATATACGTAACCACTATTTTCGGCAACTAATTAGATAACATTTCATGGGATATAAAAGTCAAATAGGATTGAGGTAATAATTTATTGAGAATCGATGGTGTTTTATTTTAGAGAAACACCTGTTGCAAAGCAAAAGTATTTTTATATAATTAAAAAATTTTATTGAATTTAGTGGTTAGGTTTTTTTGGGCAAATATTTGCCTAATGTGAACGTAGCTTTAAGCACAAGCTTACAAAATCGTATTTTGCCTCTTAAGATATTTGCAGGCGATGACATTTTGACATTAAAAAAAAAATGGCTGTAGAGTTAGTTATATCAAGACTATCCACATCTATGAGAATTAATTCCATCATATTTAAAGTCAGCTGGAATAGAACATAGGTGTACATAAATATTTGTAAAGCTTGTATCCATTGGTTTAAGATTGTGGCAGTTACGCGTAAACATAATTAACTTAGGTATAACTAGAGCATTCAGCATTTTATTTTTGGATCCAGACTTAACTGACCTAACGATCAGCAATTGATAAATATTTCGGCGAATATACAAAATATATATTTTTATATAATTGCCCTGGGCAACTTCTTAAAAATAATAAAATATAGTATCTTAATGCATTATTTAGCTTTAATGTAGAGTATAAGAAATAAAATATAAAATTTGATTATAAATATTCCAGGTAAAAATTGTTTTGAGTGGATTAATTTTTGCCGGAAATCAAATGCCCTTATTGCGGGAGTATAGTATTTTGGAATTTCGATTTCTGCTGTTTTCTTTTGACTAAAAATTTTCAAAGCACTTTTCTGAAAAACAATCGTTAGCGCGAAGGAAGTCAAGAAATAATAATTTTAAATAAAACAAAATTTAATTATTTCTTAATAAAATAAAACGCGGGCAATTTAAACAATTCACATTTCAAACAAATTTTAATGTGAAAAATATATTCATTTAAGTCTAGCACCATCAAACTAACATGTTCAATCAGGTATTGACTGACTATACGAAGTTGGAGCAGTGGCTCTGGTGGTGCTACTCTCTGGCTCTCATACCTTTAAATAATCGTAAGCAAAAGAATTAAAAAATTGTTTTTCTTTCTAGCTTCAAAAACTATCATCTTTCATTACTGCATATAATATTGTTCATTTATAAACTTCTATTGTTCATCATGTGATTAAATTTTAACAAGAAATCAGTGTTTCTAACTTAGTTCCATGGAAATCAGCTGCTTAAAGTTATAAAAATTCAGCATAAAAGATCAAAAGTATATTTAAGAATTTATTGTGCTTCATATTTTAATATTTTAAGAGTCTTAACTAAATAAAATCTAAATATTTATTAGTTTTATTGCTTGTAATTTGTTATCACAATTCTTTCTTTTTTTAATGAAACCAGATTGTATTTTATGAGAAGAATTTAGTGGCGATTCAAAAAGTTTTTTTTGTTTTAAATTTTAATGCACTATAATTGAGAATTAAACAGAATACGATCTCTATCGAATGGGAAAAAGCTAAACTTGCAGTAAAACTGACATAAATTGGATTGTAATTTAAATTAAATCTTAGTCCTCCTTTATATTTTAATAAATTTTAAAGTAATAAACTAAATGCACAATAAATAAATAAAATATTGTTAAAAACATTTGGAAGTTATCTTATTATTTGCTTTCTGATGAAGAACGGAATTTGTGTAAATATAAAAATATATAAATAAATATAAATATGTAAAGACGATCTGAACATAAATTAAGGCACTCGATATAGAACGAAATTTCAATAATAAAATATTGTTTGAAATTTCGATTCGAATCGAATTCCGTAGTTTGGACCTGGGATACGATAACCTCTACACTAACCGTGGATGGTTGCTCTCTTCGTTGTGCATCATTGGAGGGCATGCCAATAGACTCGGCATACCGGAATTTTTGCAAGAGCTGCTGGTCTGTGGAGGAGGGGAGGGAGGTTGCTCACCTCTTGTGCCAGTGCTCAGCTCTTGCCATGATACGTCAGAGGTTCTTCGTGTCACATTCTTTTCATCATTGACTGAGCCCTCCCAGGTGTTGGAAATCTTCATTTATATGTTTTTTTAAATATTTAATATACCTGTTTTATGTTCAACAAAAACTATCTAGTTACCCTTGCTTTATAAATTTTCACTCTGAAAAATATAAAAATTATTTTTGGTAGATTGTCAAATAAATGGATTGTTAGATATACTTTTGAACATTGAAGAACGACTTTTATTTTTATTAAGAAAGAAAATAACGTTTTTGGCCTTTTAGATCAGAAGTGGGATCGGAATCAATACAATAAAAGATGAAGAAGCTTTCAGAATTAAAGGTAGATGAGCTAAAACAGCTATTACGAGAACGAGAGTTGTCTAGCACAGGAACAAAAGCTGAATTGATTCAACGTCTTGAAAGTTATATTGGTTCAGACGTAATTGCTAATTATGGTGAGAATATTGATACTTTTCAGGAAACATCCTCAACTATTGATGAACAAGAGAATGTTACTACAGTTCAACAAAGCAACAGTGATATCATACATTTACAACGACAGGTGAATGATTTGAAGAAAATGTTGGAAAATGCGATGAACGTTCTTCAAACGGTTACTCAAAATGTACATGAAGTAACAAATGTCCAACGACAGGAATTTGACAATGTTACAACGTCGAATGTCTATTCAAGTTTACGAACGCCTAGTAATTGTTCTGTTCGTGAAATCGCAGAAACTATTCCAGAATTTGATCCAACGAGTGAATCTTCACTATCCGTGGAACAATTTGTTGAACGAGTTGAGAGTGCAATACAAGCTTATCAATGGGACGAAAAATGTTTACTTCTCGCAGTATACAGTCGAATGAAGGGAGCAGCACGTTTATGGTTGGACTCGCTTCAAATTTTACATTCAAAATGGAGTGATTTTTCAAGAGAATTGATGAATGAATTTACTTCTACCGAAGATGAAGCTGAAATACATTTTAAAATGATAAATACGGTGCGTAGAATTGATGAAAAGATTGCAGACTATTGTTTTCGAATATGTGCATTAGGGAAACGTTATAAAATGAGTGAAAGAGCTATTGTCAAATATGCGAGAGAAGGATTGCAAAATCGTGAAATTCAAATTGCTATCGCTGCTCAGAAAATTGATTCAGTTAAACAATTGCGTGATATATTGAGTGAGTATGAAAGAAACTTACCATTAACACCAGTAACGAAAAATGTTGAATTCGGAAATAAAACACACGATTTTATAAATAAGTATTCCAACTCTGAGAATGCGAATAAAAATAGTTTAGTAAAATCTGGTAGAGAAATTAAATGTTTTAATTGTAATGAAATAGGTCATATTTCTACCAATTGTTTGAAACCTCAAAGACGTTCCCGTTGCGATAAATGCAATAAAGTTCATCCTAGGAATGAAAGTCTATGTAAAAAAATTATTACTACTCGAAATACATATTGTAATAACGACGATATTTTTAAAATAAAAGTTAATTTAAATAATACAGTTTTAACTGCTTTCATAGATACAGGAAGTCAATGCAGCTTAATAAAGAAATCTATTTGTAATCAAATAACTTTAGAACGTATTAAATGCGAAATGAGAATTACCGGTATTTGTGGAGGTATTCGTGTCGCAAATGAAAAGATATTGGTCAATCTAATTATTAACGATATAAATATACCCGTAACTTTATATTTGATTGATGATGAACTCTTGTTATCAGATATTTTACTTGGTCAAGACGCATTTGTTGATGGTAATATAGTAATGGTAGTTGAAGACAAGAAAATAACGATTATTGGTAAATCTGATAAAAAAATACGAATTAATAGCAAAACTGAAGAGGTATTAAAAAGAAATTGTAAGAAAGCACCGATTGAAGCAGATTTTGTTAAATGTGAGTTAAATGAAGAAAAATTTAAACTACTAGATCTTATCCATGGAAATAGAGATGTGTTTTCAAATAGTTTGAAAAATTTGGGAAAAACAGATTTAGTTAAAATGAAAACAAGTTTAACAGATTCTAGAATTGTCAAACAATCTCCATATCGTGTGCCAGAGTCGAAGAAAAATGTAAAAGCAAAAATGGTTCACGAACTCTTGGAAAATGATATTATACCATCATCCAGTTCAGAATATGCTAGTCCGGTTGTACTAAAAAGAAAGAAAAACGGTGATGAAAGATTTTGTATTGATTATAGATATTTGAATAATCTTATGTTAAAAGGGAAATTTCCATCACAAAACATCGAAGAGAACTATAATCTAACCGAAGATGAGGTAAATGCAATTAGACAAACAGCTTCCGATAATATTAATACAAAACGAAAAAAAATTAAAGATCAATTTGATAAGCGACATTCAACTCCTCATAAATATAAAGTTGATGATCTTGTACTTGCTGAAAACAAACCTTCAAGTAGTGGCACTTCTCGAAAATTAGAACCACGATACAAAGGCCCTTTCAAAATATCTAAAGTTCTTCATAATGATAGATACATAATAGAAGATATTCAAAATTCCAAAAGAACGTCACATCATTACTCATCGGTTTATGCTTCTGACAAATTGAAACCTTGTTGGGAATTACCACCCAACTTTGATAGTGAAACTGATTATGATTCTTCCAATGACCAAAGCGAGGACGCTTTAAATACAGGATAGCCGACTGTTGGAAATCTTCATTTATATGTTTAATATACCTGTTTTATGTTCAACAAAAACTATCTAGTTACCCTTGCTTTATAAATTTTCACTCTGAAAAATATAAAAATTATTTTTGGTAGATTGTCAAATAAATGGATTGTTAGATATACTTTTGAACATTGAAGAACGACTTTTATTTTTATTAAGAAAGAAAATAACGTTTTTGGCCTTTTACAGGTGAGGATTTCCGCAAAAGCGGGTTTTATTTTAGAATCTGAGTGGTGTCATGTGATTACTATCCGATCGCCGTGTGTGAAAGGCTTGTGGTATTACAATAGCCCTAAGCTCTGGCCTAAGTGCAGCGTTCTCCTTCGGCGAGGATCCGCCACATAACCTAACCTAACTAAACAATTTTTACGATTTTTAAAGTAAAAACTTATTGAAAAAAAATTTTTTTTGCTTATCCTTTTTATTAAAAAGAAAAGAAGAAATTAAACATAAATATTAAAATCCTTTTTCGATATGAATTTGAACTTTTTTTTCTTCCTTTTTTTCAAATTCTGAAAACAACAAAAATGCAAAGCTTTCGCCAGTAACTAACTTTATTGACAAAGAAGCCTAATATAAACACATATAAAGGAGTGATATGATGAAGATTAAATAAGATTCTTCGATGAGAATCGATGAACAATATCCATCCAGAGTCAAAAAAAAAATTAATAAATGTACTTTGTCTTCCATACATTAGTACTAATAAATATCATGAATAGTTATCTCTGTTTAGTATTTCGGATTTATTCCCTTCTGCCAACTGACGGTTCAATTCTCCCGTTTTGAACAACACAAAATACACTTGCGGAACTTCTATATGGGTGTTTCCATGGTTATGCACGCGACATTTGTACACGTTTAATTGTCTTTGAATATTGTGAAAATAGAAATGGATTGGAATTTTAGAATGGAATTTTATAATCGTTACATCATTGTATGTGATGAGTTCTTTCCAAAAAGTATATATATTGGAAAATTGAGCACTGGGTAACCAAGTTCCATGCAATCAAAGTAGACTTACGCACGTGACAAAAAGTGGAAGTGCATTTTGGAGATTTTTATTTCGGAAAAAAATGTTTTTATAAAGGTTAATAATGGACGTTTATAATCATGTTTTGTTCAAAAACAACTATGCATGGGTTGGCTAAGAAAAAAATAAATTGTTGATTACGCACATTACATTACGCACGCGACACTTTTTACCTTCATACATATTTTAGTAATTTTACATATATTTTCAGTAGTTTTTAACAAAAATATTAAACTTTTATTCAAAAATGAAAAATAAAAATATACTACAAAATTAATTCAACTTAATTAAATCCAACTGTGCTTAAAAAAATTATGCGAGCGTTTTGATTTTTTAAGTCCATTTCATGGAAATACCCATATGCTCAATATGCCATACAAAATGTAAATTAAGTTATTGAGGGTGGCGATGGCTGCAGTAGTCTGCGCGTTGACTGCAAAACGAAAAATTTTGCCTGGGTTCAACACCAGTTTCAGACTCATAAAAACAACTCTAATTTTTCTGTTGTGCATTTGTGTGGCTTTCTGTCAGTTGTTGTCGGAAGGTTTCAGTGCCGAATATTTAGTAATTATTTTACTTCGCCGATGCTACACAATACCGACGAAGGAGGGCATTCTGATGTGCCTGTGGATTGGATACAGCTAAAGCCGTTTTTGTTCTGTGACCAGTAACTATGCCTTCCCCACTGAACCCTTCAGATAACAACTGACACAAACACACACTAATGCACATCAGAAAAAATGGGAGATGTTTTTATGATTTAGTCTGAAACTGGGGTTGTACCCAGGAAATTTTAGGTATTGTAATCAACATTCAGAATACTTCAGTGGTATATTTTTCTCGGAATGGGGTAGAGTTGAATAAGATACCCAAAAGATGTAGATCAATTACAAGAGTGGTAGAGTTGACATCGCTGGCACGAAGTAAATTATTTAGTGATACCGATAGGAGGTGGATAACCCCTATTTTATCGCTGCTTCTTTTTTTTCATTGCCTTTTTGTCGTCATCATCCCATATGCAGCGCACGCGTAACAACCATGCTTCAACATTTAATAAAAGCTACAGCCAGTCATAACAGTAACAACAAACAATTTAAGAAATTGCGTATGCTGGTAGGCAAGTACTTCTCTTTATCAGAGATAAGCATGCTTGAATTTAAGCATAAGCAAAAATATGATCCAGCACATCTTATATGTACATACATATGTATATGCACATTTGAACAAAATCTCTCTATATTTATTTGTATGTATGTATGTCTGTATCCTCCCTCTGCGTATTTGATTGTATGCTATTGTTGTTACAACAGTCAACTGGCAAATATGTAATAAAATTTTAAAATTTATTGTATTTTCCAGTTGTGAAGACTTTCTTTATTGCATGTCTTATTTTTTTTGTATTTAATGCAGTTATTGTTTTTGTCCTCTATCGGTTAAATAATATGTAAATCAAATATTGTCGCCTGCTTGATCACTTAACACTTGTGGGCTTTTGTTGTTTTCCTTCAAAAATCTTTTTTCATTCATAAAAACAAAAACTCGATCATAAACGTGGCTTAAATTTAAATTATAGGCTTTGATTAAATTTCTTGATTATGATGACGAAACTGCTGGCTTGATAGCGATGACGACGCTGATGGTGACTAAGTAGAAAATGTTAAATAGTATGTTGTTAAAGCGTAAATGGTTTTCAAAATGACAACAATAGCCATTGGCAAAAGCTATACTTGCACAGGCATACGAATAAGTAAATAAGTAAGAGATAAGTATGTACATATGTAAATGTATAATATAAAAAAGATGCCTATCGACGTTGCTCCGACAATATCAGCTATGTGCTTTTTATTACCCAGTGAAATTTTTGCTACATACATCTTCGATTTGAGACCAATGACAATGTAAGCAAGACCCATCCAATGTCTGTATACAATTTCTATTTACATTTACACAGCGATGGCCTAGGCTGTAAGATTTATCCAACACAATATACATTGTAAGCGAAGGTTGGATGGGTCCAACACAATATACATTGTAAGCGAATGTTGGATGGGTCCAACTATTATGGTGAATTTAGAGTGCAATAAGATGTATCTGAATGCCATTGATCTTGGAATGAATTTTAACTATTGCATAATTAAATTAGGAACTTCATTTTTTTCAATATTTTAATTTTTTATTGTTATATATATCATTAATATATATTAAATTAATTGTTATAATATGAGAAATAAAAAACAACACTTCACTTTTAAAAACACTTATGAACTTGATACAAATTTTACTTTGGAATAATAATAAAAATGAAAAAGAAAGAATAACGGAAAAATTACTTCAGAAAAAAGAACAAAATTCATAATTAAAACGAAATGACAATATGATACATTACAAAGCCATCCAAATCGAGATGGTAATGCGATGCAAAATTTTTATTTGTGTTTGTTTTGATCTTCATTTCTAATAAACATTTAACTTTACAATTGGATGGGAAAAAGACAAATCCGAATCAGATGCGAGTTGTAAGGGCTTAACTATTTTCGTTTTATTTTCCCTATTGACATAATATTATACAATCGGATGGCTTTCAATTTGTAATGAGTAACCGGACTCAAAAGAGCAAAAAAAAACCTTCTCATATCGTAACTTTGCCAAATTTTTCTAAATCCAATAACTTTATTGAAACAACGTTAGTAGGTTATTTTCGTAAAATAAAACTTGAATAATTGGACACTGGAGAGCTTTAACAGAATTAATCGAAAAAACACTTAACTGATTTGGTCGGAGCAACGACGATATATTATGGGTTTCTCTTTTACAGAGGCAGCAAAAACGACATTATATTTCCTTAAAAGATGCATTTTAGTATAGAAATTTACGTAAAAATGTTCAGATTTTATTAGCAATCCAATTCAATTGAAGTAGCGATAGAACCTTGAGGCATTAGACTGGCTAAAGAATGTAAGCGTTTTGCGGATATAAATTTTTTTTGTCTCCACAAGGGCAAATGCTTACCAAAAATTTAAAAAACTTGACCATATTTGGAGTATTTTTGCTAGCCTAATGAGGCGACCCTACTACCGCCGATTAGCATCTTTACCCTCTCCTGAACACTATATAAAACACCTTGCAGATCAATCTCGTATAAACGTATTTGATTAGAATTTTCTGGATTTTCATCGACTGACAACACAACTCATATACCAAACTTACGCAAAGCAAAACAATAAAGAATTACAAAGCCTGACAAACACACATTCACACTAATACAGATTATGTTAGCTCAGGATAAAGATAATTATCGCACAAATACAGATGTAAAATCAAATTAACGGATTTCTGGAAAATTCTGCACAAATGTCAAAGTTGCTAAATAATAATAGCATGTTCTAGCATGTAAACTACAGATTGTGAACATTATTCAATTAAAGTCGCATTGCGAAGAAATTATTAAGTAAAAGGACAAATAAATAATAGCTCACCAATTCAAATTGTAAATTGTAGTGAATAAAAGAATGCATGTTTGAAAACGTAAAACGTAACAATTCGTTGTTTTATTTTGCAATCACGAATTCAAGTAAAATACACGTAATAAAAAGGTAAAACGTAACAATATTTTCACAAAAATGGTGTACGAATTGTGTAGCTTCAAAATAGACTTTTTAGCACCGGCCCATACATTTTCGGTAATACATAGGCTATATAGATAGTACGACGATCAGCTGGAGTAAAGTGCTTTTTACGACGGCTTAAGGATACAGCATTGCATCTGACGAGAGTCAAAAATCGACCCTGCACGCATGACCCCTCTCTAAAATCGTTACATATTCCCGGTTAAGTGTGTCATTCATATTCCGTGTTAGTTCATATTGTCACAGAAGAGGCAAGAAGCACTATCTAATATATAAACAATTTCCAGGATATTGGCAATTAATACAAAATTTTGCAATATGAGTAACAAAGAATCAACAAATATAAATCTGGAAAAATTTAAATTTTGCGATGTGACTTATTTTACCTGAACAGAGCAGAACTTATAATTTGAATTTGAATTTTCAATTTTTAAAGTGTTAGATATTGCTGCTTCTATTTTCTATGACGATATATTGTTCGATAGATAAATTCGCAACCTTACGGGCGCGCTGAATTTATTTAGAACTTTTTGAGAAGACCTCATCTCAGAACAGCTCGTACAGTACGCCCTCTGAAAAGAAAAAAGTCGAGAAGACTAATCGGCAACACCAAAGGTATCAAGTGTCGACAGAACTGCTCCGTAATCTATCCAACGCTCTGAAAATATCGAGGACCATCACCTTATTTTCAAAAAAATGGTCTAAGGATAGACAACACTTTTCCGAAAAGTAATTCGGTAAGTGGGCCGTTAGCAAAACCATGCTGGTGGTTGCAAATTAAGCTGTTAGACTTTAAATACCATACGAGATGTTAATTCACTTCGGAAAGTGACTTTATATTATTTCATATTTAATTTTGCTGATTTTTGTTTTATTAATTTAAATTCAGTTTTGATTGAATATTGACGAAAACAAAAGAAATTATTGACGCAATCTTTCAGTTAAATGAAAAATTTTGGTTTTTCACTGAAATTACTTGATGTACATACGTTTTTTGCACTAACAAATTTAGTGCCGAGAAAAATGTGCAAACATTTTTGTTTTGTTTGTTTAAAAAAAAAAACTTTTTGGGAACACTGCATGCGAATATAAAATCCATAAATAATTTCCATAAATGTGACATAGTTGGCAATTGTATTGATATTTAAACGAATTGCATGTCTCCTAACTGCCATTTAGCCGCCAGCCTGCACCCATTCATTGACACACACGCACAAAATTTTAAAAATATTTATGATTTTATGAATGAATGAATTGCCTCAGTAAACAAATACATATGTTATTGTTACAACATGTTTGATACTAAATGATCATTGCACAATGGTCCAAACTTGAATAAAGACAACATTACATATTTTCAAATATTTAAAAATTAATTCGGAATATGGAAAGACTATTTAATAAACAGACTATTTAATAAAACGAAAAAAATATATGTCACCGACAATAGAAAATCAATATTGATGTCCAATATATTATACAAATATGAATTTAAGAACAAAATTATAATACGCTTACAGCCATATCTAAAGAAGAGCGGAAAGCGAAACGTTTTTTCCGCTTAGCTTTTTCGCTGAAATGCCATACCTAAATAAAAGCGACAACGCTAGGTCAAAACGATAAAAACAGGGTTATCAAAAAAATAAATATAACAACCCTGATTGTTTTAACAATAAAGTTTATTGAACTTTGCGATTTTTAAATAAGAATTTTATAAAAAAAAGTTTAAACAATGAGTTATATGGACGATTTGGAGGATTTACTTACTTCCATTTTCTAATAACAAATATTTTTTTAAGTTTATTTCTTTCACGTTCTTTATTTGCAACTTACTTCACTATTAAACGCACTGTCGAAATCGGATTTTCCAATTGCAAAGCGTTGCCGTTGCCTTGACGCCGCGGTATTTCGGTATGCTACATACAAATTGTATGGTCATGTGCTTTTTTTTGACATCTAGAAAACGCTTTCCGCTCTTGTTTAGGTATGGCTGTTAGTCCCCGTCCATATTGTGAAGCATATGCTGCAAAAGTTTTTTGAATTATCTTTTGAAAATGCAGCAGTGTCCATACATGAATCTTTTGCTTCATGTTTAGTATTTTTTATTCCTTCCTTCTATCTTCTTTTTTTAATTTTTTTTTGACATTTCTCAATACCGAATGTAAATATAAAATAACTACCCTGTGATAGAAGGTGTGAATATTTTTTTTTGGATACACATTGGAAGCACAAGGTATAATTTGAAGCAAAATGGACGCTAAGAAGAAAAATTATATAATAATTTTTATATAATTTTATATTTTTTTTTTAAATTTTTGATTATATTTTACAAAAAATTAACAATAAAACAGGGTAGCTATTATTATGATAGATGTTAACAGTATACCAAACGAAAAGAAATAAAATGAAACGTCAAATACACCTCATCTCAAAAGATGCAAGATGTACATCACACAGCGTACATACTTCCACTCCTCTTCCCCTTCTCATCAACAAACTCAAAAGTTTTGCAGCATATGCATATGCATATGCAGTATCAGAGTACCGAAATGTTCTCTCAACGTTCGTATATGAACACGAATAAGAGCGTTTTAGATTTTATTGCTTCGTCGCATACATGTATAAGAGACTAGAAAATATTTTGATTTCGTCAGTTATTCGTTGCTATTCACATGTGATAAAATGAGAAATCATTTCTGAGTATTCATTTATGAGTATTAAAAATTTTTTCATACACAAGTGAACAGAACGTATAACAAATTTTATGCATGCTCACATTTTGTTATGAGAAACTGTCAATTGTAGTGGGAAAAATTAATTGATTTGGTTTATATTGGTTTTGTATGAATGTTAATGAAAAATTAAAAAAAAATTAATTTTTTTCAATTTATATTGGTTACGGTGACCAAACCAATACGATAACGGTTTAAAAATAACCTTCATTTGAATTTATCAATATTAATCGTTAAATATAACATTTTCGTTATTTCTCTCATAACAGTTACAACCCTGCTTTTAACGAGAAGAAGTTAATTCTTTTCATCTCATACATACATACATACATACATACATATGTATATGCGCAACAAAAGTTCTTTTATTTATTAGATAGTGCTTTAATTCGAACGCCAGTTTTACATACATATGTGATTAATGAAAGTCAAAGAGTCAAAAATTCAAAAAGTCAAAATTGTAAGTCACACTAACAAACACTAGCTGAACGGAACAACATGTTATTTTCGAAAGTTGCTACACTTTCGTCTTCAGCGATCTTGGTGTTTTGTCCACCGTTTGTATGTTATCAGTAGATGTAAATTATTAGCTGTGTATATTTATTATTTAATATTATTTATTTATAGAATAAATAGAATACGAGAAATAATTCCCCTTTATATTTTTCTCTTCTAAATGAAGCTCTAAATTTCACGTCTCTAACTTACAATAGTTCTTGGCATTACTTAGTTTTTGTTTCCATTAACCGTGCACACATATTTCGTTTTTTGCTGAACATTACTGGGCTCTTTAAAATTTGCGCGAAACAAACTTTTTACATTCCTCGAGCTATTGTGTTAAGTAGTAAATTCAATATTTTATTATTCGCATATTGATGCATGCACATGCACATGTACATTTCATTGAATATTTTTTAATGAATTAATTTTTCGAACAACAATATTTAATTGACTTTATGATTTTGACAAAAACAAATAATAGAGAAAAGATAAAAATAATAATTTTGACAAATAAAATTACCATTAAATGCAACTAGATACAACACAACAACAACAACAGCAAAGCATATAATAAAAATCAAAAAATATTAATTAATTTTCCAGAAAAATAAAAACAAAAAAACTTTGATATAAAATTGTGTCACACACACGCACACACACGTACACAAAACGTACTCTTTGCCAGTGGCATATTGATACAACAAAAAAAAAAACTGAACCAGTCAACTTCAGCAGGGGAAAATTAAATTGAACTGAAAAGTTTTGTTTGAGTATGTGCCCGGCTGATGCATAAATTTCCATGCGTTTGTGTGTTTCATATTTTACAATTTCCATGTGACAATGTGTTAGTGCAATGCAAACCAATTCAGTCGGCTGAAATTAAAATTCTATAACTTAGAAAAAATTTGCATTTTAAGCGACAAATGTAAAACATTTGTTTTATCGCGTTGACACTTAATTAGCAAATTTAGGTTAAACAATTCTTTCTTTATACGACTCTGCGATCGGCCAAAAAGCATTGCGCACAAAATTTTTAAATTAAATTCTTTATTCAATTATACAGCAACTATTTGTCCAAAAAAATTAATTCTGACACAGTGGAAGAAAAATTTTCTTTTCATAGCAGTGCGATATTTAATGTTGGGCTGCAATTTAATGGTGTCTTAATGTCTTAATATATTTGCCAATAGTTTAAGTATTTTTTCTTTGTTTTTGTTTTTGTTTTTTTTTTCAATAAAATATATCTAATGCGTTTTGGAGCTTGTTGGAAAACTTAGTAATTATAATTACAATATTGTTAACATTTTATATGATAGAAGCGTGTACGAAGTGAACTTCAAGGTTTTCCACTTCCTACAGTAATTTGAATGTTACATGTCAGTCGAACGGAGCAAACAGACATTTTAATGTAACTGTACGATTAATTCATAGGAAATGGTTAAATTAAATAAAATATGTATGTTTATAAAAAGGTGCATTTCTAAAGCTCTACACTTTATACCCAAATAACAGAAGAACAAAATGTCGATGTTGTAGGTATGGTTTGAAATTTCAAAGTTGGAGATATGATATCAAAAACCACGCTTACGATAAGGAGTAGAAAAACGAAATAAAAGAGAATGTGGTTCCATAAAATTTGGGTAAAGAAGGTCAAACTTTATTATTATTATTATTGGACGGGAAACCACTGCGACCAAGAAGATCTATTGTGCAAAGCCCCTCATGTTAGATCCCCAGTTTATGTGGAGGCATCGAAATTTCACCAAGATGGTGAAACCTCTGCCTGCAGAGTTCTGGACAGTCGCAAATAACGTGTTCAGATCTTTCAGTGTCACTTTCACGCAATCGACAGACATTTGTTCAAGTGCTACCTGAGGCCACAATGGGCTGTAAAGTACCCTATTAAAATCCTTAAGTCCGCTCTATTCAGCGAAAGCAGCCTAGTCCATTAACTATCCTATCACTATTCTGAATCAGCAAGTGTGTGGCCTGACGCTGGCCGGCTTTATAATGCCAGTGAGCAGCGGATCCCCTTCGTCCCAGTTTCCAAGAATTTCATTTCTGTGAGTTTTCGTTAGTGTACAGAATGGCACGAGCCCAATTAGGGGCAAATTTACCCCTCGTTTTGACAGATAGTCCGCCATTTCATTTTCCCTCATACAGCTTATGACCAGGAACACAGCCCAATGCAACGGCGTTAAGTTACCTAACTCATTCCCAGTTCCAGGCCGTCACATACAATTTTCGAGGTTATCACGGTCGACTGAAGGGCACTAATCACCGCCTGACTATCTGATAGCATAAAGATGTGGGCCCCCCTTACGCTCCCATGGAGGAACTCGCCGCGCCACATGTTCCGAAGACATTAACTGCTGGGTAAACACCCTTTGGGGTGTTCTCACAGGCTGGTGAGAACCATTTTCGGTGACGCTATGTCATCACTAGGGTATGTAGATAGTGCCGCAAGACCCTCAAACGTCCCCTGATGTACCAACTCCTTAAGTTTGAAATGCCCTCTAATGTCTGATCTGATGATCAAAAGTGGCGCGATGCACAATAGCACACACATTGCATCAGTCCGACAAGTCCTCATTGCGCCCGTGATGCCAACACAAATGGTTCGACGTAGTTTACCCAACACGTCCTCGACCATTCTTTGTATGCCTTTGGCCACTCAATCCTGATCATCCTAGAGCTTAACATATTCAAAATCTATGTGATGATCGTACCAGGTATCAAGAGAAGGGCATTTTCTATTGCTTCATAGGAAGTATTGTCAAAAACTCCGGAAATGTCAATGAACGCACACAGAGCTATTTGTCTATACCCGATAGCCTTCTCAATGTCAGTAACAAGACTATGTGTCACAGTATCAGTAGATTTTCCTCGTCGATGGGCAAATTGAAGTCGATGCAGTGGGAAGTTCACCAAGCTGTTCTCCCATATGTATCGATCCAATATTTTTTCCACTGATTTCAAGAAAACTGAACTGAGACTTATTGGTCGGTATGATTTAGACAATTGTTTGGATTTTCCCCATGCTTTTTGAATAAATACAACCCTCACCGCAGCCCTTTTTTCAGGTACATGTCCCAACAACAACAAAAGTCTAGCATTATGCAGTCTGGCCGGTGTACGGACAATGTGATCCATACCCTTTTGCAGAAGTCATGGAAACCAACCATCAGATTTGTATGGACCAAATGTCGATATAGCCCATTGTAATCGCTTTTAATTCAATAGGTCATTTGCTGTGTCAGGACCATCCTGTCAACAGATATGGCTGATGCTATCAAAACCAAGCAACCACGAAAATGAGTGTCAAGCAACAGTTTGCTATTTTCACTCGGATTCGTGGTATAGCTACCATCCGTTCTTCTCTGGGCACATATGCCGTTCTAGTAGTCTAGTAGGGTGTTTTTGAAGTCTAACTGCACCTGGAAGATCAGAAATCCTGCTGCAGTGTTCCCTCCAAGTACCAACTTTGGATCTTCACAGTTTTCTATTGAATTTTGATAAGGCTGCCTTGTAGGGTGACTAGTAACCCGTTGTCTTGGCATTGCTGAACAGAGCCTTAGCCTTTTAGCGCATGCTGCCAGGTATACTGTTTCACCGAGTGCTAATATACATTGAACAAAATATACAGGAGAAGCACAAACTTTCAAACTAAGTCTTACGCTGGCACTTAGACCTTTTAGAATTTTGTTGATAATTGTAGGCGTATAAAATTTGGCAGGAATATGTATGTTGATCAATATCCACCGGAAGTAAGTTGCCTGCAGGCAATTCAAATACACTTTTATTGGTAGTTTGACAGTCAGCATTGTAACGGAATAATATACCGAAACGAATATAGCGATTTTATAATGTTTTAATGAATTGCTTTCGCAATTAAGCACCCGACGTCCGATTCCTTGACAGAGCTGAAGTTTACAAGCGGCAAAGTGATATGTCATCTACTCTTTTTTTTTTTTTATTTGAAGGACTACACGAGTATTTGGAATTTGCGGTAATTTAATGTACGACACAACTAAATTATGTTTTCCATATTAAATATTTAGATATTGTCAATTGTAACAACAAAATAAATAAAATAATTAATAATATTCATTGATGATTTGTTGTACCAATTGCATTTCCTGTTGAATAAAAAAATCCAGTTTTTTTTATTTCATTAACTAATTTTTTAAATTTCCATTCATACATTCGGTTCAATTCAAAGTCTTGCCTTTAAACTTGCCTGGCAGTTATTAAAATAAAGTCATATTTATTAAAATTTAATAATAAATTATCATGTTAAATTACAACGAAATAAACGGCAATAAAAAACATTACAATACTTGTACTTGTAGGCGTTGCTTTTGAATAGTTTATTGTCATTGATTATTTTTAAACTTTAATCGTGTGTTATTTTCAATGTAGAAAAAGATGAAAACAAAAACAAAAACAACAACGACAAAACGTAAGGTAGAAAAAAAAAGGTGTGATATATTATTTTGAAATAATTTTTTATAGCCCTAAACAACAGTGGTTTGATTTGAATTGTTGAAACAAATAAGTTACAAGTCAGAATAAAAAGGTCGTCATTTGATAGCAAATTTTGTTCGTGCAAAAGTTTTACAAAATAATTCATGTTTAAATTTTTTTTTGATAAATGATTTATTTCCTTTAATTTTTGAGTGAATATTTTTGTATTTGTAATCGAAACTATTAAGCCCATGAATTGCGGATTCTTAAATGCAATAATTAGTTTCAAACGAGAATTTACAAAATTCTAAATGCTTTAGATTGATGTAAAGCAAGGAGAAAGCGACATACACAATATGAATCATATGACTGGCGTGGTCTATGAGTAACCTTATCCTTTTATACACACTGCAATTATGTTGATGTTAGTAAATGTCTCATAAGCCTTATTTCCACTTATTATTAAAATGATTTATTATTCGTGTGTTTGTCCAATGCCTGATATATCGTAAAATTAACTCTAGTACAAAATATACTATTATAATTTTTCTAGTTTTTTGACCTTTTTTTTATATTAATAACACTAATTATTTTAAGCCTAAGGTCTTTTTATATATTTTATATTTATTTCAATATTTCGCTACTCCTTTGTGTAGCTTCTTCAGGAAAATTGGTTTTTGTTTATAATAAAAAAATTTTTTTAAAAATTCACAATATAGGAAAAGTTCTTGTCAATGAAAATTCAAAATAAAAAAATATTAACAGCCATATTCATAAAAATATTAAAAGTCATATTCATAAAAATATATTCTGGATTTGAAATAGGTATAAATATTCGATTTTGTATTGAAATTTTTGTTTTTGAACCAAATCCAAAATACATTTTTACGAATATGTTACATATAATAAAATATTCAAAACAATAATTACAATAATAATAATCATAATAATAATAATAATAAAAATCTTTCGTCTATATCTTTTTTAATAATAACCTATATGTTTATAGTTCTAAAAATTTTTGTTCTGTCTCTAAATGTAATTCTATGTATAAAAATAAAAACTACAAATACAATTATAATATATTTAATCTCTTATTAACTAAATGTCTATAATTTTGAGCAACATTTGCTGTATCTGCCTTAAAATTAATTCTGTTGGTAATTGGTGTATTAATTATATGTAACATTTCTAACATATATCTACGTTTATAATTATTTTCCGTGTCTAATACTGATACATTCTCAAAGTTTGGATAGTGATTCAATCTAGAACAGTGTGAAGATAATGCTGTTTTTTGAGAATTTATATCCCTATATTTTTGATCAGACCTGTGTCCTGCAAGTTTGGGCATGTTTATTATATTTAATATGAAATTAATATTTGAAAAAATTTTAAATATATTTTTAAACAAAAAAAAAGTTAGACATTCAAACAAATTTCTGAAAAATCTAGGAAATCTCACGTTTACGTATACATACATGTATAAAAACTGTGAAAAAATTTTTAAGAACTACGGAGAAAGAAAAAATTAAGTAGCCATTGCCAAAGTTATTTGATACAATAAAAATTTTTTTTTATTCTAATCTATTAAATTTTTCTGATCCCTTTTACAATTATAATAAATAATAAATAATTATGTAACTATTTTTTCAATTATTCAACGCGAGTCAAAATGAATTGTGCGTATTAATTTATGTTTGTTTTATGGTTATCGAATAATAAAATGTTTATTGCATAAAGAAATATTTTGAAGAAGCTTTTTCATTTAATTTGTTTGCATCTTTCGTAATGCGTATCGATTTTGGAAGAGTTCTTATTTAAACATACTATGTTTCTTTCTTAGCTTTTTTTACAATTTGGTTAAAGGTCTACGGACGATTTCGATGTTAGGAAATGTACATATATACCAGCTAAACGATATAACAAACTTAGATAAATAATAAATAAATAAATAAGTGTAATTAATTTTGAGTGGCGTTAAATAAATAAATAAGAAAGAATAACAAATTTGTAAGCATATTTATAATAATCGAAAAAATTCATGGAATGTGTTTCTTGTAATAAAATATGCAAAAATATACCTTAAAAGGTAAAATATGCAAGGATATCTAAACACTTTGCCTTATCACCCATAACAACAGAAGTTTCCGAAATGGATTGTCTTTGCTTCCATACGTGTCAAAACAAAGAACGTGCAATTGCATATTTGCCGTTTCCCTCTTCATAACTTTGCATCACTACAAAAGAAATCAATTCAATTGGTATTATTAACCCTGGAACCATAATGTACGTAAATTTTATGTACAGTTTTTTTGTTCACATGTATATAAAAGAAGTGATCGGCATTCTAACGCCAATTCATTTTAGCTATGCTCTCATCAATTGTGCTGCTATGCTTAGAAGTGTTAAAGCAACACATATTTAATGTTTTATAGGAATTCACAGTATGCGCACTTAGCGACTGTACGTAAAACTTACGTATCGTTGGTAATAGAGGTTAAATTCTTGCACGTAATTTTTTCGTAACGTTAGCACACTACGAAAGAACAAGGCCGAGATGACTTCCGAGCTACTCGGTTTGCAGCACTGTGGATCATTGCGCTGTGTTTATGATGAAAACATGACGTTAGTCTCTTTTATGCCGATGAAAAATAAAAACGTAATATTGCTGTCATCAATGCACTATGAGGGATTATTTAGAGAAAAATGTAAATATTTTCAAATTATTTTACTTTTTATAAGAAAGTAATTTCAATATATACATATTTTTAATGAATTAAAAAAAAACAATTGAAATGAAATTCTACCGAAGATTTGTCATTTATTGAAATTTATCAAATTTATCGTTGGTATTAACGTATTATAAAATATCGTTATGGTTCCACGGTTAAAAGCGTCCAAATTGCGGCTTTTACAACAAAAATTTTTTGTTATTGCAACAAGTAAACAATAGTCTTAACAACCAAAATCATTTATTTAAAAAATTACAACAGCAATTGACAATCATATGAATAATAAACATTAATTGCAATTATTTAAACACAAATATTTAAAAAAAAAATATAACTACGCGCAGCAACTAAAAAAAAATATTCGCTCTAAAGCTTTATTTCCAGCATGTAAAAAAACAATGGCAACAATTAGATGATTCGAATGTGTGTGTGTGTGGCTGTGTGCGATATGGGGATCATAACTGGCATGTCGTAGATGGCAGCCCACACACCGGAAGTTGCTACTTTATGAGTTTCTTAAAAAACATTCAGATTAAAAGATATCAATTCAAAGAAGTGTAATAACTTATTGATGATTAACATCATCATTAACATAAACCTGAAACTTAATCATTCAATTGAGGTAAAAGCTGTAATTTCATCGTAAATCTTTTACCTTAAACTAATGCTCTGCATCAAGTGTTAAGATCTTGATAAAACCCTTTCGAGAAATGCTTTGTCTTTTCCCTTTTTTTTGTCGACAATAATAACGCTTTGATCATTTTGGCTGCAAGTTGGCTGGTTTCTTATTTTGTGATCATTAATCTTCAAACACAAACGAATAGATCATTCAAAAATGTTTTTCCTAAAATTTATTATTTTTTACACACACACACACACACACACACACACGCACTTTGCCTGTATTTAGCGTTTGTTTGTGAAATTGCCTTATTTTCGATTATAAATTGTTGAATTTGAAAATTCGTTTTAGAAAATTGTGCTTAATCAAAATCACCAAAAAGTGTATTCTTGCATGCTTTAGAAAACTCAATCAAATTTAAATATTTTTCATGCCCTAAATATGTTGCAACCTGCAAAGAGCAACATTGAGTGCAATAAGGGGACCAACTATTAAATAAATACGAAAAAATTGGAGTTTCGCATTGGCATCGAAGTGACCGTGAAAGAAACTACTTACACGGAGAAAACTGTTGTGCATTATTTATGCACAAGCTGTTCATAACTATAAAATGTTTACGTACATTTTTGAATATGCAAGTTTGCGCATAAATTATGCCTAATAATCATAACTTCTGCACAAATCTAATAAAAATGTGCACAGTTTGTGAACATTGTTCATAGCTTAATTATTTGAAAATTAAACACAATTGATCATACAACATATATGAACATTGTGCATTAACGACTATTAACACTTATTGTTCATGAGTTATGCCTACTTGTGCATAGATTTTGCCCAACACTTTGATATGTGTGTATCTTCTTCATAGGTTGTGCCCATTTATGCATAGATTATGAATAAGGCTCGTGTATCTGTACTGTTTTTTGCAGTATTATACTGTTTTTCGACATCAAAAACTGCGTACTGCTTTTCTCCCTCAAAATACTGTTTTTCGATACATAATAGAAATAAAAACGGCGAACAGCGAATTCATGCAATAATATTGTTTACTTTAAAAATAAGCATTCTCCTCGGATTCGTCGCCAGCCGTCAACTGCCTCTGTTGTGCGTTGGCGGTTGACGTCGAATCGTCGCACAGCAGAAGTTTGCGATTGGTGGCGCCGGTGAAGATAATCGCGGCAGGCATCGACTTTTGCTGGCATTGCTCATTCAAATTGTTTCAAACGACAAATACAAAACAACCACAAAAGCTGATTTTGATGGAAATGATTGTTAAGTTTTTTTTTATATATTAAATAAAATATATACTGCGAAAAGAACTGTTTTTCCAAATCGATTTACTGCTTTTTTAAAAAATTTCAGTGAAATGTACTGTTTTTGGTCCAAAAAAATATACCAGCGTTAATTATAAACAATGCGTACACATACATATGGATAATGAGTATGCATTAATTGCAAGTTAGTTTCACTTATGGTCTTTGTGTCAAGAGTGCCGGTTGTGTTTAGAAGCGACAGTAGTTAAAGTGTGTTATATATCTTTTAATATTATTTAGAAATAGTATATAATTGTGCAAATTAAGAAAACCAGAGCTAAGAATTGAGTTATTATCATATATTTATCACTGCAGTTAAAAATTATGTATTAAAATCCATTACAGAAATTGAATTTCCGAAACCCTTTGAGCTTCATCCAATATTAAGCACTAGACTATGTTTTATGATAAGAATTTTATAGAAATGTGAAAAAATTAATGACTTTATAAATTATATAAAATAAACATGTTAATAGTGTATATATAATATAAATTAATATGTGTATATATAATATTAGTTAGTCCCCGTCCATATTGTGAAGCATATGCTGCAAAAGTTTTTTGAATTCTCTTTTGAAAGTGCAGCAGTGTCCATACATGAATCTTTTGCTTCATGTTTAGTATTTTTTATTCCGCCCTTCTATCTTCTTTTTTTAATTTTTTTTGACATTTCTCAATACCGAATGTAAATATAAAATAACTACCCTGTGATAGAAGGTGTGAATATTTTTTTTTGGATACACATTTGAAGCACAAGGTATAATTTGAAGCAAAATGGACGCTAAGAAGAAAAATTATATAATAATTTTTATATAATTTTATATTTTTTTTTTAAATTTTTGATTATATTTTACAAAAAATTAACAATAAAACAGGTTAGCTATTATTATGATAGAAGTTAACAGTATACCAAACGAAAAGAAATAAAATGAAACGTCAAATACACCTCATCTCAAAAGATGCAAGATGTACATCACACAGCGTACATACTTCCACTCCTCTTCCCCTTCTCATCAACAAACTCAAAAGTTTTGCAACATATGCTTCACAGTATGGACAGGGACTTATTAAGCACTTGTACTTTGAAATAATCGACATTTGAAAATAAAATGAATTTTTGTTTCTTTAATATGAGCAGGAGGTGTAAAAATATGTCCTATTTGTTCAGAATCTATGAAAATGTTGTTCATAAAACTATGCCCAGTAGTTCATAAAACATGCTCATAGCGCTGAACTTAAGTTATGAACAAGTGTGCATGGATTATGAACAACTGTTCTTGGTCATTTTCCGTGAACAGTTTGTGCATAAGTTGTGCCCATAGCGCATAATTTCTGCACACAATTCTTTCCGTGTATCCAGAAAAATGCTATAGCAGAACGATTTCTTGTCGTATTAGTAAAACGCAGGCCATAAAGATAAATATCTACCAACAATGGTGATATTGATGTGAAGAACCATTCAGTGAAGATGTAGAGGGTGGAATTTAAATCTTTTTCTTGGACCAGTGCTCAGGATATGACTCCTACGTATGCATAAGTAAAGCAGTTAATGTTGGGAAGTGACAGATGGTGAAGTGATAAAAAATTCTAAACAACTCTGCTTTTCGTGTTTTTTGAGAATTTGTAAAATTTGATTTGTTGAATAATGTTAGAAGAATCTAGACACGTTTAATTTTAAGCTAAATAGAGCCATTTTATTTATTATTTTACCTCGCCGATATTGTATAGCTCAAGTACCGACTGTTCGTGCTGACACAATTTACATTTTGATTTATTTTTTGGTCTTCCCGGGGATTTGAAACGCGGATCTTCTGGTTGCAGTGTCAACACGAAAAGGGTATAATAGTGCAGCGAAGAAGAAGGCAGACAGTAAAGTTATTAAGGTTACTTTTGAATTCTTACACAAATTACTCAGAGTTACGGCATCTCTAGTGTTAAGATAAAGCATTAACTTTAAGTTTATTATTTGACGGACGCTGACGTGTACACATTATTATAGACATCATAATGTTCATCAGTTAAATTTCTGGTGACTGTAGTAGATTTTGAACTCACACCTTTCGGGCTGCAGAGTCAACGTGGGAACACTTCAGTCAAATACACGTTACTGTGACAATGTGTAGTGTGCTTAATATGTGGTTAAAGTATTCACAGTGCGTTCCATGCAACCGATGAAATAAATATTCTTATTTTTCTTTTTGTTTTTTAACGTTTATTTGGTTAACAATCTCCTACACAATACCGATGTAGGAGGGCCTTCTGATGTGCCTGTGGATCGGTATCAAGCTAAAGCCGGTACTGTTCGCCAAACCTTCCAACCATAACTAATGCACATCAGAAAAAATACGAGATTTTATGATTTAGTCTGAAACTGGAGCCGAATGTAGGACTTTTTTTTTTTTTTTGGTTTTGTAGTCAACCTGCAGACTACTTCAACCATTGCCACCCTTGACTATAAATAGACATAATAGTATTATGTGATCTATTATACTCCTTGTCTTTTTTTGGATCACTATAAAATATTTATATTTGAGAAGTTTAATTATTTTTAAGAATTATTATGCACATATGAATTTTCTGAATGCTATATGAATTAACGGTAATTCTAATTTCTAAATTCGAATGATTATATTTCTATTAAAGAATGAAGGCCCCTCTTATATGCGTTATATGACAGCCCTGCTTCATTTCATTGATTTTTCTTTAATAAAATATCGAACTACAAACTTCTAGACAAACAAATACCTTGAGGTCTTCACGACATGAACGAATATTTCATGGTACAACAACCCTAGAAATAGCAACAAAAAAAAACATTGGATAGAGGACTCATTATTGTCACCAAACAAATCTCTGCCACAGAGCATCACAATCCGTCTGTCCCTTAATTTTCTTTGAGTATTTTCCAAAACAAAATATTTATCTTTAAACAAAATTTAAGCGAAAAACAATTTAAAAAAAGTATTTTTTTTTTTTTTTTTTTGGGAATATAAATTAGTTTAATGTTTAGTTGTCGTTGGTTGGCGTGAAAAGAAACAACAATTATAAAAACCTGAAAAATGTATTTTCATAATAAAAAATATTATATGCGGATAAGAAGGACAGAGTTGTAGTTTCATTTCTATTTTATTTAGTTATTTTGGAAATGTGTGCCAAGTTTTATAGGTTTTCATGCCGCCAGCAACAGCCAATTGTCAAACACCAAACATTTGTTGTGTGTTTTTTTTTTGTTATACAGTGACAATAGATATTTAATGATCAATCATCGTGATTATTGAAATGATCATGATGATCGTGTTGGAAACAGAAACACAGGGGAACTGAAATAAAAATATATGTTTACGGGTCGATCTGTATCCCTTAAATTAGGTGTATCGTCGCATCTTTTTTCAGTTTCAAATGTTTGTCTTATTTTCTTTAATTTTAATTTTTTTTTTCTTAAATGAAATGTTGATCCATTAGTTTGACATGATTTACTGTGAGCACGTTGCTTGCAAACGAATTTCAAATATTTTTAGAATTTCAGTAGTTTTTTGTTGTCTTTGGGAAAGTTGAAAAATATATACTTTTAACCCTCTAATGGAGGATAAATAATCATGTTGCTAATAATAAAATGATAAGACGGTTTAAAGGTGCTCTTTTAACTTTATAACATATTATTTGCAAAAAGGTTAAATTATTTGTTTAGACGAGTATAACAAAGAGATTTAATAAACGTACTTCAACGTTAGATTTAATATTGAGGTAATCGTAAGGTGTACAATTTCGCAACATGTACCGTGTACACTCAAAATTTATTCAATATTTAAAAAAGTATTATAAATTATTTTAGAAAAAGTGTAATTATTTTTTTTTTGGAATCGATGAATTTTTCACATTGTTTTTTGCCAATTAGATTCCTTCATACGATGTTGTCGTTTCTTATTTCTTGTTTTAGAACACACTTCCTGTTTAAATGCGTACAATTGAAGGTGAAAAATTTAAAATGAATATTAATAATTTAATTAAAAAAATAGTCGACTAAATTCGGAAAGTACCATTCATTTAAACGGTTCGAACAAAACTTTAATTGCAGAGGTGCCGTCTGTATGTATTTTTAAAAAAGGCATGACTTTTGCAGCAATTAACCGGGTAAATCGTTTACACTAGCCTCTCTTAATTAAAAGACCGCCCGCCAAATGCAGAGTATGTTTTAGAAATTCATTTTGTGACATTAATATTAGCCGATGAACAGAGTCTCTACATAGATTTTTCTATGCAGCCAACGGTAAAAGCAACCAGAATTGAGATTAATATTCCATACAATATTTTCTTTCCATTATCATGAAGAAAGTATCGTATGTAGTATAAATGCACATGTACCATTTCTACCTCTGCTCGAGGGCAATTTGCCAACATTTGTCTTCTCTACGGTTGATTGCTCGAATAGCCTAGTGAGTAGTGCGCTAGTCTAGCAATCTGTGCGTTATAAGCTCTACTCATTGTACCAAAGAATCTGATCATTTTCATTGCAACAAGTGAAAGTTAATGTACTCAGCATAATTTTATTGTACATACATACATGTATAACATTTAATAAATAAAGAAGGAAAAACAATTTCGTTTGAGTGGTTGTAGAGCGCAAAAATGCTTCTCATTATTTCCATTTTTTTTTAAAGAGAAATAACAATGATTGCCTTACAGCCATACCTAAACAAGATCGAAAAGCGGAACGTTTTTTCCGCTTAGCTTTTGCGCTGAAATGCCATACCTAAATAAATTAGGCAACGCTAGGTCCAAACGATCAAAACAGGGTTATCAAACAAATAAATATAACAACCCTGATTATTTTAACAATAAAGTTTATTGGTGTTTGCGATTTTTAAATAAGCATTTTATAAAAAAAAGTTTAAACAATGAGTTATATGGACGATTTAAAGGATTTACTTAACACCATTTTCTAATAACAAATATTTTTTATGTTTATGTTTATTTCTTTCACTTTCTTTATTTGCAACTTACTTCACTATTAAACTCACTGGCAAAATCGCATTTTCGAATTGCAAAGCGTTGCCGTTGTGTTGACGCCGCATTATTTCGGTATGCTACATACAAATTGTATGGGCATGAGAATTTTTGACAGCTAGAAAACGCTTTCCGCTCTTGTTTAGATATGGCTGTTACTAGTAATGGTGATGACAGGGGAGGAAGATATAGATAGAAGAAGCTTCATTATTTTTACAACTCTGCTTTTGCACGTTTTTTGTTTTTATAGCATTATTCCAGCGCCTCTGATGTCAAGGAAAGGCATTCGATTTTTAAAACTGTATTTGATTATCATTTTATTAATTATTTTACTTCGCCGATGATGCTACGTAATGAAGACGATGTTGATGTTACTTGTGGATTAGTATGAGATCCAGGCTTTCTCAACTAGGTGGCATCGTTACGCCGGGCGTCTCTTTCTTGCTCGTATCAATGTTTAGTTATGTTTTGTTTTTTGTTGAGAGTGTCAGAACCTACTTTTGTTTCTGTTTCTTTGCAAATACTTCTCTATTTCAGTACATGCTTTTGATATAGAGAACATATTTACACAAACAAAAATGCGTGTGTACAACAACACCAACGCTACTACATAGTTGAATCTGCCTTGTACTGGAGCCGGTACTGTTGCAGGCCCTTTTACATTGCAATATTGAGTAATACGATATGTCAAAACCTTAAATCAAATGCGAAAATATATATAGTGTAAAAACAATATGTTATGAATCTGACCAAAAATACGGATGGGAATTTGACAGTCGTATGGCTCTCTCTGGTTTTCGTGTAAGCAACAAAAGAAAATAACGAAACAACAAAAAAAGTCATTTGCTTCTAAACCGGTTTTGTTCTTACTACTTATACTTTTCATTTCATTTCAAGTGGTATAGTGTGAAAGCAAAATGTAATATTACTTTAGATATTTTGACAGTCGCACCAAATCTCATTAGATTTCTCTCTAACAAAGGGTTATGTAAGTCGTAAGAGTTGTATTATAGTGTGAAAGGGCCTTCAGTGACAACAACTAACACAAAGTCCCACTAATGTATATCAGAAAATTTCGAAATTTTTATGATTAACGGCCCTTTTCACAATTTCCGATTAAAAGTTAACGTGGACTCAATGCCAACTTTGGCATACAAGACATTTTTAATTTTTTAAAATTTATTTACAAATCTTTTTTAATTAAAAATTATTGTCTTAAATTTCATTACAATTTTATTAATATGAAGCAATTTGTCACTATAATTTCAATGTACATAAGAAAAGAATTATTTTTTATGATAAAAAATTGCTTGGCGTTTTATTTTAAATTATTGTTATTTATATTAAATTTTTTTTTTATATTTGCGACCAATTTAAATTTTAAAAACATATTTTTTTTCGAGAAGAATTTTTTTTTTAAAACAATATCTTTTACCTGAAGAAACTACACAAAAGAGAAACGAAAAATTGTTAATTTCTATTAAAAAAACGAAAAAGAACTTGAACAGGATAAATGGGTGAAAATTATTATTAAAATGAGGTAAAAAAAAACCAGAAAGATAAAATAGCTCAGGTTATTATCAACACTACCTGTCAATATGGTGTCACATGAATGGTGGGTTTCAAATTTTATAATTTTCTTTTAAAATTAGAATTGCAAAAACACAAACAGATGTTGAGACTTGTATACATGAACTGTACATCGATCAAAATGAGACACAAACATTATTTTAAAGCACTGACTTTGATATTATTTTACTTTAAAAAGTACGGTAGTACGCCACTAACAAATTCGACACTCTCACACATATTTCCCCAATTATTGAATTATACTTCGTACAATTTTTTTTTCAAATATTTCCAAAACAAAAAGGTAAATTTTTAAAACGTTAATCACGGTGTAGGGCACGTTTTGAATTTTATTTTTCAAACCAACAGTCTATTGTATTGACACAGCGTGCATATCGTCGTCATTTTAATGTGCGCATTGCACCCACACCAGATTTAACAGCTCCCGACAGTTTTCTTTGGGGATATTTGAAAGAAATAGTGTACGTTAACAAACCAAGAACCATACTACAACTAAAAACCAACATTCGAAATGAAATCATGGCCATTACATCCGAAATTTTGCGAAAAGGAAAAATGGAAATGAAAAATATGCTACAAAGAGCACGCATGTGCATGTGAGTTATGATAATGTACTAAAAATAGTACTTATCATCACTAATCTCTTCTTCATCAGTATCATTAACTTTCCTACTCAGGAAAGTAACGGTACAAACCTGTTTAAGTAGATTTAAGAACTTTTTATATTGATAAGTTTTAGTTTTGTGTTTTAGAATTAGTCATATAAGAACATTTGATCAATAAAGTTTAATTTATGTTTAATAAACAAAAAATGTATTTATTGTAATTATTAAAATTACGTAATTTGTGCGAAGCAGTAAATGACATCACTTACAGGATATAATTTTTCATAGCTTGTTGCAAAAAATTCCCCAATAATATACTGTATTTAAAAAAAAATTATAATAATCGCATAAATAAAAAAGTTATAAATTATTTAAACCATATAGCTCATTCTGCGCCACCCTGTATAACATATGCCGAAATAGGCGGGCTTAGTTCTTGATAAACTTATGATAAGTTGGCTTATTCCTATCAGAGAGGAAATATTGTGTTGCCGATTTTGCACATTTTTAACCTTTTTACACTTAAAATATATAAAAATTTCTTATTTGTTTAGCTGTTTATCGTAGAAAGAATCCATCTTGCAAAAATGATGCATCTGATTTGACTCGTGTGTTAATAGATTTGGAAAAAGAATTCCAAGGCTTCAGAAAGACGAACTGCAATATACATAAATTCAGTAACACACAACCGTAAACACGATCATCCATTAATATAAATTTTATCTCTGTTATTCCTTATTCTTTTCATTCGCTACATGCAACTCACGCTTGTGAATGTTGCATATTATTACGGTTTAACAGTTTGAAAAAAGTACAATCGGAACAACAAAATCATAAACTATAAATGACAGTTATGATCGGTTTTTATGGGGTACTCTACACCTTTAGCCAAAAAAAAAAAAATTACAACCGCCAAACATGGAGTTTTCAAAGTAGAAAATAAATATTAAAAGTGCACGAAAAAAGGAGAAGCTGTTTTGTGGCACATACTTGGCATAACAAATGCGACTGTTTAAATGAAAGATGACATAAATTGCATTTAAATATTGGTCACTGTAATAAAATTTTAACGGATATGTACGGACACTCCAGAAAAGGAATAAAAAACAAAATATACTACAATAATAAAAACAACAGGAATAAAATGAACAGTTGCACAGACAGAAAGTCAAATGGCTGGTTGAGTGCTTAAGTTATTTGGCTGGTACAATTTGATAGCAAACACCGGCATATAAATAATAAAAACAGGGCATGAAATCGTAATGTTCTTCATGCTTTTTAAAGAGACACAGTTTGGCCATAACTTGTTAATTATTTTAATATTAAAAATGGAAAAAGCATTTGCAAGAGTATTTTAACTGTGCGCTATACTTTCAATAAATTTTGGGATAATATTTCATTAAAAGTTGTATATATAAATTCATAACAACTGACACAAAACCTCAAACGGGAGGATAAATTTCGCTGATAAACTATATTCCGAGATGATCGCGACCATTGAGAATCATGATTATACGCCAGCGATCGGACAATTATAAATTTCCATGCTGCTGTGGGGGCGGGCGTCTCCCAATTTGCACCAATTTGATAAATACTGAACCCACTTCTAAGATCTGCTGAACCTGTAGGTACTTAAGAGTTTATATCAAGGTGCTGATGCACCTTACATAGTAATGGATACACTAAATCAATATATGCTCCACCGTTAATCTGTCACGTCAGTAAAATAACATAATATATTGGCTATAGAGCGTTAGCATTAGTTTTTCAATGCCGCCTAGAGCGTGGGTGTTTTCGCAGACAAGCTATGACAAGCTTTGCAGATTGTGCGTTGTTTAAAAATATAAAAAAGAGAGAGCTTTTGAGCTAATCAGTAGCCGTAAAGCAAATATAATATAAAAATAAAAGATTTTACTTAATTGTTAAATTATATCGAAACGCTTCTTGTCTCCGATCCCTAACATCTCTCTCGATCAAGGATACAATATTAAGGAAAATATTTTTGTATATTATAAATTTAATTAGAAATATTATCGTACGAGTAAACAGTTGATATTTTTTAATGAAATATTAACATCCAACAATTCTCCAATTTTATTATCACTCCGTTACTAAATACCTTAGACAAACTTATAAAAATCAGAAGTACTAATTGAACTGGGGCAAATCATCGCATTCGAAATCGAGTACTTTGTCATCGAAATGTAGTTAACGTGGATCACGACAATCGTTATCGAAACGTATATACTCGAAGTTGCACTCGATTTGTAATCTACTATCGAAAACAAATAAACACTAGCTTTTTCTTGCGAAACAAGAGTAGTAGCATTCTCCAGATATTATTGCAAAATTAACGTTAAAAAAATAATTTTAATTGTTCTTAGGGAGAATGAATATCAGCACAAAGATTGTATAATAACTAGTGCAAAAATTAAGGACAAAAAAATAAACAATGAAAAAATCGCTTCCAGAACAAATAGAAATAAAGTATAAAAATAAAAATCGTTCACTTCAAAAGACACAACTTACTCAGGTAATGAGAAAGGTGTATTTTTTTTACTTTTTTGGTAAAGTTCGGTAAAATGAGGGTAAACTAAAATTTATCTAAATAAGAGACTAAAATGTACAAAAGTAAGAGAAAGCGTAAAAAACATAAAATTTAGCATAAAATAGGTCTGTTCCAGGTGCATAAGAAAAGTGGCCGAAGTTTTTTGGAATAAAAAGAAAATTGCTCTCAGAATGTGACAAAGTTGCCCAAAATATCTTAAAAGCAAAAAACACAATCGAACATTTTGAAGTACTGGTGCTGCTTACATTCTCAAATAAATTTTATTTTTAGCGATTTTAGACGTTTAAAATGCATAATATGTATTTTAAAAGCAAAACATTTGCAAAAAGTGATTGAAAATACACTGAAAAAAAGAAAAAAGCAATTTTTTTTATTAAATAAAATGATAAATATGCACAAATATATGTACTTACAACTTCAGGTTTATTTGAAAAATCTTCCATTTAGCTTTTTCATAAATTTTTAACTAAAAACATATGTCGTTTCTTTGGAAATTTTTTGATTAATTTCTCAGTTTCATATGTAAATAAAAAACTGCCGATAATTTAATTCTAGCCCGAACTTACCCAAAGAAAAAGTTCGTGCAACTTTGTACAGGAAATGAAAAATTTTCTGCCAAAATTGCACAAAAATTGTTATCGGGAACGCTTCTGGGTAAATTTGGAGCATCTTACACGTAATTCATTCAAAGATAAGCTGGTTGAACATTTCTCGCAAGTGAACTATCTAGATCCTGAATATATGTATATATATACCAACTATATATTTGGCCCTATGGGGTAGTTTGGTTAATTTTGTAAATAAATAACATAAATATGTGCGAGTTCGGGCACTTTTGGTATGCACCTTGAACAGATATGTAACGGGTGTCCCAACAAGAACGCAAGATTTAAATTTTAACGAACTCCCTTCGCTGTCCATGGTCAGCTGGCTTCAGTTCCTGAGTCAATTGAACTTTGTATGCATGAAGATGCAAACCTTTCGTCAAAATTCGCTGCATAGTGGATTTGGAGACACCAATTTACATCACTAACAGACCCAGTTTCGGCAAATTTATCCATTAATCTCTTTACAGTTAACTTTTTTGGAGCATTATTGTGACCCCAAATTGAACGCAATTTGCGAACTGTAGCCGCAAAACAATGAGAATGCGTTGTTCATTCGTGTAGCGCTCCTCGTATCTTCTACTAGCAAACAATAACAATTGTTCACATGTCAAACAATGACACTTCGAATGGCGCCAAATTGAAATCTTGCGTTCTTGTTCGGACACCCTTTATATGACCATTAGGGGTATAATTTATTCCCATTTTTTGCAAATATCACAATGGCCTTAGCATAGTCGAACAGTCCATTGAAAACTATTAAAAAAAATTATATTAATTTTGCGCGGTTTTCAAAAAAGGTCACCGACAAAACGCGGTAAAGTTGGAAAATTATTTGGAAAAGATCTATTCAAAAAATTTTTTATTATCCTATGGTTTTTTGTTGAATATTGTATAATAACGTATTATTAATATTCGGTGTTTGTGTTTAATAATTTTTTTTTCATTTATTAATAAAATATTTAAAATTTTTTTATTAAATATTCGCTATCGCGTAGTGCTAGGGCGAAAATTTGTTTATACCCCTAATAACCATGAACGTATAAAACAAAACTACAGGGTTAAAATATTTCTCATAACCACCTTCAAACAGTTTCTCCAACATTTTATTACAATCTGCATTCGGCTTGTCATTTAGATTTAAATTCCTAATATATAAAATTTCCCTTGATTTTTTTTATTTTTTATTTTTATTTTTGGACATCAAATTCTTATGTTAAGTTAATGTTTTCAATGATCTCTCTTAAAAAAAAAATGTTTGTAGTAAAACTATTAAAAATACAACTAAAAGCTTTTAAAAGCCAACAAACAGATAATATTTTTGTACTGTTAATTTCATTGCGAATAACTATCACAATGCAGCTTATAAGAGAATGAAATCATGAATTCAGTCATGATAGCCCAGTTAACCTTTTTTAAAATACATTCTTTTAAAGTTTGCTTTATAAAAATTTTTTGGCAAACATTTTGTATATCACCGCACAGATGTTAAAAAGTTTTAAAACCGTGCTGGTCTAAATGAGTGTGTGCGTTTTAGTTTATATGAGCAAATGATGGCTGGCTGTGTTGCGCTTGCTCATGCATCTTAAGCCTTGAGGTTTTCTGGTTGCATGTGAGTAAAATTAATGAATGGGAGCGCCCGTCTTTAATTTTTTTTTTTCGTTTTGCAAAACTTTTCACAACACACTACTTTTTTAAATCATGCCAGGTTTATTTTTTTTTTATTATATATTTTGCTTTTTCATGGTACTTCTCTCTTCTTAATTTGTGTGGTTTTGATTTTGGATTTTTTTTAAAGAAAAAGTTATAAAAGAATTATGAACAAGATAGAGGGACAGACGGACGAACAGATCGACTTCAAGTTCCACTACTACTAATACTACTACCACTATCACAACTTGAATCAATTCCGTAACATCACCATTACATGACCACGTTAAAACGAAAACAAACCAAAACTGAAAACACCCTCACTTCTTGCTGCACCTTTTCTCCTCCTGCTTTTGTGTTGCAACACCTTTATTATTGTTTTTGGCTGTGTATGTCTGCCTCCAACCCTGCTCTTTGACTGCGTTTTTCTTCGCATCCGCTTTGACACTGAATGCATTTTGTTGGCTACAACCAGTATTAGCGTGGGCAGCCTCATTCATAATTTTGTTTTTAATTTCAATCTTTGTGATTTTTTTGTCTTCATTAAACTCTTTTCATTGCTAGATTTGTCGTTGTTGTTCTTTTTCTTGCTATTGCTTCGTTGTTAGTGACTTCAAGACCAGTGCTGGTATCTTTAGATGGAACAAAAGTACCGTGAGCTGTTCCAGAAAAGTTAAACAGCGCAAAAAAACAAGAAGAAAAAAAGTAAAATAGCACCGCAAAATATGTTTCAAAATTGCGTTGTGCGCAAAAAACAATCATTAAGCAATTTATGAAAATGTAAAGTGTAAAAACTCGAAATATAATTTAAAATTTTTACCTCAAAATAAACGTATTCTCTGATTAAAGTAGTTATGGGAGGAATTTTGAAAAAACAAAAATTTTTTAAATTTAATATAGTGTTAGCTTTTTTAAACCATTCTTTATATCTTTGGTAATTGCAGTCGCAATTTGAAGAATTATATATCAATGTTTTTGCATCAATGGCCATTGACTGCAAGTATTCCACTCTAATATTTATCCACCAGATCTATGTTTCTAGCGCCCTAATGTAATGCCCTAATATAAAAAATATCCCTCCTAATATAAAATATCTAAAATTAATTACGAGCCACTAACCATTCACTGAAGTCACCAATTTCTTAAATATATAGTATATGTATTATGGATTTGTCAATTGCCGAACGACGCTCAAGAGACCCTCCCTCGATTCATCGAAAGTAACGCGTACTTTTCCCATAAAGAAAATATTTTATTTTCGAGTTTATTAATATTAAAGAAGATATATTAACAATTATTTGTCCAAAGCTACACAGCCGCCAGAAATATAGCCGACTTGAACACCGTCGAAATATAATTGAGTAAAATTTCCAATATTTTATTTTACCTTTATTTTTTTAATTCTTTTTGTATTATAAAATGTTTCTTCAGGAATTATTGAATTACTTTCTTAGCATTACTTCATGTATTTATTTTTTTCCACCTTTAATTTTCTGACATTAGGGTTGCATATTAAAATGGTATAAACAGAGATATGTTGGATTATTACTAGAACGGGATAGTTGAAGGGAATGGCAATTGGTGCAATTGACGGAACGTTGGTCTTCTTGAGATAAAACCATATATATAGCATACTTTTTTTTCTTGGACCAGCACTCAGGAAATGAGAGAAATAACAGAAGAAACTTCACTATTTTACACATCTGTTGTATTAAATTTTTTTGATGTTTCGCTTTTAGTAATTATTTTACTTCGCCGGTGGTACACAATACCGACGAAGGTGGGCGTTCTAATGTGGCTGTCGATTGGTCACAACTGAAACCGTTATTGTTCAGTGTATAGTGACTATGCCTTCGCCACTGAAACCTTCCGACTACAACCGACACAAAGACACACTAATGCAGATCAGAAAAAATGCGAGATGATTTCATCATTTAGTCTGAAACTGCGGTTGAACTGAGGAAATTTTTAGTTTTGTAATCAACGTGGAGACTACTTCAGCCATCTTTTTTTTATTTTTTGTCTTGGACCGGCACTCAGGGGATGACCCCTACACATGCGATGCATTGTGCTTGAACTAGGAAATTAGGTTATGGGAAGGAGGATAGAGGGAGTAGTGTTTATTGACATTTGATTTAAATCTTCCCAAGCTAAAAGTGACTTAACATGTTCAATTGCATCAGTCTTAATTCTCATTAGTGCAAACACTAACTTATATCTAACTTATGAGTGCTGTATAATATATACAGAAGGCTACAGCGAAACTTCTCCGTAAGTTCTCTATTGTATTCAGTATTAAATTCTCCACTGTCTTAGATCTATCTAACTTTTAGGAGCTGCTGTTTCATTAATAAGCCTACAGCAGGTATCACAAAAGTGTTAATATCATAGTATGCTTTGACTTTTTCCAACACATTGATTGGAAACTTCCTTAAAATTAGAACTTAAATCTAGTGAAGCAGGGATTGGATGGTGCATGTGCAAGGAGGATGGAAGACTGACGCTAGGCTATTATTATTCGATAGAATAGTTTTTGAATTAACTTCAGAGAAAAGATTTGTGAGAAATAATGGTTGGTTCATTGTAAATATTAGCCTTGATTTTTGGATAAACTGGTTTAGAGAGATACACCATGTAATTCTGGGATGCATAAACCATATTCTGGGGAATAATTTGAAAAGGCGATGGCCTACCTTCGGATTAAATATGTATGATACTGAAAAATAAAAAAAATCATAAAAAAAAAATTCGAGACTTCAAAGAAATAGTTAGTTTTTAATCTAAAAAAAATCATTAGATGTGCAGCACAAAAACACAAAAAAAAAATTATGAAGAGCACTGAAAAAATACGCTTTCTAAAAAAGGGGTATTTAATAAAATTGCGCGTTTTTGAAAAGGCCCAAAAAATACCCGAAAAGCATCAAGATACCATCACCGTTCAAGACAGTTTAGGATTTTCGGTTTAGCTTTTTATACCCAACTTAAGTATGATTAAAGAAGATATAAATCAATTTCTTTGGTCTTTGTATCAACGGTATCAGTAGTCCCGCTTTTACTGAACTTCTCGGTGGTGTTTTTTAGTGGGAACTTGAAAGCTAACTACGGATTTCGTGCATTAGAAGTTGAATGCATTCAAATAGAGAATGTTAAATATCATAGACTACAGGCTGGGGTACATGGAATTCGTCATCCGTCATACTTGGAATTTTTCAATTGACAGCCAAGTTAAAATACATGGTTTCTTATGAAACTTGTCACATTCAGTACGTCTCCGTCAAAGCAAAGTACGAAAGTTGGCCAACTTTTAACTTTTTACGTACATTGAGTACTTTGACAGCTACGAACAGCGTTGCCGTTGCAGGTTATTTTCATTGTTTGATTTTTTAAGGTGGAGATGTAAATATTTTTTTAATTTTCTTTACTTTTTCCAGCTTAAGTAATACTCAATACGTAAATTGTACTTGTAAAGTTTTGAAAACAGGTTTTTAACACCCTTTTGTTTTATTAAAACTCGTTTCCGTTGTAACAAAAAATTTAAAACTGCTGCAGCAGAAACAAACATAGAAGAACACAGTATTTAAATTCAAAATAGATAGGAAATTATTTGCAAGGGTTTGTTTATCTTAAATTGAAATGGTGTATGTATATAATGTTTTTATATAATTTTTTTTTTAATTTGTGACTAGTATAAAAGAAATTGAAGACTTAGTTTTATAAAGTAAAACATATTGTGGAATTTTTTTTTATTTTTTAACTTTTTAAAATGGTAACGCTGGCCATGAGTTGATACCCGTCAACAAAGTACTCATTGTGGCAACCTCTTCCGTCGGTACGTTAATGTGCTTTGAAAAAGTCGAAGTATGGCGGATGACGGTTTCTATGTTCCCCGGTCTTAAGCAAAATCTTATCTCTGAAGTTGGCAAGTGTTACCACCAGAAGTATGCCCTGAAATCGTTCAGAAAAAATCCCATCACTACATTGCACATACCACTGAAGCTTTGTAATTGAGGTGCACCTAATCCTGCTTTTATACGATCTTTTTCGACGATTTTGAAATAACACAATAATTACAATAATAATCTCATTCTATTTTTACGCGAATAAATATATTTTTAAAAAATTTTCAGTTTTTGTAGTTCAAACATATCGTTTGTACACAAGAGCTGCCACATAATTAGTATAACTTTCATAACTGGATTATTTTATATACTTCTTCAAAGTTTTTCCTTTTTTTTTAAATACATGTATAATACATTATATTTATTACATTAAATATTGATAGATACCCCATACTTAGTCGTAAATTTTTATTCAAAGCAAAATAAACTTTCATAATGACATACATATGTATGCAGTTATAATCCCAATAAATATATTACAAATGATTTTATAATATTGCTGTAATTTCTTTTTTGTTTTCTCGCCCATACACAGTAGGCGTTTATTTCAAATAAAATTAAATCAATCCAAAATCATACAGAATCGTGATTTTTCAGATGGAAAAAATGAATTTTTTGGATGTACAGCATCCGTATATGAAATAAACTCCCTTTAGGGGTCTTCCATATCACTTTTGAAATGGGAAGATTCAAATCGAATGTCCATAAACACTCCTCTCTCTATTTCGCTCCCATAACCTCATTTCCTAGTTCCGGCACAAATCAGCGTGTGATGACACTTACGTCCCGTGAGGATCGGCAATAGATAAAAAGAGCTGGTTGGAGCTTTATTAAGAGTACCTATGAACCACTTGCAATATCTAATCATCGATCGATAGATGTTTGATTTTTATATGGTTAAATTTATATATAACTAATCCAAATATAATAACGTCCCAAAAAAAAGTCGTGCTACGCCATTTGAGGAATTGGTACAAAAAAGTATTTGCTTCCGAAAGTAAGACGACCATTATACGAAACATTGGACTGATACAAAAAATGGGATTATGTTCAAAAGAAACCGTCTATACTATTTTTACTCAATTCACAAGCTCAGTCGTATGGTTTATCGTTCAAAAAAAGACGATATGTCTTTATGTTTTGGTGCCAAAGTACCATATGAAATCAGGGAACTTGTTCCCGAAACCCGGTCATTCGCGCGGGCACAACTTGATCATCATTAAGAGCCCTTCCATTTGTGGTCGATTTGGCAGCGACTCGCACTACGCATTACAGAGAAAATTCGTTTTTTGGCCCAACAGAACGTATGTGGAGAGGACTTCCCGCAGAGGTCTTCCAAATTCCAATCGTATGTCAATAAATACCACTCCCTATACCGTTTCTCCCAAAACCTTATTTCCTACTTCCAGCATAATTCACCGCATGTGTAGCGGTCATCCCTTGAAACTGGTTCAAGAACAAAAACAATTGACTCAGGCCAATAAATTCTTGTCGACCAGTGTTATTTTTCTTCCAGTTAAAATTTTTTGTAAAATTTCGGTGCGTAATTTTTAATGCTACAAAAATAAAAATTAGCTCAAACCAGAAAATAGGTGGTGATGAAATGATTAAATAGTAGAAATGTATGGTATTTGCTACGTATTTTTTCGTTCTTGGTTTCGATTCGTTTCTGACCTGTGGATGGGTGAAGAAGGACGGACATATTTCATGTTTATAACTGTATTGATATGATACGCTTTAACTTGGAATTTCATTTTCAAAGGCACTTCGTATTCGCAGAAAAAAAAAAAAGCTCGAAGCTATAGGGTGTTTTGGTAACCAAAGTCTTGGAAGGTTAAAAAAGATACGTCTTGGCCGAGTATTAATTTTAATTTTTCTTAATTGCTCACTGCGTATGCGCTTGATTTTAATAAAGTTTTCAATATATAATTTATTAGTAATTATATTTTTTTTATCAATGATTTCATAAACCTCAATGAACAATCAATTTTAGGTTTGTAAAAATACACAGACATGTTGCTAATAACTGTCATATATTTCGTTTATGGATGGATTTCAGCCTTTCCGAATTCAAATAACATAGTCTTGTATGATGTTGAGTGTTAAAACGAGACTTCCGAGGAAATTGCGCCATCTATGCTGTTTTTTTATATTTTTTTCAAAATAGAAATAAGAAAAAAAAAAAAAAAACTTGTAGTCAAAGTCGTGTTATTAATTCATTCATGAAATTGTATTTTTTTTTTTTCATTCAAAACTGTTTGTAATAACGTAAGACAAAATTCATTCATAAGTTTGCTTGCCAAAAAAAAAAAAAAAAAAAAAACTACAAGCTCTGACAACTTTTAATTCAACATGTATTTTGTTATGCCAGTTAGTGAATTACACTGTCATTCGGTTAAAAAAAATATAAAAAGCAAAAAGCAGCGATTATAGCAAACGTGCGTGGGCTGTCTGCAATACATATACATACATACATATATTTATTTACAAACATCTAAAGCAGCAAGTAGCTTAACTATTGTATTAATGTTGTTTGTGTTTTATTTAGTTATTTTTTTAAGTTGCAACATTTTTCACAGCGAAACTTGATTGACATACATACATACTCGTACATACATGCACATTTTACAGTCGCTGCGTAAAGTTAAATGTCTAAAATCAAGAAATATTCCCAATAAAACGCAAGTAATTTTTGTAATCACACTTTTACTCTGCACAGTACGTTTTACTCCGCTAAAGTTGCAATTGCTCCCGAAAAAAAAAACTGGTAAAACAAATCTAGATTTTCGAAACACATTAGATGTATTAAAAGGCTTTGAAGAAAAGGGATTAAAACACCAACTTCTATTAAACGTAGCAAAAAACTCAGTCATGAAAACAACTACAATTTATTAAAAATAAGAAAAAAAAATCCAAAACAAAACATTTAGCTCATGTATTTTTGTGCTGATCAAAATCATTTTACAACATCCGTTGGGTGTTTTAAATTTCCTTGAAAGATTTTCATATGAATATTTTTTTTCAAGTATTTTTTTGCTAAGCCTTCTTTAGAAGCTCTTAACAAACAATCTAGTTCTTCAATAAAATCTTCAAAAAACGAAGAAACGCATGACCATCTTTGTTTCGTATGTGTCGTATAAAAAAAGGTACTTAAATTTCAATTTCCATAAATAAAGTTTTCATAATAGGATTGTGCCATGTGCAACAACCATACAACTGGACGCCCTACACTATTTGCCGATATAGAGCGGACAGAAAATAAATTTCCATATACATATAATCTGTGGACTCCAACCGAAACCAATTTTTAACCGGACCGAAGCGATTATTCGAAATTTTTTTAGCATTTTCTTTAAATGTTAATACAAATTAAGTATCATTAAGAGTATTTTATGTGTATATTCTCTATATATTTATATCATTTTGCGCTGTAGTAGAATGCAGTTAACATTTAATATGAAATATTTTGGTATGGAATGGAAATTGCATAGTGTCAAAAACCGAATTTGCATCACTGTTTTTTTATTCGAATTTAAACGCAGTGCAATTTACATAATAACATTTTTGGTACTATTCGCTTTACGAATACGTGCGATTTCAAATCGATCGATTTCCATCAAATATCGGATTTATTTAAAATTAAGAAAGTTTTGTGTTAAATGCAAAAATGTTATGCTGTACAAAGAAATTTATATATAAAAATTTCATTTAAAAAATTTAATTTTAATCTTAAAATTAATTTTTTTCAAATTTCCGTTTATATTAGAGTCTGAACACAATGTTTGCGATGCGGTGCGATAACTCGTTGCGGAAGAGAAAAATAAACGTAATACAACGGAAGACGGCGACGGTAATACTTGTCATTGTTTGTTTCCATTTTTTTTTATTAATTTATTTGTGCCTACATTTTTATAAAATTTTCTAAAAAAAATTACTGTTTGCGTTAAATATTTTGCAATGGCAGTAAATAATGAAATATTTTTTAAACTTTTATAATTCATGACAAAAATTTATGAACTTCAAAAACATGTTTTTTGTTTACAATAATGTCGTGAACATCGCCAATTATTCAAAAACTATGGCAACATGAGAAAGAGAAAGAGGTATAAAAACTTGACAGAATAAGAAAGCCCGCAATGAAAATAAAATACATAAATTTTAATTTTATGCCGTTTATGCATTGCGGTTTTTTACTTCAAAATCTTATGAATATATGTATATATGAGTACATACAGATACATGAACTGAGGACGAGAAGCTTCGACTCAGTGGAGCTGCTAGAAAGTGGCTAAAAGACTTCCTGGATAAGGGACATGATATTGAGGAATGAAGGAAGCTCGCTCAACAGCCGGCTGCTCTGAAGCAAAAACGACACTGTTAAGCGAGCTTCCTTTTTTCCTTCCGAATTAAAAGTATCTACGAGACCAAGGTCTGCCGATTTTGTGAAAGTCACACATTGAACTGCAATCGGCAGATACAGATTTCTCCAACTGGTTGGAAATGTGGTGCCTCCACAGAACCTGTGGAACACCAGAACCCAAATAGAGCTTGCATTCCTTAGTACCCTTAGGATGGGTAGTCTAATATGAAGGACTTTGCACAATAGATCTATCTATCTATGGGATACGTTCTGCGGAGGAAGAAGAGGGACCTCGATGCGCTGCTGCATAGCGGCGCCCCCTCTGACGGGGACCAGGCGATACTGGCCGGGGCCATGGCGCCGGCTGCGGACTTGGAGGACCCAGACGTGGGTGAGTGAGAGTGGTCCTGATTGGGTCATGGCTCTGGGCCTTCCCGAAGTAATGCGGAAAGCGGTCCCGGGGTGGAATCTACCCAGAGGAGGAGGAGGGAATTTTTTAGTGGCAACACCACTCGACGCAGAAGACGACGGTCTCTGTATGTGCGAAGGCATTTTCAACCCTACCTCACACGCCAAAAAAAAAAAAAAAGAGTTGTCATATCATTTACAGAAAACGTCCTTATTATTTAAACAAACTGCAGAAGGTTACCCACTTGCTGTAGAGTGCATGAAAATGGTAGCTTAATGTTACAAAATTTGCATAAAACAACGAAAAATTGTGTAAGAAGAACGTATAAATTTCTATTTAGTTCCCCAAATAATACAAGCAAATGCTTCTAACAATTTGTAAGAAATTCGCTTCCTCAAATGTCTCAAATATAATTTTTTTTCTTTAAAATCTTAATAAATAAAAATTAATCGATAAATGTGTTGGTAATCGCAATACTCGTAAACGACTGGGCCAAATCGTTTATTTTCTTTATTCAAATATTTGTTGAAGTTCGAGAAATGTTCTTACGGAAAGAAAAAAATTAAAAGTTGTTGGCGCGTGGCACTTCCTACACAATTCAAGCATTAATTATCGCATTTCTAGAAAAGTACAATATAACCCAACAAAACTGATAAATCCTTATAAAAAATCACATAATACGGAGAAAACAACAAGTACAAAATGCTGTTGAAGGCCTACTGAAGATTTAGATATTAGCACCAAATTTATATAGTTATAGGGTTTAACAAACATACATATATATAAATGATTATATATTTTATATTTTCCAGATATTATTTTGTAATGTTTTGGCAACGAAAATGTTCGCAGCTAGAGTAGTCCAATTTACTTATTTTCTCTTCTTTGGTCATACAAAAAAAAAAAAATAGAACTCCTGAGCGTTCCTTAGGCAGCCCGAGAATTGGAGCTCAAGCGTTTTTAAATTTAATTCGAAATTATTTAAAATCAGGAAGAAAATTATGGTGTTCGACATCGATTGAAATCTCTATGCAAATTCTATTGAAATTTTGTTAGATATCGAATGTTGTAACTTAACTCAAGAAAATCACATTGTTTTCTGGGATATCCTTCACCACAAAAAAAAAAAATAATATAAAATCTATATTCCAAAAACAACATACATACATACATATATGTAAATAATGTAAATACGAATTTAAAAAACTTTCGATAGCAATATTATTAAGCTGCATAAATTTGCTCTGTTCTGGTACACAAAGTTTAAATAATTCAAACAACAACCAACAATTTCTGCTCATGCATGTGCAAGAGTAGTAACAACAGCAACAACACATACTACGTGAATGGATTGCAATAGTTTTTGTAAATAAAATAACGAAATTCATTCATAAATTTGTAAAAATTAACAATTTATTGCTAAACAAATGCATACACATTTATTTATGTGTGTTTCTAATACGGATTTATTGGTTTGATCTTATTAGTAAATCAGTTGCTAAATAAATTCGGCATTTTTTTCATGTCAGATATATGGTATTTGATGACATTTTAAATTATATAAGTAACTTTATTTCCATTGACTGCCACGTATCACGGCAGTTTCTGTTGCGGTTTTGTGGTTCAACATATTGGTTACTTGTTTTGTTTCAACAATCATTCAACCATTTGTTCATTCATTAAATCTAATTTTAATACATTCATTCACACATTGATTTTAATATTTTCTTAAGGTGAGCTACTATTTAATTAAAATCAGCAGCAACGTTTTCTTAGCTTGAAAACTCCATTCATTTCTAATTGCGTTTATGGAGATTTTTTCAAGTTTGATCTTTGACACCTACGGATTTGTCGGTATTAAAAATAAACTAGACAAAAAATTATTTTTATATTCAAATTAGTTTTCTTCTCGGTGTGGCTTGGTGGCTCTGGTTATTATTGTTTTAAACTCTTTTTGCCATTTATCTACAATCTCGTATCAATTGGAAATTGGTAGTTGAGTTTTTTTTTTGTCATAGAGTTCAGTAAAACGAAATTGTGAACAGAAACAAAGAGACGCGTGCCTTTAAAAATGTTATAAAAATACTAAAACAAAAGACTAAAAATAAAACTAATAATTTTACTAAGATTTTTATGTGGGATGATAGAAATTGATTCGTCGCCATTCGTTCCACTATTGTTTTCCTACCTTTTCATATTAAGCTATTCAATTTTCACAAAAGTAGCTGAAATATTTGAATTGTATAAAATAACTAATTTAATTTCTTTCTTGTTTAAATGCTATTATAAATTGCAACTAATAAAGCTAAAACAAAAATATATTTTCTCCACAAATATTTCGGGATAATTTATTGGTAGAAATAAATAATGTAAAATTTTTTAATTAAACTAAATTTATCATATTTTAAATAGCATTTTTAATTAAACATTATAACAACAATATTTCTCTGTCGAAAAAATGTGTCTCGTACGCATGTACGTGTATGTACACAGCAAAAAATAAAATAAAATTTTGATTAAAAATTTTGTAATATAAATTAAGAAAGTAATTAGAAATTCGCCTGTAAAAAAAATTAATAATATCAATTAAATTATTATTCATCATTTAATTTAATTAATTTTCAATTAAATTTTTAATAATAATAATTAAAAATTTATAAATTTTTAAAAAGAAAAAAATTATTTGTATTCAATTCAAAAGTTTTGTGGGTATGGGTTCATATATGAAACATAATAATCCGATAAACATTTAAATAAAAATAAGTCGTCATTTTTTGTATTTCATAGCAAACAAATAAGCTATTTATTTTTTAAAGTATTGAGCACATAAATTAGTTAAAAATTTAATTGCATTGATTAAACTTTTAATTGATAAAATATACTATTCTAATTGAAGGTGTTAATCTATATATACAAAAGTATATGATGTCACCATTAACTGTGAAATCGAATCGACCGATTTCAACCATGTATGTGAAGTTTACACGACATCAGCTCTGTAGTTCCGGAAATATGGCATTTAGATTTTCTTATATATTCACATACAAATATCAACAAAATGCCCTCCATTTTCCATATTATGATTTTTTATTGTCACTTCGAAAAGTTAAAAAACCCTGTATCGTAATGTCGTATTTGTGCAATAACATTCGGTCTTCCTAATTGGAATGTTGAGCTGAATCTTTTCAATCGTTGTTTCGATCGTCATTTTGTTTGTGCGCTGACCATTCGATTTTTCAATTGCTATACACCTGCATTGTAGTCTGTGTGTGTTTGTTAGTAACGCACGATCTACGGAGCTGTAAGAGATATCGAGCTGATCTGGTCAATTCACATTATGGGAAGTGAACTGCAGGGTTGCCCAATTTTGAAAACTAATTTTTTTAACGGATTCTTTTGAAATTTTGCATTCAAATTGGATCTCGTATCTAGATAAACAAAAATTTTCTCAGTAAGTGCACAACAGTATTGCCAGGTGCGGGAATTTTTTTTAAATGAATGTTTTGAATATCAAACCGATTTGCATTAAATTTTTTAAAACGTAGTTCGATTAGAGTCTAAAACAACAAGGAGGTAATGTTCTACCATGGTCATTAACAAGAGTTGCATTTTATTTTATATTTAATTTTTTTTTATATCTTGGACCAGTACTCAGCAGATGATCCCTACACATGAGATGCATTGCGCTGGAACTGGAGGAAATGAATAGTGAGAGGGAGAAATGACTTGAGGTGAAGCTTCGCTATCTTACAATTCTTCTTTAACAACTCTCTTTTTCAGTAGCCATTTTTAGGAATTATTTTACTTCGCTGGTGCTACACAATACCGACGAAGGAGGCCGCTCTGAAGAGCCCGTGGATTGCTACCAGCTCGGTACTGTTCAGTTGCCGGCGACTATGCCTTCGCCACTGAAACCTTCCGAGAAGTACTGCCACAACGACACACTAATGCATAAGAGAAAAAATGCGAGATATTTATGAAAGTGGGTTCGAACCCAGGACTTTTTGGTTTGGTAGTCAACGTGCAAGGTTGATTCTTACATTAATAGTGAATATAATTTGGATAATAAACTTGTAAAAATAACATTAATAAAGTGAGGTTCATTGATACTGCTTTAAATATAATATAAATGTATATTTCCAAAATTGTAAGTGCCGTATTCATAAAATTGTTCAAATATCTAAATATATGTATGTATTTCCTAATTGTGATGCGTTGGGTTAAACTATTTATTTAAATTTCAATTAAATAAATAAACGAAGTAAATGTGTTGTGCTTAAAATGATTAATTATTTTAGTTAACGATGACAGAGACGTTTCTATGCAGCAGTTATTTTTTTTCTATTCTTTTCCAAAAATAATATTTTCTTAAGCTTCTCATTGTAAGATAATATGAAACATTATCAAGCTAGTGCCTGTGCATAGTTATAGCCCGTTTTTTAATGAGCTTTTAATTAAGTTTTTTTTTTGTTTCTGACTAATTTATAATTTTCTTAAAATGGTTAACATTTTATTACAAGAGGCAACAAATTTAACGCCTCTTCAATTTTGCTGATTATTTTACTTTTTATTTCATTGTTCAGAGATTTTTTCATTGATTGTTTTTGTTTTTTTTTTTTTTTTTGTTAATATTGAATGTTAGAAGTTCGATTTGTAAAATTTGTATACAACAATCGTATAAAGAATTGAAAATTGTAGTTAATTTTTTTCCACCAATCGTGTCTCGAGCAAAATTGCTGTCATTTATTTTGAAGGTTCTTTTGCATGTGTTCATAAGTATGGTTTACAGTATGCGTGTGTGTATGTGTTATAAAATTTGAATTTTCTCTTTTTCAGTTTGCCATATTTAGTCAACTTTGAAAAACAAAATCTTATAGTATTATTTAGTTTTTATGCCGCTTCTGCCTACGAGATTTTTGTTTAAGTTTGAAATTTAATTTCCTTTTCTTTTGTGTGTGACTTCAAGCTCTTGACATGAAAGCTTGATATTTGATTTTGAAATGTCAGTTGTAGTATGAAATGACGCTTAATCAGTACTTAAGAAGTTCGTTTTTTAAAAGTAAAAGAGATCGGTTTCTTATACTTTTTTGACAAAACAGTACAAATTTCTACAAACACTCCAACGTTATCTCGTCGTAGTAAGAAATAAGAGTTAAGATGAGTTGATGGCATGCTTAGAAATAAAAGACAAGTACGAAAAAGTTAATAGTATTTCTGATACGAAATTGTGAAGAATGGAGTTTTAAGCCACGTTTAATATTTATGGGTAGTAGTTGCACGATACGATTCGATCGATATAGGAGAAACTAGGGATGAAATGCTTTTTCATAGTTAAATCAAAACTTCTCCATATTTCAAATACCTTCGGAGTACTTCTACTTCCCTTCCCTTTGGAGAAGGATTGAATCATTTCACGAAACGCGTCAAAACTCAAATAAATGTGAAAAAGTGTATCATAAAGAGAATAACATTTCGAATTAAAATCATAAAATTAAACAAATTTTATCAACAAAACAGTATCAACTGAAAATACAACCCATTTTAAATAAAACAACTTGATTGGGCGCCTCCGTAGTCTAGTCCATGAGCATTAGTCTTTTCAATATGGAGGTGCGGATTCGATTCCCGCTTAGACCCTGGGTGTTTCTACAGACAAGCTTAAGAGCTTCGTAGAGTTTGTATTGTCTTAAAAAAAAAAAAAAAATTTGAATAAGGGCTCAACTCAATATAATACTTTTCTATTGATATAAAGTTATTCACTACACTAACTAGAAAGAAGGTCAATAGTCTAAAATTCGGTTTTCGAGATGAAAGAGTAACCCGAATATGTTAAAATTTTTACGGTAACTAAATATTGATGTTATAAGTGGTTTCTTGCAAAAAGTATTTTTTTTAACATTTTGATTTTATACCCTCTTGCTGCTTAAGTCTGTACGAATGTGTGTATGGCCAGGAAAACCATCTGTAGACAAATACTCTTTATATGACGTAATGTGTGAGTAAAAACATACAAAATCGAGTGACTGACAAGTTTAGGCCTCTACTAAATCAAAATCCCAAACAATTAAAAAAAGTGTAAAATTTCTTGGTGGCTCTAAACTAAATTTGAATTATTTTTTAATTTTCGTACATAATACGATTTTATGTGTGATTAGTTAGTTTATATATTTTTTTATGAATATAATTTCTTAACGATTTTGGATTTTAAGGGATTTAAAAATTTGTCATATGAAATTGGAAAAAAAGCTACAATCAAATTGGAAAATAGTTTGGATAAAAATAAGGGCAGTGTCCTTTACAGATTAAATCCACAATCATTTTAGTTTATTGATGTATAATAGACATTTAGAATCTTGAATTAATTGTAGGAAATTAGGAAAAATACACGAAATACAGTCGAACTTCTCTATAGCGAACTTCTCTATAACGAAATCTTCTCTATAACAAATAAAATTCGTGAAAACAACATTTTTGTGAGTATTTTCATACATTTTGATCTCCCTATAACGAACTTGTTCCCTATAGCGAAGTTCTCTCTGTAACGTACAATTTTTTAAGACCTAAATAGAATTTTTCACACTAAATAATCTCTCTATTGCGAAGTTTTTAGCAATCGATTTTTTGCATCAATTTAGTCACATATGAATGTATTAATAAAAAAAAATTAATGTGTTCATGTAAAAACAATTTTTTTTGTCTTAATAAATATATTTTCTACATAAAAAAAATGTAGTCAAAATTTTCTGCAGTTTTTCTATAACGAATTTTCTCTATAACGTAGAAATTTGACGGTCCCCAACTGCTACGTTATAGAGAAGTTTGACTGTAGTACTATATGGATATTCTTTCCTTCTCAAGTATTGAGTTTTCTTTTATAAAAAATAATTAATGAAAATATTATAAGTTGTGTAATAATATATTTTATATATTTTTTCGGGAAAAAGCATAATTTTGAAATTAGAATCATATATTCATATACATAGTATACATAAAAATATTCCCAAAATAAGTTAATTTAATAAATTAAATTTGTTTAAATCGAATAATAAAATATTTTGTTGCATAAAAAATTTTTGAAGAAAGTATTTAGTTTATTTTGTTTGTATATTTTGAAAGTCTCAAAGATTTTTTGAATATTCTTGTGTAAACATATAAAATTGCTTTTTTTTTTTTTTTTTTTTGGACCGGCACTCAGGGGATGACCCCTATACATGCGGTGCATTGCGCCGGAACTAGGAAATAAAGTTTTGGGAGAGAATGTGGCGGATGGGCTGGCCAAGCAGACGGCTCGTCTGCTTGATGGGCACATCGATGGTTTTATCGGGATTCCGTTGCGATGTTGCAGGGCGCAGTTGGAGCGGGAGCTATTTGGGAGTGCGCAAACCGGGTGGTCGAACGAGACCACCTGCTCGATGACTTGTCCTCGGTACGACTCCGACCGGACCGCCGGGCTAAGGGAACTGCCGAGTGCACGACTCCGTATGACGGTGGCGGTGCTGACGGGCCACAGTAACATTGTTTTGCACGCCAGGAAACTGGGTCTGTCTGCAGAACCTGTCGTGATGAGGAGGAGACGGTTGAGCACTTGCTGTGTCGCTGTCCTGCGGGACTTCACGGTGGTGTCGGGTTGCGATGTGAGGGGGATAAGCTCGTTTATCCGGAACTTGAGGTGGTTTGGAACCGATGAAGCGGGATGAGGATAGATCCCGATCAGTCGACTAAATGGGACCCGAGGGGACCCAAGTGAGCTGATACCCTTGTTACTTGGCGGCCTTCTAACCTTACATAACCTAACCTAAGAATATTCGTAACTTTTTAACAAAAGTAAAATTTTATTACAACACTAAAAAAAAAACAAGTCCGACAACGCACGCACTCAAGAGAGACAAAAAAAAAATAAAGGCGATTTAAGCCATGTGATAGCAATCTGTCCCTATCACCTCCGTGAGCTTTCAGTTTCCTTATAAACGGGCTTTACGTTTTTATAATTTGCTTATTTTGTTTTCATTAATTTTGTGTAACCATTCAATTTGTAGAGTATCAGCATAAATGGAAAATTATCTGTAACAATTATGGTATTTCGCAAATCTTGCAATACAAAAATAAAATTTCATTTTAAGAATAACAAATTAGATTTTATTTTAATTATGGATTAATGTTGACGATAAATAATCTTAAGGTGAGCACGAGCAGGTAATGCAAATGACAGTTGCTGGCAATAGAATGACGGTGATGATGCGATGCTGATGCAGTACTATTGAATTTTTGTGTTTATAAATGCATGGCGCTTGAATTTATGCCAAAGTGTGGCAAGCAAAATGTAGGTGAATCCCAAAATACCACAAATTATTGTGTTGCAGCACACACATTCCACTCTCCCCGCCCGCCTACGACAATGAATTCATGATATTGTTCCTTTTTTTTTGCTTTTCTTTGATTTGTGTTTTAGTTGATTTCAATTTTAAAGTCAAATTGCATCAAGAAACACTTTCTTATTGGTGCAACTGTGTATGCGGTTCAGGTAATATTTTGTTTTGGCGGCATGCAACAGGTGTCGTAATTGTAATTCATGTGATGTTGAACACGTTCAATCGATTATTTATTTAGTTTTATAAGTTTTTCTTACCTTTTCGTTTTTTATTGTTGCTCTTCTAGTCAAGTTTTGCCTTCAGTTGTTTTATAAAAAGGGGTCTCCTTTAGTTTTTTTCCTTTTGTTCTTTAAACACACAGCCAAAATGAAAAAGCTGCACAACAAAAAAAAAAAGGCTTGTCGATGAGTGAGATTCATGTTCGTATGCATGTTTGCCAAAAAAATAATCAAAAACGACAAAGAAAAAACATGAAAACCAACTGAAATGCTTGTAAATCTATCAACAAAAAAAAAAAATCGGACCACACATGTTTCAGATATCGCAGTCTTTTGTTTTAATTTTTGAAAAATTTCCAAATGAATTGCAATAATTTTGTTTAGAGTCTAAATTTGTTAATTCTACATTAATTTGCGTCATTGGACGTTTTTGCTCGTGATAGTTGTTTATCAATGCCAGGAATAACCTTTAAATGGATGATTTAATGTCAATAAATTTTTACATATTATTATGTTAAAGCAGAGGCAGCCTAAGAGAATTCAAATTCATTCACAGTTATCAAGCATGCTAATATATTTGTGTTGATTGTCAGTGGTAGTCCTGAAGATACAAATTCTTTAGAATGACATTGCACCGCCTCATGGAAAATGCGTTTTACTTCTTGAAAAATAGATCCGGTTTCTTTAATGTCTCCATCTGTATGTTGTGGTGAGAAAGTCAAATGCCATGGAGCTGCATAATTGTTGATGTAAATAACTAACTGTTCAAAACAATGTAAGCACTAAAGTGTGGCACAAACACCACAAAAATATCTTACAAGCATTTCATGAAATTGCAATCAGTGTGTATGTATTACTTGCTCATTGCAAAACACATACTTCCGAAAATATTTCTTTTGTTCCACGATCAAAACATTGAAGAAGAGAACACAAGTACAACAAAACAATGTTAAAATAGAACAAGGCTGAAGTAGGAGAGAAATGAAGTAGAACATCAAAACTATTTTGGAACATTCAAAACATGTTTGAATAACTCGTAGACAAACTTGCAAAGAAACTTTTGCATTTTTTATGAACACAAAAAATCGAATGTATACAAATAAAATAAAAATATCACAATTCATATTAGGTTTGAGGTTCGTTTGTAAGGTTCTTTAAAGAAAAATATTTAAAATTTCGCAAAAACTTTAAAAATTTATAATTTCACCTACATTTAATGCATCCATTGCAATATATATTTAAGATTACTAAAATTTAGAAAAATCACGAAAATCAGAAAGTTGAAATTATGAAAAAAAATTATATACGTGCTTTTTACGCTTTTTTGTGTTTGTTCTTGTGTACTCGATGCTTTTGGTGTAATTTACCGTTTTTTTTATTTCATTGTATGTTTTTGTTTTGATGTGCTGCATCATTTGAACTCACAAGCACAAACAAAACTATAGAGAGAAACTTTTCAAATGGTGCTTGTTTTGTTTCAATGAGAGTCATGTTTTGTTATGTTTGTTTTGTTGAGAATGTTTACACTGGAATACACGGCTGGGAAGTAGTGTGCTTTAGAATGCAAAACTTTCAATACATTTTGTACAGCTCTTTAGTAAGCACATCAGTTCTTTTTCTTTGGAGGCAGGATGTGAAGTGATAGATGGATAGAGGGCTTAATTCTTGCACAACTCAGCAATTGCGGATTTATGTACAATTTATAGAGCAGAGGTTGTTCGTCTCTGATGTAATGTCTTCAGCTGCTGAAGGCTAAGTAGTTATTGCGTTGACTCTGCAATCAGAAGGATGCGGTTTCGATTCTCAAACCGGTCAAGTTAAAAAAAAGTTCATTGTGAGTTTTCTATACTACAGCACTCTTCTTCGTCGTTATTCGAGGAGTAAAATGTCGGCGAAGTAAAATAATAACTAAAAAAAAGCTCCCATTAGCTTAGTACTTTTGAATTCAAAAGAACGGAAGGGAGATTATTAATGAATAAAGTAAACAACAAGGAACCCAGATGACTACCCTGGAGAACTGCAGAAGGAACCTCAACCTCAACCTCAACCTCAACCTCAACTCAACTCAACTCAAATCTGTGTAATATGTGTATGTGCGTTCACAAATGAAGACTACTTCAATTAATATTAGTATCGTACAGCAACGAAATGCACACCAAATTGTTCTATAGTATTTTTTATTTCATATGGAAACAACAGAATCCCACATCAAGTGAAAGTTATACAAATAAACATAATTCAAATACAATAATGCAAAATAACCAGTTAATTCGCAAAGCCTCCTCTATGTCTCATTGTTTAAAAGTTTTTAAAAATAGAATTTTGCCTTCGAAAACAACCACAGAGAATTCATTCAGCTATTATCTCCAATTAACAGTTGTTAATAGATTAAAAATGAAAATTTCAAGAATCTACTTAATTAAACAATTACTTTTCTTGCAGAAAATCATACAAAAATGTTTCTTTTTATGGTTTTCGACAAATGTTGCCAATGGCAGCCAAGAGGGGTACAGAAATTGTGTTTAATGATGTCAAAGTTCAGCGGAAATCTGTTTAAAATCTCAACTGTTTTCAGTTAAGTTGCAATGTTCGCTAATTGAAAACAATTAATTAAAGATGGGAATGTAAAATCTTTGTTTAATTGCTGACTTATTAAAAGCATAAATGTGTTTGTGCACATTGCATGAATGACTGCTTTGTGACAAAAGCATATCTTTTATGGAAAACATTAATTGTTTATGTATCAATTAATAAATGTATTGAAGCAAACAAGTAACATAAGTATGTAACTGATCATTCAATGCGAAAGTTAAGTCGTGACTCTGGATATTGCTAAAGCATTTGCTAGAGGTTGGTATGGAGCACTACTGTTCAAACTTATTGCTTTTGGTGTCGGTGATATCTTCTCTCGATTTATATCGAGCCTTCTCACAGAATGTGCTATTAGACTTGTTATAGACGGGATCTCTTCCAACGAGAACAAGATAAATTCAGGGGTACCGCAAGGCTCCGTTCTTTCTCCTACCCTATTTATTGTCTTATTTGATGACCTCTTATGTCAAACTTCCAACCGTAATCACTCCTTTGCAGATGACAGTGGCTTTTGTTAATCATACTCAGTTAGTCGTACGCCAACATCGAATATGATAGCAGCGCTGAAGCAGAATATGAATATGAAAAATATCGCAATGGGGTCACGTGAACAGGGTCGATTTCAATGCTCAAAACACCCAATGCTGCATGCTTACGCATCGACGGACGCCCGATCACGCTGCCTCATCTATAATTATCGGCCGAATCATAAGCTCTTGATGTTCTTGGTACGAAAATTCATTGTGCTGTGCGTTGTACTAAATATAGTTTTCTGGATTCAAAAGAAGCATTAAAGTGCCTCGGCTTTTGAAAACGATACAAGATTTACTTCACCCCATCTAATCTCATTATTATTTATACCGCCTACATCCGACCGAAAATGGAATAGAACTCTCATGTATGGGTCTGTGCTTAAAAGACTCTTTTGAAGTTACTCGAACGCGTATAGGAGAGAGAGAGCTAAGAAACTCATTGGGGACGGTAGGGTAGCCAACTCCATTGACTCTCTTGACCATTGTCACGAAGTGGGTCGTGTTTCGTTGTTCTATCGCTACTACAATGGAATGTGCTCTAATGAAATCAGGGAACTTGTTCCCGAAACCCGTTCATTCTTACGCACAATGCGTGCATCAAGGAAGCCGTATCCCTTTGTGGTCGAGATCGCACCACGCATTATAGAGAGAACTCAGTTTTTGGCCGACCAGAGTGCAGCTGGGAATACTTCTATTTCAACTCTATCAGCAAGTTGAAGCACATTTTTGAATTCTGCATAAATCTTACCATAGAAGATATCTCTCCATGATAAGAGTTTTTTCTATACATTCAGTTTTTATTTTATTAAGGAAAGAAAATTAACTTTTTACTTTTACTCGATAATTTTGTTCTTTTTTGACAATAAAAAAAATTAGAGAAGACAGGAATTTTTGGTGCTGAGATGAATTAAATCGTGTTGCAAATTAATTTTGACAACTCTGCAGAAATTATAAAAGTGAACAAGAAAACATAAATCTTTTTAAAGAGCCATTACTTGATCATTTTATGCTTTAATGAATTTTTAAATATTTTTTAGAAGAAAAAAAAAACACACAATGCAGTTTTACATGCTATTGTTTTGCACATAACTGCATACACGCACAAACTTATTTACTTGTTCGCAAGCGATCAAGAAATACAATTCATGCTAATAATCCTTCTATAGAAGGCAGATTTTTTTCTCGTATTAATTAAACAATTAGCCAGGAAATGACCCCAACTGTCAAACTAATTACCAGTAGAGGAATGGCATCGTAGCAATAAAACACTTACAGCAAGCGAACTAAATCACTATAAAAATCGTTCTTAAGTGTCACAACGGAAGAGCGTAAATAAATGCTTTAAGAAATAATCTATAAGCAGTGCAACCAGATAAAATTGTTAAAAAAATCGTCCAAATCCTGATGAAATATTGTATCATAAAACGTCATTCAGTTTTGAAAAATAGTAAAAATAATGGGATAACTGAAATCTATATTTTTTAATAATGGGTGCGTTGATAAGATGTAACTGTTGCGCAACTGTTTATCTTAGAAACGCATAGCTCAGTTCAATAGTTGAGTAATTTATGACATTTCAACCATCATATATTTTTTTTCCAAACATTCACTCAACGTATTGTGTTCAGTCTAAACAGCTGATCGACGAAAGTTTTACCAAATTAAATTAAAATTAAAAAATTCCATAAAATTGTTTTTATCACAGAATATTCATTGTATATATGTTTATTATTTTGATTTTTATTTTATTATATGTGTTCATCATCGAGCCGTTTCTACGAGGTAACTATTGAGTTCAAAAGTTGCCAACGGTTTGGTAGCAGTTGAGCTTAACATTTACGTCTTATGAACGTGCCCAATATTTATTGAGGAACAACAAACAAACCACAGCATAACAATTCATGGTTGTACATATTCTTTTTTTTTATCTGTGACCAGCACTCAGGTAGAGAAACGACAGGAAGTGAAGCTTAATTAATTATTTTACAGCCCTGCTTTTGCACATTCTTTGTTTATAGCAGTGCTGAAGCTTCGGTTTAGTAGCCATTTTTATTATTATTTTACTTCGCCGGTGCTACACAATACCGACGAAGGAGGGCGTTCTGATGTGATTGTGGATTGCTATCAGCTGAAGCCGGTATTGTTCAGTGACCAGTGACTATGCCTTCGCCACTGAAACCTTTCGACAATAACTGACACACAAAGACACACTAATGCACATCAGAAAAATGCCAAGTGCTTCTTTTTTTTATAATTTTTAGTCTGAAACTGGAGTTGAACCCAGGTCTGTTTTTGGTTTTGTAGTCAAAGTGCAGACTACCATCCATTGTGCCATTGCCACCCTCGTACATATAAATATACTCTATTAATATACATACTATCAGGCATGTTCCACAAAAGTAGTGGAATGAAAGTAAAATACGTTTTGAAAACTAAACTTTTCATTTTTGGTGTTCTGCAAAAGAAGTGGTTTGGTGTTACATTTTCTCATTTGAAATGAAGTTCGAAAACAGAAATAGTAACAGCTGATTTTAAAAATAAAATTTTACTTTATACATAATTAAATTATTGAATGTTTTTTCGCATAAAAGTTAAAGAATTCGTAAAAATATATTCAGGAATAATTAATAATTAAGCAATGAATGTGATATTAGTGTCCATGGTGCTTCAAAACAATGAATTCGCGGCAGCAAAAGTGCAGAGGAGGATTCTGCGAGACCACTCAAATCCTTTGGATATAAATGACGCCATGTAAGTACACATGCATACATGATGTGTATATTTTCAATGAAAGTTTTAAATTATAATTATATATGTATTTAGGTTTTTACAGTATTACCGCATTAACAAGGATGCTTTTCATCTTCTTTTAAATTCTATAAAATGTAGGCTGCCTGTTTCTTCCATACCGGCACAAATACAGCTTGCTGCTATATTAAGATTTTTAGCAGAAGCGGATTTCAACGAGGTGTTGGAAAAGACAGCGATGTGGCTTTAGCCCGAAGTACCACGTGCAAAATTTTAAATCGCGTGCTTATCATTTTAGAAAGGCACATTTTGTGCTAGATGGATCACATTGATCATGAGCGACGATGAGCTTAATTTGTCCAAGCGTCATTTTATGCAAAAGTTTGGTATATATATTAAGAAATGAAATTCATGACAAGGATTGGAATGAATTAATAACTGATTCCGTAGCCACTTCAATAAGAGATGATATCGCCAACCGACTTTAGTTAATAAGATATACATCTTTGATTTTTTTATATGAATTTTATTATTTAATAAATCTTAAAGTATGATTTTTATAAAAAAAAATAAAAATTTAAACTAAAAATATAGCGAGATCAATGAAAATTCAGTGCTGATATTAAAAAAGGAACCGTCTCAAAAAAATATTTTTAAACCACTTCTTTTCAAATTAAAGTAGTTTATAGAACATGGCAATTCACTACGAATTAATGTTCGAAAACAAAAAGTAAATGAAATGTCAAAAGTAGAATGTAGAACACTAAACATTCAAATTGAAGTGATTTCAAATTACTTTTACTTCAAAGTGATTTGCAGAACATACCCGTATTACTTATATGTTCATAAATCGCACAACATCTATTTTATTAAGAAAGCGTAAGCAAAACTCTACCAAATTTTTAGAATGGAAAGATGGGCTCATATTCAGTAATCATATCCAAAGTCGGAACTAATAAAACAGAAACTAAAAAACAAATATTTCATAGATAGTTATAAATATTATTCACAACTCATGAGTAGCACAGCAGGTGATGTCAGCATGCATGTATATTAAATTAAAATTCTAAAGTCGCTTTCTGGGGCCTATTGCTCAAAACTTACAAGTGTTGTATTACAACTAAAATACTTGTAAAAATCAACTATTTTATAAATTTGTGTTTCTCTAAACTACACTTGTAAAATACAAGTCACAAGTCTGTTAATTTTTTTCACAAGTATATTTAACATTTTACAAGGGGATTACATATAATTTTGTTTCTTGAAAGTAAGAAGTATCAATTGTAATTTGTAGTATCTGTCAAAATTCTTGAGAGTTTATTGCGAACCGTAAAAAATATACAAGTAAGTAAAATTTAACAAATATTTCAATTTTAAATATATAAATTTCTTAATTTAGGTACTTTTAAAACTATTCATTAATATGTGGTCCAGTGACTCCAGTAATGATGAAGAGGCAGGCAGTCGTTATAAGAAGAGTTAAAGTATTTCGCCAAAGAATTAGTCATGACGAACTTGCCTTCACTTATGAATTTAATGAAAGATTCCGGCTCACGGCGCATAAAATGGAAAGTATATTAAAACTGATCGGCGCGCACCTACAGAGACCAACAAACAGAAATAAACCATTGACGGAGAAATTACAACTTCAAGTTGCTCTACACTGGATGGGAACAGGGTCGCAATATCATGCTATTGGTGATATGCATGGGATTTCGAAGGCAAGTGTTTGCTGGTCCATTCGCAATGTTATTTGTGCTATTAACAGTAAAGTGCTTTCCCTTTACGTTAAATTGCCACAAAATATGCAGAACAAGATAGCAAAATTTTATGATATCAAAGGAATGCCTATGGTTTGTGGATGTATTGACGGCACTTTAATTAAAATAGATGCTCCTAGAACACAAAACAGCAAAAAAATCCAATTTGACGTTTTACATTTTCATTCTTGTGACGTGAAAAATTCAACTAGGTGGTATTTGGTAATCGATACAAACAGTAAATAATCGGGTCTAGTTTATTCAAGCTTACCAAAAAATATATTTTGTTTTAAGGGAACAAGTATAAAAAGGTAGAAATAGAGTTTCAACTTCGAAGTAATCCATATATGTACATTCATACATACATGTACGTACACATGGACATACATTAAAAATTTTTTTAAATTCCGTTGTGCGTCAATCACTGCTAAACGACAGAACCGATTTTAACGAAACTTTGAACATAGATCCTTATCAAGAAGGTACATCTCGTAGTATATGGAACTATAATAAAAATGTTAACATTTTTTGTAAGTAATTTTTATACTTAACACTATATTTCCAAAAAAGTGACAGCATTAGAATGGTGTGGTGCTACACGAATGTATGTATATGTATGTAGAATATTTAGAAATTCACAAAAAATTCTGGCGTTTTCACGCTAATCACGTGAATGGTGAGCATCTCTAATATATTTACAAATTTTAAACAGTATCTGTTTCCTATATAATTACTTACTTACATGTAGGCAAATAATTAAAAATATTTACACCACTAACATATGAAATGTCAAAGGTTTACATTACTAACATATGAAATGTAAAATTTACTTTTCCTTTACTATTCCTGTTAACATATTTGAGAAACATCTTTTAACATTACTTGTATAATTAGAACATGTAATTTGTAACTTGTAGTTTTGAGAAATAGGCCCCTGGTATAAATTTGTATATACATACTTATGTACATAAATCAATTAAAATAAGAGCTGGTAAAAATAAAGTTATTCAATTGACTTTTCCTGTAGCGTACTTTTATTGTTTAGCACATTGCACAGTGGTTCAAGTTTCTAAGGAAGGCGGTCATACGTAGTTTACTCAGCTATAGTCATCAAAATTAATATGAATAGTTATGTTTACGGTATTTATGGGCCAATTAGGGTAAAATAAGATAAAAAAAAAGTCATTAAATATAATATTATAATAATTTATTTACCAAAAATGTTAGTTATTAATTAAAGAAAAAATAATGAATTTTATAACGGCAATTTAATACAACATTTGTACATTATTTTCAAAAAACTTAACATACGTAAAGCCTCAGGTGATAGCATAGACTTCTTCTACTTTTGTGGTAATTTACGTAAAGAAGAAATAAACGGGTCGGAATTTAGAAGAAGTCTATGCAAAAGATCAGTGTGAGTGACAACACGAGACATTTTTCGCGTGTTGTCTCGCCTGAATTGCTTAAATAATTTATTACAAGATTCAGCGGCTTCTTCAGAGAGCTCGCCTATGGAAACTAGACAGTGATCAATTACTTTCGATCCATGAATTAACAATGCATTGTTACGATATAAACAGTCTTTTATACTCTTCAAAATGTTTAACTTTTCTAATAAATTAAGAAATGAAACCAATCAGCTGTTGTGTGAATGGATTAGTGAGTTTGCATTTAGTTACAGCGTTGCCCTTAATTTCCACATATGTTCTGAAAATAAACAACAAAAAAATTCTTGATACATGTGTATGGGGCTGTGCGCTGTGTAAGGGTTAAAAAATTTTAATTTTCTTTAATGCTTCAGAAGTTCCAATAATTTGGACAATTTAAAAATTCTTAATTTTTAAGCAAAAATTATTCAAATCTTTACTTTGGAGTTATGGGGACATGAAATCGTTAATTCTGGCAGCAGTGCCTATAGGCTGTTTTACGTTCTTAATATTCTGCAATTCGAACTTAAGAAATTGCAACGATTTTTCGTTTCTTTTTTTTATTTAATATTAAAATTGTTGTTTATTGAAACAACTGCATACATAGTGTGCAGTAATTTCTATCACTGTTGAAATCTTTAACACGTTCGTTATGACCGCCCAAGTCACGCATCGAAAATCTATTTAAACATAAACTTGTAAGTTACCAACAATGTTGCCAATTACCAATAGCAATAAAAATAACCTTGTAAATAAAACTTAACAGTCAACTGTACGATATTTTTGCAATGAAAATATAGCACACTTGATTGAAGATATAAAAAGTTATAACACCGTTTCCCCTACGAATGAAAAAAATTTTACTTTGCAAATGTGTTACGAACCCATTTAACCCATTTTGTATCAGCTGTTGATATTGACCATGAATTTTAAAAATGTTAGGTAGAGGAAATAAATTACCTTTTAAATTATAATCAAGTTTAGCATAATAAAAGTCTGACCTGAACTTTTTCACCCACCGCACAGTGGAGCGTTTCACGAGAAGGCGGTCAACAATCCATAACTTTTGAATGGATTGGAATTTATATACGCGGTTTTTTTTTTGTTTAGTACGTGGCATAAAACGTAAAAATCGACCGGTAAGAAAAAAAGTTATGGAACGTTTTTTTACATATTTTTTAGTTGAATTTTAGTATAAAAATGAAGTGTTAACACAGGTTTTTTAATGTAAAGTCTTGTTTTTTTAAAACTTTTACAAGTAATACTTATTAACAATTTTCTAACTTAAATTTGTCAGAAAATGCCAAACTTTGGACCCCGTTAGTTTTTAGCCCCAATATTCGCAAGGGCCAAAGGTTGGCTTTTTGAAATAGCCAGAGAAAAAATATAATTAATTAAGTAGCGAACGTTAAAGTTCCCCGATATTAGCTCAAATTTATCTAATATAAAGAAGTTTTAATGAAAAATTGGTATGTTTCTCTTTAAGTTTATTTTAATTTTTTTATAATAATAAACGAGTATTAAATTTATAAAATAAATATTGATTATAAAAATTATTATCTATATAAAAACGAGTATAACTTATACTATAAATCAAACAGTTTTAGTAAATATTTCTTCTAAATAGCTTTGATTTTCACCTTCCAGAAGTTGTTTAGCTTCTACGTCTAATTCAATAGAGATAGTTTTCCATTTTTGTCGAATGTTGGACATATATGGATCTGAAGTGCACAACAAAATAGTGATAAGTTCTTCATTAGTAGAATATCTGGACATTTTTCTGGTGTTGTGCTCGCGAAAGAATTTGTAGTCTTTGTTTCGTTTTTCTTGCGCTTCTTCAGATAGATCTCCTATTGGTAGCATATTATGTTGATTTATTTGTTCCCCATGGTACAAAATTTTATGAACTGTGGACTGCATAAATCTACAAAAGTATTTTTCGTTATAAAGTATAGCTGTTGTTGTTGGCGTACTCTACAAATTTTTTTGCATTTATCTTTTTGCTGCATGCTATAACTTCTAATATGATTTTGAATCGTCTTATTAATTCATGATAGATGATGCAGTTTCTGGATCGGAAAAAGACTCCTTGCAATATTCCTATCATTTGAGTTTCCTTCTTCTAGCTGAAGATATTTTTCTTGAATTTGTTTATTTTTGTGCTTTCTTTTTTCTTCATTTTCACTTCACCTTCATTTTTGTCACTGTTTCACCTAGAGGACCAAATTCCAAATCATAACCCAATTTAAGAATGTGCTCCATAAAACGTATTCTAGCTTCCTTAAAACTATCGTAATGTGGTGGTGGTTGGCTTAATTGACTTGAAGTCTTTTGGCATAGAATGGAGCTTGAATTTTTTTTCAACTTTTGTATTCATAAATTTTGCCCAAAATATCTGACCTTAAGATAGAAAAAGAGTTCTGTTGCACACGGGCGGCAACTGGCGAATATACAATGGGATATAGGCGTATAGAGGAGGCTTTGCACTACAAAAGAGTGCAAGTTTTTTTTTTGTAGTCTTTAGAAGCAAAGGAGTTATGCTCTATTAAGTGAGAGATTTTCGAACAAATTAGACCTTTTTTTAAAAAAAAGTTTAAATATTTCTAAAAGACAATGATTTTATTTTTTATAGCACTAATAGCTTTTAAATTACATGAGTATTTAAAATCTATTTGCCTTTGAAATCTTTTAAAACAAAAAGTTATAGTCATATTAAAATTAAAATTTACTAAGGAATTTTTAATTTTTGCAAAATACTGAGAAAGTTCATTTTGGAACACCCTGTTCGCTGTGATGTTGTTGAAATAGAGTTGTACTTTTTTGGCTCCCGGGGTTCACTGGTATTTATTTTGAAATGAGTAACATAACTTTAAAATCGATGACCATGAAAAAAAGGATTTTTGGCCGCCTTCTCAGGAAATGGTTCACAATTCGCCGTTAATTTTTAAGGGTTCGCTTGGGAGCGCACAAATGTAGACTAAAAAGAGCCAATTTTTAACATGATTGTAACTACTTTCATCAAATAGAAAAATAAAAAAAGGATTATATATTTGAATTGCAGTTACTTCTACTCCAGTTGATCGTCAGACCGCCTAGAATAGAACTGGTCGAGATGCAGCACTAAATTTATTTTTAATACTTATATATTATTTATTAATTGAATTTATTAACTGAATTTATTTTTATTTAAATATTATTATTTATTATTATTTTAAATTGTTTTCATTATTAATTGAAAAAATGTGTATATTTCTTAATTAGTGATTTGGAGTCAATTATAGGGTTTCTAATATGAAAGACTATACCACATCTATTGATTGATAACACTGGTCAACAAGAATTTATAGGCCTGAGCCAATTTGAATACATGTGGTACTCCGATTCAATGCATATAAATTACTTTTTTAGCACACAAAAAAAATTTTATTTTGTTGACCTGTGTAATCAAATAATACCATATTTTGGCCGTCATAGTAACAAAATGTTCATCAAAAGGAACCAATTCGCTTCGGATACAAGTTTGTATTAATCGAAAAGATTTATATTTCAATTTTAACGACACATAGAAAAAAAATCACGTTAAAAACGTCAAAAACAAGTTCGATTTTATATTTTTCAGTGCTGATTTTGCTTCATACGATTTGCATGTCAGTGGTTTTATAATAACCTGAAAATATACTTTTTTTGCTGTTAAAAGAACTTTAAAATTTGTGCTGATTTAATATGTCAGTACAGTTGAATCAATATGAAATTTATGTTGAATTACCATCACAAATCATGATCAAAGACTATAAATATATAAAGATATTGCATGTAGAACATTGAATAAAAACAAAAATTGTTTGCGTTTATTGATGCTGTGGGGGGAAGTAGCAAGAGAGTCTTTGAGCAAGAAAAGAGAACACAAAAATTTTAGGCATACATACATATGTACGTACATAAGTATTATATACGTCAGCGAGCACAAGATATCCGTTGAGCTATGTAACCAACGAAATAGCGGCTTGATGTTAACTCTATTGGAATGTTTTCAGAGTTAAAACAATCAGCATCTTCATTAAAATAATCTTCATTTTCGGCTAATATATTTGTAACATCTACATCAGGAATTGCGAGATTTAATTCATAAACCGAAGGATTTTTGCAGTGCCCGCCCTTCCCACGTATATATGAAAATAAGTTTTCCAACGGATCTTGATTGAAATGGCTTGTTAAAATGCAGATCAAATTTGAGTTTTTTTCTATTTCAAATTCAAAATAAAATATAGCCTATATTTCAAGTTATACACTGTTAACATATCTGCGCAAAATTTCATTTAAATCGGTCTAGTAGTTTCGAAGATTAGCGAGAACAAACGTCGTGACACGTTATTTTTATATAGATATACATAGTTATATAAATTTCCAATTTTAAATAATATTAAATTCGGTGCGAATCGATGTTCTTGCAATAGTACAACAATAAAATACATATATTTGCCAATCAAATAAGAATCAGCGACATTAGCTTTACGTATCTTATGTCCACATATATTGTGCGAACACAAAACGAGCCGTTGCTGTTTTTGTTTGTTTATATGGATTCTTTCGTTTGTTTATTAAATGTACACACATGCACACATCCTTGAGAATGCAAAGCCACAAACGTATGAACACATGTATACATATGTAAATGAATAGTAGAGACATGAGAATAATAAATTCTCTCAGAAAATAAATGACTCTCTTGAAAAAAGTGGTTTTAGCATGGTTTTTCTACTAAAACCATCAGCAAATTTAGCATTGGCAGAACAATGTATGACAGTGCAACATCTTTATATATTTATAGTCTTTGTCATGATGCTTCAAGGCCTTTTCAAATTGGAGTGACGTGAAATATATGTATGCTGAACAATTTCGAATTCGAATTTTCATTCAATATGAAATTAATTTAAAATTAAAATAACAATAAAACAATTAAAACATTAATGAAAAAATTAATGTTATTTTAATATAAATTATTTTAACGTTCAAATAACGTGTAATGTTCATTAGTAGACATTCAACCATAGTCTTTAAAAAGCTCACATGTTTATATAAAATTCCGATAAAGTCTTTAAGAATACCGAAATAACTTCTTAAAGTAGTTTCTAGCTGATTTAAGTTTGATTTAAAATTTATGATTTGTTTATTTAAAATTGCTCAATATTAATTTTACATTAGTCTATCTTTGAATTAAGAACTAGAATTTTGCTGTTTTGATTTATTAGATTGCAACGTTGCTTTAACGTGGTAAAACTTTAATTGAATATAAAATAGTATTTTATGTATATTTAATTAACATTGTGCTACGTTATTTTTATTACGAAAAATATTTAATCAATTTGCTTTAAGGTAATTTTTAAATTTTTTCCTTTCAAAAAAATGTTAAGTTTAAATTAAGTCATTATTTTAGCAATTCATGTTAATTTTACGTTGGATTTTTTCTGCATGCATATGGTGGATTATCGGATGCATATGATGAAGAACTTGTGAATAAGCTAGATAATATATTGTTTATTTCGGTATCTTTTCCACCGGATACCATTTGATTTGCTTTCTGAAGGTGTTTGTGCAACTTGCAGAATCCGCGCAAAAGCAAAATTACCTCGTATCCGAGCAAGAACACAAGTTTGCATTAGTTCAATGGAGATATAATGCAGACGTCACTTTATCTACGAACTACGGTTAGAGCGATCGTATTTGAAAAGTAATGCGATACGGTAGAATTGCTATACCCTAAGACAACCTTGTTGCTAAACACGATAAGTATACGGGCGGACAGTATCTATGCATAGAATGTGCATTGCATGATTTCTTAAAAAAACAACCAGCCCACGAGTCGAATTGATTTCAAGAACTTTATAACAAAATCTCTGTTCTTATACATAGAACTGACGACAGACACCGATGAAGAAAATAGAATTGACGACGACTTCAGGGACCACCCAAGATCATGGACCAACAAAATGAAATGTCTATCATTGCTGTTGCCGATGCAAAATATGCAAAACGAATACTGCCTATACTCGCGCTACGTGTAATGTATGCATATGCATCATAATGCAATTTATTTGATTTTTTCATTCATATCACACACAGAATTGATTGCTCCAATTATCGCAGCGGTCGAGATCTCGACCAGCAGTTTTTTTTTTTTAACTATTTTTGACCGATTTATGTATAACTAGCTCATGATCAAATAAACAATAAAAAATAACTTGATCATGAACAAGCTATGAAATTTGTATTAAGATATAATATGAGTGTCGTTTTTGGTTCAGTTTACAACCGGAGGACTTATAGCAGCCTTTGTTCTAACAAAATTTTAATTATGTCCTCCGCCGGCCATTTTTCGTAAGATTTTTCTCTTTTATAAGTTTTTTTGAATTTTTTGATTTCCCATATTTTTCTCGGTTTTTATTATGTGCTGTCAATTAGCAAATAAGTGTTGCCAACGTAAATATTTTAGCACAAATAATATATTTTCTTTAAACAAAATACCGATTGCAATAAAATTACGCAAATTAAATTGCTAATCACTTCTTGTTAATAATAAAAACTGTTCAACTAATATATTTGTATAGAATTTTGACATTTTATGTCACAAACTTGAGAAAATAAAAAAATAATCAGCTGGCGTGTCATCACACATAAACACCTTTGCAAATGCAAGGATGTAAGACCATTTGCGCAAGATTGCGAGTTGGGCTAATATATGTTTGTTTGTGTTTGTAAAATAGTATACGTGGATGTATAAAAACGTGTTGCATTGGCTCTGACAAGACGTGTAAAAAGTTGTCACGTCAATTGCCAACTTTGTTTTGTATTTATTTTATTCCATTCCATGCATGTTGTTGTTGTTGTTGTTAACACCGTCTAGATGTTTATTCCAATGATGTTGACAGTTGTTGTCTCTTCGGATGTCTAGCGATGATAAAAAATCTTAAATTATTGGCGAATTTTGTTGGAAGAACAATTGAAATGTTTGCCATGTGGCATTGAACATTTTTTCGAAGGAGAAAAGCCAAATATTTATGAACAATTGACATTGAAGTACATTATTTCAAGCGGTTAGCAAATTCTGTTTATATTCATACCTAAAGAAGTACTTCAGAAGTTAATTTTACTTTTTTTTATATTTGTTTATAAGTAAATTAAGGGAAATATTAAAATGTATTTTTAACTGTTAAGTTTGTATTGAAGCAAGACTATTGAAGCACAGCAGCGAATAACATTGTAAGTGATAAAGTAATAATTTTTTATATTTTTTTCGATTATTTTTTTATCTTATGAAAAATAATAATAATAATAACACTAATTATTTAAGCTTAATTTCTTTTTAATATATTTAATATTTATTCCGATTCGATATTTCGCTACTCCTTTGTGTAGCTTCTTAAAAGGAGTAGCGAAATATCGAATCGGAATAAATATTAAATATATTAAAAAGACCTTAAGCTTAAATAATTAGTGTTATTAATATAAAAAGTGGTCAAAAAACTTGAAAAATTAATAATAATAATAAAACGTTTTTTGCAAAAAATTATGAAATTAGTAACTGGAATTCTATTTAAATTAAGGATATAAATGATATGTATGGGATGAAAATTTTGAATCAGAATATTCGAGAGGAAATTTTTAAATACAGGAATAAATCGTGGGATGGCCTATTATCCACTCTCGATAAGGGCTCTTCTCCTTTTTGGAATATAACCAAAATATTAAGAAAGAAGTCCAGGAGTATTCCCATATTAAAAGAAACCGATCATCGGTATACTACAAACCAAGAGAAATGTAAAATTTTGACTCAAACATTTGCTTTGAATCATTCTATTTCTGTTAATCTTGGAGACCCCGTTACAAATTCCCTAGTCTACGATACCTGGGAATCCTTTAGAGCATCAGATTTTATTCATACTAATGAATTTTCGATAAATGTTTCGGAAGTTGCTGACATAATTAGGTCACTAAAGAAAAGAAAAGCACCTGGAATCGACGGTATTAACAACATATGCTTAAAATCACTGCCCAATAAAAGCTTAAAATACTTAACAATTATTATAAATGCCAGTCTAAAATTGTGTTATTTTCCTAACGAATTTAAAGTATCTAAGGTTGTTCCTATAAGGAAACCTAATAAGCCGCCTGATTGTCCTTCTTCTTACCGACCTATTAGCTTATTGTCCTCAATCAGTAAGATTCTGGAAAAAATAATCAAAGTCAAATTAGTTAATTTTATCGAGACTAACAACATTATTCCACCTGAACAGTTCGGATTTTGCAGGGAACATAACACTACCCATCCACTGATTAGAATTAGAAACTTAGTTATTGGAAACTTTAATCAACAAAAGTCAACGGGTACGGTCTTATTAGACGTCAAAGCTGCCTTTGACTCGGTGTGGCACGACGGGCTAATTTTTAAAATGATATATGGATACATAACTTTATAAAACAACTTACATTATAATTAAGTAGAAAAAGATACAAATCTTAAACTCTTCATATATAAAATTTAAGACTAAGTAAAATGTATATATTATATAACAAGAATAAAATTGAATTGAATTGAAAAAAGAACTTTTATTTTTCTTTTAAGTAGAAAAACGTTTCAGTTAAAACGCAATATTATTCTTGCAAATGATACATAACAAAGAATAACTTTATACTTCATAATTGATTTAATTGAGGGTGGCGATGGCTGAAGTACATAGTCAGCACGTTGACTACAAAACCAAAAAATTTCCTAGATTCGACCGCAGTTTCAGACAACATCTTAAAAATAATTACTAAAAATAGCTACTCAAATGAAGCTTCAAAAAATTTAATACGTCCCCTTGACAGCAGAGGCGCTTCAAAACTGCTATAACAAAAAAAACAAAGAACGTGCAAAAGTAGAGTTGTAAGACAGTGAAGCTTCACTTCCTGTCATTTCTCTAACCATCCCTTTCCTCTAGTTACAGCACAATGCATCGCATGTGTAGCGGCCATTTGCAGCGTGCTGGTCCAAAATAAAAAAAAATTATACATTGATGACGTCATAATTAAAGTATTAGAAGAATTTCTAATACCACGTATAGAATTCAGTTTATTTAATACTTTTTTCAAACTTTTCAATTAACTTAAGAATTGGCGTATTTCTACTGATATTCTTTTTTAGAGGCATTATTTATTCAACTCGTTTTTATTGTACTCTGTATTCTGTTTCGTTTTTTTCATGTCAGTCACAATGTCAGCAATTGATGTTGACATAGAGTATGTTTATTTCTTGCTGCTGCAGCTACAGTCAGTCGTTGCTCTTACGTTGTTATTACTCAACACTTTTATTGCAACAGCATTCAGTTCCACAACCAACTACAACACAATTCAACGTTGTAAGTGGTAACTTTTACAAACAGAGTCAACACCACCAATCACCTTAATTAAACATTAGCTGCAATAACAACAGTAATAACAACAACCATTGCAAATAATCTTTAAAAAATATATATTACATTGCGAGGCTTAGGAGTGCAACAGTAATTGTGGCAAGGAATTGTTGCCGTAGATTATTGGTCTTTTAATGGTCTGAAAACTATTGGCTTAGACCACCCTGTCATTGATTTCCGTTAAAGCCAACATGAACTGCAAAGCAACCATGAAAACAAATTAACAGGCGCAACAACAGATTGAAAAAAATTTCTTGAAGTTTGATCTTCGTCGATTTTTATTTCTGGCTTTTTGATTATTCTTTCTTTTTTTCCTTTTTTGTAATCCACAGTATTATAATTGCTGTAGTGTTACTTTGAAGCCGTAAATAAAGTCTCATAAAATTTCATAAGATCGAACTGCAGAATTTTAAATGAAAAAGCATCAGTAGATAAAGAGAAAAGTTTAGCTCGATATCTGAACATCTAAAACAGCGATAACTATCAAAGTTTTTTCTTAGTAAAAACGTTTTGCTCTCTCGGTCTTTTTCCAAACTTATGTAGCCGCTAAAATAAAAATTATTTATTTCATATCGAATTGCCTCCGGCAAAAAAAATGCATTGTTTCATAGAATATAGCCACTACCTAAAGATTTGTGTTACATTCGGGCTTATTTAGGGTGGCGATGGCTGAGTAGGCTTCACGTTGACTATAAAATCAAGCAGTTGTGGGTGCTCAGACAAAGTCATAAAAACATTTCGCATTTTTTCTGATGTGCATTAGTGAGTCAGTTGTTGTCGGAAGATTTCAGAGGCGAAGGCATAGTCACTGGTTACTGAACTGTACCGACTTGAGCACCATCGAAGTAAAATAATTCCCCAAAAATGGCTACTAAAACAAAGCTTCAAAATGTAATACGTTTCGGTGACATTAGACACCCTGCAACACTTCTATAAACAAAAAACGTGCAAAAGCAGAGTTGTACGACAGAGAAGCTTTACCACCTGTCATCTATCTCTCTCGCTCTCTCTCTCTCTCACTCTCTCTCTCTCTCTCTCTCTCTCTCTCTCTCTCTCTATCCATTTCCTCAACTTCCAGCACAATCCATCGCATATTTTGGGGTCATTCCTTGAGTGCTGTGTCTTTAGCTGTTTATTTAGTTCTTTGGGAGAAATAGTTACTACAGCGCATTGACTCACATGACCGTCATGAAGACGTGACTGGAATTCTTGGGTAAGTTGGGTTAGTGATTGGAACAAAATAGAAATTTAAGAAATTCTTATCTCAAAATTATGCTTTTTGGCGAAACAAATAATGAAATTATTATTCTGATATTTTTATAAAGTATTTTTCAAAAAATAAACTCAATAAAATTGATTATTGAGGAGGAAAGCATATCCATAATTCGCTAATGCTTAGTGGATTTGATCAGTGGATTTTTCCTAATTTCTGACTACAAACTGAAGATTTTTATGTTAAAGTTAAAGTTAAACTAATCGATTCAAAGAATTAATTAGTTGAATACTGAACACAAAGCCAACAATTCAAACAAAAACCATACCAGTCATATGTTTATATATTGCTAATTTTATTTTTTTAAATGAGAAGAGATTAGCTAACTAAGCATTAACGAAATTTAATAATGCATTTCATATATATTCTTTGGAAAACATTAAAGGACTACTAAAGATTTTGGTATTGCCACCAAATGAAATGCAGCGTATAGACCAGCTAAACCATGTAACAAACATTGATAAATAATTGTAGTGAATTTTGAGTAACGTTGAATAATTGAAAGAATAGTTACATAAATTCTTTTAATATGCAATTATATTTTCTGTGTAAAATTTTGTCCTAAAACAAATTTCCAAAAACATATTCGAATGGCAATACCATAATTTATTTGCCTCTGTTGATTAAAAAGCAAGCACGGTGCACAATAGCGTGATTACCAATTAAAGCACAGAAATGGTGTGAGTTTTAATTCACACCGTACTATGAGCCGAACATGAGATACGTAAGACCGAAGAAGCAACGGTAGAAAATATTTCTAAGTCTAGCATTGGATAGTTTTATAATTTAGGAAATGACTAAATGTTACAAAAAAATTGCTCGTATTTGCTGCATTTTACTCTAATCATGAGCACAGTGCAAAAGTTAATGTGCAATTTTTCCTTCAGACTGCCGTACACATCTTACAATGAATGATCCTAAATCAAAAAAAGTACTCGGCAGCTGCAGAACGGAAAGGAAATGATTTATTTCCAATCAATATTTCAACGTAATTCTGGTCTGTCTATTCTCACAATTGAGATATCTATCAACAATGACAACATTTTATTGTACTTTCTTTTTCAAATAGATAAGTGTAGAGATGCGACAGTTGTGGGAGTGATATGAGAAGGGCTTAATTCCGATCAGAGCTTGGTCGATTTATAAAACAGGGTTACAGCGTAGACTCACTTATTTTTAAGCTAAAAAAAGAGCCATTTTGCGACGAAGCAACGTTCTGTTATGTACGAACGCAAATCAGAATAGCTTTTCTTGTTGCTGGACTAGGGCTAGAACACACGAACTTCGGCCTATAGAGTCAACGCGCTTATTCATTTCATGCCATTATTTCCACATTTCACTATCAATTTTTTTTAATTAACATATTTTTGCATATTTTTTTTTTATAAATTTGTTTGATTGCGCCAAATTTTCATACAAATCAATTCAATTGATTATGTATCCACCACATTGGCTTTATTTCACAGATTTCATAATTTCCAGACAGTTATTTATTTTCATATTTTTATTAAAGCGTTTTTTTAGCGTTTTTTTTTAGCTCGCCTCAAGATAACGTCTCAATTGATATGATTAATTATTATTGAAGAGGCGTTTGCAATTTGAAATTTTTCATTTAGAGTTTTCGTAAAAATAAAATCAAAAATAAACTTATTTATAAAATTTGATTAAAATTATTAAGTGAGACACTTATTTCGATATTAGCAATTTTAATTTTGCAGACAACATTACGAGTCAAACAACAAATAATTTTAGTTTCTGTAAAATGGGGTTACTTGTAAAAAATCTTATTTGATTTAAAAATTCAGCTCAAATTACTTAATTTATGACATGTCGAATTTTTTCACAGTTCTTTTAGAATTGAAAGCTTTTTCAACTAACAATAAAGCAAAAAAAAAATTGTGGCAATAATTAAAAGTCCAACCAGTTTATTGTGGCATGAAAGCAAACAAGTGATTGTAAACGCAATTAACATTGTTGATTAGCTATGGAAATGGAGCAACGGTTCCCCAATGGGCGTACGGGCACCCTCCTTAGCAACTTTCCAGACAGTTCGCAAATGATCCCTAAGAAATTACAAATTTATTTCAAATTTTATTGTTTTTCTAATTTATTTGCTTTATTTGAAATAATAAATACATTTGTGCTTTTTAATTTATGCATTTTTAATACAACCTAAAATTCGACACATTAGCGCTGGTCCGCGGAATAGGGTCGTTGGGAAGTCCTGAAATATAATGACTGTTAAAAAGTTTATTCCACATAGACGGTGTGGAATTAAAAAAAAATAAACTATTCCTATGTAGTCACTGTTCGATTTGGAATTTTTGATGTGGTCCAACATTTTTTATTTAACATTCAAGAAATATTTAAATTATTTATTTAGCTTTAGTTAGTGCTTGGCCCACGGTGTGACACGATATCAGTCAGTTTTTAACCGATATCGTGTCATATCGCAGCCCAAACAATTAACTTGAAATATGTTGATATTTTTACTTAATTGTACTACTAAAAATTGTTTACTTATTATTGTGAAATAAATAAAAATTAGCCATAATAAAGTGCTGAATAAATGAGGCCATCAGCGCAAAAGTGGTGGTGTAATCCCCATTTTTTGTTGGTTGCTGTTCTGGTGTTACATACATTCATTACATTTACCAACTATCAATACAAAAGTAGAGTAAGCCACCGTTTGGTATTCAAAAGCATATGGAGCTGAAAAATCATTTTTGCACAGACGAGAATGTAACAAACAGTAACAGTGTAAAAGTGGTGCATGTAGAATACACCAGCCGGACTTTACACTATTGAAGAAATAAATCACAAATTTTTGGTCAGTGGACATTCATATTTACCATGTGACCAAGATTTCGGTTTAATAGAGAAAAATGAAAAATTCTTCAAAGAAATATACGTTCCGGAAAATTGGCTCGCAGTCATTAAAACGGCTCGAAAAAGGCAACCATTTATTATATGATACGAATGAGTGCAAGTGATTTTTTCTCTTCCAAATTGCTGGAAAAAAAACAAAACCATTAGAAAAATTTCGGTTGATAACACCAAGGTGAAGTGGTTGAAAGTTCAGTGGTTAAGATTCCATAAAGTTCATCAGTTTTAAATTTTTTACAAGTATTGTAACAATGAAGATGTTGTTTTTAACGAAGTGAATGTTAAAAAAAGACAGTCAGTGACCATAACACAACTATATGCATTGGAAAAACCAACTATTGCTGAAAAAAAGAAAAGAGACCTTCTTGAATTGTTGCACTTCAATCCCCCCAGTTCATCACACTTTTTTTTATAACAACTTGGTTTGCTCCAACAGCAAGGGTGGCGATGGCACGATGGATGGTAGTCTGCACGTTGACTACACAACCAAAAAAAAAAAAAAAAGACCTGGGTTCAACCCCAGTTTCAGACAAAAAATTTTTAAAAATAAAAATAAACATCTCGCATTTTTCTGATGTGCATTAGTGTGTCATTGTGTGTCAGTTGTTGTCGGAAGCTTTCAGTGGCGAAGGCATAGTCACTGGTCACTGAACAAAACCGGCTTCAGCTGATAGCAATCCGCAATCACATCAGAACGCCCTCCTTCGTCGGTATTGTGTAGCACCGGCGAAGTAAAATAATAATAAAAAAAAATGGCTACTAAACCGAAGCTTCAGCTCTGCTACGAGTATAAAAAAAAACAAAAAAAAAAAAAAACAAAAAAAAAAGAACGTGCGAAAGTAGAGCTGCAAAATACTTAATTAAGCTTCACCTCCTGTCATTTCTCCTACTATTCCTTTCCTATAGTTCCCAGCACAATGCTTCGCATGTGTAGGAGTCATCTCCTGAGTGCTGGTCCTAGATAAAAAAAAAAAAAAAAAGCGATGCGGTGTATTATGATTCGATTGAATTCTTACTAAATTTTTCTTAAAGTGGTGTAACTTTAGATTGGACAAAAATATCAGAAATGTAGAAGTGGCGTAACCCACATTTTTATCTATAATATTAACTTAATAAATATTTAAATATACAGCTATTGCAAATTGGGACGTTCTTTTTATATATTAAAAGTAAAACAATTAAAATAATGTTTACAAAAGAAATCATATCGAAAAAAATTTTAACCAAATTTTAAATCACCAACATCTCTAATTAAAAAGTTTAATCTTCTAGTGGTCAGGACAAAGGGCTTGGAATGGGAAAATAATTGCTTAGAAGAGGATGGTTTTTGTTTCTGCAGCATAGCACAAAGACGAATAATTTTCAATGTTTTTAAGGTCCGAAAAAAATGCTAGTCATTCTTGAAGAAGGACATATTCAGTACTCCTAAAGCATCCATATATAAATATTTTGCACTAAAAAAAAAAAAAAAACTTCCTGAAGATGTTAACCGAAGGTTAACGAAATATCGAAAATAAATATAAAAATAATAAATAAAAAGAGAAAAAACCTTAAAGCTTAAAAAAATAGATTGTTAAAATAATAAAAAAGGAAAAAAAAAGTATTAAGAAAAATATTTTGCACTGCTTAACATCCATATTAATAAATTTTGAGGCTGAACTGACAAATGATTAACAATCTATATTATTTAAAGAATAGTCAAAGCTTTAGCTTAAAGCGAAAAATAAAAATTATTAAAAAATTTCCTGCTACCAATATATGGGCCTCTGAACAAGACATAAAACTAAATTTAATTAAAAGTTAATAAAAATCATGTTCCTACATATTTTCTCAGCTACGCGGAAGTAACGAAACTCAGTAAAGGGGACTTCATCGTAAGCAAAATGTTAGCCTTATTGAACAGTGCCTCCGATTTACCGAATCTGCTGCAAAAACAGAACAGCATGCATGGACAAGCCTATATAAAATTCATTGGAATTCATCCACATTTGCACTACTCCCATATCACAATATTAGGATCTTCTTCATTTCTTTGGAAGTTCATTTTTTGTTGGGGTGCTAAAAACGTTTAGTTGCTTGTAATAAAATTTCTCACGAATTAACCACGCCAATCGGTTATGGAAGTTTGTAAAATGTATTTTATGTAAAAAAGATCGAACGAATAACAGAGTGAATGGAAATGATCATCATTCCTGTTAACTAGCAGAAGACTAATGGACAAGTATATTTAACGTTTAACATTAATCTTTCACAGCGCACCCATCACTTTAAACTTGACAAAATCAGTTTTTTACTTTTATGGTATTTTTTCTTTATATTTTGGTAACCAAAATCTAATCTTATGCAAGAAAAAAGAAAACATCTCATCTTCTACTTGAACGAAATCATTTATCAAAAGCCTGCTAAACTTTTGACCATATAAAATACAACGAAACCCAAATGAAAAGACGTTAAATGAACCATGACAAATATGTAAGTAAAGAAGGCAACAAACAGGAAAATCCATGCACTCCAATCTTTCACACATACAAATCCTATACATGGAAGCAACAAAATTGCAGTTCCAGTAAAAGATTTGATTACAATAGATTTGTGCAATTAAGTTGGTTTTTGTAAGACCATCGACGTGGAGGTCTTGTGAACTTTTGTCTTGAAAGCAACATAACCAACAAAAAAAAAAAAAAAAGTAAATAAATTTATATGCAACGTGTGTCTGTCTGTCTGTCTATACATATAACGAATAAAAAAGTGATGACAGACGAAATAAACGAATTAAAAGAAAACGAAACTTGACTTAAAATATGTATGTATGGCTTTTTCATTTATTCCATACATACATACATACATATGTATGTATGTATGTTGAAAAAAAATAAAAGATTTAAGGAAAGACTTTACAAAACAAAAATGAATGACAAACAAATGGCAAACAATTTTCAAAAATGCCTACCAGCGAGACACTTAACAGACAAAGAAAAAACAGAAAGTTACAAAACCCAGACGGACAAGCAGACAATGAGACCAACATTAGGAAATAAAGTAAATTGCAATGCAAATAAAATTGGTTACATTTTGGTTGACGGTTTTCTGCCTGTTGCTGCTGCCCTCAAAACTGTTGTCGTCTCAGTCTCATCCAGTCTCCAGTGCAATTAATACTATTTCAACAGGGGGAAGTAATTGCAATTAATCTTCATTAGAGTAGTTTGGTAGTGAAGCTATTTTTATACTACGTAACTCTGCCTATACGTAAATTATACTCGTATGAACGATATTTAAAGTTTTATATCAGGATTTTTTCTTAGATTTTTTTGTTGGGGCATATTTTTGTCTTTCGATTTGGATTATCAAATAGCAGTTTTGTCATGATGTTTAAGAAAACAAACTTTGTTGATTGTATATACATATTTAAATTGAATAATGATAAATTGCTGATATTTAGCAGTCCGTTAAAAATAAAAGAACACTATTCTTAAAATAAAACATCTGCTTTTTATTACTGCGTTTCCGACCTGATTTTCAAGCTGCAAATTAAAACTAGGTCATAACAATATCAAGCAATAAGCACATTAACCTCTGGATTATACATAGCTACAGGACTACAAATATTATTGACTCTATGCGTCGGCACAATGTAAGATTTAACAAATCTAGCTGGACAAAAGTAATTTTTTGACTTAACATTTTTTTTTTTTTAATTTTAAGCAAATAAAAATGTAAAAATATACCGACATTTGTCAACATTGCACAAGAACCGTGCTTTGAACATTAGTTTTTCTTAACAACTTATTTATAGAAAAGTACCAAAAAGAACTACTTAAAATTGTTAATTTTCCACAGTGCGTAACATTTTTTTCTCATCTTGGACCAGCACCCAGGAGATAACACCTACATAGTCAATGCATTGTGCTGGAACTTTAGGAAAAGGATAGTGACAGAGATAACAAGAGGTGAAGTTTCACTATCTTACAACTCTGCACGTTTTTTTTGCTTATAGCATATCAACTCGTATATATGTATATAACGGGTGGGCCAAAAGTAATCACGCGGGGCATAAGTAATCACCCGATGTCTTTTTGCTGTAATTTTATTTAATAAAAACCTTTGTATTTGCATGTATGGTCATCAACTCTGGCGGCGGTCACTTAGCCCGTATCATAAGCAGTGCCAAAATTTGTCTTAGAAAAAAAAATTATAGCAAAGGAACATCGGGTGTTTACTTATGCCCCGGTTGATTGCCCGCAGGGGGGTTCTGGAATCTTGAATTTCGGAACCTACGGGTGTCTGAGCGACCCCGCGGTACCCAGCTTAAGGTGCAGCATTACCTTGTTCCTCCCTGAGGATCGAAAATGATAGAAGAGGTGACTCTTCAAAATCTGACTAGAGATAGATGAACGACTGCTTAATACCAGTTAGATTCGAATCTAGCACTACGGGACTAGCTTAGCCCCACACTCCCAACGATAAGTAAGGGTTTAAAGACTGATGTATTCCTTGTGAGTACTTCGTGTCTACCCCGAAAGTTGGATAGTGTGTGCTGGTATGGGTAAGGACTCGTAGTGGCTGTGGTTGATACCTAAAGTTACGCAGGGAGTGGAGTTTTTGGTCTAATCGGAAATATGTGTGAGTCGTAACACACACATTAATGATATGAACTTTACTCTACTAGGTGCTGTTGCCATTCGACAGTAGTCACCGGAATGTGTTTCGAACCAACAGTATTACTGTTAAATGGGTCTTGACGTAAAAACATTCTGATGTGACAAGAGTCATGACAGCTCGAACACCTCAACAAGGTGCATTATAGAATTCAGGGATAACTATACATGATTTGCTACCCAACTCTGGAAGTAGGTGGCCTACGGGCTTATTTGCTTATCAGTGCTCTGGGGGCGCTAGTGAATCGTTTCAAAAATTTACTCGGTGTTAAGACGACCGTCAGATAAGGCCCCATGGGCAGGTGCTGACGTTAATCTTGAACACCATTGCCCCGGTTGATTACTTTTGGCTCACCCTGTATAAGATAGAATGTGTGTTTGTTTTTACGCTGGACCGATTTTCTTGAAATTCTCACACCATTTAACTGGAACCCTTGAATGATTTATAGGCTACTTTTTTTAACCATGCCCACTTTTACGCCCACTTTTTCGTTTTTTAATTTTGATACTTCTTCCATATGGTTTTTAACAGATTATATAATATAAACGAGCTTAACTTCGCCATTTGTTGACCAATTTTTAAAATTATTATTGCATGTGGAAAAGGCCCACAACACAAATACTTTTTGGAATTTTAAGGCGGAAGGCTCTGCTAAAAAATTTATTATCAAATAACTTTCCCATTTGTGGACTAATTTTCAAAATTATTTTTGTATATGAAAAAAGTCCACTAAATTTTTTTGGAAATGGGCAAAGTGCCCGCCCCAACAATTGATTATCAAACAACTTCGCCAGTTGTGGAGCAATTTTCATAACAATTTTTGCATATGGAAAAGGTCCACAAAAACTTTTTTTGGTGAAAATTGTAAGCGATGCAACGCAAAGGCCCCACCCCAAAAATTTATTACCAAATAACTTCGCCAATTGAGGACTAATTTTCAAAATTATTCTTGCATATGGAAAACGTTCACGAACATTTTTTTTGATTGTCAAATAACTTCGCTATTTGTAGACCAAATTTGAAAATTATTTCTTCATATGCAAAAAGTTTACTAAATTTCTTTTTGAGAGTGGAAGAGGGAACGCAAAGTGCTCGCCTCAATAATTGATAATGAAATAACTTCACCATTTGTGTACCAATTTTCATAATTCTTTTTGTATATTTAAAAGATGCATTATTGTCGAAATTTGAGAGGGGTGGGGCTAAGTGCCCGGCTTTAAAAAGTGAATATCAAATAACTTTGTCGCTTGTGGACGAATTTCCAAAATTCTTTTTTCAAATGGAAAAATTCTTCTAAAATTTTCTTAAATTAGGGAGAAAGGCAAAGTGCTCTCCCACCTATCATCATCGTGTGAAGTTCGGTATGTAGACTCCTCTTTCCATGTTTAGATCCATTAAGAAGGGATTTTTGGATATTCTAATGTTAAGCTGGTAAAAAAAGGGTAAAACCGGGTAAAATCGATAATATAATATCTCAGATAGAATAAAAATTATAAAAGCATATAAATGCTGCTGATAAGCGGACATGTGCTTCGTACTCTTTCCATATACATATGTGGGTAAAACTAAAAAAAAAAATAAAAAAAAAAGAATAACAAAAAACAAAATAAAATAAAAAAAGACCTCAGGCTTAATAAATATATATCAAAAAATATAATAAAAAATGTCAATTAATAATATAATTAAAAAAAAAAAATTTATTATTTCTCTTTGCAACCATATCTCTCTCTAAATATTGGGCATACAACAAAAGTTTTTTCCGAAATCTTTTCTTCGAGTATGCGATTTTACTTTTTCGAATTTTGAAAATATATAGAGTAAAATTTTACCTTTGCACTTTCATCCCATTTAAATGATGCTCATTTTTTACTATTCCTAAACATCGCCATGATATATGTATCAAGTTAAATTGATTTTTGAAGGGACCATCAAATACAATGATATCTCTGAAAACACAATATGGCGGACGACAATTTTTTACCCACTTCAATGATATGGGTACCAAATGAATAAAATGGTTGAGAGGAAAACATAAAATAAAGTGAATTGGTACTAATTATTTATTTTTTAGAAAAGGTACTGTTGATATAATAATAAAAGTATCCAAATTCGATGCAGATGGCTTACCGTAACAATATACAGTACGAGCTCGGTATGCGCAACCGAAAGGAAATCGGGGTTGTTGCTTTTACCGAAAAGTTGCAATAACCGACCACTAAAAATTTAATATAAAAACACACCATTATTTAACTTAAATTCATTCATTTTTATTACTTTAACATAAATTAAGCATAAAATTAATGTTTTATACATAAGTACATACTTAAATAAAAAGCAAAACAAAAAATAAAAATGAACTTCATGTTTTATACGTTTATATATGAATGTATGTGAGTTCTATTATAAATAGAACTTAGTTTGAGGAAAAGAATGTTGAAATTTTGGTTTGAGTTTTAGACTTTTTAACCTTTTGGAAATCGCAGCTTCCTTAATTTCTTGAAGAGCAATTAATTTTTCATAAGGAATATCATTTTCTGTTGCCCACTCCATACAAATGTCAAGGGCTTTAATGGCATCATCTAATTTAACTTTTTGTGTTTTTTCAATTTGTACATTCTCTGCAATTTCTTCGTCTGAAAGATCTATAGCTTCGGGCTCATCTGTATAGTCTTCTCTGATCCATTCACCGATTTCACCATCTGTCAAGTTCATATCCGGTAAAATATCCTGTAACAAATTCGAAATACATGGTGTAATTGAAGTCAGTTCGTATCGCAAGCTCATTTTTTTGATTCTGCTGACTGTGGACTTGTTAACTTTGTAATCAATACAAATCTTTTTAACAGATTCACCATTTTGCAATTTGCTCAAAATTTCTAATTTTTGTTTAATTGTTAGCTTAATCACTTTTTTTTACTACTCCCATATTTTTTAAATGATGTGTACTTAACAATAATGATCTTCACTTAACTCATGTAAAACTTTAAACGTGCAACGCATTGCAAAGATTGAGATTATGAAAACTGTTTAAGCGCCGCTCCTGCGTGAGCACAAAAAAGTAAAGAGCATAAAATAAATAAAAAAAAAGTACCACCACTGACATGTGGAAAACATTTTTAAGAAGGGTTCTTTGCTGATATCTTAAGTACTTGTTAAAACTACGTTTCTGAAGAAATAAATTCAGAGAGAAAAACGCTTAAAATTTAATAAAACAGAAAAAGTTGCACTTATCGAGACTGTTTCTTGAAAAAAGTTGCACTTATAAAGACTGTAATGTAAAAAAATTGCCTGTTGCGCTAATCGGGGTGTTGCGATAATCGGTGGTTGCGCAAATCGAGCTCGCACTGTATATACAAAAGTGGGCGAGATTAGATAAGTTGGTGTGGGGTAGCGAAGCAAACCCGCTGTGGCTAATTTTAATATAAAAATGCGATACAGCTATGCAATTTCATTTTATATATTTTGTAAATGTTGTATTGGCTAAACATCTGCGACTAGTTCATTTGTCTGCATAACAGACTGCAATATTTTGAATGTGTAATCTTTGGCATTAGAAAAATATCTTATTAGCAATTAAGCATAATATCCGTATGTTTACTTAAAAATTATATACTTTTTCCATAAAATTCACCCCATGTGTTAATTGTGAATTCATTGTAAAAAATTATTTCAAATTGAGAATAAGTTTTATTCGACCTTTTCAATATTCGTATGAACATGTAATGAAAAAATTTAGTTTTCATTTTTAATTCAAAGTATTTAAAACCTCTTACAGAAGTTATTTTAATTGTTAGTATTTGAATTACAATTTATTTCATCACATTTATTTTATTTCTAAATGTTTATTTGTATCAAGGATACGTGAGACTCAATAAATAATAAAATAATTTATAATCAATATACAGCAATTGTCATAATAAATTCTTTAAGCTGGCATTGTGGCCCATAATAGCAACACTCTGGCATAAAAATATCGATCATTAAAACTTATAAATACTGAATTAATGGATTTTTAATAAAAATTACAGTTTTATAAATATTAAATTTTACGCCTAAACAAATATAAATCCATTTAATAAAAGTGTCCCCTTAAATTATTTTTAATGGAAAAATTTATATTTTTGAATGAATAAATTTGGAAAAAAAGAGTAACGAAAATTATTTGCTTTGAACGATTTATAGGTTTTGATATAAAGTCTAAGTAAATTAAAAAGACAAAAAATTGGATACGACTTTGGCTACAAAGGGGGCAAATTTGCATGTGCAGTGCAACTGGCAGAGACCACTGAAGCACTCAGTCAGTCATTCAGTAATAAAATAGAAATAGTAAATGACGCAATTTTTTTCAAAAAGAAAATATAAAACAAATTCTATTAACAGCATAAATTTGTACAGTAAGGGGCAGAAGAATAGCACATTAAAAAACAATGAAATGTAATTAATGATACGGAAGAAACGGGTTCTCAAATATCAGAAAAACAATTAATTAATCATAATCACGAAATAAAAAGCAAGTTTTTACTCGCTGCGCATGGAATGTGACCAAAATTTTGGAATTATAGAAATTACAAAGAAAGAAATTAAAAATTCTTTAAAATTTATGTACTTCAGGATTGGAAGAGGTAGTGGCCAATTCAAGGAGAAATTTTACTGTGATATCAATGAGAAGTGGGGATAGTATAACTCTTAAGCACTTTCAAATATTTTTTTAAAGATATTGTACCAGGCATCCGTATAATTCACAATTTCAGAAGGCTGATCTTTGGAACTTATCGCATAAGGAAAATCGTATGTGTCAGCAAGAAAACTTCAGAGGGATATATAGAGAGTAGTCTGATGTACCTGTGCATTGGTTACTGTTCACTTCGCCGGTGCTACACAATACCGACTGAGAAGGGGACCTTTAATGTGCCTGTAGATTGGTTACTGTTCAGTGACCAGTGTCTAGCCTTTGCCACTAAAACCTTCGGACAACAACTGACACAAAGGCACACTAATGCACATCAGAAAATATGCGAGATGTTTTTGTGATATAATCTGAAACTGGGTCGAAACCAGGCAATTTTTGGTTTGTCAACGTGCAGATTACTTCAGCCATCACCGCATTCATGTGCTATTTTTGTTCACATGACAGTGACAATTTATTACATTAAGTAATAATATGAGTTTAAATTTAACGCCTTTTCTTTCGTATGAATAAAAGTTGAACTATAGTGACAACAATTTTGTCACACTTAAATTACAACAAGTACGCAAATTGAAAAGGAAATCATTCACACACAGTACAACACACACTTGTTACAAGTTTTTTTTTTGTCAAAACTTGCAACTGAAGTTGAATGCATATCATATATTTTTGAATATAGAAAATCATATCAAATTAAAATTAAGAGTAATAAATTAATGGTAAAAATATTTGAATTAAGAACCCAAATAACACATACCTGAGCCATTGCTGCCAAACCAAAGCGCAACTAAGTCCTCGCTGGGAGTTGTATGGTAATGATTTCCATATAAATATGAACTTGGATAATCTAACAGCATGCGACGTGAAGAGGGTGAATCAGCTGTAAGTAAAGGAAATAATGCATTGAATAAAATTGTACTCCCTTCTTTTCCTTTGAAACTAATCTAAAATTACTTACTTTGATGCTGAGCAGCAGCATATTCGGATGCTTTCTGAAGATTTAATCGTAGCCTAGGTTGGGGTTTAGCTAAATTATTCCCGGATGATGATGAGGTTGAAGATGTCGCTGTAGCTGCTTGCGATGCTGTACTGGTGGCTGAGCTGAAACCAACTGTTGCTGGCGGTGAACAATTTGCCGGCATTAAACTATTAGGAGGTGGTTGATTACCATTTGCAACTGAATGGTCCAAGAGCAAATGTTGTACTTGAAAAATATCTACAAATTCTTCTAATTCTTCGGCGGGAGGAGCTGTATTTCTACAATTATCTGCGGCAGTCGTATAAGAGGCAGCATTGTTAGAGGAGTTGGTAAATGTGGACCCAGCATGCGTATAGTGATGAAAATATGAAGATGCTCCAGCTGGCGTCGGGGTATAGAAACCAAACTGTGGTCCCTGTTGCACACTAATTGGTGGTGGCTGTGCTGTTGGTGCCGTAAAATGCAAAGGCGAACGTCCCAAATTCAATAAGGGTGTGGAGGGTGTATTTAATGAATCGGTGCTGCTTGCATTACTTGTAGACAACGTTAAATTGGGAGTATAATGTGTTGAGGTATTTGTTACAGCAACGCCTAAATTAGGTGTTGAAATATTAACTGTCGGTTGCGCTACTGTTGGCACGCCAGTATGATGATGACGATGTTCGTTTTCGCGACGCATAGCTAACAACATTTTTACGTTCACACAAATATAAAATTTATAACAAATAACAATCTTGTGGATATATTTAAAATGAGAAAACCAAACCAAATTATAAAACGCACTTTTTAATAATTATGAAGAAATCAAAGATAAATGTGACGAATTATACCCGTTTAAATCATAATTTAATGAATAAAATTTTAACTAAACTGCAACAAAGACACCAATTAGACTATTTCAAACACAAAATTAATGATTTTTTAAAATTAATCTCATTATAGAAAATTATTTTAACTTACATTTAACAAATTAATTTTCATATTTCCGTTTAATTGCCGTGGTTATAATTATTTCTATAATTTTCGGGGCATCTGTATGAATTATTTCAATTATTTAAAACTATTTTTTTTTATTAACATAAACCTACAAAGAGAGAAAAAAATATTATTACAAATTTTTTAAACGTTTTCATTTGTTTATGTACTAATAATAATATTGATTTACAGATTCACGAAACTTTACACAGGTGCTGTTGGGGGCAGGCAAAAATCGTCAGGTACAAAAAAATCGTCAGGTATGAAAAGTCGCAACTGCAGAATTTTTCTTTCTATCATTTCACCACCTGACTCTTCTCTACACTAAATATTTCCAGCTAATTTCGGTACAATGCATTGCATACATACGAGTCAACCCCTGAGCACTGGTACAAGGCAAAATATATAATAGTTGGCTTGGCCTGGCTGTGTCATGTTCTTAGAATCTATCAATTATGGATTTAATTGTTGCCTAATTTCTATAGTATACAATTATTCGACTTTTGCTTTTATTCGAATAAGCAATTAGTTGATTTTAAATTTTCACTATGGCTCGATTAAACGAGTAGGGCAATAAAATTATTCGAATAATTAAAATAATTTTCCAAATAATTCTATTCAATGGAGAAAAAACAAACATGTTATATGATACTTTTGTGATATAAAAATAGAAAAAAAAAATAACACAAAAATATAATTAAAAATAGAAAATAAAATAACAATCCATTTGTACTACTGTATACTGCTCTGTTGTAAAACTAGAAAATAATAATGGAAAAATTATTTGCATAAAAAATCTGTCTAATGAAGATTAATAAAACTGATGTTGTTGCGAAAAACCAGTTAAAAATTTACATGCCTATTTTTCGAAAAACCAAACCAAAAAAAAAACCGTGTGAAATTTTCGATTCCATTTCTTTGCATGAAATATTTTTCTGAACTACAAAACTTAGTTTTTTATGTAAAGTTGCGGTAATTGAAGTTTTGAGTTGTGAGAAATTCACAGAGTCAACAATATTAACAATTTGGGTGGTGCGAGTATTGAGTGTTGCGTTAACCGAAGTTGCACTGTATTGATTTTTTATTTGCCATCAATAAAAATCTGATTGGTTTTACTAATTTTAACTATAATGTTTAACAGACCAGTAACAGCTGATCTGAAAGCAATCAAAGTTATGTTCGAAAAATGTGAAATCAAAAATTTTCGCGAAAAATCGAACAACGATTAATCAATTAGATACTCAGTAATTTTTAACCAGTCGTCAATGGCAACATGTAATAATAATTACTTGTAATAGATATTTCACTGGTCACATTTTTATTGCAGTAATTTGAAAAGGATTTATATCATAAAGATATATTTTAGTAGCAATATGGATAACTGGAAGTTGACCGAGATGCATTGAATTGAATCACGGCGCTGCTAACGGAGCATGTGATCTTCAGGGTGGGGACGTTGCAGACTGTGCCTGAAGGACGCTGAAAGGGCGGCGGTGTGAAGATCCAGCTTTGGCCTATGCCGTACTAGAGGCCACGGATCGACCATTTTCGCTGGGAAGCGATGGTCGAACTTAGTCTTGTCCAGATTACCTCTATAAAAATATAAGGAAATTAAATCTAATTGTATAGATTTTTACTTTACGGCACGTCAGGAAATACAAAATAGACTGTCGTTAAATAACGATTCAATATATAAAGAAATTGTATTCTTCACCCCATAACATGTTTTTGGTGTAAAAAGAGATGATTACGAATTTCGATTTTTATAATTTTTCTACAAGTGAAATTAATATATTTTTAAAAATGGATATGGAACTGTTTTGGAAAGAATAATAAAAATTAAACAACTTGAGCTTTTAAAACGAAGTTTTGACAAAAAGTACCTTTTTCACTTTATTTTTGGTTTTCTTCTCAAACATAGTTTTCACCCATATCATGGAAGTGGTTACATTTTAGCATGTGTCCACATTTAACAAAACGGCTTGTCATGAATACAATGCAAAGTACAAAAATTTGTTCATATGCATTAATCGCCAGAGTTGAATGTGTTTGCCATGAGTTCAAAAGTGGTAATTTTGTTCACATTTAAGATGGCATTAAAAATTAATTTTGTTAAAGAAGTGCTTAAGGAGTCAGGGAAATACATATTCATAGTAAACGCATTCACTCTTTTATTTTACTGCGTACATATATCACAGTGATATACATATTTTGTAATATCAAATTTATTACAATGATTTATTTTTCTATAAAAAAAAAAAATAATATGGTGACAGATTTTTATATGGAAAAATTATTATGTCGATATACATACAACATAAATACGCGTATATAAGTATTTTTCCCACCAAAAAAATTTCTCGCAGATGGTGGTAATTTTTTTTTTGTATTCATACAACCCACAAATTTTTTGCTCATTACATTTTTTTTAATTTTCTGAAAATGCAATCACCTGTTGTTTCCTTTTACTTTTTTCATTAGTATCTTATTCATGAATTTTTTCTAAGTTTTCAAATTAAAAAAACCAATTCACTACATGTTTAAAATTTGTTCAATATTTATTTTTTTACACATTTTTATCTTGCGCTGCCGACGGAAAGCGAATTGCCGAAGTTTTTAAAATATGTCGACGAACTTTTGTATATATACATTTTTTTTTTTTTTTTAATTTGTTAAACATATTTTGAAAATATTGCGAATTTTATATATGTATGCGTGTATGCATGTACATATATACAATAATTTTTTATCACAAACGTACATTTGAAATAATTATTGACGCGTAAATATTAATTCATTAGTTTTGTTTATAATAACTTTGTTTTACAATAAAATTTGTTTATTTCTTATACACATGAATTTGAAGAAAATATAATACATATTATTATTATATTATCTATGAAATTTGGTATTTATTAAAAGTGTAACACATCGTATGAACAATATTTCGTCGTATTTGTTTTTCTCTCTATTGCTTCTTTTGATTAATTTTGAGATTTTTACTTTTGTTATGTTGATATTTTGCTTTAGTTTTCATATATAAGAATTTGAAATGCCAACAAGTGATTTTATTTTGTATCAATATATTTTTTTTCGCCCATTTACGCTGACGCGAGAGTCGAGACGAGCCATTGAGCCGCCAAGCCGGTACTAGCTGGCATCTAACTTGCCGGTGAAAGAAAAACAAAACAATACACACTCCCATGCATACGCAGAACACTAAAAGCTGTATGAAATATCTGGGGGAAAATGCAAAACATAAAAGAAAACTCTGGTGCTTTTGTTGTTGTTTTCATCGTAGCGTTGTGTGGTTGTTTTTCTTAATGTTCGCTTTCATTCAATCTTTCTTTATAGATGTACGTTACGTATGAAATTTCCGTCAAACAATTAATTATTTCCAAGTAAAACAAAAATTGAGAAATTAACAGATATTAGAAATGGAATCTTGAGAAAAATGGCAAACGACAGTTTAGTGGGAAAAATTAAAGTGAAACAGAAACAAACAGATTCTATATATGACATTATAATGTTACTCAGTCTGTCCTAAGCAATTATAAAAGTGGTATTTAGTTTTTGTTAGTTAAAAACAATGGCCATGTCAAATTGATGATACAATATCAAGTGTCTACCACCTTCGAACAGTATATAAATTAAGCCATAGAGAAGTAAGCACTTTATTTGAGAGTTATCAAGTGTGTATAATTACAATCTTCTGAATATAACTATTTAACTTTCAGATCATATTCAACTAGAGTTTTTATTTTCGCGTACTTTTTCTTTTCCTGAGAAAGCGAGAGTGTCTTTTCAATTTTGCGGGAGTTCCCGCCAAATACAAAATATTTTCTCAATTCACAAGTTCATTAGTATGGTTTATCAATTAAAAGTAGACGATATGTCTTGATATGCTTGTGAACCGGTATATTTGTAGTATCTTTATTGTATAATATTTTTATTTTTCTTTTTATTTACATTTTCTGCTTCAAAATAAAATTTGACATTTATTATTTTCCACGAAATTCAACCAGGTACAGGAATTTCTATTTGTTACGATTTAGTTTTGATATTTTTCACAATAAGCAATTTTGACTCAACTAGTTTGAAAATTTTTAATTGACATTAATTAAATATACATATATGTATTTATCATTCAAAAAGAATTTATTTTCTGGTATTAATTATCACATATTTGAAAAAGTTTTACAAAATTAATCAAAAACCGCAGCCCCTGTGATAAACAGCCAGCCGAAACCGCTGTGATAAACAGTCAGTCGAAGCTGCTGTGATAAATAGTCAGTCGAAGCGCCGTGATAAATAGTCAACCGAAGCCACAGTGATAAACTGTCAGTCGAAAGAGCTGTGATAAATAGTCAGCCGAAGCCGCTGTGATAAATAGTCAGTCGAAGCCACTGTGATAAACAGTCAGCCGAAGCCACAGTGATAAACTGTCAGTCGAAAGAGCTCTGACAAACAGTCACCCGAAACCGCTCTGATAAATAGACAGCCGAAGCCGCTGTGAGAAACAGTTAGCCGAAGCCGCTGTAATAAACAGTCAGCCGAAGCCACAGTGATAAACTATCAGTCGAAAGAGCTGTTATAAACAGTCAGCCGAAACCGCTCTGATAAACAGACAGCCAAAGCCGCTGTTATAAATAGTCAGCCGAAGCCGGCTCAAACGATATCTTAAAACGACTTAATGGCTCAGGCTTTTTTATACCATAGCCATGATTTCAGCCACTCTTAGACATATGAAAAATTAGAATAAGAAAAAAGAGATTGTCCATCTCTGTACGGACATCCATTATTGGAACTTATTCTAGCTTCAAAATATGAATGCATATTTACAATATTTTTATATAACGACTCAATCATTCCAGTTCTGCATCGGCATAATGATTTCGCTGAAGTTTTTGCTAGGTTTTAAATTTGCGGCATCTAAATTTTGAAAATTTCCGGGAAACTCAGAAACTATAACAAGAGCAATTGAAATTAGCAATCAAAATGATAAAATGTAATCAATATTACATGTGATAATTCTTTAGAAACAAACTAAATCAAAGACAAAAATTGTAAATGATACTGACAAACACTAGCAGAAGGGAACAACATGCTGTGTTTTTTATTAATGTTTTAACATGTAAAAGAACCAATTACTCAATATAAATAAAAATCAAATGATATTCATAGGTAAGCGCATTACCGGAGTACAGCTGGATCGATTTTGTTAATTTTTTCTGTTTTCTGAATTTCAAATATTCCGCGGAAAAGTATTTAGGAAAGGAAAAATGAAATTTTTTTGTCGTTGTTTTTGTTCGAAATAACTTTCACTATTTTTGCGATATTGCGCACAGTGGAAAATCGTATACTAAGACCAGCCCATAATTCATTTTTAAAATGGTTCGAATTACACTAAAATTTTTTTTATCGAAAAGCTAAGATGTCGAACTTAATAATTTGAGGAAAATATTTGATGTTTGGTCAATAACAATACTCGGAAATAAAGACCGTATTCACATCTTTTTACGACAACGATTTATAACTATAAAAATAAAACGTATTTCAGAGCATATTTTTAATATAATTCACATTACAATTAAGGAGTTATATACCTTATTGGAAAGGTGATTTAATGTAGATTCCGATTTGATATATAGCGGATCAGGTTTTAGTGAAAACGTTTGAAATTTTAGCTTCTGAATGATGTAATGTTGTTTTGGCTGCATGTAAAAACTTCGGTAAGGCTTTTAATTAGGAGCTCTGCTTAGCTCTGCGCTCATATGTAAAAAATTGTAAAGCTTAATATATTAGTAAAATACTATAAAAATATTAGCTGCGTATTCCTGCCTAAACAGAAGTTACATTCAATAATGTTAAAAAACTCAGTTATTTAGATAATTGAACAAATGATTTTTGTTAAAGTAGCTTTGCATTGTTGTCATTTTTTTGCTAGATTAAAAAAAAAATTAAAAATTGAGCAAAAAATAAAAATCCCGTTATATAAAAAAAGTTGACTAGTAGGCTATTGATGGAAAGTTTAAGAATTCTCACAATTAATATATGTTTTTTGGTTATACTGTGTTTTTTTTTTTTTTGTGAAGAGATTATTAAAAATCAGTATTACATTAATTAAAAATGAATAATTTTAATCCATATGTAACAAGTATAAGAAAACCATCCGACTAACTTGCAAAAGATTTGGATGAAGATACGCTTAAACTGATGAAGTAACCACAAAAATATCACAGTTAAAGTATTACTTAAATATTTAAAGTTACACTATACCTAACAGAATATGTAAATTTAATTTTATAAAATCAAAACCCAGTTAAAAATGGGAAAAGTGCAAATCAATAAAATTATATTAAGTTAGGTGTGGGTTAAAGTTACATCACATAAATTAAAAACATTACAAATGTTATTATAATAAAAAAATTTATTTCAAGTTAAAGTTATTATTTTGTACCAAATACATATTCAAGTCATCTCTATATACAAAAAATAAAATTCTTACCTTTATTGTGAAATAAGTTCTGGTTTAATTTGGCTCATATTTTATAGAATAATAGCAAATACATTTAAGATTATTCGTGCAAAATTTCAGAACTCTATCTCTAAGAACAAAAAAGTTACAGATTTTTGATCCGATAAGGACGAAAATTTTCCACTGTGTGGCGGCTACATCGCATTTCAATTATCAGGAGAATTTCATGCCGAGAACATACGAAACAATGTTAAAATTTTACTACATTTTCATTCGTTTTTAAATCAGGATTAACTATTCTTCTTTTATTTATGTATAGTATTGTATGGGAAGCTAAAAATAACTGTGTAAGTACGTTTATTTCAAATATTTACTTTACTAACTTTTCTAAAAATGTACTTTATTTGCCCTGCATAATTGAAATATAAATCGGATGTTATATTCTTTACAATTTCTGTGGGAAACTAAAGGCTAAAGTTCACATCCTGTAAATATTTAAAGCCGAAAAACACACACACACAAAAATAATAATAATAACGATAATGCTAAAAATAAACTCTCACCTTTGTTGAATGAATTGAAAAGAACACAAGCTACTAAAAGTGAAAATTGGAAATTGCTTATACGTATTTGCGAGTTCTGAAATGAGGGGAGAAAAAATTTTGTTTATTGTAAAACATTGATTAATTCTTGTATTCGTCGATAAACTTTTATTTAATAAATCAGTGCAACTCAACACACCAGATACATATTTGATGAAATCGGCTTGGGTCACCGGCCTAAAGTGAAAGATTTAAAGTATTTATCTTAAGTTGTACGTCATTTCTCTATTACGATGATTTAAATTAAAACAGCAACTGAAAGGACAACCAAAAAGTTATTATATTATATATTATATAACAAAAATTATATTTTGGAAATTTTGTCACTAATGAGGATACCAGAAGTAAATGTCAAAACACCTACATACATAAGAAAAATTTACAGAAATACTGAAAGGCGAGTTAATTATATTAAATTGTATAATATTAAAACGTGTATCGCGCGAAGCAAACATGTGGGTGTGATATTTTGTTTTCTTTTGCCACTTTTATGCCCTAATCCAACTGTTGTCATGAAAATAAGTAAAATAACTTTCCAAAAAAAACGTAATAATAATAATAATAATTAAGCTAAGTAAGAAATCACCATTTTTGCTGCATATTAATATAACATGCGTGTCCTCTGTTTCAATTCTCTGTTCTGTTTAAAACTCTGCATGCTATTTACGAAAATTAAACAGATTTGCACCTGATTATACGAAAAGCTTAGAAATATCTGAATGAATTTTAGAAGCCCACATCCAATACAAAGATTGAAATTAAATTATTAATTGCCTGCTAGTGGGCAGAGCACCATTGAGATTCTTGGTCTTAGCTTCCACACAAAGACGACTTTATTACAAACAGTAAAGTTATTTTCTATTCTCATTAATTCAATGAAGTAACAGTAGAATTTGCAATTGTGTATATAAAAATTTCAAGAAAACGAGGCAATAGATAAGGGTTAACTGTTCTCTGGTGCCGACCCCCATCATTATGTTTGAGTGCATTAAATAATATATGTATGTATTTGCGTGTGTATGTACAAAACTCTTTGAAATATATATTAAATTCAAACTTGTTTTGTTTTCTTAGCTGCATATTAAATAGAGAAGACATTTTCTACATGCCTGTAGCCTGTACTGCCTAAATCAAGAAAGGATTAGACTTTTTAAGACGGATGGTTCCGTTCACAATTAAATGTATTTATGCAAGTACAGTAAAAATTATTATTTCTGACCCACTTTCAATTGAAGACAGCCACATTTAAACTGGAGTTTCCAATATAATTATAAATAAAGATGTCGGTTGTTACCGAAATATTTCCATAAAGTACAAAAATAAATTATTGTATTTAAGTCCAGAAAAGGATAAAGTGACTTCACACAATATAACGTTGAATGCTCTTTAAGCGTTTTTATTATTTGGCATCAATGAAAGCAATGCTAAAGTATGTAGGTAAGCCATTCATATTCTATGACTATTCCGTACGAGTACACTAAAATGTGTTAGAAGGGCTTACTTGGCTCTGATACTCGTGTTGTGTTCTTGGAGCAATACTCATTAATAAGAAAATAAGTTTTGGGAGAGGATAGAGGAAGAGGATGAAGTAGTGTTCACATTCACAAAAAAAGAATTTCTTCTCTCGAACATAACCTTGTTGTACGTAGAAATTTTCGAGTTTTGGTAACGAGTTCTTTGAGCTTCCCATACTATTGGAGTAGAGATAAAACAGCGACACACACCCTAGATGTTGAAATCCTGCTCCACCGAGTCAATAGATTACTCTACTTTCACACATAAACTTCTGCTCCCTCTACATTTAGTAGTCGGACACGGATTTTAAAAATAGACTTTAACACAGCGATCCATTCATTTACATTTTCTTTAAGATATACAAAGTGGTTTAATATGAAAATTATTGAACAAGGCACTTGAACGATTCTATTCAAACTGTAGTCAGTCCATCGATCGTAACAGTGAATTTTCATATGAATAAGATCAGCATGTCACGCGAATTATGTAATTTTAATAATTACAATAAATACCTTTTTTGTTTATTAAACATAAATTAAACTTTATTGATCAAATGTTCTTATATCACTAATTCTAAAACACAAAACTAAAACTTATCAATATAAAAAGTTCTTAAATCTACTTACACAGTTTTGTACCGTTACTTTCCTGAGTAGGAAAGTTAATGATACTGATGAAGAAGAGATTAGTGATGATAAGTACTATTTTTAGTACATTATCATAACTCGCGTCTATGCGGACGGATACATCATTGGGTTTTTTTCTGCCATTAAAATCTGGCGATGGCTGAAGTAGAATGCACGTTGACTACAAAACCAAAAAATTTCCTGAGTTCGGCCTCTTTCAGATTAAATAATAAAATAATAAAATATCTCTTATTTTCTTTATTGTCTCTTTTTTCAATTGTTGTCTGAAAGTTTCAGGGGCGAAGGGATAGTCACTGCACGGCTTCAACTGCAACCAATCCACACGCTCATCAGAATGCCCTCCTACGCCGGTATTGTGTAGCACCAGCGAAGTAAAAGAATATAAAAAATGGCTACTAAAAACGAAGCTTCAAAATTTAATACGTTCCTTGACATCAGAGATTCTACAACACTGCTATAAAAAAAATAACGTGTAAAAGCAGTGTTGTTAGATAGTGAAGCTTCACCTCCTATCATTTCTCCTACTATCCCATTCCTCTAGTTGCAGCACAGTGCATCGCATGTGTAGGTGTCATCTCCTGAGTGCTGGTCCAAGATGAAAAAAAAGTACCCCCAAAGCTGACAGTAGCGCGATTCCCTATTAACAACAAAATGAACTTCAATGGTATTGAGTAACTTTTTTAAAAATAACGTGTACCGCTGTGTCGTATCATAACGTCAGCTTTTTCAGCAACTAAACAACAACAGTGTTTTATTGTATATATTTAACACAAATCCAAAATATACACGCATACACACATACCATTACATCAAATGCACATATTTATTAGCAGCATACATATTTCCAAAATTTTTAATTTTAGTATAAACCTAAATAGTTTCACTTATATTTTGCAAATATAATGAAGAAATAAATAAAATAAAATGATTTAAAAACTATTTGTTTTCGTGTTAATTACGAAGCACTTGGAAGTTTTATTTTTATAGAGAATGTTTTTTTTCTATGAAATTTTTAGCAGTGTTTATAATAATAATATGTCTGCTATGTTTGGAATAATAATTAATCATCCGTCCCGAAGCAGTAGGTTTCTGATATCAATCTATTACTAATCTATTACCTTTCCTAATAATAAGAGTATCTAAATAAGAGAGTTTTGAGTCATATTCCTTTTCGACAGCAAATTTCATACTGGAATTGAATTCATTAAATATCGTTAATATATTTTCCACCTCACATCTAGAAATAATGCAAAATAAATCATTCATTTATTTGGTCATTATTATAGGAACCATATTAAGTTTCCGAATTGATATATCCAATAATTCTTCCATTACAATATCCGCTATTATTCGAGATGCAGGAGATCCCATTGGAAGACCTTTTTTTTATTCTTATTTTTTTATTTATTATTATTCCTGATGATGTTAACAAGCTGTTAACGAAATAGCGAATAATAAAACCAAATAAAATAAAAAAAAGACCTCAAGCTGAATAAATATATTTCAAAAAATTTATAGAGAATGTTTTTAAAATCGATTTACAATTGATGCAGCGCAGCGAGGGTAACGTTGGTATTCAAGCTACGCAGCAAGTGGCGCATGTTACAACAAGATTTCGGGCTTCCTCACCAGTACTACGGCTCTACAGATTCAAATTTTTAAAAAATGCTTTTAGTATTTTTTGGGATTTGGTTCTCTATTCTACTATACAATTTTGTTAGAAATATTAGGTTGAGCATTTTGTAATAATAGTTAATTCTCTGGAATTTTATTCTAGTACCTTTATTTCTTAGTTGATTACGATCACTAATGCTATTTTTGGAGATTGTATTTACAAGGGACCTATGACTGAATATGAACCGATTGCCTGAGATATTTACAGTGATATAAATGTTTGAATTATAATTCGTTTTGCAAAATATTATATTCATGCATATTTCGAGTATTCGCAAGGTGTTCATAAAGTCATACGTTTTAAAATAATAACACGAACAAATACGACAACCCGTCATAATTTAGTGTGCTATTTAAAAAAATTCATTCAGCTGATAAGAAAAAATCATTTATAAATATTTGATATGAATGAATATGAATAGACAAAAACAAGTAGAAAATTTAAAATACTGCTACCTTTTAATATAATAAATAAAAAATTACCTGGAAGTCAATTGAAAATGAAAATTTAGAAAATTGTTATTTTGGCACACAAAATATATTCGAAAACAGCTGTTGCCAGTGATTGAAGCTGCATTTTTTTTTTGGACGGGAGGCTTGTAGCTAAACGTTAAGTGGCTGCCAGCCAAATAAGTTACACATACAAAATTACATATATTGTTAGATGCTGTGAGTTTTTCTGTCTTACATACTTTTATGTTATAAAAATCAATTATTCATGTAAAGGATAAAAGTGCGAATGATTTTTCATATTTTTATATCATTTTTAACAAGGGGCGGCTTGTACATAACATCGCCAGCTCGACTAAAAAGTTTCAGCAAGTGACTTAGATTTCTTCTGTTATTTTATGACAAGCCAATAAACATAGCTCGAAGAGTGTTATTATTTTAAGACTTCTTTGTTTGAATCACAACAACAATTTGTTTAAACTATGTTACGGTATTAAGACATTATGACAATATGACTTAATAACAGACATTGTGAATCCCTAACTTAATATATTTACTAATTTTTCTAGTTTTTTGACCTTTTTTTTATATTAATAACACTAAATTTTCATTGACAAGAACTTTTCCTATATTGTGAATTTTTTAAAAAAAATTTTTTATTATAAACAAAAACCAATTTTCCTGAAGAAGCTACACAAAGGAGTAGCGAAATATTGAAATAAATATAAAATATATAAAAAGACCTTAGGCTTAAAATAATTAGTGTTATTAAATTATTTACAACAATAATGAGATGAGATGACCCCTTCTTCGTCAACCGGTTTTCAGTCATTTTTACCAAGTATATTTCATAGAAAAAAAAAGTGGCAACCACATTAAATTTTTTTACATTATTTTCCGCTCTGATCTAGTAGTTAATTTTTTTTCTAACCAGAAAAACGTTACTACTTTAGAGAAAGCAAGGTAAAATCACTACATTTGAAAATACGTGTTCCTTTTAATGGTATAAACACAATTGTGACGAATGACGAACTTCGCACAGCACGACGAACTTATCATCAAGAATTCGTTGCGTAAATTCGTCGAATAAGACACAATTAGAGCGAAAATAACAGCTGTTAATGTCATTTAAAATTATATGTTATTTAGATACATAAATAAATAAAAATTGTTAAAACATGAACAAAAACATTTTACGTTTTGAGCCCCTTATTAAAATTATAAACATCATGTTCATGATGGTAGAAACTTTTATTTCAATCAAATTCCACCAATTTTCATTAATTAATGAATTTTCTAATACATTGTTGTTTACATTTAGCAGGTGACAGTGTGACCATATTTCAACAAAAAAAAAAACATTGATATGAGAAGATAAAATAATGACAAAAACGAATTAAAACAATACTGTATATAATTAAAAAAGTGGTTATTGAATTTATGTCCTGTAAATAAAAAAGAAAAGAATTCTTAAAGCAAAAAGGTAATTTATTTACTATACACTAAAAAATGTAAAAGGAAAACGGCCACTCTGCACCAATTTATTCATCATTCGTCGGCGTAAGAAATAGAAATAAACTTATCGCAAAGTTCGTTGTGCACGACGTATTTCGTCCAACGTACATATTGTGTGTATTTTCATTTACACAAATGTGTTTTATTTACAACGACGAATATTCGTTACGAAAAATTCGTCGTTCGTCCCGTTTATATTTTAATACTGATAAATACCTTAAAATTAAAGACCATTTTATAAACATTTATAACTGTATTTTGCTAGAATTGCTTTTTAAAATTACTACAAAAAAATTCCATAACAAAGAAGACTTAATTAAACATTTTTTATTATATCAGATGGTGTTCTTTTCTGACAAAAATGTTACATACACATATGTTTCATTTCGTTACTTTTTCTGTTCCATTCTAAAAAATATGTAACATTAAAAAAAGCTATTTCGTTCCTTTCTAAATATGTTGCACAAATAACTGGCAAAATATGCAACATATTTGACCCTCTACTCTCAAGTCGGGGTGATGTACTAACATTTTTTACATCTTTGTTAAGTACTTTTTTATACAAATAAGAATTATGAAAATCAATATACTCTTCACTTTGACTAGAGTCCATCAGACTTTTGTTAGAGGAAGATTCTGTTTAATTTATTATTTATTTAAATGTAAACTTTTTTGATAAATTTGTGGTTTAAAGTTTTTGCAGTTTGTTCTAGGTAATAGCACCTGATTAGAAAACAATGTTGCTAACGATTTTTATTGATAAAATGGTGCTAAAAACCGTAGAAACAGTGCAACGCTAAGTATACATTAATATAAAATCTCAAATATTTTGTACCATTGTGGCAGCAAAAAATCTATCACTTTTTAAAGTTATGGGCAAACTGTAGAAAATGTTATCTATCCATCGAAAGGGCAACATTTTTGCTCAGAAAGGAAATCACCAATAGTTATAGAATTTTTACCGCCTACTCGCGAATTTATTTTCCTTTAGCTTCAAATAATGCGCCTCTGCTCTCTGGTAACTCTATTTCACAAATTCCCAAAAACAAAAAAAAAAAAACACGCAAACGAAGAGTTGTGATATAATTAAATTAAAAGGATAATTATTAAATATATTCCAAAGAATTGTTGGCCCAATAAAACGTGTTTTGGGCCTTTCGAATCAAAATGCCTCACCGACCGTGCTCATACGGACGTTTCATTCAGAATCAAATCTTTTGCTCAATCTCTAATTGGAGAGTTTGCTACAATTTCCTAAAATTATTTTAAAAATATTAAAAAAAAATCTACAAAAGAAAACTTCACAAAAGTAAAGTGCACTGTTTCGAAAGCGCAGTACACAATAACCAATTCAAGCAGTATTGCATGTTTGAAACATCTTAAGTCTTCAGTGTTTAAATGTAAAGTTTAAACAATATTTTCAAATGATAATTATCAAATTGAAAACAAGTCAATTCCAGTCTAAACTGATGCTCAAAACGTAAAAAAAAAAAACAATATCAAGTTTGATGCCAAAAATTGGTGCGTGTACAAAATCAAAAATATAAAATCTTAAAACTTAAAACGAAGTTATAAAACCAAAAGGAAAAAAAAAATACAATAATGAAATGAACATTAAAGACAATGATTCTGGTATACAGGCGGCCTTTTTTTATTTTGGTAATTGTTTTTCTTTTCATTATTGTTGAGTAGATTGCAATCAACAGTAGCACAATTTTATTATTATTATTTTTTGTTGTAACTTTAGCTTGACAGTGTAAACAGTGGCAAAAACATACGAATTACACATACTCAATTATCGGCATTGTACAATCTTGTCTGCATCATCTGGTTTTCTATTCTGCTTCCGTTCAGCTCTAAGTGGACTGGGGAAAACGCGCGTGCTTTTTTTCTTGCTACTGACAATTTTCCAAGTAGAAAGCGAATGCGCTGGTACACGTAATTGTTGGCTTTAACTATTCACTTCATTTTTAATTTTGGAGCATCCTTTTTATATACACTTATATATATATATTTTAATCATGTGCTTCATCTGTTTAAGAACCATCTTCCAGTTAAACGTTACTGCTCCAGCCAACTTATCGCATAATGATCATTTGCTTTTGCATTTGCAATGCATTGCATTGCACAACGACAGAACGAGTTATACATATTATGAATTTGTGCGCGTTCTTTGGTAATTAATTATGTTTAACGCTTTAAGTTTAAAATTCTTCTGCATTTTAGTTTAGGTTACATCGTGTTTAATCTTTCATTAACATTGTTTTAAAAGCCTGTTGACAACTCTTTTCGGTTTTATTTCGTTTTCCAGCTTTAATGTTAATTTCAAGATCAAGGATATCGTTGGATTTAATTACAATTTACATTCTCATTCAAAAGTAGTTGTTGATAATTTTTGTCAACATTGAGATATTGACGGTTCAACTAGTTGCAATAGATTAGTAGTGAAACAAGAGAGTAAATCTTAGATTATAATACATTGAAGAAATATGTATGTGGATCCATTCACTAATAACATGCACAGACTCTAATGTTTAGCTTTTGCTGCATTCCCAACAAACAAATGGTATGTATATCAAATGTAAAATTCGTTATTCAAGTGAAGCTATTCGAAATAAACGCAAGTATGCACACCAGGCCGTACCTCCAAAAAATGTCCCTTCACCCCCTAACAAAACGTATTTTTCGACAGTAATTTAAAAAAAAACCAATTTTTTTTTTGGGCGAAGTAGAGGTCGCCATTTTAAGGAGGTGTACGGAACACTGTTTTTTTTTGCCTGTAAGGGTGGTACGTTCTAAAGCACACCTGATCAAAATCATACTGTTTAGGATGATATGAATTGTAGTAATTATACTTTTGGAACTGAACCGCGGAACAAGAAACATGTATTTTCAACAAAACAAAATGAAACAATGAAAATATAAAAAAAGACTCATTATTTTGGAACACTCAAAAATGTCTCTACGCAAGAGAAAGTAAATTATATGTAGACAATTTGTTGACAAGAGTGGTAACTGTGGGTACACTGGAAACCAATTTCTTTTTTATTATTCTTCACTCTTGTTTTGTAGTTTTTTCTCTTGTAAATTTTGCATGCAATTCTTTTCTTTTATGTTTAACATGGATCAGTACTCTGGATGTGTCCCCTACGTGTACAAAGCATTGCAGCAGAACTAATATGCCGCGAAGAGACATGTGGGGCAGCAAAAAAAGCCTAGAGAGCTTAATTCTTAACTCTGCTGTTGCGTATGTATTGCATTTTTTTAATAGTTGCGGGTACTGCATTAAATTCTATTTAAAACAAGCATTGCACTAGCACTAAATAAAATTGGAAAAAAACGTTCTGCTTTAAAAAGTTACACCTTTAATTTCTAAAAATACACCGCAAACTTCATACAAATATTTAGAGGTGCCCCCCCCACATTATTAAGTTCACCAAAATCGATGCATTTAGTCAAAAAAAAATCACAAATTTTTATGACATTCTGAATGCTGCTCTGTTAGTATAAAATAGAATATTTTAAACTTGAAACGTGCATGTAGTGATGATGGGGTAGTGAGGCACATGAAATCGCCTTCGCCTTGCCCCACCATCCATTTGTTTCCAAGCACTTTCAGTTTCCTATTCGCGGTTTAAATAATTAATAAATATGTATGAATTGCTTAACTCATTTGAAATCAAAATAGATGTAACTCAGTGAAACAGTTGCTAATTGCAATGGAAACTATGGATAATTTTTAATGATTTTCATTTGTGTTGGTACAGAGATAAGTAATATTTTGTACATTTAATTTACTTATTCAAAGACAACTTTATACCGCAATGTCTTTAACCCTAGAATGGTAAACACCGCCTGTGAGGCGAAGAATTTTTTTTTTTATTAAAGCGTGAGCTCGTGCCAACTCAGTTTAGTGTTGTACGAGCTTGGGCGCAGACGTATACCAATAAAGGTAATTTTTTTGTTGGTGATAATACTGATGATGATACAGACGAACCAAATATAAAAAAGGGCAAAAGATCAATGTGCGATTTCTGCCCTCCAAAATTGAAACGTAAGAGCGTATATTTCTGCGCAAAATGCAAGAAATATTATTGCTTAGAGCACAGATCACCAAATTGTTGGCAATTCGATGTAAAAAAGTTGGTGGAAAAACCACAAACTTTATTTTGTCTTGCACAATTTTTTTTAAGTTTTAAGATTTATATTATTTTTTAATATGTTAATTAGATTAGATTGTAGACCACAAGATACTGAAGTTTATTTTTTGATCTCAAACGGATGTTTTTTTTTTTTTATTTTTTTTTGTAAAAGATATCTATTCATACTACTGATAAAATATGTGATCTATAAATGTTGCCAATAATATATTTAAGATATTTAAAAAATGAATTGTTTTTTGTTTATTTTTTTACTAAGCATGTAATAAATACGTTTTTGTATTTGTATATATGATTCTAATTGTGCTTTTTCCCTTATAAACTATATGTGAAATTTATTATTACATACCCTATGATATTCTCATACAGTATGAAAAATATCATAAAGCATTTTATTACAAAAGCAACTCAATTATTGAGGAGGAAAGCATATCCATATAGTACTATTTCGCTAACGCTTACTTAGCTCATCAGTGGATTTTCCCAACGTCTGAATATAAACCCAAGATCTATATGTTTAAAATTCAATTAATCAAACGAGAATTGTTTGAATATTAAACATACAAACCAAAAAATCTATAAACAAAAACATAACAATCCATGAGTTTACTTTTATAACACACACACATTTCTATTTTTAGTTTTTTATTTATTTTAACAAATATTTGTTTTTTTAAGGGTAAAATGTGGGTTTTTTTATAAAAGTCGCCTAACAGGCGAAGATTACTATTAAAGAACAAAAAAAAAATGTTTACCATTCTAGGAAAAAGCGCAATTTTAAAATTTAGAATTATATCATTATAATTATCGCATATACGAGTAGAACAGCTAAACCATACAACAAACATAGATAAATAATCGTAATGAAAGAAAAGAAATGTTATATATCATTTTATCGTTGACAGGACTTTTTTTTTACAATAAATACTCGTAGAAACAGCATATCAAACGATTCTGTAAATGTTTATTCTACACTAAAGTCCTGCTTTTCAAAATAAAATTCTTTTTTTAAATATTTAATTTGGTTTTTTGCTTTGTATCTGTAATAAACGCTCTTAATAAAATACCGTTTAAATTTTATTAATATTTTATTATAATTTCTCTTAGTTTACGTGATTCGTCTTCTCTAAATTCATTTGATGAGTGACGTGTTTTTCTTAATTAAAGTAAAATGATCTAAATTGTTAAATTGTGGAAGTACTACAGCGGTATATATGTACATTCCAATAGGTCAGTATTTACCAAAAAATGCAATCACTAATTACTGCCTGAACTTTAAATGAATGCGGCATTGATCCGAGTCTTACATTTATGTTGTTTTCTATTCAACCAAAAGTGCACAGCATTTCTTGCATAATTTTCAAGCAGTTTAAAATAAACTGCAAATTTTTTTAATAAACGATGTGAAAAGTGCAATGCACTCTTTAAAAATGGAAATCACTAATATCAGTTCTCAGTACTTAGTGTTGATGACTTGTCAATAACTCGTCATACTACTTTAAAACTGTGTGATAGTCCTCTAGTCGTAACTTCAATTTACGAATGAAACGTTTCAGACAGATAATAATCGAGCCGTTGCTTCAAGAACATCACAACTCAAAATTTTAATTTCTCAATTGAACATGCGAAAAGAAAACGATTTTTTAGTGTTATATCGATTTATAAGGGAATAAAATAAATTTTGTTATTGTTTATTGTTACTGTTACTCTGGTAAATTGAAGTATTAAATAAAAAAAAAATATTTCTTAATTTTTTTTTATTTTTTTTTTATCTTGGACCAGCACTCAGAAGATGACTCCTACACATGCGAAGCATTGTGCTGTGAACTATAGGAAAGGAATAGTAGGAGAAACGACAGGAGGTGAAGCTTAATTAATTATTTTGCAGCTCTGCTTTTGCACGTTCTTTGTTTGTACTCGTAGCAGTGTTGAAGCTTCGGTTCAGTAGAAATTTTTATTATTATTTTACTTCGCCGGTGCTACACAATACCGGCGTGGTTTGTGGATTGCTATCAGCTGAAGCCGGTATTGTTCAGTGTCCAGTGACTATACCTTCGCCACTGAAACCTTCCGAAAATGAAATGGACAGCTGGATGTTCAACTTGAAATTTTGTACAATGGTGAAAAAGCTTTAGGATTAAAACGAAGGCTTGCGGTCTAATGTCAGCGAAGAATTTTTATCGTTGAGCCCATATATTTTATTAGAACTGTTTTTATCGGAATGTATTTGCTGGCTGGTTCTGTAATTTTTTAATTTGACGGTGCGTTGCGAAGCAAAGAATATCTAGTTCGATGGCGGACGATATTAAATTTAGCAGCAGAGAGCGGTGATGGATAATGTAGTTAGCACGTTGACTACAAATGCAAAGGACCTGCCTTCGAGTCCTGTATCGGACTGTCATAAAAACACTTGGCATTTATCTAAAGTGCATTATTATGTCTGTTGTTGTCGGAAAGTTTCAGTGAAACTTCGGATAAGGAAAGTGGAGAGTGGATAAGGCATATTCAGAATCCTACGGCTGATACTAATCCACAAGTAACATAAAAGCGGCCTTCTTCGTCGGTATTGTGTAGCATCGTCGGCAAAGTAAAATAATTAATAGAAATGGCTAACAAAAATCGCTTTAAAAATTTTGAAGCGTCTCCTTGACAACAGCGGCGCTGCAACACTGTTATAAAAACCAAATCGTGTTGAAGCAGAGTTGTAAAATAAATGAAGCTTTCTTCTGTCTATCCCTTCATTACCTGTCATCACTAGAACTATCTATTTCTAATGCAATCATTGCCTAAGTGTTGCTATCTTTGATATAGAATTATAATGGACTTTGAAAAAATTATTTACAGCCTTCCGTGAAGCTTGATTTCTGGCACTGTTTTACATCTTCAGCGCTTAGGTGTAATGAGCAAATGGGAATTAAAAATTGCTAGAATCTGACAACCAGTTCAGGGAAAGCACTATGGATTTGACAAACTAACATTCCAGTCAACTTGGGAAAGTATGCATAAACTGTAGAATAATTTGACGTTGTGATTTCGGATAAGAGTTTCAGTTTCTCAAACTTCAAGCATAGAATTTGTTCAAACTTGTACTAGAAAATCCCTTAATAATTAAATAAACTTCTTCTCAAAAGTAAATATCAGCTTACTTGGGCCGATAGGCAATTGAGTAGCGCACTCAATGAATTCGATTACTAACAGTTATCCACGAGCATGGTATTTATGGTAATTAAAACGAAATAAAAAATTATTTTTATTTTATCTCGACATTTAAAAGTAAAATCTGCTTACCGTAAAAATTCTATATTTAGTGTGTTGAAAGGCATTTAGAAGAATGATACTTGGAAGTTATGAAACTTTCGTTTCGTTTTTCTTTTATTTTCTCTTACGATATTAAGAAACTTTTGTTAAATCACTGTTGGTCACAATTTCTTGTACATTTTTGGGTATTTCCTTTGCCTTTTTGCTTATTATCTTATAAGGTGTGATACAACCTGCTGTTCTCTACTTATTTGAAAATAGCGAATTTTATTCATTTTACACAAGTAAATATTATCTTGATATACCAAAATTACATATTATTTTTCATATTTTTTATTATTTGATATTTAATTATATAAATTTTTTTTTCTTCACATGTAATAATTCCATAATAACTTAGAACAATTTATATGTAAATCCCCATAATGAACTTGACACTTTGTGCACAACCGGTTGTTCTAAGTGATTTATTGACTGTGATTAGGAAGTACTGAATGAAGTACTATTGCCATCTCTTTCTCGACACTTTTCACTTTTAAATGAAGTCTTCTTTATCGATATTTTATTCATTCACATTTTCTAAAAGTTCACGCTCTGCTGATGTCGCCTTGCAAATTTCTTTACAAGTAACCGGTAGTTAAAAAAAAAAAACATTTCTTTAAGTGTTTTCAGAATTTCACCAAACAACCGACATTTCTTTTTATTTTATTTTTTATTTGCGGCGCTCTTTCTCCTTAATTTTTTTTAATAAACAATTCTGAACGTGGCAAAGTTTCACGAGTTACTCAATGTGTGAGATTTAACAAACGCTAAAACTTCATTCACAATTTTTTGTGGAATCGTGTGTTATTTCCCTACAATGATCACTTCGTCTTTCTGCTCGAGTGTGCGATTTATTATGATGTGATTTTTTTTCTAAACTGATCGTAGGCAGATCATCGCCAAGTTACCACTTTTTTGTTGCTGGATTTGTCTTTTTGAGATTTTGATTTTTAATATACAATATTAAGCATGTGTTGGTTGCGTTGTTGTGTCTCTGTCTGTCGGTTTGTTGTCATTTTTGGTCATACATTATAACGCTGAGGTACTCGTACAACTGATGGCATTGTTGCTGTTTTTGTTGTGTCTTTCTTGGTGATTTCTGTGTAGGCTAAATAACGTCTTTGGCTTGTGCTGTTTGAAACACTCTCTCCTTGGCTGGGGCTCTCTAAAACCACTTCAGAATGCTGCTGCAACAAGCCTTGTGTGAAATTTCCAACAATTTTATTTCCAAGTGATTTTCAATTTAAACCAATCCAATACAATTCTAGCAAGGCTTTATCTTTTCATGCAACAAAGCTACATCACTACCAATACACTTGAGCAACAATACCACATTTTCACGCCATCATTTTTATCGTTGTAAGTACGTGTATTTCTACACATTCTAGTTGGTAAAAGAAATCTACGATTCTACCACTTTTTCTTTATCTAGGGGCGTTTGCTGTCGTTGTTGCTGTTGTTGTTGTTGTTGTTGTTAAATCAGCCCCCGTACAATATTTTCTTTATTGTAGTTTTGTTTCAGAGTTATTACAATTTTTATTGGATAATGCCTCGTGCCGTAGGTTTGTATTGTATATTGCGTGGGTCTTAACCCACCGTACAGTGTTTTAAACTTTCATAAAAGTGGCCAGACTGCAGTTTAATGTAAACAGACGTTTACCATCAAAATGCGGATAGAAATTGCAGTGCAAACTATTGCAAACTGCAATAAACTGCAGTGAAAAGCTGATGCAAAAGATGACATATTATCTCTTTACTATTTATATCGTCTACATCCGACCGAAAATGAAGTACACCTCTCATGGGTCAAATACTATATTGAAGTTACTCGATCGTTTACAAGAGAGGCCGAAGAAATTCATTGGGGTATCGGTAGGGTAGCCAACCCTACTATTAACTGTCTTGAGCATCGTCGTAAGGTGGGGTGCGTTTCGTTGTTCTATCGATGCTTTTAATGGAATATGTTCTAATAATATCAATGAAATTATACCGGCACCAGCTCATTTATACGCACAACGCATTCAACTAGTGTAAAATAAAAACTCAATTAAAATGCATACAGAAAAACAACAACATGGCCAAAAATTATTCGAATTCACTATAAACTTTGACAGAGTCGAATTTAATTGGCGAAACTCTTAACTTCTTTGCTGGAATCATTTGGGTCATATAAAAAAACTTAATACAGTTGAAATTCCATTAAATAGAAAAAAAGGCACAGATTTAAAACCTGGACCAAAATCCGGTGGTGAAGTTATAAATTATAGGTTAATTATTGCACAAATCTGCAGTTGATCGTCTTGTTCATTTTTAAAGTCGAGTTTCTGCGGTTTTGGAGTGTAGTGGACAGATTAATTTTTAAGCTAAAGAGAAATTTCATTTCTTATTTTACTGCGTCGACATTTTTTTGCAATGAATAGACATTAATTCATGCCAAAAAATAATACCCATTGTGCAAATGCGTTATCACTGTGTCTGGTACAGGTTTTTTGCCAATTGAAGAACACATTATCACTTGTAAAATTAACAGCGCATCCATTTGTGGTCAATTTGGCAGCGAATCGCACTACGCATTACAGGGAAAACTCATTTTTAGGCTGCACGGCACGTACGATTATGTGGAATATACTGGCCTTCCTTTCAACACCTTATTTCGTATTTCCATTTCCAATGCACATTGCATGCGAATGAGTCAGAGTGCCAGAGTGCCGGTCGAACAACAAAAATTAATTTTTATGCCCAGAAACTATTTTTGGGAAAAAGAAACGATGAGTACAAATTTTAACAATTGTCTATTAAAAGTATGTACAATTATTTCTAGTTTAATCATTTATTTATATATTGTATATGCATATAAATTTCTCTTTACATATTACACATGTACATATACTTATGTATAATACAGTGAGTGAGTCAATAATGTTCGGGAAGAAAAAATTTACAAAGAGTATAGCAGAAACGTAAACCACGGAAAATTTAAAGGAAAGAAGAAAACACAGTCCCATAATGAAAACGAAGCCCGCGATTTATAATCAATCAGTTAACCACCCCAAAGGGATAAACCGTGGAGGGTTGAAATTCGGTAGAGTCGTCTTTCGATGTTTAAATACAATAAGAAAGGGTCTTCGGATATTCAAATGTTAAGGGCAAAAATGGGAAAATAGCTAACGTAATATCTCCGAAACTAAGCACACAAAAATAAAATTCATAATATACATGAATAATTTATGAAAAATTTGCCAATGTACGAATATCTCATATGATGATGAAATTCTTCATACTATTCATGAAAAAAGGCCTAAAAATAAAATAATACTGGGAAAATATTCTATGAATATTGTATGCATATTTTATGAAAAATACATAAAATATATGAAAAATTTCTTTCCATTTATGTAAATTTACCTAGTAAATTTACCAATGTACGAATTCATAGTATTTATGATTTATTGCATATATATGATAAATAGTGTTTTTATTGTTCTTAAATTTTAGAAAGTTGTAATATATAGAATATTTCCTTTTTGATTTTTAATTTGATTAATAACACATTTCTAAATTATAGAAAAAATAAAAAAAACTGCTATAATAGTTCAACATATTAAAATTAAAAAATATGGGTAGAAGAAGTTTAAAATGTGACTGCAAAGGCTTTCCTTTTAATATCTTTATAATGCTGAACATAAATACATTAAGACTATTCGTTAAAGAAATTAAAGATTTATGAATTATCAAAAATTCGACCGTTAGAAGTTTGTAATTTCAATTCCAAGCTCCTAATAACCTTGAGCTAAAATTGAAAAGAAGCTGTTATTTTTATTCAATTATATAAAATTAATATATTTTAGAGAAAATTATACCATTCGAATTCCGTTTGCATTTGTGTATTCCAAATTTTAAACACATCGGCAGCAGTATTACATTTTCGAATTTGTGCAAATCGATACTGACTACATTTTTTTCAATAGTCGATACTCCTCCTCAGAAAGCTTTTCATCATTTAAGGAATTTCTTAATATTTCGCATTCTTCTTCAGGCACTAATTTGATATGCATATTTATATACATATAAAAATTTATGTTTCCAATGTTTTATATATTTTCTCACCAAATTGAATATCTTCATTACTTGACGGCTTTGTTGAATCTGATAAAGCACTCTTCATTTGTGCTTTAATATTGCAAACTTTAGCATAAATACGCCCTCTTTTACATGTTCGATAGAATTCCTAAAAATCGGTTAAATCTATAAATATTATTAAACAATTGGTGAGAACTTTCATTACTACATTCAAACTTATCACTTACTGCACAATAATGTTGTTCTTTTAAATGCAAAATATTATCACTTACATCTGTAAACACTTTATTTAAAGCGCGGAATCATATTTTTTTTTTTTTTTTTTTTTTTTTTTGTCTTGGACCGGCACTCAGGGGATGACCCCTACACATGCGATACATTGTGCTGGAACTAGGAAATTAGGTTATGGGAAGGAGGATAGAGGGAGTAGTGTTTATTGACATTTGATTTAAATCTTCCCATGCTAAAAGTGACAGGAAACACCTCTGCGGGTAGTCTATTCCACATACGTGCCGTTCGGCCAAAAAACGAATTTTCCCTGTAATGCGTAGTGCGAGTCGCCCTCAAATCGACCACAAATGGATACGCTCTTAATGATGATCGCGTCGTGCGCGCGAATAACCGGGTTTCGGGAACAAGTTCCCTGATTTCATTAGAACACATCCCATTATAGTAACGATAGAACAACGAAACGCAAATATTAACACTGTTGTTATATTTAACAATTTTTATGCACAAAATCAATTTCATTTATTTCTTTAAGACGGTTACACTATGCACGCTGACACAAAACTGAAATTAATTTTTTTATTTTTTTTTAAATTATAATGCTTTAGACAGCAAATATAATCTTCTGTACTCTTCTTACATGCAGCATACCAAGCATCACTTATCCATTTTATACCGTTAGTTTCCGTTAATATTTATAAAAAAGTTTTAAAAATATTATGAACATTTGCCATAATTTTAATGAATAGTTTCATAAAACCAATTAATCATAAATAAAAAATACGTTACTTCAATTTCTTAATATTTTATATGAAGCTGCACATAAAATCCAAGAAAAATTACTATTAAATTTTGAAAAATTGTAGAATTAAGAATAATTCATTATATTCAAGGAAAATGTTCATTAGATCTAAGAAAAATTCTTATGAACAAATTTATGAAATTAATTCATAACATTTATACCGAAATTCATAACTTAATATTGGCAATCTTAAAGAGAATCTAAAATACGAGAAATAATTCATATACAATACTAAGTAAGTTTCATATATTTTATATGAACGAAAAAAAATATGAACGATTTTCATAAATATTATGAAAATAATTTTTTTCTGTGAGAGATGGAACACAAATCCCCTAAGCATTCGAATGCTGCTGAACAATAAGCGGCTACGTGTTTGATGCCTTTTTCATATAGTATATAGTTTTATAGGGCAAAACAGATTTTTTCGATTACAGAAAAGCAGTGTGTGAGAAATGCATTAAAAATATTTTAGATTTTCGTAGCATCCTTTCAGATTCGTCAACAAACATGAGTTTTAATAAATTTTGATTGCTTTGATAATGGCAGCATTTTGTCCGCGGCGACATATATAATGTTAGCAATACAATTACTTAAGAAATAAGAAATAAATATCGAATTACTTACTGCTTAATAATCAGGGAATGATTGCCTGCCTACTACTACATGTTATCTTGTTTTGGAAAAGGAGAGTAAAAGAGATGATAGGTAATGAAGATGATGAATCCACTATATTACACTGCTACTATTCTACGCTTTTTGTCTACAGCAGAGTTTCAGTGTATTTTTGGTAATTGTTTTAATTATTTATTTTACATCAGCGATGCTACACAATACGGACGAAGGAAGGCGCTCTGAGATGCCTGTGGATTGACATTAGCTGAAGCCGGTATTGTTCAGTGACCTACAATATATGTATGTTTTTGTTCATATTTCTCCCACAGTCAATTGTTTGTGGTGTTACCATAACAATTATACATATTGGTTCCATTCATTCGTATGTCCATAACAAGTTAGAATGTATGTCCACGACAAGTACTTCGAGAAATTCTGCACGAGAATGAGTTTACGCGTTATTTGTTTCAGTGAGTAATATAACTTTTGTAAAAAAATTTTTAAATGGTTTAAAATAAAAGAAAACAAATTTTCATATTGAATTTGTGATCGCATGATTATGTTGCTCTTTGCTGATGTTAAGGTTTTCATAATTTTAGCTCAATGGGAATAATTTTCCAATTAAATCTACTGTGCGCCATCTTTTTCGCGGAATGAATGGATTTATCAGACAAGTTTGCTCTTCTTTTTAACCATAGTAGTTCACTGCCACTGCCAATGATTGCACGAGTAGTTGTCTATCCCACACATTTTAATTTTCATTAAAATATACTTGGTTGGAGTAGAGTGAATATGAAATGTCTTTGAAAATTATTTCATATTTTCATTTACTTTTACCAGTACAATGGAGTTCGGTTATAACATACACCGGTTATAAAGAATTTTCACTTACCACGAACAGTTTTGCATTTATATTTCAAAATAAATTAGAACGGTTAACCCTTTGACGACCACGAAATAACTAAATAACTATGAATAGCCCATTCTTTGTTTTACTTTTTATTATACCTTGAATGTGTCCCTTCTATTGATATATATTGTAGCATAACATCAGTTTCATTATTTATTAGTTATCGTCAGTGACATTTAATAGTCCGTTGGACGCGGTGTTGAAATATTACGAAGAAGTGTTTTCAAGTGCAAAAGTGATTTTAAAATTTTTATCTGACTAAATATATATTATATGGTAAGTACAAATTTATTATATACGGTTATAAAACCGCTATTTTAATTGCGTGCATTGATAAAACGTTATAACCATAAAGGGACACCGGTGTCCCTATGGCCCATGAGGAGAATATTATATTTCCACATTTTTTATCATTATTTATTTTTTATTGTAGCAGATAATGTTTCGTAGAGGACGTGCAGTATTCCAACTAATGGAAAGTGAAATCCAACAAATTTTGAAGGCTGATAATAGTCACGATGAAAAGCATTTACAGCTCGATGAAGAAGATGAAAGACTTCTGAGACAAGATGATGACCTAGGTATATCTGATGTGGAGATTGAGGATACGTCATTATTATACCATACAACGAGAATACCGTCTCCTGAACTTTCAACTTCTGAATTGGAAACACATAATAATAACCCCCAACCTAATTTTATGTGGAAACAAAGTAAATACGTACCGAATGTTTTTTCTAATGTGGAATACGAATTTGGAAAAGTCAAAATTTGTCAAGATATAGAAGCCAATACTATAACTCCTTTTAAAGTATTCCTTCAAACAACGAATTTTGACAATTTAGTTCAAAATATAGTATCAGAGTCAGTACGATACGCTCATCAAAATGGACGAGAATTTAATGTCGAAACAGATGAAATGAGAGGATTTCTTGGTATGAATTTGGTTATGAGTTATCTTACTTTACCATCATCATAGCGTATCATAGCCACTGAAGTATATTTTTAAAAACTATGTACATATATGTGTAATAAAATAACCAATTTGTTTGTCAACAATATATAAACACATAAACTTTTATTTTATGGAAATTTTCTCTTACCGACCGTAGGGACATATGTGTCCGAAAGGTTTTTTAGCAAATCAATTAGCGCTTTTCGTGTTTTAAAAGGAACTCCGCTTAATGCGAACTCCGGTTATAGCGAATTTTATATAATCAACAGAAATTAATGGAAATTTATACGCTTACAATCATAGTACAGGGTCGCACAAAAGAAGCTACATAGTTTGAATTATTTATAACTTTTTTAATTATTATTTTTTCTTTGTTTTTTTTTCAACATTTTATAAAGACTGCTTGGGGAATTAATTATGAAGCATTCGAAAGGAAATCATGGCCATTACACCCGAAATTTTGCAAAAAGTTGTGGAAATTATGCTAAAAAGAGCACATATGTGCGAAGCAGAAAATGGACATCACTTACAGGATATAATTTTTCAAAGCCAATTGCAAAAAATTCCCCAATAATATACTGCATTTAAAAACAAAAAACTTAGAATAATCTCATATATAAAAAAGTTATAAACCATTTAAACCATATAGCTGCTTATGTGCCACCATGTATATTTATCAAGAAGACTACAGGGTGCCTCGGTAGCCTACTGAGTGAGCATGAGGCTATCAATATGGAGGATGCGGTCTCGATTCCCGCCTAGCCGCTGAGTTTTTCTGCAGACAAGCTTTTTTTATTAGCTTAGCAGACTGTGGCTTATTTAAAAAATACATCTAATCAGGTAACTTTTCTTGCTCGTTTATGATTTACACAAATATGATTTACAAAATATGCACGCCAAAACTAAAAATGTCAAAGTCACAAAAATATAAAAGAAATTCTCTCAAAATATCGGTGATAGCCTTGTTGAGGCTAGATTTAGCCTTTTTTTTGTGTTTTAGCCTCGCAATTAACATTTTAGCTTCATGTTTTTTTAGCTATTTTTCTTGGAAAGAAAGCTTCAGAAAAGCTAATTTTTTTTAAATTTTCTGCTGAACCCATAAAATCCTTTTGAAACATACTCGTATTAAAAATGTTCATATTGACAATGAAAAATTTAAGTACACTGAAGACGACGAAAGTTTTTCAGTTATAACTGAACAAATGTTGAGTCAACAGTTGAGTTGTAAGTGTTTGTTTGTTATATGGTTTATATGTACATGTAGTCGTTTAGCCAAATTCTTGAAAAAAGCTACGAAATTCCATATTTTTATACAAGAACTCCCAAACATTTTTGAAGAAGTATGAAATATACAAATAAAATAAACTAAAGAGCTTCTTCAAAAATTTTCTTTATACAACAAACATTTTATTATTCGATTAAAATCTATTTAATATTTTATTGTGCTGTTCGTGCACTTGGAGTGCTTCTTTGCATAATAACTTTTAACAAGTTTTATGGATTAATAGTAAAGAAAACGTTATGAATAAAAAATATTTTTAGTTCTTTATTATGGGCTACTTAGCTAATTGTAGTCTTTTTAAAAAGCTGATTTAGCTTTTGCTCTGGTTATAACGAACTTCGCCTAAAATGAAGAAAATTGCCAGGTGCCACGGAGTTCGTAATAAGCGAACACTCCTGTAATAGGAAAAAAAATTATCTTTTTAAGTGGCCATATTTTTATTATTCTAACGCCATTTTGCTAAGAAAATCCTTTTTAATTGGCTGTTAGTTGATGTCTAAAAATATTTTTGAAAAATTTTATGGCGAAAATTCGTGATGAATGACTTATTAGAACGGCTTTATTGCAATGAATACTGCAGTTAAGTAAATGCAATAATTCTCCCATAAAAACTTTAGTTTCACAGAATGTTCTAAAGCGTTATCACACACAGAGAATGAAATAATATTTTTTAAATTTTTATTCTTTTGCATTTTGTTACTTGTTATCGTTATTCGATAAAATGATGGCCAAATGCCTATCACATAAAAAATATACGCAATAGAATAGGTTACGGAAGCGCACACTCACGCCTCCTCGTATATGAAATTTTGTGCCTTTTTATGTTGCACATATCGAGCCTCTAGTGCAATACCGCAGAAACTCTAAATTTAAATTTTTTGAGCTGGGTATGCAGAAATGATCTTTGGGGAAATATATATCTAAAGGAAAAAACATTATGGTTGTATCTCTAACTGTTCTGATTCTACAGCTACAAATGTCTGTATTGCCTCCAGCTATTTCCAACAATATTTATTTGCAATAATGAAATATTTCCTTTATGACAATAAATTTACAAACAGAAAGCATTACAAAACATGCCTCTTTATTTAAAAACTTGTAAAAAAATAACTTTAGTAAACGAAAATACTATCAAAAAGAAGGCTCAAAACTTCAAATGCATTTTTCTCAGGATTTTTTGAATTATGACGGTATTGCACCAAAGGCTCGATATGTTCAGAGCATCTTTGCTGCAAATTGCAATCATAGGAATTAATAAAAAAAATATATTCGGAGCGGTCTTTGTTCAGTAGTTAACAAATTGACTATACAGCCAGTAAGGCCGAGCCTAGAAAAAGGTAAAAAAACAGCCCCCTGCTTCGTATTTAAGCAAATAAAGTTAAATAAATAAAAAATAAATGAGACGCAACAATTCTGCTTAACAAATTAACAAAACGTGCAACTGCAAAATTTGTTGAAGAGTTAATCCACACCATCTCTTTTCTACTCTAAAGCTCTAAACACTTAGACGGCAGCAGACTTCGCAACTTCACGGCTTCAAATGCTGCCATGAAGTCAGCTTCATAATTCTTTTGAAGACAGCAGCAACATAATAATCAGCTGATGTGTAAATCAATTTCAAGTTTTTATAAATATTAAAAATTACTTCAAAGTTTAAAAATACAAAAAATGAGTGAAGAAAATTTAGTGAATTTTATCACAACAATTGTTAAAATAGTTCAGATAAATTTATGATAAAAATTAACTCAAACGAAAAACAAAATATTATGAAATTAAAAATGAACAGCTGTGTATTTTAGCAATACAAATTTCAGGGATGCCGCATATATATGTTTTATAATGAATAAAATTAAAGTTATTGATAAAAAAAATGTAATAATATCACGAAAAACTATAAAAACACATAAATTTATTTCTATATTGTATTTTTGTAATGTTCTTTTATGTTTAATATTAAAAAAAAGGTTTTTGTTCTTATTTTTCCAATTTATATATAAGTATAATGGCAACACTATATTTGTTTATTGCTGCCCGTCAAAATAGAATATAAGTTGGCAGCAGCAGCAAATGCTGTTGTGCAGTCCTGCTGCCGTCAAAATAAACGCTTTCATTTAAACACATGGATTTTATTTTTGACATATTGCTGCTTGCTGTCTGCTGTCGTCTAAGTGTTTAGAGCTTTAGCCTTTACAATTAGTTCCGGTGCAGTGGATTGCAATTTTATTTTGTACCCATAAAGAGCTCCCAACTGCAGTAGTTAAAAGAATTCTCCACATCTTCAACGCGATATTGTGCATTGAATACTTTCCATCTAAATGGAAGATATCACTAATAACTATGATACCTAAGCAAAAAAGGTAAAGACCACACCAGAGTGGAGTCCTACAGGCCAATTAGCCTTTTGCCAAATTTATCTAAGCTTTTTGAAAAATTATTAGCTATCAAGTTAAATAAAATCATTAGCGAAAAGCGCTGCATTCCAGACCATCAGTTTGGCTTTCGTAGTAAACACAGCACAACTGAGCAAACACATAGACTTGTGAATGTTATAAAGCATACCCTAGAAGAAAAAAAGTACTGATCAGCCCTCTTTATCGATGTTTCCCAAGCTTTTGATAAAGTGTGGCATAAGGGATTAATATATAAACTGACCCAGTACCTTCCTGAAAATATTTGTAAGCTACTGGAAAGTTACCTGCTTTGTCGCAAATTTATTTTAAAACAAGGTGATTGGCTGTCATCACCGCAGCCGATTGAAGCTGGAGTTCCCCAAGGCAGCATATTAGGTCCATTGCTGTACTTGATATACACCGCAGATTTGCCAACAGTCGCGAACATCCATACCTCAACTTTTGCCGATGATACAGCTTTCTTAAGCATTCACGAAAGTGCTGACGAAGCATCTCGTCGCCTACAGCACCAAATTTCGCAGCTTGAAAGCTGGCTAAAAAAATGGCGAATCAAAGTTAATGAGAATAAGTGCGTACATATAACCTTCACCCTGCGCAGAGACACATGTCCTCCTATTCTGATCAACAACCAGTTAATACCTCAACGTTTGGTGGTCAAGGGAAGGGTGAAGGGATGCACATTGATAGACGGCTAACATGGAAACAGCACATCGATGCAAAATTAACTCAAATGAAATTAAAAGCAACTCAACTAAATTGGCTTATTGGTCGAAATTCTGTGCTAAAACTGGACTGTAAGCTTTTGCTTTACAAAGCAATTTTAAAACCAATATGGAGCTATGGTATCCAGCTACGGGGCACTGCCTCAGCTTCCAATATAGAAAAAATTCAAAGGTGTCAAAACAAAATACTGAGAATGATAACAGATGCGCCGTGGTATATAAAAAAATTCTAACATACACAAGGATTTAAATATTCCGATAGTCAAACAAGAGATAACAACATACGCAAAGTCATACCTAACCAAACTCCAAGATCATCCAAATATACTAGCCCGAAATATTTTAAGCGAAAGAGGGTTCATTCGACTGAAAAGAAGGGATACTCTTTCCCTAGCCCGAACGTAGTAGACGCGGAAATAAAACTATACGAGCAATAAATAATTTTGTACAGCTAGGCTGTACTTAATAATAATTAGCAATTAGTTCTTAAGATTTGAATACTTATTGTTAGTTCAATTGATTTTGAAGATTCAATAAATAATATATATATTGTGTAAAAAAAAAAAAAAAAATAAAGACTAACAGGCCCCACAATACAGTACTTGATATCGAAAGAAATTCTTATACTCGTATTACAAATTTTTTTTTGGAAATTTTGATTCGAATCGCATGCCGTATTTCATGTAGGTCAGAGTTGAATTTGTTGTTCCTATATCTCACAATTCCGCTGTTTCTTCATTATGAAGGGAGCTCAATATTTCTGGTCAATATTATATATAATTGAAGGATTGCCTCGGTGGTCTAGTGAGTAGTGCGGTGAAGGTTCTTTAGGTTCGTTTTCTAGCAGAGACTCTGGAATGTTTTACTATAACGTTAAACGGACTCAGTGACGAGGCAAGAATTCGAGAATTACACGCCTCGACTACCAGAGCTCAATATAGTATATAGTAAATGGTATCTTTGGCGTAAATCTCAATGGTTAATGGGTGTGTTGCTTATTATGGATCGGCAATCATTTAGACATGAAAAGGTTTGAAAGGGGCCCGATTTAGTGGTGGCCTGTTTCGATTAGCCGATTACTGGAAAAAAAAATACACAATTGAAATTAAATTATATTTGTTTTTTTTTTTTTTTGCTAAATATTTGTTTGCTTTTAAGTTATTCTTTAAGTTTTGCAAAATTAAAAACACTTTCGGCGAATAAATTGTTTTTTTCATACGATAAACACTGAAGTATCTAACGGCAGATCGAATGATTTAACCTGTTTTGTTATTCCTTACTATTATCTCAAATTACGATACATTTTATTCGATATCGATTGCCATGATGCCAAATTCACAAAAACGCAAAGCTGTAGCGTTGTGTTAGAATTAAAGTCTATACTTTACCACATGTCTCTTCTATACACTGTTCGTTTCCAAGTAGTAGCCATGCAATGCTTACGTAGGGCTCGACTGAGCCCTGAGAAATGCGAAAAGAACAATAAATATTTCGCTTTCAACACATATTAAATTTAATATTTTCGCCAACTTTACAATAAAACTTTAAACAGCTTTTTTTTTCTTTTGTCTCTAACATATCCGGAACTGTCTGTTCAGTTCTACTTAGATTTTTAATTACTTTATGTATAAAAAAAGTACAACAGATATTGCTGAATTGTAAAACGTAAGAATTTCTTAACATGTTTGTCTTTATTATACCATGACTATCTACAATTGCAACAACAATATTTAAAAAATTGTCTTTTTTTAGAGTTCTAACAATTTTTGTTAGAACAAGGTTTATTGATTTAATTTTGCCAATTCACATGTACACCTACATATTCACATACACGCTTGTTTATTGCCAGATACCACGAAGCGGTAATTGCAGCGCCCACTTGTATTAGAAATTAGAGAAACAAATTACAATGAACTTAAGCCCAACAAGCACAAGGTCAAACGTTTAAAATTTTATGAACAATCCTTTTGAAAAGTTAAACAGAAGTTTAAAAGCATGGGTAACATCTCCCCTTTGGAAATATTAAAAAGCTAATTGGGATTCAATGCGAATTGCAGAATCACCTCAAATGTCGATAATATAAAGACATATACATACATATGAACATTACAGTTGTCGCGATTTGTTTGGCTATTATTGAAAACCGTGATATCAAGAAGCAGCGGACAGAAAAAGTTTCGTTTTTATCTAAAAACAACATCTGAAAAGTTTGAAGCTAATCTATGAATGATTGATAGATTTAAGTTTGATAAGTCAAAAATTTGAAATTTAGACAAGTTCATGTAGATGTCATTATTACTCGAGTATGGCCTGGCCAATTTTGTACAAATAAATATAGAAATATTTGTAATTATAATTCCTTTAATCTATTCCTATACTATTTCTCTACCAAACATAGAAATTACAAAAAATTCGATATTTTATCACATTATCGTCAATACACTTAAAATATGAACTAAAAGAGACATGGTTGAGTAATAAGCTAAACAATTGATTACGCTGCTTCAAAATTGAATATGTCTCCTTAACATCAGAGGAGCTACAACACTGCTATAATAACAAAATCCATTTTTATGAAAATTTATTACTGGCAATCAGCTGACAAAGTACTGTCGGGCTACAAAGTTCAAGAATGCGAAGCTTGCGCTTCAAGTTCTACTGCAACGACTACTACAACTACATATTCTATTCGCTCTCATTTAAAACACCGATAATATAAAGACATATATGTACATACATAGTCTCAGGCAATCGGTTAATCTTCAGTCATAGGTCCCTTGTAAATACAACATCCGAAAATAGCATTAGTGATCGTAATCAATCAAACCCATTTTTGACTTTTGACAGCAAAGATGCGGCGTCTCTGATGTTATTTTTGAGCTCAAGCTAAGGGGAGCCATGGTATTTATTGTTTTACTACGTCGAAGTTTTATTTCTCAAATAGTGTCATTCCAAATGGAATCAATGAAAAATAACAAATTTTTGATGGTCTGCCTCCGATTTCAATAAGCAAAATAATTAAAAATTTTACTGTTGCCCTCATAAATCAAGATCTATTTTTCGGTTTCTTAACTAGAATACCAAGTATTACAAATTTTATTGAAATCGGAGGCAGACACGAAAATTCATGATTGATTTCACCTGGAAGGACCAATTAAATAATTAATACATAATGTTTATTATATGCTTTAAAATGTTTGATGAGCGAATCAACAAAAGGAATGTCAAACTGAAATATGCAAACGATAACCAAAAATTAAACTTTGAGCAAAGGAATGAGTTTATCAATCCTATAATTAAGGAAGTATCAATAATAAAATGGTGCAGCATGCACCCGTCGCATGACACATAGTTTAATTTAGGACTACTACTATATTTGAGTGTAACGAAAATATACTGCTAGATACAAGAAAATAAATAATTGAAATGAAGGAAACTAATGAATTCTACTGAAAGCTTCATTCCTACAATAAGCCAGGTATCTGGCCTGTTAAACCTGTTAAATTTGATGAGAGAATTTCTACTGTGATAAAAACATTACTTTATTGGACGAGGACTCAGAGTATGACCCCCATACACATTCGAAACATTGTGCTGGAAGTGGATGAAGGGGATAGTGGGAGAGATGACAGGTGGTGCCAGAGATAAGCGGAGTAAAGCTTCACTATCTAACAACTCTGTCTTTGCGAGATTTTTTTTACTATATAATATAATATAGTATATTAAAATGTCGAATTATTTTAGTTTTTCTACTTGTTTTTATGTATTCGATATCAAATATTTATAAATGATTTTTTCTTATCAGCTGAAAGAATTTTTTGAAATAGCACAATAAATTATGACGGGTTGTCGTATTTGTTCGTGTTATTATTTTAAAACGTATGACTTTATGAACACCTTGCGAATACTCGAAATATGCATGAATATAATATTTTGCAAAACGAATTATAATTCAAACATTTATATCACTGTAAATATCTCAGGCAATCGGTTCATATTCAGTCATAGGTCCCTTGTAAATACAACATCCGAAAATAGCATTAGTGATCGTAATCAACTAAGAAATAAAAGTACTAGAATAAAATTCCAGACAATTAACTATTATTACAAAATGCTCAACTTAATATTTCTAACAAAATTGTATAGTAGAATAGAGAACCAAATCCCAAAAAATACTAAAAGCATTTTTGAACATTTTGAGGTCTGTTGAGCCGTAGTACTGGTGAGGAAGCCCGAAATCTTGTTGTACCATGCGCCACTTGCTGCGTAGCTTGAGTACCTACGTTACTCTCGCTGCGCTGCATCAATTGTAAATCGATTTTAAAAACATTCTCTATAAAAATAAAACCTACAAGTGCTTCGTAAGTAACACGAAAACAAACAGTTTTTAAATGATTTTATTTTATTTATTTCTTCATTATATTTGCATTACATTCGGTTAGATAGAGGGCTAAACCCTGACACCTTCTCCCCTTTCGCAACCACTTTAACACTTGAAAGCTATCCGTCTGCAAAATTTCTTCCAAATTCATCGGTAATTGGGGGATGGTGGAACAAACGGTAATTCTGTACTAATTTGTTCGTCGTTCGTCCACGTATAAAATAGAAATAAAAACTATCGGAGAGTTCGTCACGTACGACAAATTTCGTCGACTGTGATGTTGTTTTAATTTGCATATGTACAAATGTGTTTTATTTCCGTTGACGAAAGTTCACCGAGAATAATTCGTCGTTCGTGCCAATTGTGTTCCTATCATATCGCACCCTAAATACAAAAGTGACACAACTCAAAATTTTCCAAAATGTACTTTTTTCCGTAAAATAATTCACAGTACACATCTCTAACTACTTCAAAAATTTCTTTCTCATCACTGTTTTCTTTAACTGGAAAAATACCGTTATGTCTGTTTTTATGTTAATTGCATTGCTTACGCACGATCGACTAAAAAAACCTATTTTTAGTTGCGTCAATGTTCTCAAGAAGTGCTGATTACTTTTGTTACACATAATATTATATTATAATATAAAATTAAAAAAATTTTAGCAAAACCTTCTTCGAAATAGACTTCTTTCATAATGGAACCAATTTTATTTTAAATATTACAATCATTTTTGCATAAACAGTTTTTTGCCTCTCCTGAAAATTTGAGAATTTTGAGTTGTGCCGCTTTTGTATTTAGGGTGCGATATGTCATAATAAACGATAACATTATAGGTAATTAAAGATTTCTAAACAACAAAAATCCAGCACGAATAGTAAAATTTTGCGTACTTTTTCATAAACATTCATAAAAACACTTATTTCATATCACTTTTTTGGCATGTATACCCGAGAAACAACAACAATGTTTTTAAGTAATCAAAATATCAATTTGACTGCATTTGTTTTCATGTGAGTTATTTCAACAGTTTTTATTGAGTGAACCGATTTTAATCTCTCTTTTGTCATAGGAAAGCTCGTCCCGTGTGTTGTAATGAGACAGAATTTGAACATGCACTACTTTGAGCTTTTTTTTCACAAGATTTCTAAACTTGAGGAACAGTTAAATTTCAAATCCTTGAATATTTTTTAATTGGGCATACAAATTAGGCTACTCGAAATATCATCATTACAATATGAATATGCTAAACTACCGAACGTAGTTTTTTTTTAGAAATAAAAAAAAATAAATGGGAATCATTGACCTTGTTAGCCATCAATGAAATTTATGACTTAGGTAAAGCCTCACGAAATCTAAGAGATTAGAATGCTCCCTACTTAGTTGAGACAGACTAAGACATTCTTATTTCGTTTTTCGATTCTCGAAGAGTGCATTCCACTTATCACATTATTTATTAAAAATTTGTGCCCTTTATTGTTCTCTTTTAAAGTTATGTAAAATGGTTTTATAGCGGCTTTACTATGAAGTGCAAATGTTTAAAAAATGGCAGTAAATGCAACACACTTTCATTCCATTGGGATTCACCGTAATACAACGTAATACATCGGAATTTATATGTGTAAAAATCGGCACGTCTTGACGTTTCAGGCTGATTTATTTGGTTATGGAAATATCGGTATGAAAAGTATTTCGGCTTTTAGAAACAGTAGAGATTTTTTGTACAATAATAAATACTTCTGTATCAATTGATTATTGATTATAGTATATTGTTGAAAAGTATGTTGTTTGATAGCCTCTAGTTTTTGCCGGGATACACTGAATTTACATAATTATGGCTTGTTTATTTCATGAAAGTGCTTCCCATGGTATTGTTATTATGTACATATAATATGGACAAATACAATTCCAAAAATATTGAGTAACTACTTTTTGAGTATCGAAAATACAAAATTATAACCTGTATCGAGTACTCACTACACAAATACTGAATACTTTTACAACTCTAGTACGGTTAATGTAGCAGGAGAAATCGCTTAACATTTAATTGCTTTAATACCATTGTCTTATCAAAATTTGTGTTTCGGTTTATGTGTATGTAGTATGCACTTATGCATTTGATATCAGTGTCAAGAAGTACATACGTATTGAAAAGAGCCATGTTGGGCAGCGCACCGGTTTGCAGTCCAATGCTCGTTATCATAATAATTAAAGTGGTTGTAACTGTGTGTTTGAAATATCTCTACATACTTACATTTATGTAAATATATTTAACTTTGCAAGTTTTTTTTTTGTTGGATGCTTTTTACTCAGTGTGGGAGTTTTCATTGATAAATTTATATAAAATTTTTTATGTGCAAGTGTGCATGTGTCCTTTTGTATTGCGACCCGAGAGAAACGCTTATGTTGTAAATGCTAATTGTTCCCATTGTTGTTGCTTCTAGTTAAGTCTCGCAGAGAAAAACAAAAAAAGTTGCAGAGATTAACGGCAAATTGAAATGCAAAATTGTGCAGCTGTGCGTCGAATTGAATCAAATTGGGCTTGAGTTTTAACTGCTTAAAATATCAAACGGAGTTCTTAAAACTTTGTTTTGAGCATTTTATTATATTTTCATTCATTTATTTTATTTTGTTTTTTTTATTACTGTTATAAGTTGTATATATGTATGTGTAAATCGTAGGCGGATCATCGGAAAGCCATATACATACAGTTTTGCTTTTTCACAACGTTAGAAATTTTATTTTTAATGCTTACAGAGGGATTTTCTCGTACGAAAAAATATACACTCAGAGAAATTGACAACTTATACCGTTACGTTTTTTGTGTTTGAAAAATTCTTGTGTTCTCTGATATTCGCAGTCTAATGTAAGCGATTATGGAATTACTATAATTAAAGGTTCTTTTATAAAATGTTCACATTTTTTAACAATAAGCCAAGGCCAATCCTTTGCCAGTTCATCCAAACTGCTGCTTACGCTGCAGTGCAGTTTGCTGAGTAGTTAGCAAACAGAACCAAATATATATCTATTTTTCTTATCTTAGACCAGCACTCATTGTGCTGATGCACTGTGCTGAAATTAAAGGAAAGGGATGGTTAGAGAAATGTCAGGAGGTAAAGCTTAACTATCTTACAACTCCACTATTTGCACGTGTTTTGTTTATAGCAGTGTTGTAGCACCTATGCTGTCAAAGAGACGTATTTAGTATTTAAAGCTTTGCTTTTTCAGTAAGCATTTTTAGTAATGGTGGTAGTCGCTGGTGCTACACAATGCAGTCGAAAGGACGGAGCTTTGATGTGTCTGTGATTCGTTATCAGCTGAAGCCAGCGCTATTCAGTGACTATGCCTTCGCATTTGCAACCTTCCGACAACAACTGACACAAAGACACAAAAAAATTTTGAAATGTTCTTATTACTTAAGCTTCACCCAATGGCTTTTTACTTTTATAGTGAAATGAAAGGCTTAAAATATCTACAACATAATTTGGAAGATATACCAGTTTTGAGATGAATTGAACTTATTTTGGTATATATAGTCCAACAAAAAATTATTAAAAAAAAATAAACCCGCAAATTTACCAATTCCAGCGAATTATTAGGTTAAAGCGGACATTTTTCTCAGTGCTTCACAGTTCTTGTTTTTATAGTTGCTTATAAAACACCCACCAATATTTATCTATTTTAGTCTCTTCTTGTGTGATTTAATTCAAAAATTATATTTGTTATGTTTTTGTTGCTGGCTCTCATTCATACCTTTACTATCCATCTACAACTTTAACAGTCATACATTCATTTTCATCACTATAGATCTATTACATACGTACATCCGTTCATACATATCCGTAAATGTGTATTTGAATATCAAAGATTAGAAACAAGTTAGTATGAATACTCCAAACAATATATGGAAAGTTGAAATTTGCCTACTGATGTCAAAGATACTTAAGTGTATAAGCCGCACTTAAGTAAGAAACCAAATATAAATGGGAAAGAAAAAAAAAACAAATCAAATAGAATAATCTCTAATCGATTAGAAATAATAATTCGAATCATAATAGATGACAATTTTTCAATAATTTATTTAGACCACATTTTTGGTTGGTTAAGCTGACATTAATTTGAACGCAATCGTTAGACATCAAAATTTGTGTGAGAAATATTGATGTACTTTAATATTATTAAATACAATTTACAATATGGATGTATTTAATAACAGCAAATAAGTTCTATAAATTTATAAAGTTCTATAAACTTCGAATTGTGCAGTAAACTAACTAAAGCATTAACAAATTTATATTTCTTATGGTTCAATTTAAAATTTGCGTATTGAGAACACATTGATGTCACTTAAATGTTGTCAGAAGAAGAACCGATTCGGTAGATTTCGCACCAACTTTTTTATTTTAAATAATTTGTTTTTTTAAATAAAAAATTTTTAATAAAAAATATACATGTTCAACCATTTTTGGATTTATTTTAGCGTGAATTTTTGAATATAAGAATTGCGAATTTATATTCGAGATTTTTTTTTTTGGTTTATCTGGGACCAGCACTCAGGAGATGACTCCTACACATGCGAAGCATTGTGCTGGAACTATAGGAAAGGGATAGTAGGTGAAACGACAGGAGGTGAAGCTTAATTAATTATTTTTGCAGCTCTGCTTTCGCACGTCCTTTGTTTATACTCGTAGCATTGCTGAAGCTTCGGTTCAGTAGCCATTTTATTATTGTTTTACTTCGCCGGTGCTACACAATACCGTCGAAGGAGGGCGTTCTTATGCGATTGTGGATTGCTATCAGCTGAAGCCTGTATTGTTCAGTGACCAGTGACAACAACTGACACACAAAGACACACTAATTGACATCCGAAAAATGCGAGATGTTTATTTTTATTTTAAAATTTTAGTCTAAAACTGGGGTTGAACCCAGGTCTGTTTTTGGATTCGTAGTCAACGTGCAGACTACCATCCATCGTGCCATCGCCGCTCTTTTTGTAAATAAGTAATCAATTTGAGTTGTGTTATCTGATTGTTATCTAAATAACACAAATATTTTAAATTACAAGATATTTATGATTTACAGTGCAGTTAAGCTTTAACGAGTAGAGATTTAAAAAAAACTTGTATTAAAACACAAATTTGAAATGGAAATACCTTATGATATTCTCATAAAGTATTAAAAAAATAAACACAATAAAACTGATTATTGTGTAGGAAAGCATATCCATATACAGGGTGGCCCAAAATGACCAAAGAGGCTGGAGTTCAAAGACTTATTGTGTCCTTCGCAGTCTGCGCTGTCGCTCCATCCTGTCGCAACCATACTTGCGGATGGTTTTCCACAGCTGACCTTAAAAAATTCACCAACCGATATCCGATATCTATCACCAGAGATGGAAACAGCGACACCGTGTTCATTTTCAAAAAATTATTTATTTGCAGAACCAAAGTTTGTCGTTAAAAAAGAAAATTGCAGCAAAAAAATCTACACGTGTTGTTGATTTGGCGAAACAGACTCAATAAACAACAACTAATGTGATAGACGCACTTTCAACAAGATGACCGTTATCAACTGTCAAAGTTCGGAAGTCCCTGTTGAAAGACCCTTTATTTCAAAGATTTCTGCCTGATGGGAACGTGGCAATTGTTTGCTCTTAAAAATAACATATTTTTAATATATTATTAACTAAAATAACTTCAATTCATTGTCATAGACACTCAAAAGCCCAGCATTAAATAACCATCTTTTAACACCAATACCGGTGGTCTAACGTTCTACGGCAACCCCCCGTATTGTACAAGCAACACTGCCAAATAATAGAAACAGAATTCTATTGTCTTGTCATGTATAATAATAAAATGTTTCTTTTTTTTTTTTTTTAATTTTATAGGAAATTTCTCCATTAAGATGACATTTCAATTCATACAATGTGTGTGTCCAATACTTTTTGGACAATATAAATGTGACATTTTCATTGTTATTGTTTTATTTTTTTTTTATTTGGTCGTATATTAAAAACGAAAAAAATGCATCTAAAGGGAATTGACTTCGATACCGGCGGCAAATAAAATTACATTAATTTGAGATTACAATAAACAATATTCTGAATATATGATGGATATAACAAATCTGTAGATAAAAATAACGAAAAAGAGAAATTTAAATTTCTATTTTGTAATTTGGAAAACATTTTCCGTCACAACTATACTTTGTTTTATGATTTTAACTTTAAATATGACAAGATTTTCTATCAATGACAATGATAATAATCTTGAGTATTTGTTTTTAATATAACGTAGATACGATTTTCGTGAACATTTTAATTCGTTATTTATTGCAATAATAAAATATTGTTTAGCGTTAATTAATTACATCTAATGATTTCGCATTAATTTTAAGGAAATGAAAAAAAAAAATTTATCATAAGTCTTGGCGGTTTTGAATTTTAGTAGCGTTTTGATATTACGAACTCATTTTCACAAAAAACGGGTATATCCAGCCTGATTTAGCAACCCTGATGAACTGGATGATTCTATTACCTCTACTATTACTTCTGTCATACTACTTAGGCCAGCGTCCTAAACCTGTTGGCCACTCCCGCAATATATGCAAAAATTATTATTCACTATCGTCCCCACAATAACTTCTCCCTAGTGTATATACACTTGTTCCGAACTGATTGTCGTATTGTCCCCATAGCCATTGCCCAGCAATCGTTCCGAATCGAATTTCGACATCGAATGTTGCAATTTGGCTCTAGTTACGGTTTCTAGTTTTGCAAGTTTTTTTTGTTTAAATTGTTTAAGGATAAGTTAAGGATTTAAATTCTAAACCCGTACTTTCTTAATGTTTGTTATGTTTAATCCAGTTTTCCTAGTGTACATATGTACATATTGTTCTTGTTGCAATAAGATTTATTAAAATGTTAAATAAAAACGTTTATCAGCAGCTAACATTGCTGGAACAAGACAAAACAAAATCCAAACTCATTGTCTTACAATAAATCTATTTTATTACCATTTCCTTTTTAGTAAAAAATTTTATTACATTCTTTGAGATCAATGGATTTTTGCTTAGATTGAGCAAATACAGGTGTAGGCGAATTAAAAAGGGACCGTCATAGTGCGGAAATTTTATTTAAATTGATTGAAATCTGGCCTGTTATTCTTTTAAATAACATCGGCAGAATCCATATTGTTCAAGAAACTAGTATTTGCCTACTGGTCGCAATTCTGTCGGAATAAAATTAACGTGTCGAAGGCATGTCGAAGACGGAAAAGGCGTATCTTAATTACTTTGCAAAACGAAGAAAAAATATATTAAAATGTAAATAAATTTTAATAGTAAATGGGAAGTGCTGTTGGCGGCGTATTTAGTGCGATAAATCTGCAACCAGAAGATCGTGGGTTCGATACCAAGTCAGAAAAAATTTTTGTAAATTATGTCTATGCAAACAGCGTCTCCTATCGTCGGTATTTGAGCAATAAAATGTCAACAGCTGAAAAATCAGTGTGCTAGAGACGAAGAGAAAAAAAACATTTACTGCTTTTTTCTTAACTTTCTATAAAACTTTTATTAGTAATCTCCGTTGTTAGATGCCTCCGTTGTCTAGTGCATTGGGAGTTGCGGATTCCATTTCCGAATAGACCGTAGGTGTAGACAAGTTTAAGATGTTCGCTGATTATCTTTGGATAAAAAATAATATTTTATAGGGAAGGTGTGCAAAGGCAAAATTATTAAATAATTCAAAGTTTGAAGTAAAAAACTAAATACAGTAAAAAAATGGATTCTTGTTCGCATTGAAAACCGGGATCGGTGCAAGTTTTGACGTAGTTGCGAGTACCGAATTTTTCATACAATTAATTTTTCATATGTAAAACAATGGCTATGTTAACTTACATTACAACGCCCTCCTCCGAAGAAATACAGGCATTAAATCGTAGGCGAAGTAATAAAATTATAAAAATATGCGCAACACCACCAAGATTTAAGCGTTTTAAATTTTTAATAAAGGGTGGTTAAATTTCAAGGGCCGATGTTGATTTTGAATAAAACACAAACTATTTAGGAAATTATTGTAATTTTATTTTATTATGATATATTGGTATTACTCAATTATGTATGGAACAAAATATCGGCCAAATGGGCGCCGCGACCACGGCGGCACACCTCCATCCGATGGTCCAAATTTTCGATGACCCTGAGGCATAATGGAGGTTCTATGCCGTTAATGTGCCGAATTATCTCATCCTTTAGCTCTTGAATTGTTGCTGGCTTATCGACGTACACCTTTTCTTTCAAATAACCCCAAAGAAAAAAGCCCAACGGTGTCAAATCACATGATCTTGGCGGCCAATTGACATCGCCATTACGTGAGATAACACGGCCATTGAATTTGTTGCGCAAAAGAGCCATTGTTTCGTTAGCTGTGTGGCAAGTGGCAAGTGGCACCGTCCTGATGAAACCACATATCGTCCACATCCATATCTTCCAATTCGGGCCATAAAAAGTTCGTTATCATCTCACGATAGCGAACACCATTCACAGTAACTGCCTGACCGGCCTCATTTTGGAAAAAATACGGCCCGATGATGCCGCCAGCCCATAAACCGCACCAAACAGTCACTCTTTGTGGGTGCATTGGTTTTTCGACAATCACTCTTGGATTCTCATTCGCCGAAATGCGGCAATTCTGTTTATTGACGAATCCACTGAGGTGAAAATGTGCCTCATCACTGAAGATGATTTTCTTCGAAAATTGATCATCCACTGTTGCCGTGGTCGCGGCGCCCATTTGGCCGATATTTTGTTCCATACATAATTGAGTAATACCAATATATCATAATAAAATAAAATTACAATAATTTCCTAAATAGTTTGTGTTTTATTCAAAATCAACATCGGCCCTTGAAATTTAACCACCCTTTAGTATGAATAGCAGATTCGTGAAAACCATCCTTAAAATGCTCAAAAATTTTGCTGACACGATAAGCTGAAATCATATTCCATAAATAATGAGATTATGGCCTTTATTATGAGCATAATTCAATGTACGATATTCGCTGGCTATTGAACAAGGAAAAGCCAAAGTTAAATCGAAATATTCGTTAAGAATCGAATATATAATAGAGCAGAAGTTTCGCCGCGGGTCGTGGTACGTAAAAATGAGCATCGTTATATCGAGCTTTTGGTGCAATACCGCAGTAATTCAAAATTTGAATTTTTTAAGCTGGGTATGCAGAAATGAACTTTAAAGAAAATATATATTTAAAGGAAAAAAGATTATGGTTCTATATCTAACTGTTATGATTCTACAGCTGCAAATGTCTGTATTGCCTCCAGCTATTTCCAACAATATTTATTTGCAATAATGAAATATTTCCTTTATGACAGGAAATTTACAAACCGAAAACATTACAAAACATGCCCCTTTATTTAAAAACTTGTAAAAAAATAACTTTAGTAAACGAAAATACTATCAAAAAGATGGCTCAAAACTTCAAATGCATTTTTCTCAGTTCACGATTTTTTGAATTACAACGGTATTGCACCAAAGGCTCGATATGTTACTTTATTTTTGTTTTCATTATACAGAAATTTTTAATATATTTTGTTGTTAAAAATATTTTAATTATATTATTAATTGACCTTTCTTATTATATTTTTTGAAATATATTTATTAAGATTGAGGTTTTTTTTTATTTTATTTTGTTTTATTATTCGATATTTCGTTAACAGCTTGTTAACATCATCAGGAATTATAGGAAATTATAAAAAAGAAATTATAAAAATAAAAAAAGTTGTTAAAAATATTTATAATAAAAATAAAAATAAAATAAAAAAAGAACTCAGGCTTAATAAATATATATCAAAAAATATAATAAAAAAGGTCAATTAATAATATAATTAATATTTATAATAAAAATTTTAGAAAAAGAAATTTAAATAAAGCTACTGAAAATCTGTTCAAAATAATGTTTATTCTTATTTAAAAGTGATTTTTTTAATGATATCTAATCGAGGAAAATTACGCGAGTTCGTTTTACAGAACACCTAAGTATGTGTATTCGTTTTAAAAACGAAAAATTTTTGCGGATTTGGTTTACAGAACATAACCGAATATTATTTTTTCGAGAAATTGAAATGAATTTTACGCAAAAGAAATAATAACAATTTAGCAGTATCCCGGTGTAGACTTGAAACAACGAATAAAATATATGGGTAGCAATGAGTTCAACGAATTCATGCAGCAAAAAGTATGGCGAGAATTTCAACATTTAAGGAAAATCCAAAGCTCAATTACAGCAACAAACCGAATTATTCCTCACATAGTAAAACTCCATTTTTTTTATCTGATACATCTATATTAGATTTTAGAATTTAGTGCAGATTGCTTAAAAACCAATTTACATTATCGGTCAAAAAGAAGGCGGATCGGATAAGTGGGCATGGTACCGCCAATACAAAGGTTATATTAATTTTTGTCTATCCTGAGAACGGTTAAAGCAAAAAGGTGTTAATTTGCTCTGAATGACTTGGTAGTCGATACGAATCAGCAGTCAAAAAGCGGGCGGTATTAAACAAGCTTGGCGGCTCACATGTAAAGTAAATGTTGGTTTTTTTATGTCTTGAGAACGGTTAAAAATAAATTTTGTAAATTTGGCCTCAATGAGTTGAATACAAATCTTCATTAAAAAAGGAGGCGGTATTGAACAAGTTGGTATGGTGCGTCTCACACGAAATAATTTATTAATTTTTGTATATCTTGAGAACGGTTAAAGCAAAAAGTTTAAATTTGGTCTGAATGACTTGGTGGACGACACCAATCATCAGTCGAAAAGTGGGAGCTATTGGACAAGTGTGCATGTCGCCTCCCACACAAAGTAAATAATTATTTTTGTATATCCTGAGAACGGTTAAAGTTAACGTTTCTCATTTTGGTTTAATAGTAATTTTTTTTTGAATCGGACACCTTCATTTTAGCTCTAGAGTTGAAATTCGGTATACGGGAGAGTAAGTAATGGGAAAAAAATATGAAAAGTGGCAATTTTTGTTAGGGGTAAAACAAAGATAGGTCTGCGTCTAGATGGACACATAGACTATATATTTTTTAAAAGATATAACCACGACAAGTGGTAGGGGGAACTTCCGTGTACCCGAAACTAAGTAACCGATATTAATGAAGCACATGTAAGACATATAAATATCTTTTAATAAAACTATTATACATGCTACAGCAACGCGTGGCCGGGTCAGCCAGTATCCATACATATATATATATAATTTTGTTCTTAAATATCTTTATTTCATCTAAATGCCGTATATTTTAACAAATTGTACAAGATATATTTTTGCCAAATTTCTTTAATAATGCCTATTAGACGCTGAAGCATCAAATTGTATTTATGTATTTATAATATATGATTTTAATTGGTCTTTTTCCCTTAAAAAATATATGTGAAATTTATATTTACATACTTTATGATATTCTCATAAAGTATTTTTTTTTTACAAAAGCAAACTCAATAACTGAGGTGGAAAGCATATCCTTATAGTACTATTTCGCTATTGCTTAATTAGCTCATCAGTGGATTTTTCCTAATTTTTTAATACAAACCCAAGATCTATATGTTTAAAATTCAACTAATCAAACACAAAAACCAAAAAATCTATAAACAAAAACATAACAATCATGAGTTTACTTTTATAACACACATACTTTTCTATTTTTAGATTTCCTTTTTATTTTTTTTTTTTGTTTAGCGAAATAGTACTTCAGTCGAACTTCTCTATAACGTAGCAGTTGGGGACCGTCAAATTTCTACGTTATAGAGAAAATTCGGTATAGAGAAACTGTAGAAAATTTTGACTACATTTTTTTTATGTAGAAAATATATTTATTAAGACAAAAAAAAAATGTTTTTACATGAACACATTAATTTTTTTTTTATTAATACTCACATACATACATACATATGTGACTAAATTGATGCAAAAAATCGATTGCTAAAAACTTCGCAATAGAGAGATTATTTAGTGTGAAAAATTCTATTTAGGTCTTAAAAAATTGTACGTTACAGAGAGAACTTCGCTATAGGGAAGTTCGTTATAGGGAGATCAAAATGTATGAAAATACTCACAAAAATGTTGTGTTCACGAATTTATTTGTTATAGAGAAGATTTCGTTATAGAGAAGTTCGCTATAGAGAAGTTCGACTGCACATACTTTATGATATTCTCATAATAATAAATTTGACATATATTTTTTTTTTTGGAAAAAGCACAATTTTAAAATTAGAATCATTTATAAAGAGATATTCCCAAAATAAATTCAGTTAATATACATGTATTTATAATTTTAAAAAATTAACAAAAATAAAATAAATATCTCCTACCTTAAATTTATATAATACGTTTGTTAATTGATATCCGTCCATTGAACATCGGACAACTCCTTTCATGGTATTTCATTCACAATTGATGTATTTTTTTACAATTTCAATTAATACTTCAACTCGAAAACCATCATGTTTGGATGATCCATTTACTTCATATTTCCATATCCTAAACACAACAACAACAATAATAAACAGCAACAGCATCTTCGTCAACATCGTCAACAGCAAGGCCCATTTCTACGAATGGATTGATCAAGACGAATTTTGCACGTATTTATGCATAGTCGCTGGTTTTGCGCAAGGGGAAAAAAATTAAGTGAAAGAAAAAATGCAACATAAAATCTGTGTCAAATAAATCATAAAATTCTTGGCACATGCCTGCATTTTTATGCAAAGAAAAAGAAAACAAATGCAGTTTGTTTTGTAGGCAGACATACTACATGCAAATAGACGGACGGGTGAACAAGAGAAGCACCATCCTTTTCTTACTGGCACTCGTTTAAAGTTGGTTGCTTTATCTACGATGATTCCTTGGAATTGACTATAGCGTTCTTTATGCATTTTGTTTCAGATCTTATGAATATTTGATTTTTCTCTTCTTCATATTTTATACAATAATTTTTTTCTTCTCGGATTGTCAGCTGGTGTTGCAAGAGCAATAGATTGTGTTAAAAATGGCATTTGTATGAACGACCTTAATGTTTTGGGATTTTTTTTGTTTCTTTCATTTTTGTCATTTATATTCGATGTAAAAAATTGTGTGTTTTCATATTGTATTTTTTACTAGGTATCTGAAATATTTTCTAGAATTTAAATAAATAAATTAAGTTACCACCTTTAAAACGAAATATCTGCATATAAATATTGGGTGTTGACATCAACTATTTTTAGAAAATTATACATTTGGGGGATATAAAACAATAGAAGAACATGAGAGTGTCTGATATCAGACTGGCTCCGAATTGTTTTTGACCTCAATACTTAATTGGTAGAAAATTGCTATTTACTTAAAAAAAAAATTGTTTTTTTTTTCAATATTTTTAGGTACAGAGTATTTTTCAAAAAAAATTATGTAGATAAAACAAATGTTCCTTTTTAAATGAAAGAGTCTCAAATTATCACTCAAAGATTTAAAACATTTCTTTAAAAATACTCGTAGTATATGGAAAATAATTTGTAAAATCTGGTGAAGTTAATTCTTTTGTAAAATATAGAAATCTTCGTTCATATTAGAGCATTTATTTTATGAAAAATTTTTGTAATTTCATAGAGTTGTGAATACCATTCGGAATTATTTGGCGATATAAAAATTTGTTTTCGCAGAATTTGCCAACAGCGTACATAAAATGAAATGAAATTGCAATTTAAAATAAAAGAAATTTTACTTATTTTTCATTTAAATTTAACGAAAAGTTCATTTAATTTTTAATGTTAAAAATTTAAATGACTTAAAACCATCCAACCTTCCGAATTCCATAAATTTGCAGATTTTTCATTTGTTTCTGCTATTTATACCACCAAATAATTAATCCCTCAATTCCTCAAAAACTACTGATTATTATTTTGTTTTTTTATAGTTCAGCTGTGAAATAAACAAATAAATCAAATTATAAGTGTAAGAATAGATTTGTTGTTATTATTCTATGTTTGTTGTTTAGGGTATATGCTATATATGGTGAACTTTGCCCGTAGACAGTCAATAGAAATATTTCAAAAAGGTAAAAAAAACCCCAAATGTTTATATTAAAATTTTCCTAAACAATTTGAGAATTTTAAATATTTTACCGTACTAAAAACAAACCACAAGATCCGTAAAAACAACAGATTTACTGATTTAAAACGTTAGAAAATTGTATTGTATTTATTTTATCATGAACATACTGCTCTGATCTCTGGCAATTTGGCGCTCCATGACCATACATAGAGCATTTGCAGTATTGCGTTGGTCCACTTGAGCGCCGAAGAAGGGTTTCCCAGCAAAAAAAGAGTGAATGTCTTATCCATTTCTTTATTTGAATTATTTTTAATGTTAAATGTTAAAGAGATTATCTCTTTTGAACTCATGGAAAATGTATTCCAGTCCGCCGATTAATTCATATGAACAACTGCGGTTGTAATTTATTTATTTTTACTTTGCTTTCTATTCATGAGGAGTTATTTTATTAAATGCTAAAACATAACCAAATCATAGAACATTCGTTAGTTAGATTTGGAGATGCGGAAATTACCTCGTGGTCATATTTTCGTAATAATAATAATAATAATAATAGCCTATATGTTAACGTGTTGTAAGATAGTGAAGCTTCAGCTCCTATCATTTCTCCTACTATCCTTTTCCTCTAGTTCCAGCACAATTTCCTGAGTGCTGGTCCAAAATAAAAAAAAAAGTAATACCCTATTCCTATACCACAGCCCAATTCCACCAAATTTCATCTGCTTTGGTCCGCAAATCGCGAAGTTAAGCTCGTTTGTACAGGGTGTTTGGAAGCAGATTTATATTTTAAAACTTAAATAAAAAACGTAAAAAACGCACCGTTATTTATTTATCGTATTTAAAAATATAAATTTGCCACCAGACACCCTTTATTATAAAATCTGCTAAAAACCATGTGGAAGGAGTAGCATAATTAAAAAGGTAGGCGTAAAGGTGGGCATGATTAAGAAAAAAGTAGCCTATAATTCATTCAAGAGTCCCAGTTATATGGTGTGAAAATTTCAGGAAGATCGGTCCAGCGGTTTGGGCTCCTATAACGTACAAACACACAAACACACAAACAAACAAACACACATTCAGCTTCATATATATAGATTATTTGATTAAATGGGCAGCTACGTTATAGAGTCATATCGTTTAAAAGGTCATATTCTCCAACATCTGCCATTAAACTGAAATAGTGTTTTCATCTAAAGTCTCTGCAGTGACTTTGAAACTGCACTTCGGATCATTTCAATTAGTTTCTAGTCTGTATTGATTAAACTTTATTGCTTTGTTATCACCAATTGTATTATTATTATTCTTTCTTTTGATCTCTTATTAAAACGCGTTTTAATTAAAAATTGTTCGGTAACTTTGGTCAAATTTTTGTCTTGCTGGTGGATAATGAATGAAAATCACTGCAATTTGTATGTAAATCCCCGTATAATACGGTAAATTTTTAAAACTTAAAAAAGATTTGCCTAATTAAAATTTAATCTAGTTAAATTTCAATCTAGTTATAGCGTAACAAAATGTTGACAATTATTGTTAAGGCGGCTCACTTTATCTACTCATTCTCATTCTTTCTGTGACGAAGTTGAAGCTGATTATTTTTTAATCGACTTTTAGTATTTTCTAATAATCAAATTAATAACTTAATTATTGTTTTGTATTTTTAGATATACATATATTCTTATTAGAATTTTTTTTTTTTTGTTTATGTGTTCAGTAATAAGAATAACACAATAATGAAATATAAAGGTGCCGCCTTCTTCAGACACCTGAATATGGGAGCTGGCTGGTCGTTGTTGCTGTCTATTTCTTCTTAAGTAGTGTTTTGAAATCAGAAATGTTGTCGCACTTTAATTAATTCTTCACATCTCTCAGCAGTTCCAAAGCGGTAAAACATAAAACAAATTGTGGCATTTGCTTGCTACTTGGACTTGAAACGAAAAATTCCTCTTAAACAATTTTATAAAATAAAATTGAAAAGAATATCAAATATACGAATATTTGCCTGCGCTATTTAATCTAATGGAATTAATAACATATAACATAATTTGCAGCCGAAATGCACTAAAGTAAGTGTATACCCTGTTTATAGCAGTGTAAATGCTTCACAAAATGCATACTTGTGCGTTTATCCTTTTGGATAAAAAATAAAATAACGCTTATTAGCGGCTCATCGTGCATTATAAAAGCGCAATTACAAATGTTTCCATTAGCGGTATTCGATGTTTAGTGCGTTTAAGATTGCAACTTCTTACACTTGCAACACTTTCGTCATTAATTGCGAGCGTCTGTATTTCTTCTTCAGTTTGCAACACTATTTGCAAACTAAATGTCTGTGATAAAAAAAAAATTAGTTGTTTGTTATTTGTTTTTCAAATTCAATAACATACCTCTATATCATTTGCTTGCTCCAAATAATTTAAAATGCTTTGGATTTCCTCCAGGGTCCACTTTTTATTTGTTTTTTCTCTTTTCTTTTTTTCAACTACCGACGCCATTATTTTAAATTGAAATTAATTTTTCTGTTTACATATTTTCAGGTGTTATATGCCAGAGATGCAAATGCAACACAGTTGCAAAAAGAGCTATACCATTTTCAGTATGGCAAAAGCGCAATGGTGTAGAAAAAGCAAACTTGTACATTTTGTTGTTGGATTGCAAACAAAAGCTACAAAGTTTTGCATTTGCAATATTGCAAGACTATTTGCACCAAACATCAAACTCCGCTAATATGTTCTCTCTCTCTCTTACACTTCATTGCAGAAATAAGGAATTGCGAAAAACCAAATTTATTAATTCCTCAGATCTCTCCAGCGATCCCAAACTGTTTTTAATCTCCCATTGATTTGTTCCACCTTCACTTTATACAGACATATGGATGTGTCAGAAGCTAAAAGGCCTAACTCCACTTTTCAAAAATTTCTCAGTTTTGTTCTATTAATATCTTATTAGCTGTGATTTCTAAAAAAAATTTTTTTGTTATTCCATTATTTAAATATTTTCTGTTCTTCTTCCATGACAAACTTTTGCTGGATTTAGTTCGTCTTGGAATACACCCACACGGTCGATTGCTGTTTCCAGGTCGTCCGTGATTTTTTACCTGTCACGATTTTATACACGTATTTTGAAGCACCACGGTCAAACTTTTTAATAATTTTCTTACTCACTTGCCGCGAGCCTTTTTTTGAGCGCTTGATAAGTTATGGGGTATCCAACAAGACCATATTTTTTTGTATTCATGAAAAATCGAATGTATTGCAGTTGAACTAATGTGCAAGGTTGCCTCTATCTCACAATATGTCACATGACAATCTTGCATTATCACTTCACACACTGCATCGATGTTTTGTGGCACAACAACTGATTTTGGACGACCTTCACGGAATTTCGTAAAATTTTTTTCACAACACTTTATTTGTCAACATAATAAAAAAAAGTTTAACTTTATCATCGCTTTAAACTATGAAGATGCGTAGCTTCCTTAAATTGTTTGATATCAACATCGGTTGAAATGACGTAAGTTTTCGCTTTTGCATGAACTATGAAAGAATTTAGCTTTACATTGGTTTACCAGCCTGAGTTAAGTTTTTGTCTATAAGGCCAAGAATCTGCAGAGAGCCAATTAAATATATTGCAGACTTAAAATTTAAAATACATATACATATGTATAGCGTGATATTTCAAATAAAATCCCTATTTTATCAATTCAATAACATATTGATACTCGTATGACTGCATGCATGGTCGTGGTGGACATCATCTATCTGATATGATTTATAACTTCATAACTCAAATTTTTCCTATACATATCGACTTTGTAGGAGTTCTATGAAAAATCCTGGATAAAATAAAAGGTGTAACAGTGACCTTTAACTCAACAACAGCATGTGGGCATTTTAATAACCCACTCACGATCGATCTGTTTTCAATTTGACAATTCAACTCCTCTCTCAAGACAATTTCGTTTTATTTTACTTCAAATTATATTACTTATAATTGAGTTAACAAACCAAATTTAAAAACAACCATATAAAAAAGGTCAAAAGTTAGTTTAGAGAAGGACCACACATACTAACACAATCACACTTACTTTGACATTAACATTTACACCAGTTTTAAGTGCTCGCTGTCTGCTTAATATTCCTGCCATTGAATCCACGTTTAAATTTTCAGGTATGGAGGGCCAGCTCGTAAAATATTCGCCTATTTATCATCTTTTCAATTGTTGCTGCTGTTATTGTAGTTGCTTCAGTTGTTTTACTGGCCATGTTTCTGGGTAGAGCTGAAATTACACTGAAAGAAACTCATTAGTATGAAAATTTTCTTTTAAGTCTATTTATTTAAATAAAATTAATTTTACATGCAGATAAAAAAACTTTAAATCATAGTGTTTTAAAAGGTTAAAACAGCAATTGTGTTTAAATATAACCAGAAAAAGGCAATTGTGACTACCTTTTTGTTTATTCTTTTGAATCATTTTTAGTAATTATTTTAGTTCGTCGGGCGTTCTGATCTGCCTGTGAATTGGGTACAGCTGAAGCCGTTACTGCTCAATGAACAGTCACTATGCATTCGCCACTGACACCTTCCGACAATAACTGACACAAATGCACACCAGAAAAAAATGCGAGATGTTTTTTTGAGTCTGAAACTAGCGTTGAACTCAGGAAATTTTTGGTTTTGTAGTCGACGTGCGAAATACTTCAGCCATCGCCATCTATATATTAAAATTTTTTTCAGTGTAGCTATGATTGCTTAGTGTTTCTTGTATTTTTCTCTATTTTCTATCACTTTGTGTTTCCCATTTTGCTGTTGTTGTTGTTGTCGTTGTCTTTAATGTCAAGGATCAACATTTTCAATATCATTGGCCTTTGATTGCTTATTTCTGTTCGCATATTCAGTTATATCTATCGTTTTATTGTTTTTTCGTGTTTCCATTTTCTATGACCAATCCATGTAAGTTTTCTTTGGAAGTCTTTTATTACTTGTTGCAGTTATTGTTATTGCCATTTACTTGTAATGTCATTATTATATAGAGATTTTTTATTATTATTAAATTTCATGTCTTTTTTCATGTAAGTACAAGCACTTACATGCGATGTAAAGCTCTCTTTGAAAGCACCACTGACTATAGTCAGCAGCCATAGATGCTGTCTGGCATTTGTTGTTGTTTCTTTATTTTAGTTGTTATTTTATTTAATGCTCTTGTGTAAAAGTATTAAAAGTGGAAAGTAAAAGACATTGTTTCATTTAACATCAACAACAAACAGCATCTGTTCTAAACACACCTTGATTTTGAACTTTTGAACAATATTTAACCCTTCTAGTACTTCATCAACGTATGGAATATGTATGTATGTTCGGATTTATGTGGCATGTTTGTTTGTGATATATTTAATATCATTTTTATTAATTTCTGGGATGTTGTTGCAGCGACATACATACATACATACGTACTCTTTCTTTTCTGCAGCCATTTATGTTTATTATTTACTCAAAAGGGAGTGTTCCAGAAAGTGCTTGCTGTCTCTTATATTTCATTATTTTTTATTCTAGTCTAATTAATGCAATCTATATATTATGCGATTAAATCATTACAGATAGTTTTAAATTTTCTGGAAAAGGCAGAGGAATATGTGTTTGTATGTACATATGCATGTATGTATGTACGTATGTTTGAACAGTGCATCACATAAATTTTGTCATATTCACCCTTATTCTGTGTTTCGATTCGAATCGAAATTTTCTCCGTTTGCCAACTTTGGTATTCTGCGTTCCGTTTCTTTTCGATTGCAATACGACCGAAACTTTTTGTTTTTGTAATTTGTAGCTTTATTAACGGAAAGTTTTTTAATTTTTGTTTGTGTTAAGAAATGTAAGTAAGAAATGTAATAAATTTATTTTTTAATTATTTTTTTGTTGTACTGAAATGTTAAAAATTTATTTAACACCTTAACAGTACGAAAAGTCGGCGGGTTTCTCTATATATGCTTTTCAATTCTTGACTCTGTATTCTAGAACGCGTTATTTTCTTGAAATTAAAATAAATAAACTTTATTTTTCTTCTACAATGATGTATAAAAAATTAAAATATCACCTCCACAGGGCCCAAATCGTCGTATTCGTGATCGAATGAATTTGACCGAAATTTGACTTTTTGAGATCGTTATCGAATAAGACGTATAGAAATTTCAGATCGTGGCATTCGATAACGAGTAGTCGCACGAGTACATTCTCTCGAAATGCCATTCGATAGACTAAAAGCTGTCGTAAACTAGTTTTTTGCTTGCTATTTAAGAAAGAAAACTTTTATTTTATTATTCAGTCATATTTTTCTATTAAACATACATTATACATACATGGTACATACATAAATAAATAAAAAAAATTCTACTAACATCCAAAATTTTCATTAGGACAAATTAACCAAAATATATCATAATCAATCGAAAAGTCGATTTTCAATAGGAGGTACCACGCCTACTTATCCTATCCCTCCCAGTTTTTACTGATGATTTGTTTTAACTACAAAATCATTTGGACCATATTCAGAAACTTAGACTCCAACCGTTCACTAGATATACAAAAATAAATATTTTGTTTTTATGGCCGTAGCAACGCCCAGTTGGAATTTTTTAATTTTTTTTTAGCCTATAGTTCCTTCCACATATCAGGGATACTGTGAAAATTTCAAGAAACACACATACATACAAACATGTCATTTTCATATATAAAGATTGTTACCATATGTTTTTATTCTATGACAAAGCACAAAAATCTTTTACATTTTAAAACAAATTTCGATTCGAGCGCTATCGAATGCCTCGATCTGGCTATTCGATTCGTCACGAAAGCTCATTCGATCACGAATACGGCGATTTGGCCCCAGGTTTCATCAGACTGGACTAATTGGGGCACAAATACTGTTTACTTATATTCTGCCTTTTCTATGTCTTTCCGTACTTAACTTATAGCAATATGTGATGTTATAGTTCCCACAATATTTAATTCTTTATTATTTATTTCATTTGTCACACTTTTTTTCACTAAATTTTCCATGTTTACAAAATTGCTTATTTTTTCTGTTCCTATTTCATACGTTTAATAGCAATGCTGCTGCTTTAAACATACTCTTCTCTTCTTCTTTTCCTTTTGAATAAGCTTTTTTTGTAGAATACCTTTTTTCGAGACGTGCGTAACTGAATGCGGGAACGTAATCGAAACTCAGAATAAGGGTGATTAATTTAAAACATTGACGGTCACAACGGACACATATGTGTGGCACTGCACTATGTAGTTGTTGCCACGTCGGACACATATCGTGGATTATCATTCACTGTAGCCATGCCATACAAATATAATGGTATAATATAATGCGACCAACTCTTCTTGCATACTGAGCACGTAATAAGAAAAAACGATGGAGCGACCCCAATTTGTTGTATTTTTGGGATAGTGTTTTTGTCGTGCATATACCTCCGACATAGCTCTGCGTTAAATAAAAAGTCAGGAGGCGCCACATTGGACACATGCGTGCGACACTCTTATTTAAAAAAAAAACTCTCTGTTTCTAAGCAGTAAATATTACTGGTAGTAGTCTAAATTCCAACATTGGCATTTTCGAAGAGATTACCCAAAAAAAATTATGTGTCCCCCAGCATTTTAAGTGCCTTGGCAGTCAATGTGTTAATTGTGTTTCTTCTGGGTTATATAAGATGGGATATACGATATATAGGAAATCAACGACAAATTACAAGGATAGAAAAATTCTATATAAGGGGCCAATTCACAATCTTATGGATTTTAGATTACAAATTTTTGCCATTGCATACCTTTTATAACAACTGTTTTTTCTCCTCTATTTAATATTTATTATCATATTAATCTGGAAATATAATTCCGCAGTATTTTTTATTTTTTCCCATTCCCATTATGATTGAAAATCCGCAATGAAATCCATCAGTTTACCTTAAAAATATTTCCCTAACAAAACAAATGGGAGTTTATAGGAAAATTTTCAAAATTCATTTAAAAAAGAAACTTTTTTGGCAAAGTTTTTTTCTGTTTGCGTATTTCTAATTCTCTAATAATAATTTTGTGAGTCTTTATATAAACGTTTGGAACTTCTTAGCTTTTTTATTCATTAAAGTGCTACAGAAGAGTTGGCAGTAGCACCAATGAAATTCTGCAACAACAAACATACATACATATATAATTTGATCATTTTAAAAATAATCTATAGTTAAATATAACGAGCGAAGACCATACCATTTTATAATGCAAATTTCATAAAGACTGGTTTTTTTTTTTTAATGTGACACATAACTTTATAACTACAAAATATAATTTTTTTTTTCGCAATACGCTAACAATATTAATTTCTTATACTCAATTAAATCATCTAATTGATTTTAATCACGATCTCACGATCTTTCTTCATCAACATCGTCATCACACTAAAGCACACTTTAAGCAGGTGCTTTAAATTCGATAAATATTCAATTAAGGACAACAGCAGGTATTCGGGGGCACAAAAGGCGGCTTCGGATATTAAATGAACGTTTAAGACGCAGATTTTCCTGTTGTTGGTGTTGCTATACAGACATTAAGTTGTTAACAATGTTTTCGTTTTCTTTTTTCTCTCATTTAAATGAGGAAAAGGAATCTCTAAAATGAGATAAGATATGAAAAATACTAGGAGTATTTCATTACAATTACTTATATAAAAGCAACCAATATATATACAACTATTTTTTTTTTGCAAATCCAAGAACAATAACAACAAAAACTATAATAACAATTTTAATATCAGGCGATAGTAAACACGATGGCAATACAAATAACAAGAACAGCAATAATACGAACAAGTAACCATAAAACATTTTTCTCTTAAATGGTGGTGGCTGCCGTTTTTACTTGCAGCAGGATAAAAGTGAATTTTATCTTTACGTAATCAAGTTGTAAGAAATGATGAAAGGAATTAATGAACTGCAATATCTGAGGGGCTCTACTTTAGGTAATTTTGAATTGAATATCCAAATGTTTCCAAATCGTGTCAACAACGCTCTAAGATACAAAGAAACGAATATTCTTACGAAATGTCAAAGAAAATTTTAAGTTCAACGAACTTTGCCAGCCAGCAACCACAAATATTCTCAAGTGCCAGCTACCAGTTGTCAGTTGCCATCTGTAATAACATATTTGGCAACTGGACACTCCACTCAGGTTCGGTGTCCATCTGTAATCGAAACATGCTTATTTACGCAACGTATGAGGATTGCAAAGCGACTATTTTTACCATTTAATTTTTCTAATTTTGCTGTAAAATATATTTTCTTTGTTTTTTTACATTCATAAAAGAAAATTTCTCTTTTTAATAAAAATTATTAAAAATTCAAAATTATAGTTTTGTTTCATACATTTTTTTTATTTAAATTTTTTTAAACCCATTCGTTAAATATTTTCTTGATTTTCCGAATACAAATGTCATGAAATAAGCCAGTATTCGGCGAAACAAATATTGCTAGCAACACTACAGCTTAGAAAATAAAGTATTTTATATCAGACTAGCTGACCCGGTCCGCGTTGCTGGCCCTAAGCAAACATTAGTGTTGTATTACCACACGATTTATTTATTTAAAATAAAAAAAGCAAAAAAAAAATAAATATATGTATATGTCATTGGTGGTGCAATATGAAAATTGGATTTGAAAATCAAAAATCAAACTTCACAGTGTCACCCGCCTGAATATTCTGAAGATTCCCTGAAAATTTCATCAAAATCGGCCCAGCCGTTGTGGTATCAGTCGAAAATCAGTTTTCAAGTTTTTTTGGTAAAATATATTGACAATATCCTTCTTGATATTTCCAATGTTCAAAATGGCCAAGATAGAAAAACATTCCTGCTCCTTTGTTGCACGGAGCCATGCTTTAATTCGTTTACAGCCAGCTTAGATTTATTCAGGTGCAGATGACCGAGTAGCTAGCGCGTTGAATCTGCAACCACAAAGACCCATGGGTTCGATGCCCGGGCCCGGGGCCCGATCAAGTACAATTTTTTTTCTGATTTTTTTATGCTACAGCACACTCCTTCGTCGGAATTTGAGTAATAAAACGTCGCCAAAGTAAAGTAAATAGTGAAGCTGCACCTCCTATCAAATCTCTTACTATCCCTTTCCACTAGTTCCAGCACAATGCAATAAACAAATGAATAAAATGGCTCAAATTAGCTTAAAAATAATGCGTCAAAAATTATGTCGCAACTTTGCTTTTTAATTAAAATGCAACTAGCAATATTTCCTACACTATACCTATCTCTAGTTCCAGTGCAATATATTGCATACGTTGGAGATATGCCCTGAGCACTGCTCGAAGAAAGAAAATGTAATTTAAAGTTTACACATTTTTCGTTACAGCCCATGCAGCGTGCAGCGAATGACATTTGAGTCAATTTCGTGAACAGCAGATAATATTTATATACATAGAATTTTATTAATTTTAACAAAGATTTTTATAAAATGAAAAAAAAGAAAAACAAATACTTTTAATTAGTTTTGATTTAACTAAATAAATCAGCAGAAAATAAATAAATGCTGATGAATTTAAAAGTTGGTGTGAGAGAGAAAGAAGATATAGTTAATTTTTTTTTTTTTTTTTTTTTTGGGACCAGCACTCAGGAGATGACTCCTACACATGCGAAGCATTGTGCTGGCATTCACGTGCCTCGGTTTTTTAAGACGGTGCAAAGCATATGTCACCCCACCTGATCTTCTTACTATTTATACCACCTACATCCGACTGAAATTGGAATACAACTCTCATATATTGATCGGTGCTTCAAATACTATTTTGAACGTAATTGACCGTTTACAGGAGAGGGCGAAGAAACTCATTGGGGATAGTAGGAGTAACGACAGGAGGTGAAGCTTAATTAATTATTATTTTACAGCTCTGCTTTTGCACGTTCTTGGTTTTTACTCGTAGCAGTGCTGAAGCTTCGGTTTAGTAGCCATTTTTATTATTATTTTACTTCGCCGGTGCTACACAATACCAAAGAAGGAGGGAGTTCTGATGTGATTGTGGATTGCTATCAGCTGAAAACAGTATTGTTCAGTGACCAGTGACTATGCCTTCGCCACTGAAATCTTCCGACAACAAATGACACACAAAGACATACTAATGCACATCAGAAAAATACGACATGTTTATTTTTATTTAAAAATTTTAGTCTAAAACTGTGGTTGGATCCAGGTCTGTTTTTGAATTTGTAGTCAACGTGCAGACTACCATCCATTGTGCCATTAAGTTCTAAATGTTTTATGGCTGCAATAAAATAGTGTATCTAGTGCAAAAACATAGCTATTGTATTTTCAAGTTATTTTCAGCGAAATTAAGTAAAATGCCTTACTTTGGCTTATATAAAAATATATTTGAAATTATCTCATTTCAAGTTGATTTCGACCGAAATCACGAAGTTACTTAATTTCGTGCCACGCTGAACGAGCTATTAGAAACATGTTTATTTTTCATTTTTAAAAACAGCGATTTCTGCTTTCAGTAAATTACAAAAGCATCAGAGTGGTCCAAATACGCCGAAGAGTACAGCCACGCTACATCTTAAGAAGTTAAAGAACTAAAAGGCCAATTGATATTGAGAAACTACACATCCCAGAAATTGATGGATATCAGTGCTTTATTGCTCAATTTTGAAGACCATAAGTGATCTTATTATGTTTCCAACGTAAAATAAAAAATAATTTCCAAACCATATTTTTTTTTTGGTTTCAGAGCCATTTAGCTCAAGTGACGCAAATAAATCTGTGGCAGTAGCTTAAGTCGACTTAAGCTCTTAAGTTATGTTAATGTCGATAACATATTACATGATAATAGAATATATATGTATGTATATATGTAAAAATATAGACCAATATATACATACATATGTACGTATTAATGCTTATTTATTTTTTCAACGCGAGCCAAAATAAATTATGATTATTAATTAATGTTCGTTATTTGGTTAAGGTATATGCTGTATTTCGTAATAAATTTGAATAATACCTATTTTACTTTTAAAAGCCTTTTAAAAGCAATCATTGTCAACCAAAGTGCTGACTAATTGTAACAAAGTTTCGAAACATTTAATAAGTTGAATATTAAATTTTAAAAATATTTCTTGTGTATATTTGTGCAAAGGTGGCTTAGATTTTTGTGCGCTTCACAATTCTCCATTATTTTGTGAAATATTAGCCCAACTGAGAATTTTACATAAATGACTATGCATCAATGCATTTGCAAAGATGTGTAGTAAATGTTTACTCTACACTAACAAAATAATCAGATATGCATTTGTTATGATTTGTAAATAAGCTACAATAAAAATCATAGTTTATATTTATTTTGAGTTGGCAACACTATTTGTAAAGTGGCAGCAATCAGGTTCACGTGGTTCGAATTCCAGCGTCACTTAGTCTCTAGTTCACTACTTATATGTATATAGATTGCCAAACTTTAAGTAATTAATCTTCAATTCCTTTCCCATTAGGGGTTTTATTAATAATCCATTTATTGAATATTTACTATTTCTTAAAATATAAATTATAGCAGAACTTAAAGCAATAACAATCTCATTTTAGTTTCGAGGGTGATGCAGAGTAAAAGCAGCAAATAATACGTTCGGTACGTGATTAGTTAAAATGGGAAAACATACAGGCCCTCAAAATTACATGTGATAATTGCTAAGAAACAAACTAAAAAGACAAACATTTTAAGTCACACTGAGAAACTCTATATAAACACACTAATGAACTATAAGTGAAAATATTTTGAAATTTTGTTTGATAACGATTGACTTAAATCGTGTGTAGGCGGTATACCGTATACTATAATTCGAAATGAAAGAAAATGCTTTCGAATTTCCACATCACTAATACACAAATTCAGAAGACATTTCTTTCGTTTCGAATTGGATATATAGTTTTTTTAACACCGTTTTACATTATACTGTCCAGACTGTAAAACATTTGATACAGCAACTTCTTCACATTCTCTTTTGAATCTGCATTCGTGTTCAGACTATGAAGTTTTTCTGTAGTTTATGTATTACTTCCTTCTTATTCTTCTTTTTTAAAGTTTCATATACATTGTAGTTTTTTCCAGGAACCTTCATATACTAGAAGGCGACTAATTCACTTAGTTATACAGGGTGTCTAGTGGGAAATTTATATTTTTAAATACGATTATTTCGAAAAATAATAAACGGTGCGGAGGAAGGGTTGCGCCGTTGGAATTATCGATTGTGCGGATTGTACACATAAGGGTGTATGGTAGCAGATTTATATTTTCAAACAAAGAGCATTAAGAGCATTGAACGATAGAATGGAAATACGGATTTTATTTTTTAAAGAGTATGTCATCCAGATCCTTCAGAACCTTTTTAAAAATTTCATGAATAATCGCTCTTGGAAGTCCCAGTGAGGCTGCTCTTTTCCGCGGATTTTCACGTAAACTGCTTTCAAGCAGTTCATTGTCTTCGGATCGACTGGGCCCTGGCCGTGGGCCATTCATAGCCTTAGCAGTTGCGCGGAATCTCCGCACTCACGAACGAATTAAATTTATACTCGGTCCATCAGTTATTCGCCGAATACCGAACTTTGCACAAAATTGTCGACGATTTGAAAATTAGATGTCAGTTTATAAAATATTTATTTAAACTTTAAGAGCGTTACGCACATGATACATTTATCACGCACAATTACACCGTATTTTAATAGTACGTACTCGTTTGTTTTGATCATGCTAAATAATAAAATGCAATACAAAATGACTAAACTTTTCTCATTTTAGTTTATTTTTGTTATTATTGAATACAAATTGTAAATCGAGAGATTTTGTTTATCATAACTTCTTTTCTCTCTAAAATTTGAATTTTTAACCATACGCATGATCTAAATATATAAGGTCTGCTTGACAGTTCAAATTATTTTTACTGTGACGTCACCGTCGAGATTTGTTTTTAATATGTATGGGGTTTGTTTTTTTTTGAAATATTTTGCAATTTTAAAGGTAAAATAAATAAAACAAATTAAATTGTTATGTTATAGTCATTTTTAATTTTCTTTTTTCATTTTTTTCTTGTATTAATTTTTTGTTTAAATTTCTTATTCTAAAATATAAACGACTTTTAAAAAATAACGATTTTACATTTTCAGGCACATCTATGTATGTTATCACATTTAATGTTATGGTATTTTAAATAATTATTTCGAAAACTTAAAGTATTATTATTAATTTCCTTAAATATATTTTCTAATTTTAATATGTTTCCCATAAATTCTTGGCTCGGTTTATAGAGCCCTCTGTTTGAACTGCAACTGACTTATTTGGATTTTCATTTTCAATATTTCCAATACTTTCTTCTTGTAATTTCTGCAGACTATAAATAATTGTAAATATTATTTCATTAAAAAAAGTGGATTTTAAAAAAATTGTATTTACTTTAAATCAAATTCACCAATTGCTTCCTTTACAATTTGTTTGTTTGCTCTTTTTACGTATCGTTTCGATCTTTCGACTGGTAAAATGCTGTTTACATGGATATTAAAAGATGGGACAGCCTTCGCATCTAACAATATTTTTCTTATAAGCGTATTCAATCATATATCCTTTAAACGCCAATCATTATTCGTAAAATGTCTAGAACAAATTGTTCCAGATTTCCAGTTAACATTTTTTCTTACCGCATGCATTGATCCACACTTTCTTTATTTCTGGATATTTTGGAAACGTAAAATATTTTAGATTTTTATCATCCTGCTTCGAGCTTTTACAATCTTTTACCACACAGTATTTCATTGTCCTAATAAATTTTATCACTTTCTACACAAATTGTTTATTAAAAACTCTTTTTTTTTGCTCTAACTCAGTTCACATATATTTTTAATTAATTGTCAATAAAATAATCCTTTAATTTTCTTAATAAATATGTAATAATAATAATTTTAATCACTAGCTTTTAAATTTCCATTTAACCACAACAAAACATTTCCCGACGATGACGTCAAATTAAAAAAAAATGGCAGCTGTCATTCAATATCAAGCAGACCTTATATATTTAGATCATGAACCATACGTATGATTTTTCTGCGAAATACGTGAGATATAGCTTGACACCACGAGAAGAAAGTGGGAATAAAAAGATTAAGTTATGGCCCGTGTTCTTGTTGCGATATTATTTCCTTTGAAGAAGTCAATTAAAAATATTTCAGTAGAAGTAGAGAAAAACAATTATAGTGTTTTAGAAGGGTGATCACAGTCCAGCTATATTACCACGAAATTGTATATCTGCTTGAAGATCCACAGGCATGTACAAGGTTTTACCGCAATTTGTAGTATAAGTAGAAAAGATGGCGGAGAATTAGCGCGTTGACTTTACAGCCCGAATATCTTCGGTTAGAGTAAATTAATTGCTATTGGCTGATAAATTTAAATTGTTTCTGTGCTGTATTTGAGCAATAAAATGTCGGCGAAATAAAATAATCCATAAGTAGAATGGCTCCCCTCCAATTTCAAAATTAATACGTCAACATGAGCAGCCCAGAGACGCAGCAACTTTACATTACAAATTCCCCATCAAATATGAAATATTTTAAATGGTGCAACACTTCCAAGTTTTTGGGAAATGGAAACGATCGGCAAACAGAGAAAAACTCTTCCAAATCTTAGTAAACAAACATAAGAAATATGGACAATCGAATCGAAAAATCTAAATTAAAATATTGTTGTCTTTCGTTTACATATTGATTAATGAAAATATTAGTTTTAAGTATAAAGTAAATAATATTCGTTGTCTATATGATCAATATACATTCATATGTATTCACATATATTACCTTGCATCCTGCAAGATTCATCTCTTACCGCTTTCTTATGAGAAGCATTATTTTATCATAAATTTGTTATCGAAGAAATAAATCTCTTTTAAAATGGCAAGAAGATTACGAGGAATAAAAAAAAAAAATAAAAACAATTATATGCCTTTTAACTACTCGATGCAGACATTTCGTCGTCTGACTGTGGAATTATTGCAGAAGAAATATTATAGATAATTATTTTTTTGCTGTTGCAAATTGCAACTGCATTATTTTTCATATATAGTGTATGTACGTATGGTGTATGTGTGAAAAATCGTTAATATCAATTGATTGAATTGATCAAATCCATCGAACGATCGATCTATCCATCGTTACCTGGTGGTAATTACAGATACGAAACGAAAGTTGTAGCAGATGATATTGATGATAGTCATGCTTTTGAAACTGGCCACAGTACTCAAACGTTACAAAAAAAAACTGAAAAGAAAAACTCATTAACGCTTTAATTAAGACGACAACAACTTTTCCAGATAACGAAATAGCTCGCACTTAAACGAAGAGAAATATTCGTGTTGGGAAGCCATCGTTATACATATTTTATTAAATTATTTACAAACACGGATTGTAACTATCCGAAGGGAAGTACAGCTTCTGATATGACTTATTTTGATATTATTATTGTATTAGGGTTTACGTAATGTCACGTTTAATTATTTTTAAGTTCAATAAAACATTGCAGGGCATTGCTAGAACTCAAATTTTTATATTCACATTAACCATCTTATGCAAAAACGTTTGTTAAAAGTAAAGTGAACGTTAAAACCGGCCTTGCCATACAAAATTCCTACTTCAAGCAGACATTATTTTTAACTATCGTTTTTGCATAAGGTGGCAAACCTTTAAGGCGACAAAGAGCGACACAAAAACAATAAGAGTGATATATCTAAAATATTAAAAAAAAAACTGGTCGCAAAAGGGGTTTTAACAGGGATCACAAAATATTTAAATAAGAAACTAAATTATATATTTTTTTTTATAATTTTTCTAGTCTTTTTGATCTCTTTTTATATTAATAACACTAATTATTTAAGCTATAGGTCTTTTTAATATATGTAATATTTATTTTGATTCGATATTTCGCTACTCCTTTGTGTAGCTTCTTCTGGAAAATTGATTTTGTTTATAATATATTTTTTTTTAATGCGTCAAAAATGTCTATAATTTTATATGCCGTACAAATGAAAAATTTGAAGAGGTCTTAAACGATGCAATAAATAACGTAAAGTAAACTGCTGTATCAAGTAGAAAGAAACCTATAAGTTCAACTAAAAAAAGAATTACGACAGGGTTACAGGTTTTGTAGTCAACGCGCTAACTACTTCACCCACCGTCACTACCAAATTACTTACTGTCGAGCATAAGAGCTCATATGCCTTTCTGAGGAGTTGTTGAATGAATGGGGGGAAACACCCCAAATGTCAATGTTATCCATTTGTAAGTCAACAGGTTAAAAGTGTCAATTGCTGCATGCATGCGACAAGTTTTTCACTTTTGAAATATGTATGTGGATCCGTTGCATGTGGTATGCAAAAAAAAAAAAGATTATTTATTTTTGTTACAATGCGTAATTTATCAGTTTAATCGCAAATCGAAAAAATAACATTAAAACACATTAAATATTAATGAAAAAGAAAATACATACATACATACATATGAAATAAACAGCCTCCGTATTAACGACAAACTACCGTTGTTTGTTTCTACTCATGAGTCTGAGTTGTTGCATGTCCCTCAACAGCAGTAACCACACAAATATGTGACAGTTTTTGGTCGATGTACGAGTATTTCTTTTTTTTTAATTTTCTGTAATCTCTACCAAACTAATATTTGATCTTGACCAAAATAAAGGAAGAGAAAAGAACATTTTTTTCAAGTTTATTTTCTACTTCCAATTTTATTTTATTTATTGGAAGGTGTAGAAATGATTATTGTCGTCCAGAAGCGTAATTGAATGTAAACATGTGGTAGAAGATGATTCTCCGTGAAAAATACCGACAATGTTAAATCATGACAGATATTTTTTGTCCAAAATATTACAGATGACCCGAATTGATTTTGTTCGGCAGACGTGCACGTATTAGTGAGTTCTAACAGACAATATCATCGATATTCATTAAGAGTTTTTATGTAATTCAGCGCCAACGCGGATATTCGCAGCAGAAGAACTCCGCTTTACATCCAATCGTAACAAACAATATTGCTAAGTTGCAAAATTCTTCGAAGCGGTGACAAACAAATATTTAAAAATAATCCGTATTTTTTCCATCAAGCAAGCATTGGGCAGAAAGTGGCGCTAAATTCGTGGATGCAAAAAGGAAATTCCCTGTCTGTCTGTTAGATCGTTATATGTAAAGAAATATACTTGTACCTTAATAATGAATCGAAATATTCATTTCAATTGATAGTTTACGAATTCACTCTTTTAAATATTATTATAAATGCATTCGAATATATACATATGTATGTGTGTATGCATCTTTTTGTGCTTCCCCAGTTGGCCATATACCTAAGACATCTCTAACGATGGATACAGCACTATAGAAAATCGTTCAAGAAATTTTGGAATAAATGGCCACGAAATTCTTCCAAGGGCACTATGGTGACAATTTCCTGTAACTTTCGGTCGACGATTTTACAAACGATAGTTTTCGCACCTGTAACCAACAACTGAGCGACCAGATTAAAGGCGAACAGAGTTCTGCTGGTGACAGTTTCACAACTAGTTGTCACTGAACTTAGTTAAATGTATAAACGAATATTTTATAGACTTTCTGCCGTATTCATAAAATTTGTTTTTATTTCAATTTTCATTTATATTCAAAAGATTAATAAACAAATTTTCATACAAAATTCAATAAACCCAAAAAAAATTCGATGAATACGGCAGTTTGTCTTTAACATTTTCATTAATGAGATAAGATAAGAGGCATTGTCCTTCACCATGTCTTCAAAAAGTTTTGCGCGAAGAAAATATTTTCATTTGCAAAGTTTAAAAGTTTATAAAAGACCAGGTCGCTCATATTGTCGTAAACGACCATTTTTCTAATACAGTCTTTAGAAAATCTAAGCAAAAGAAGACAAATCGTCCCTACATCGTCGAAGCACATGTCGTCTAGGAGAATTTTGCCAACTGGGTCTATATCACTTCAGTGCGATATCTAGATATTGGCTGGTGAGAATTATAGCAACCTTAGATGTTGTTATAGAGATAAAGGGTTTCTGTTGTTGTTGTGGTTATTTCGAATGTACATCAAACAATTGACAACCTAAGAAGCTTCCAAGATTTTCCATTTCATGTTTTCGATAATGGTTAGTTGATTCGCTGATGTTGTTGGTTTTCTTAGCTGTAGTGTGTTGTTTTGGAATGTTTATATTTTTTTATTTGAATTAAAATTAAACAAAAATGAAGTATTAAATGGAGAGTAAGAAAAAAACTCAAGCACCACTCTCTGTCAGTACGACAACAGGTACATTTTTTTTAAACATTTTTCTCAATGTTGGTTTCAGTTTCTTTTTATTTTTGTAACTGAAAAAACCAAATGTTTTGATATATTTCAAAAGATAAGCTGATTTGATACGAATGAACGTGTATGTTGTTCACATTTTTTCGTTTTTCATTTTTAATTTTCCGTTTGTAAACCCCTCCTGCTTCTCGTCAATCCAGTAGTTTGTCCGGCTGAATTCACTCGCACTAAGTATTTGTGGCTTTTTTATTTCTGTGGTAATTTTCATAAATTTGTATTAATTTTTTTTTTAGATTCATAATAAATCATAATTTTCAGACCACAATCATTACGATTTAACACCTACAGGCCGTAATTCAGTCAGTCATATTTATCTCATTTTATTTGTTGTTTTTTGTTGTGTGTTTTAAAAAAAAAATGCGTATTTAATCAGTATTTGACCCATATTTTTTGTTGTTGTGGCTGAAAATTTGAAATCAATACCAGAAGCAGGTAACTTTACGCTTAACCAACCGTATCATTTAATTTTAGTTAAATTTGAACACGAGACATGATGTTTGTTTCGTTTAAATTTTTACTTTTAATGATATTAAACTGTTCAAACTTATTCTTAATATTGATTGGTTGTGAAGTAATCAATGATGGATGAATTGATTTTACACGTATTTTAAAATAAATATTTCGCTTGGATTGCTTCTGTTAATGATCAGTGAAAGTGTGTTTAGAAGACAGGTATTTACTTAATGAAATATATATGAATATTTTATATCATATTTTGATGTCGGGCTGTCTCAAACTTAGTTATTCTTTTAAAATTTTAATGTATATTTTTATTTTTAGTGTTATTTCTGGGATACACATCGGAATTAAGAGATATTAGATATAAAAAAATAAATACATCGACCACAACTGGCTACCAACTAAAATCTCTAAAAACTTTATATATTTTTTAAGCACAAAATCTGCGAAGCTTCTTCACTTGTCCGCTGTCAATGGTTTAGGCGAGATTTAAACCATCAACCTCCATGTTTATCGTCTAACACTTACGCCCTAGACCACGGAGACACCCTGCAAATTATTCTTTTGATGACAACACATTCATATATGTTTACAGTACGACCTACGACAGCTATAATATCAGACAGCTTCTTTAAAGGGACATTTCTCATAGTCAAAAAGTAATTTGATTCCAGAAATGGTGAATTCTGTGGCATAAGAAATTCAAATTCTATTACAACTAATTGCACTTTTCCTACTTTTTAAATTATTCCAAATTAATTTTTTTGGTTTTTTTGGAATATTAGACAAAAACATATAATTTTAAAAATATGTGCAAAAAAGTTATTTCGATGATCAATTTTTTTACTAAATTACACCATCACCTAAGATCTTTTTCGTTGACATTTTTGGAACGGTTGAAATTAGATATGAACTGTGTCACGGAAAATAAAGTTTTTTTATATTGAATATATTGGCTTTTTTTTCAAAGTTTCAATAATTTGAAATCTTTTTTATATCCTGCTTTTAAGTAAATCAAAAATTAAAATTCTAAATTTTTATAAATTTTTGTTTTTGTACCGTGCGGAGTTGAGTAGCCCAAAAATTGCATTAAAATTTTAGTAATTTTTATTTGTTTTCTTACAGCTTAGCTCCTTATTACTACTACTCTTCGAATATACCAATGTGATGTGAGCCATTTTCAAGGGAATTTTGTGCAACTTCTCAAGGACAGGGTGCAGTAGTCGGAACTGCAGCTGTTGTGAAGAGGCAAAATTTCCAGCTAGTTAAAGCTTAAAATATTATGCGCAATAATGCTTTCGGATTTTGTAAATGTGCAAATATAATATAATATAATATAAAAATATAAATGACATTTACATTTTATTATGTTATTCTTTATATATACAAGTGGTTTACTTTCGGAGATATTGGCTGAAATAAATACCATTCCAGGAATTAACTCAGACTCATCAAAACATCAAATTCTGATACAGACATATTCATATTCATTCTTTTCTTGTTTTGCAGAGAAGAATTTCGTTTAATTTTAATTAATTAATTTGAATTCAAATATTAAACCACATAAAATGATGTAACCAATTAAGCAATGTTTTATAAAGTCGACCGCCGTTTGTATTGCTGCCTTTCTTGTTGTTTTCTATTTAAATCCACTTCATTGTTCAGTCAATTTTGCATTTTACAACCGGAAATTGGCTCGTGGCTATAATTTGGTAAGACAACAATAGCAAATACATAATACAAATGCTCAAATGGAAAGAAAAAAAAAACACTGTCACAAATTAAAAACTGGCTGATAAGACATCACAGCTTTAGACTTTTGTTCATCTGCAAACAAATTAATTTATGCAAAAAAAAAAAAACGAGAAAACTTTTTATTTAAAGGTAAGACTACGTAAAGTTTTCCGTCAAACCAAATCCAAGAGTCCCTACAAAACAAGTTTACTATAGTCAATAGTAAAGTTAGACTTATAAAGTGAAAACCTAGCAAAGCGCAAAAGGAGCCATACCAAAAAAATCGTGATTTAAAAATATTTATTTTTATATTGGGGTTTTTTTTAGGTTTTTTTTTTCGTTCATAAAAACATTTCATTATAATTTTGGTCTTGTGATGGTTTCAGCGCAAGAGTGATACAACGACTTTATTGTGGCAGGATCGTTTGTTGATAGAATGGTTGGTGGTTGGTTGTTTGGTCTACTCTCTTTGTTTAGTGTCAAAATAACAAAATGCCAGTCCATGTTGACACTATGACACCAATGAAAAAGTGAAGACAAGCATTGTGTTCGTTCTTATGTTGGTTTTGCTTTTGCTTTTGTCTTTAACATAGAAAAGATCATAAATTTTCGTACTGTATAAACCTCTGAACGTAATAGGAATGCGCTTTGGAAGGCTTGCTGTTCTGTATGTAAAAAGTCATGTATGAAAATTTTAAATAAATGCTTACAAATCATGGTCTGATGTTGAAGAGCCAGCTCATGATTTAAATGATTTGTTGCATTAATTCTATTAAACTTGACGACACTGCGCGAAAAAGTATATACATTTCTATTTTTAGTAAATGTGTTGAAATATGCGTAAAGAAAAAAATATTATTTTCAAAAATCTTAGAAGAAGCTAAAATTATGGAATATAATCAAAGTATATTTATCAAGTAGTCCCATCTCTACAACAAAACAACAATTTAAAAAATAACAGGCATTTTATTTGTGTTAAACTAGCTAAATATATCAAACTTGTTTTTTTAATGCTCTCCCAAAAGTAAATACAACAATAGCAAGAGAACAATTAATTTGAGTTATGAATGCCTTAATTGCTTTTGCAAAATAAAGAAAAGACTAAAACGGTTAATGGTGCGCTCTCTTAAATTAAACAATGAGTAAAATTGATACTGGTGCACATAAATGTAAAAAATATTGGCATATACGGTGTGTAAAACACAAATGAGAAAAAAAGTCACCTGATGAGTTGATTTTACTTGATAAATATACTTTAAATATAACCATGAAAATGTTTGTTTTCTTTATCTAAATCTCCTACAAATGATATTTTGATAATACTATGGGCATAATAATTATAAGTGGTATAGCAATATTATTATGTATGTTATTCGCCATATTATTTCCATTTTGCCGTATACTATGCAATAAGTAACACAATATTTTAAAATATCATCACACCTGTTTCGCTGTAGCCATGAGATAAGAGCATTATCAAGATTTTCAGAGAGACAAGTTTGTTTGCAATGCTGTTTGGCAATAAAGTTAAATGGCAATCTGAGCAGCCCATTTTTTCGTTAAAATTTTAAATGTAGCAATCTATAACCTGTGCGCTGTGTGTCCATACGCCGAAATAGCGGCAAAAAAATGTATTCGTTTTAATGAAAAAGCAAATAGTTTATGTCAATGGAAATTTTATTAAGCGCAATATTTATACACCCTTATCATGAATAAAATTTCCCTCGTAATTATTTCCCTTTTCACGTATTTGCAATCATCAATCAATTTCCCCCTATCGTGAACGATTTTTCTCACGCGAGTTTTTTTACTTTTCACTTTAATTTATTCACTTGATTTTTGCTGGGGAATGTATATGCAAAATGTAAGTAAATTCTTCTTTCATTTATATATTTTGATAAATATTTTATTTTTTATATCAATGTCAGCTATTATATTAGAAACATACATAAGAAAACAAATAATATGCAAACCAACAGACCAATTGAGTGTGTTTTGTTAAGAGTATACAAAGATATTGCGTTCCAATTTTGGAGTTCTTTTACGGATTAACGTAAACTGCATCATAGTTCCAAGCCTAAACATTTTATTTAATTTGTTGGAGTACGGCTATTTGTATTTATTTTATTTTTAAACTCCATAATTTTCACGCTTTCGTTTAATTCTTGAATTCAGTTACTGTTATTGTTCAAATGCAATACCAATAATGCGGGTGACTATTTAACTTAAAAACACAACTTAAGACTTAAACGCACGAATTTTTATTTCCGCATTAAATTTAAATTGGTTGTCTTTTTAATTAATTTGTATGTTTTTGAAATCTTCTTCACTTTTCTGCATTCACAGAGAATGAGAACGTGGAAAAAATTCCACCTGAATTTCATGATACCAATTTTCACCGCGAGGGGAATGAATATTTTACGTGAATAAAAATTTCACTTTTATTCGTGATAGGGGTGATAGTCTTTTGAAGTAATTAATAATTCAAACCATTTCTTACTAATTATTTTAAATATTATTAAATTTATATGTATAGTAATAGGGCGTGAGAATTTATATCCATATACATAATTATCTAAAATAAAATAAAATAAGTAAATGGCGTAAGACAATAAATATACAACCGCTCATATTTCAATTCAATTAAGAATTAAGTAAAGTGATTTTTTCAAGGTGTATGTAGAACAGTCATTGCACAATTTCATATTTAAAATTCAAATATGAAAGGATATTTCTCCCAATAGAATGCCTTCTATAAACTTTTTGACTACCCTAAAGACATCACAGTCAGCATATCTTGAAGTCAAGAGTACTGCTGGCTGAAATAGTTAGCGCGTACACTCTACAGCTCCTAGTAACAAGTTCAAATCCTATGCCGCTCATCGAAAACTTTTCTGATTTATGTCAGTACATGTCAGTGACCCTTCTTTAGCTTAAAATTAATGCTCTTATTGAACACCAAAAATGATGCAACTCCATTTGAATATTTGCGCAAGAGCAGGCTTGTGTAATAATTAAATCTAATTAAATAATTTGCAAAAAAAAGGTATGTATTATACAACGTTTCCATTTGTGAGAAGCATTATTAAATATTTCAACATTATATTGGAAAACTATTTTCATATCCCTTTCAAGATGTTGCGATTAACTTTTCGCACAGTGTATATGTAGTTCATAGAAAATAATGTGAATTTAAAATGTAAAACTCATTCATAAATTTGAATTTTATTTTCGATGGAAAAAGTTGAATGAATTTATAAAAATGCTGTAGTATATCCATAGTAGTTATTACTGGTGAATTTATTGATATCAAAAATGTTGCTAAACAGGTTAGAATTGTTCATTCATTCATTCGTTCATTCATTTTTTCAACCTCGCGTCATATATTGATTCATTCGTAAATATTAGAGATTAAAACAAAAAATTTTATTGTACATTAATTTTTCAGATTGTTTAGCTTTAGATTTTTTTTTAACATATATACATACATATGTATGTACATATAATGAAAAGTTGTTGTTTCTGTTTATGTTAAGCGAAAAAACTACTTAGAAATCTATTAGAAAATACTTGTATGAATTTTGAATCGGCCAGTAAATGTAGTTTTTGTAGTTTTTGTTGTTGTTATTGTGTGTTAAATAATTATTGGTTAAATTTACGTTCTTACACCGGATGTTGTTGATTGAATATCTATTTATTTTCAAAAGCTTTTTAGATTTTTTATTATTTTTTTGTTTGTTTTACAATAAACTTTCAGACAGAAAGCAACAACAACAACAGTGATAACAATGGCAACATTATGAAGAAATAAATACATAAGCGTCAAGTTCAAAACAAGCTCATGACGGCATTAATCACAAACTTGGCTGATTTTTTTCTTCTTGTAAATAATTTTGGTTTTATTATTTTGCGTCTAAATCTTGTCCAGTTTTATATGTTTTTCAATTGTAAATAGACAAATAGTGGAACATAACAGCAACATTGAATTGGTTTTTCAGAATAATAAAAAATAAAAACAAAAGAATAAGGAGAACAACAGGAAAGCGCCTTAGCTTGAAAGCTTGTCAAGTAATGAAATTGTTACCATTTATCTTTAAAGACACAGTTTTTATTTTTTTTTTTGCCCTGAAAAGTTCTTCTCTCCGTCTTTTATATTTTTTGTCCATTTGATTTGGTTGTGCATTTTCTTCTTTGCTTTATGTACACTACGTTACGTCCACCACTTTTATGATGGCGTTTGTCACTTTTATACAGGATGTCCGGTGGCGAATTTATATTTTTAAATACGATTATTTCAAAAAGTAATAAACGGTGCGTAGGGAGGGTGGCGCCGTTAGAATTATCGAATGAGCGGATTTGTCAGTCACGAAGTTGCAATGGTCGAGTGAGCATCGCGCGTTCGCTGTGGAGACATTTTTAAAGAGTAATGATTCTTACGTAATTGCTCATCGACAATTTTGTTTAAAGTTCGGGGTATTCGCCGAATAGCTAATGGACCGAATGTAAATTTAATTCGTTTGTGGGTGCAGAGATTCCACGCAACTGCTTCGGCTATGAATGCTCAACGGCCGGGGCCTAGTCGATCTTCAAGGACTTCCAAATACATTGAACTGGTTGAAAGCAATTTACGTGAAAATCTGCGACTTTCAATACGGAGCCTCACCGGAACTTTCAAGTGCGATTATTCATGAAATTTTAAAAAAAGATAAGAAGTTCCATTCTTTTAAAATTCAAATCGTTCAAGAACTGAAAGAAAGTGACTTTGATTTCCGCTCATTTTCATTTAAACGGCCGAGAACTCGCAAGCCTCGATTGAAACATCAAAAACCATTGCATTGCCCCAGGGTAACTGTTTGGTGTGCCTTATCCGCGCATGAGATAATTGGACCATTTTTTTTCGAAAATGCTCGAGGCCAAGCGACGATTGTCATCGGTGAAAATTATCGTCGCATGATTACGGAATTCTTTTTGCCAAACTTGCGAGCTCATCCATCGTACTCTTCACACACGTAGTTTCAACAGGATTAGGCGACTACACACACAGCCAGAGCTTCGATGAATTTGCTTCGGGAAAAAATGCGAGATGTTTTTATGAGTCTGAAACTGGGGTTGAACCCAGGAAAAATTTTTCGTTTTGTAGTCAACGTGCAGACCACTTCGACTATCGCCAACCTCATTTATTGTATTGAGTTGTCTTCCTTAAATTTTTACTACAAATATCCCTCACATACATATAAAATTATAACATTCAATTAACCGGGGATACTAGAAGTGAAACTCGGGCAAGCCTACCAACAAGATTATCCAAAAAGCGGAACCGAGACATGTTTAGTCAACATAACATTTTAGAGAATTCATGACATGGTATATACATATAAACATATATATAATTCTTAATATGAAAAAGTGTGTATGACTTGCAGCCACGTTTCAAATCGTGCCAAAAATCTGAACTTTGTTTTTTAGTATTTCAGATTTGAAATTGATGTTAAATTTTGTTTAGCAATTAAATATATTGGAGGAATTAAGTGCTTTAATGGTTTGTTTAAATAAAAATATTATATGCTCCAAAGAAGCCAAGTGCTAATAAATAATTAACATTTTTTTTTTCAATTTAAAAATTTAATACAATTTTAATTATAATACTTTCTTTAATTAATAGTTTTTATTCTTTACTTACAATATTTACTAAAAGAAAATACATTGAAATTGATTTAGGAGGGGTTAGGTAGTTCTTATGCGCTTTTCGCTGTTTCTATTGCAGAACTTCAGGGAACCTTTACCCAAATTTTTCTTAGAACACCTAGATATATCATATTAAACTTTCAGTTCCATAAATTAGAAGTTTTAGTAATATCCAAGAACTGAACCAAGAACTCTTGTTTTCTCATTTTCTTACTTTGCTATACCTACATAGGCTGACTTTTTATCAGCTCTAATTGTAGTTGTAAGAACCAATTCAGTTTTAATAAATGCAATACAACATGCGCACCACTTTCTATAGAGTGATGCCATACAATTATTTTTTGCCTTTTTGACCAAGAGCCGTCAGATTAATAATTAAGGGGATTGATTAGCAGCTGTCCGCCAGCACACTTCATATGCTTCCTCTCCAATGTCTATTATGAGCAAGAATACATGACGAAGAAAGTATCTTATAAACTGAAACTTACTGGAGTGAGTCAAAGAACTACGTAGAAAAGCTAGATCGCAATTCGGACGAATCTTAAACTGTTTAAGGAAATGGTGTATTCTTGCCTAAAATTTATGATTTATAGAAAATGTTTGAAGTTTGTAATTGCACTTAATTGTTAAAATTTTTTTTTTTTTCGTAAGCATAATTATTCGTGAACCTGCACAGATTGAGCAGCAAGTAAATTCAAAATTATAAGAGGAACTGTTAACAAATTTTACTTGGGTCATGCCATTGCAAGGAGAACTCATGCATTATCATGCATGACAATTATAAGTTTCGATTTAAAGGATAGAAGGCAACGGCTGTTAATTTTACAAATAATTCGTTTACTTCAGTTGTAAAAGAACTAAGTCCACATTTTTGAAAATCGGTGTTTGATGCATGGCTATAGAGTAAAATAGAATACATCGTTTGCAGAAAAAAATTAATAATTGTTGTGGTCGGTCAGTCCAAGCAAAAACAGATGCACGTTATTTTCTCGTATACTATATAATTCAATCTTTATTGCTCAGTTAAAATTAATATTTCTTTGTACAAGTTAGTCAGACGAACGGAAGTTCAATATAAAAAGATGGTTCTCATGTCGCCTACAGCACCAAACTTGACAGCTGGAAAGCTGGCTAAAAAAATGGCGAATCAATGTTAATGAGAATAAGTGAGTACATATAACCTTCACCCTGCGCAGAGACACATGTCCTCCTATTCTGATCAACAACCAGTTAATACCTCAACGTTTGGAGGTCAAGTATCTAGGGATGCACATTGATAGACGGCTAACATGGAAACAGCACATCGATGCAAAATTAACTCATATGAAATTAAAAGCAACTCAACTAAATTGGCTTATTGGTCGAAATTCTGTGCTAAAACTGGACTGTAAACTTTTGCTTTACAAAGCAATTTTAAAACCAATATGGAGCTATGGTATCCAGCTATGGGGCACTGCCTCAGCTTCCAATATAGAAAAAATTCAAAGGTGTCAAAACAAAATACTGAGAATGATAACAGATGCGCCGTGGTATATAAAAAATTCTAACATACACAAGGATTTAAATATTCCGATAGTCAAACAAGAGATAACAACATACGCAACGTCACACCTAACCAAACTCCAAGATCATCCAAATATACTAGCCCGAAATATTTTAAGCGAAAGAGGGTTCATTCGACTGAAAAGAAGGGATACTCTTTCCCTAGCCCGAACCTAGTAGACGCGGAAATAAAACTATACGAGCAATAAATAATTTTGTACAGCTAGGCTGTACTTAATAATAATTAGCAATTAGTTCTTAAGATTTGAATACTTATTGTTAGTTCAATTGATTTTGAAGATTCAATAAATAATATATATTGTGTAAAAAAAAAAAAAAATGTTAAATAAAAAAAAAGGTAGTCTAATCATTTTCATATTTACATATGCACCTAGAAATATAGTTGCATTTAAATATAACAACTTTTGACAGTCCCTCAACACTGATATTTGTTTTCCAGTTGTTGTTAATCTTAAAAAAAGTCCTAAGAAATTTTAAATAGGAAAAAAAATAAAAGCTTTTTCACTCTCATGTAAAATGTATTAAATTGGACTTAGCTGCTTTAGGACTAAAGGTAACGCATTGCTGTTGACATTTTCGAAAAATATACTAAATTGTTTGGTTTTATGTAAATTAGTTTTAAACTTTGTGTGAATGTGCTTTTGTTATGCATGTACGACACATAGTTAAAAGTGTTTGTATGTATGTATGTATATGTATATGTATATGATTTTGCCCCTCCGCTCCGCTCCGTCTTTTCTACTTGTAATATGTATGTATACATATACGACATACAACATTTAGTCGTAAATACTTGTGAAAATACATTGACTGTATAATTTTCATTATGTTGTGATTTTTTTAAGGTATTAAATTACAAAACGATTTGTTTGCAAATTTCAACAAAACATTTATTTCGTTGTTAATACATTTCATGTTCTGCGTTTGTTTTTTATGGATTTCTTCGTTGACGTTTCTCTACTTTGTGTTGACTGAATTTCATTTGTTAAGTATATTTAATTTATTATTACAGCACTTTGATGTGTCCTTATAAAATTAAAGTTGCATTTTGTAGTCAGAGACCGACCACACGCAAGTGTCAGAGTTAAAAATTAAAATAATTTCTTAAAGTACATTTAATAGTCGTACGAAAAACAAGGAACACATTCCCCGTACGAAAGTTTTCTTTAGCAGATTTTAGTGCTGTAGGTAAAACTGAAGAAGAACCAAGAAGAGGCAGTCAGTGTGAACAGATTTTAAAACAATATAAAGCTAAATCATGAAAAGAGCCTTCTAACCACATAAAAATTTTATATATTGATTGAATTTGGTATGGAACTTTTTCTATGAAACCTTTTATAAATCAAATTTTTTTCATGAATACCGCAGTTACTTTATTATTTATATTTTAGACTGGACTACAAGTCTACTAATGCATATTTGGCATTTTGAACAATTTTAATTTAATTTTCCAATGTGGAATCTCCAGCGTTGTATAAATCAAAATGCAAACTTATAAAAATGGTAAAATTTTTTTTTTTTTCTAATTATATGAAAACGGCCATTATAAAACAACAAGATATATTTAATCACACAAATAACCATGCTTTTTGTGTGACAAACTAACATGTTTTTGTCCAAAAAACAGTTCAATTATGTTTCGAATTCGAGCAAAAAAATATGTACACCAATTGCAGAAATTTTTATATTGAAATAATACTGAAATTCAAAACCAACAGCATCAAGTAGAATTATTATTATAATTAAAAACATCTAAAGCGAATGATCATTAAGACATCAAAGAATTTTATAGATAGAATATTGAATATTAGTGTTATAAGATTTCATAAGAAAAATAAGAAGGATTTTATTATGGATATTTTGATTAGTAATGATTTTCTTGTTGGATTGACATACAACTTAATAGGAGAGTACAGCAGAAGAAAACAGAAATATTATCGATAATGGTATTGAAGCTGAGATTTATAAACATATATTATTCCTATATTTCTGAAAGATTAAAAAATCTGATATTTTTTGTGATACTAACAAATTTATTTTAGATCTTGAATGGATTACAGTGAGATTTGAACATTTTGCAATGGTGTTGAACTTTTTCTTCATGGAGCAAAATATAAAAATTTTCAAAGAAAATCGTTGAAATCTATACATATATGGGTGTTTCCATGGTTATGCACGCGACATTTGTACACGTTTAATTGACTTTGAATATTGTGAAAATAGAAATGGATTGGAATTTTAGAATGGAATTTTAGAATCGTTACATTGTATGTGATGAGTTCTTTCCAAAAAGTATATACAGTGCCTGCTCGCTAATCCGAATTATCCAGTAATCCGAATTGAATTTATAAAGTATTACGTACTCTATAGTCCGCATTGGTTGCAAGCTCGCTAAACCGAATTTTTATTTTATTTTTTTTTAATCTCTGCTTTTTTATTATTGTGTATGTTTTTTTTTAACCTTTTAACAGCAGAAAAATTATACGTACGTCAACAGCAGCATACCCGGGTATGCACATACAGTTTATGTGGAAATTGTTTGCGTTTTAAAGATTCTTTGTTGCTAAGTGTGTTTGTTTTATGTTGGCTACTGTGTTTTTGAATATTTTGATAACTGTTTTTGTTTTTGCTTGTGAATTTTGTTTTTTGCCTTGACCATTAGACAGGGCATCATTCAAATAAGTTCTAATAAGATTTTCAGTCGTTACTTTTAGCTGGTGATATATGTAGGTGCATAGTTTTCGCGCAATAAAAAAATTTATATACGCAAAAATTACAGACGGTGACTTGCTAACTCGACGACAATTTAGTACACTGGGTTATGAAGACAGAGAAGAATACATTCGTCAGAGATTAGAGGAATTAGTAGCAGAATATAGTGATGATGAGCCATTAGCATCTGAGGAGATTCTGGATGATAATGAAATTAATACGACTTCAGATTACTCTGATGTAGAGCCAATTCAATTACCAGAATATGACCCGGAAGATGAAAGTGAATCTGAGGAAGAACTTGGTGATACCAAAGATTTGTGGAAAATGACCTCACATGCATTGTACCGTGCTTCTATGAGTGTAAGAATATTTTGACAAATAAGTCGTTTTATACGTTTTGATAACGGAAATACGCGCCAGCAACGCAAGCAAACCGACAAAGCAGCAGCGATATCAGACTTTTTTTTTATGCTCAACAGCAATTTACACACCAATTATGTTGCAGGCGCTAACGCCACTGTTTCTGAGCAATTGTATCCCTTCCGTGGAGGTACTGGTTTTACGCAATACATTCCGTCAAAACCTGCCAAATATGGAGTAAAAGTGTGGTGGGTATGTGACTCCATTTCATCTTATCCGATGAAGGGACAAATCTACACGGGAATGGCAGCGTCCGGTGTGTTGGAAATATAATTTGAGCATTAACACTTTGCTTATTCAACATGTATATTCACATAGTTGGCTTTGAAATATTTTTTATGTTGTGTCACTTTGTAGAAAAATTTTATATATAGTTTAAAAGAATTTGTCATCAATAAAAGTCATACATGTACATTGTGTTTTTGTACATTGCTTTTTATATAAGAACTTTGTGGAATTACTAGAAAGGGTTTGCATCACCACAACTACATTTCAATAGGTTATGGGCCCAGACATACGATTTGGAAGTTGTTGAATTTTTATTGCAAGATTTAAAAAGAAAAAATGGCATCGTCGTCATTATATCAGATAGAAAAGCTAGATGAAAGGAATTACGAAACATGGAGTATTCATATGAGAAGTATCCTTATTCATTCTGGTTTTTGGAAGTATGCAAGTGGCGAAGAAGAAGCAGATTCAACCTGGAGTCGTGATAAAATTTTGGAGTGGAAGAGTAATGATGAAAAAACGCTCGCAACAATTTTATTAAGTGTTAAGTCTAACCAGTTGAACCATATTAAAAACATTAACAAATCTAAAGATGCCTGGATTAAACTTAAGGAAGTTTGCAAGCCGAGTGGTCCGATGCAAAAGGTTAGCTTATATAAAAAGATGTTAAGTTTGAACATGAAAGACAGCAAAGATATGGCCGAATATTTAAACAGTTTTTGTGAAATTACGGAGAAATTAGCCGATGTTGGAATTAGTATTCAAGAAGAATTATTGGTAGTCATTTTATTGTCAAGTCTTCCGAGAGAGTTTGAAAACTTCGTTATTGCCATAGAAACGAGGGATTCTCTACCAGCGTTAGGAATGCTAAAGGTTAAACTTCTTGAAGAGTATGAACGTCGAAATCAACAAAACAAATCATCTACGATTGAACAAGCTTTTGGTGCAGCCAAAAGAGAAACAGGTTACAAGAAAGGTAATAATAATTTGAATGTTAAAAAGGGAAATTGCTTCATATGTGGTAAGAAAGGGCATTATGCAAATAGGTGCAACGAAAAACGTAATCAAGAAAAAACTTACTCTTTGATTGCAATGGCGAATTCTGAAAAAAGAGATACACAAACATCGACATGGTACATTGATAGCGGTGCTACAAGTCACATGTGTGCAAATCGAAATTTATTTTGTAAATTAGACAGATGCAGTGATAATATAATGTTGGCAAATAGAAAATCAATTGCTGCTGAAGGAATAGGAACAGTCAATCTGTTTATAAATAATAATAAAATTGTACTAAAAGATGTTTTATATTCCTCAGATCTGAATGGAAATTTTTTATCTGTCAATAAGGTCGTACAGTATGGTGGCAAAATCAAATTTAATAATAAGGGTGCAATATTTACTGATGCTTACGGTGAAATAGTTTTAAAAGCCCGTAAAGAAGAAAATTTGTTCCAATTTAAAATAAAAATACCGAACGAGAAATTATGTGTTTTACAATCCATTAATGAAACTTGGCATCGTCGATATGGACATTTGAACTATGAAAGCCTGTTTGAGTTGTCGAAGAAAAATATGGTGAATGGTATAAATTTGACGCAGAAACATCAAGATCCGTGCGAAATATGTATGGTTAGCAAAATTCATGCTATAAAATTCCCGAAGAAATCTGAAAGTAAATCTGGTGAGTTGTTAGATTTAATACACTCGGATGTTTGTGGTCCTATGAAAATAGATTCAGTTGGAGGTTCAAAGTATTTCCTCACATTCATAGATGACAAGTCAAGAAAAGTTTTTGTTTATTTTTTAAAATACAAAAGCGAGGTATTTGAAAAATTTAAAAATTTCAAAGAATTAGTAGAACGTCATACAAATCGTAAAATAAAATGTATTCGTAGTGATAATGGAGGAGAATATATTAATAAAGATTTTAATAATTATTTGGAGCAATGCGGAATTCAACGTCAGTTAACGGTACCTTATACGCCGCAACAGAATGGGGTAGCGGAAAGGTTTAATAGAACAATAGTAGAAATGGCTCGTTGTATGTTAGTCGATGCTGGTTTAAAACAAGATTTATGGGCTGAAGCTGTAGCAACAGCAGTTTATTTACGTAATAGATCTCCATCAAAAAGTCTCGATGGAAAAACGCCTTATGAAATATGGACGGGTCGTAAGCCATGTGTAAATCATTTTAAAATTTTTGGTACAAATGCAGTAGTTTTGAATAAAAGAAGAGGAAAATTTGAATCAAAAGGTGAAAATATGATGATGGTTGGTTATTCTAGAGTATCAAAAGCATATCGCTTATATGATAAGAAAACACGAGAAGTTATTGAAAGACGCAATGTTTTATTTAATGAATATAAATTACCCTGTAAAGAAATTAATGATAACATTCAAAATTTTATGGATTTCGAAGCGATTGTAAATAAGAAAGATGTCGATGAACAATTTGAGACAAATAATACCTCAAATCAAGAAGATTTAGAGTATAGCATTGTAAGATCAGTAAATAGCGATATTTCACTTGATGAGGTTGTAGAAACAAATGAAAAAGGTAAACGTGGGCCAGGTAGACCTAAAATTTTTAGTAATGGTAGGCCAGGTCGTCCAAGAAAAATATATCAACAACTGAATAATGCAGTGAAGGAGCAAGTTCCAAAAACTTTAGAAGAGGCATTATCCAGTCGTGAAAGTGAAAAATGGAGAGAAGCTATGAAAAAAGAAATGTCTTTGTTGGAACAAAAAGAGACATGGTCATTAGTTGATTTACCAGCAGGTCATAAAACTATTAAAAGTAAGTGGGTATACACTTTAAAGAAAAATAGTGAAGGTGAAATTGAAAGGTTTAAGGCAAGGTTGGTCGCCAAAGGCTGTAGTCAAAAATACGGCATAAATTACGAAGAAACTTTTTCCCCTGTTATAAGATACGAAACGATAAGAATGATTTTGGCATTAGCAGTTGAGCACAAAATGCATTTGCACCAAATAGATGTAACTTCAGCATACCTGAATGGAGATTTATATGATGAAATTTACATGCAACAGCCTCAAGGTTTTGAAGACAAAAGGTATCCAAATAAAGTGTTACGTCTGCACAAATCTCTTTATGGTCTTAAGCAATCCGGGAGAGCATGGAATTTTAAATTAAATGAAGTTTTATGTAAGATGGGATTTGAAAGTTGCAAAAATGAACCGTGTTTATATAAAAAAATACAAGACAAAGAATTGATTGTAGTCGCAGTTTACGTCGACGATATAATAGTTGGATGTAAAAATAAAGCAGAAATATTAAAATTCAAGTCTCAAATTAGTAAGAAATTTGAAGTATCAGATAAAGGTTTATTGGAACATTTTTTGGGGATGAAAGTTGAACGTAACGGTGAAACTGGAGATATAAATATCTGTCAGGAAAATTATATTAAAGATTTGTTACAACAATACAATATGGAAAATTGTAAAACATCATCAGTTCCACTAGAACCAAATTTTCAAACAAAATGCAATGAAAAATGTGAAGAGGTTGATAGTACATTATATCAATCACTTATTGGCTCTTTATTATATTTATCTTTAACGACAAGGCCAGATATATTATATTCTGTAAATAAATTAGCACAAAGAAATACTAATCCACATGTAGAACATTTTAAAGCGGCAAAACAAGTTCTTAGATATTTGAAAGGAACTCAAAATCTTAAATTAAAATTTTGCAAAAGTAATCAAGAGTTAATCGGTTATGCTGATGCAGACTGGGGTGGATGTAAAACTGACAGAAAGTCACATAATGGATACATATTTTATCTTGGAAATTGTGCAATATCTTGGGAGTCGAAAAAACAATCCACAACAGCATTAAGCAGTACAGAAGCTGAATATATGTCTATATCAAATGCAGCAAAGGAAGCAGTATACTTAAGAAGATTACTACAAGAACTTGGTTTCATAAATGAAGAAAGTATTAAATTGAACGTCGATAATCAAGGAGCTTTAAAATTAGCAACAAATCCAGTATTTCATAATCGCAGCAAACATATAGATATAAAGTATCATCACATTAGAGAAGTAGTAAATAATAAGGAAATCTATTTGGAATACTGTCCTACGGAAGATATGATTGCGGATATATTTACTAAAAATTTGTCTAAATTAAAACATAATAAATTTGTTACTTTGTTAAATTTAAAAACATAAAATCAGTTTGTAAAATATATATGTTGAGGAGGAGTGTTGGAAATATAATTTGAGCATTAACACTTTGCTTATTCAACATGTATATTCACATAGTTGGCTTTGAAATATTTTTTATGTTGTGTCACTTTGTAGAAAAATTTTATATATAGTTTAAAAGAATTTGTCATCAATAAAAGTCATACATGTACATTGTGTTTTTGTACATTGCTTTTTATATAAGAACTTTGTGGAATTACTAGAAAGGGTTTGCATCACCACAACTACATTTCAATACGGTGAAAGAGAAAAAAATGTTGGAGAAAGAGTGGTGAAAGATTTGTGCGTCAATCTCTTCAGCGGAAGTAGGAGAAATATTGTATGTGACAGTTTATTCACTAGTTATAACTTGGCAAAAAGTTTAATGATAGACAGCAATTTGTACTGCGAATAAGAGGCGGTTATTTGTGCCATCACAGTTTTCGCAATCGAAGGGACGTGCAGTGGAATCCACTATATTTGGTTTCTGCAAAAACATTTCTATGTGCTCCTTTCAACAGAGCATTATACCACCGAAGTACAAGGTCCAAAAAAAAAGCCAGTAATGATATTGGACTATAATAAAAATAAAGGTGGCGTTGATTGCATGGACAAATGCCTGGCAGAATATTCTACAAAACGTCGAACAAATAGATGGCCTTTGGCTTTTTTTTATAATATTTTATGTTATGATATAATAATTTGTGTTATGTTAGTTATGTTCTCTTTTGGTTCTGTTTTGTTTGCAAAATAAAATTTTGTTTGAATTTATATCAAAATATTTGCATGTTTTTTCCTATACATACCCAGGTATGCAGCTGTTGACGTAAAGGGTATATATCGAAATATGACCATATATCTAGTCCAAGTTGTCCAATTCCACTCAGATCTGTGTATATAATGTAAAACACTTTTTTTTTAGGATATCATGAAATCTCAGATAATTCTGATAACTACTTTCGAAGATATATCGATTTTAAAACGCAAAACATACCCGGGTATGTTGCTGTTGACATAAAGGTTAAACTAAGGGGACATCGTTGAGATCCAGAGCCCTCTATGATTGATAATGTACATATGTACATATATAATATTTATAAGTACATATGTATGTGTGTTCTATGTCTTGTTCCAAATAGTTTAGTTATTGCATGGTACATATTAGTCGCATATTCATTCTCAGAGGTAGGCTTCAAAGGATAACATCCCACTATCATTGTTACAACAAGAATTCCATGATAATGACGGTGTTGAAGAAACAGAAGAATTTCGCACAATAACCAACTTATTTCACCGCAATAATGACGTGCGAATTTCTGAAGATGAAACTCTTAGCTGGATTATTAACTCTGACAATACTTCGTGTCGTAGTTCAGAATCAGATACAGAACATGTAGAATCAGAGCCTATAATTATGAAACACGTTACAAATCGTGAAGCTGTGCAGGCCTTAAATAAATACTTCAATACATTAGGCAAAGGAACAGATTACATATTGATGCTGAAGGAATTGCCAAACAAAGCTTTGGAAGTATGTGTACTGAAAGAGCATCAAACCTACATCAGATATTATGTTAACAAAAACATAATATTAAAAAAGCTTTAATTTTTTCATTCTTGTTTAATAAAAATAAAATAAATTTGTTCGACATTCTGGCTTGCGTATTATTTGCGAATATAGTGAATTATATATTATATAATATAAGCACATTCAGTAATCCGAATATCTCGTTAATCCGAATCACGGTCTGCAATCATTAATTCGGATTAGCGAGCTGGCACTGTGTATTGGAAAATTGAGCACTGGGTACCCAAGTTCCATGCAATCAAAGTAGACTTACGCACGTGACAAAAAATGCAAGTGCCTTTTAGAGCTGTAAGAAAAAATGCGAAAGTAAGCGATTTGTTGGAGATTTTTATTTCGGAAAAATTGTTTTTATAAAGGTTAATAATGGACGTTTATAATCATGTTTTGTTCAAAAACAACTATGCATGGTTTGGCTAAGAAAAAAATAAATTGTTGATTACGCACGTTTTCATTACGCACGTGACACTTTTTATCTTCATGCATATTTTAGTAATTTTACATACATATATTTTCAGTAGTTTTTAACAAAAAAAATCAAACTTTTATTCAAAAATGAAAAATACAAAAGTAATTAAGTGAGTATCCTGTTCGAGCAACATTTTTGATTTTTTAAGTCACGGTGGACCATTTCATGGAAATACCCATATATATTATTCAGCTTTAAATACTTCAAACTTAAAGCATTAATTAATTAAAATTACGTTCAAATATTTAATGGTCTTAGTTTCTAGCAAATCGACACTTAGGAACTAATATTGATTGCAATTTTATATTTTAATTATTTAAATTTCTTGCTAATGAGACCTAATGTTGCCGCTATAAAATAAATTCTCTACAATATTTTAAAATTTTTTATTTGGCACTCTGACTAATGTGATTGGTTTGTGATTATGCATTAAATGTCGTGCATTAATTGGTAAATTACTTTCATATTAAGTTTTCTTTAAACTGATGTGAATTAAAAGGAGAAAAAAGTTTGTTATGAATGTAATTTTCGACCAAAAACCAAATTCTGCGTAAGTAAAGTAAGATCTCAAAATTTACAAATTTACATGATTTTTATGCAGAAATTGGGGGGATGACATGAGTTGTGTTGATGTTTGCGTTTTGTGGCATATTCATATGGCAGTGCGATATTCGAAAATCTTACAAGAAAATTTATCACGTTCAGAGGAGATGTTTAACCAAAAAAAAACACCTTTAACAGCATGGCAAGGTACCCGGGTACCTATATGAAAAAATTATGGTAAACTAACATTTTTAAAGAAAAATATATGCACGATCGCGGAAAATAGTTCCGAGATTTACAATTTACACTCTTTTATAGTTTGATTTGAAGCGAAAAAGGCAGCTGGCGGGATGACATTACCTGGATTGATGTACCTTGCTACAAGTGAAACCCGCAACTTACGAGCAAAAACGGATAAGGCTGCTGCTTTTCCTGATATTTGCCTGACGATGCTGAATGACAATTTACGTAAGAGTTATAAACCTGGTGATTGCATTACAGTTGATGAGCAGCTATATGGATATAGCGCACGTACCCGATTTACGCAGTACATGCCATCCAAGCCCGAAAAATATGGAATAAAAATATTTTGGGCTTGTGATGCGTTTAACTCCTATCCTTCGCATGGAAGTTTGTACACTGATAGACCAACAGAAGGCGCACGACAAACAAATACAGGCGAAAGAACAGTATTAGATCTGGTTTTCCCGTACAAAAACTCAGGAAGAAATGTAACTACCGATACCATTTATACATCCTAAAGACAGGTTCGTGTTATACATTTTTTGCTAATACGTATTATTTATTAATTTTATAATTTAATTTTAGAAACGTATATTCCACAAATTTTGCTTTTAGTAAAGACGCATCGTTGTGCTCTTACGTACCTAAAAAAAAACAAAGCTGTAGTCTTGTTGTCAAGTATGCATACAGAGCCTAACGTGGAATCAACTCTTGCTGCTCAACCTGAAATTATTACATATTACAATAAAACTAAAGGCGGGGTTGACAACATGGATAAATTACACTGTACAACAAAATCAAATTTTTTCAAAAATTACAAGGTCCGGGCTATAAATTCTGATAGAGGAGACACAAATAATAACATTTTTGCGGAACATTTTAACCCTCTAAAACCCTGTTTTATTGGTGTTTTTGCTCTTTTTTAAAAGAAGGACAAAAAAGACCCATATCTTGAGGAGTTAGAGGGTTAACATTTCTACAAAAATGTTCTCCGTAACATTTTACATAAATTTGCTGAACACATTTTATACCTAAAATGTAAGGGTCACATGGTTTCTTATGCCGTTTAACAATAAGAATGTGCCAGAGCTGGGAAACTTTAACCCCCTCTCAAATGAAATTCAGATGTAAACTTTCAAAACGCCGATACACGTATCTTTTTTTTTTGTCTTCTCTATCAGAACTTATAGCCCGGACCTTGTAATTTTTTTGTGTGTTGTACAGTGTTATTAGGCGAATACACATGCAAACGCAGAACATGTCGATGGCCACTATCATTATTTTATAATGCAATAGATATATGTAGCTGCATTGGCGTCCTATGTAATATACATATATAGAAAACAATACACAGTTGCGTTCCACAGACCGTCACAGACAATTTCTGAAAGAACTGAGTGTTGAATTATGTAAAAAAAAAATTGAAAAACGTGCTAAAAACCCGAATCAATCAGCCCAATCAACTCAGCATTACAAAGTGTGCTTGGAAAAGATTTTGAGGTTTTAACATGAAATATTTCTGCTTTGCAAAAAACTGCTAAAAGCGGACGTACTCCAGTAGTAGGAAGCTGTCACGTGTGCTCGAAACTACGCATGAAACAAAGAAAATCACGTAAATCTTGTCACTCTTGTTTCAAACCGATTTGTAATCAACATTCAACAAACTACGCAATATGCGTAAATTGTTCGCAAAGTAATCAGTAGAATTTATTTGTAACTTCATATTTCTCTTTTCCTATTTTTTCTGTTTATATGATTAAAAAATTATTATTTTTGTTTTTGTTTCTCTTTCTGTAAATAAATATCCAAGTATAAAATATTTATAACGGCTTTAGTAATCTTTCAATAATATTGTACTTGTTATAACAGTTTTTTTGATATATAATGTATGAAGGTACCCGGGTACCTTGCCGTACTGTTAAGGGTGTAAGAAATAAATTGGACTACCACGTGAATTCAATATAATTTTTTAGCCTAAAAGTAATGATAATTTAAATTATTTCAATAGTTAGGAGTTCTCAAGAAGTTTAAAGTATGAGAACCATCTGCTTCCATTAAAAAAAACAAGTTGAAAGTGCTAAAGGTACCGGGGTACCTTGGTGTTCACATAAGGGTTAAGCCAACTTTTGCATTTCGTCGAGATGGTGGTTGATTGCTTATTGGAACATTGGACTGAAAATTTGTCTACCACGCTGCGAATAGTCGTCTGGTTAGGTTATGGTTAGCGCCAAAAGTTCTAAACGCGTGAAACGTAGCCTGAACGTAACACTCATTTTGATAAAAATAATTTTCAATTGCACTATTTCTTAACCGCAATATCCGTCCATGATTATTTGGTTAAATTTCCAATTGACTCTCTGCAAGTCCCTTTTAGAAGACCCGTTCCGATACTCCATAATAGTTTTGACCAATCGTCTATCCTAGCAATTTGAAACCGCAAGAGAATTAGGATAAATTCCAATGAACGTTTTTGTGAGCCAACGATAGGATGGGCTCTAATACCTGACCCAATTATTATAGAAAATATTAGCTTAATCCCTAATTTAGCTACTTAAGTAATAAAATTAAAAAAGATTTTATTAATTTCTCGCAACAACAAAAACGAGAAGAACAATTATGTAAATATTCATCTTTTTATGTTTAAGTGCCGAAGACTACTCGCACTTTGCCACAGCTCGAAATGTTTTGGAAGTTAAACTTGAATTTTGAAGAAACTACAAAATATTTGAAAGCAAATAATAAATAAAATAGTGTTGGAATATAATTAAGTAATTTAAATACATTCGGGCTTTGCGATAATACGGCTCAGTTAGTCAGATAACAGACGTAAAAGAACACAAATAAATAGAAAAACTTCATCACAAAGTGTAGCGAGAAAGTTTAATTTGCATAAAGATGATGATGGCAACATTTCTTCTGATGACTGTTTTTTTTTTTTAATTTTTATAAACCATAAACTAATAAGGCATCGGCAAATTAAGATTAAATAGTAATCAACACAAAGCACTCAATAGATTTTTATAATTTTACGGCTTTAAAAACAAGATAAACTTTGCTTTCCAGACATGCCATAAAAAAATGTCTTTTCTAAGCGTACATATCTTGTGTTGACATTTAACTGAAGCATATCTTATGAAATACAATAGAAATAAATAAGATGAATAATTATAAGATATAATTTAACAAATGGCAATAAAACCTACAAATATTTTACAGAATGTTTAAGTAATTAATTTATGGCATCAGTCGGTTTTTATGGGTTTAAATAACGACGCCAGATCAAACTATTAAGACACATTAAACCGAAATGCTTTTAATAAAATTTAACAATTACATTTGGGGTATAAAAAAATATATATGTACGAGGTTTGTTCAAAAGAAAAGGTGAATTTTATTTTCTTCGATTACAATGGCGTGGTGCTTCATGATTTCATGCCAATAGATCGTACGGTTAATAACGAAATACTACAAGGATGTTATACAACGTTTGCAATACGGCTCAAACGATCGGAATTGTGGAAAAAATATCATGGATTCTGCATCACGATAATGCACCAGCTCACACATCAATATTTGTTGATTATTTTTGGGCCAAAAACAACAGCCTAATAATGACTCAACCACCTTATTCACCAGATTTGGCTCCCTGCGACTTTTTCCTATTCCCAAAACTGCAGATACTAATGAAAGGAAATCGTTTTGCCACAATTCATGAGATAAAGTCAAAATCGAAGAACGATCTGATGGCCATAACGAAAAACGCTTTTAAGAAGTGCTTCGAGGATTGCAAGAAGCGCTGGCATAAAATGGATTATATCTGAGGGGGATTACTTTGAAGGGGACAAAATGGATATTGATGAATAAATAAATAGTTTTCAAATTAATTCAAATCACAGTTTTTCTTTTGAACAGACCTCGTATGTATTTATACATATGTACACATAGCCATTTAATTATTCTCCATTTACTTTATTTACTGCTTTATTTTTTAAAATTTGATATGGAAACGTCATAATTGCCACGCCCATACAAAGTAAATATTTATTTTTGTATATCTTAAGAACGGTTGAATTTAAAATTTGTAAATATCGTCCAAATGACTTTGTAGTTAAAGCAAACCATCAGACAAAACCTGGAAGGTATTGGACCAGTGGGCGTGGTACCATCCATACAAACTAACAATTGATTTCATTACATCTTGAGAACGGTAAAAGTTTCTGTATTTGGTCAGTACAAATCGTCAGTCAAAAAGTGGGTGGAATTCGATAAGTGTATGTTTGTTTGTGCCTTATAGCCAGCTATTAAATAGGTGTAGCGAAGCACGGCGGGTTTAGCTATTTACTTACAAAGAATTTAATACATCTCTCAACGTGCAAAAAGCAGTGAAGCTTCACCTCCTATCAATTCTTTGTTTTTAAGATAACAAATAAGCATTCGCCATTTAATCCTACAAATAAAAATACCTCTTAATAACAGCTTTTCCTAACTGATTCATTCAGAATGCGACCTGGTTAGATAAGCTTGGAATTTCAAATGTAAACCACAAGGAGTTCCTAGAGCACTTTAATTTATTAACTAATTAATTTACAGTTGTTGCTGGCTTTGTTTAAGAAAAGATCAAACAAAACTTTGCTTAACATATCGACGAACATTTACGCTGGTGTTTGTCATAATTTGGAAATGTCTGAAATAATGTAATTTGGTATGTTCGTGTGTAAATATCGAATATGTAAATGTTGTTGATTGCTACAAGTCATGCTATTTTCAATTCAATATGTTAGAAAAATCAAAGGAAAAATATCAATTAATTTGTTACGGCTCATAAAGTTGCAGATTTGTCACAATTTATTTACATAGTTTTTTGGATAATTCGGTTTGAATCTGTTTACTTGATTTATTTTAATTAAATAGCCAGCCTGTTTGGTATGTTGAGTTGTCAAAAAAAAAAAAAACAAAAAAAACAAAAGACTTAAGTAATAGACTTGTTTTATTTTTCTATAAAACAAAAGAGAAAAAAGTGAAATAAACCACAGCAATTACTGAAACTATAAGATTTAATAAAAATATTTCATTCGAGTTAAAAACTCAATGGCCTGATTTTGAGTTAATGCGCTGAGCTTGTGCCAGAGATACTAATCGCTATTTATACGTTTCAATTTAGTTGTTTATTAAAATAAATTATAATTTTTATAAATATTTAATTATAAATTTCGGATAAATCTTGAATGTTAGCGATGGAAAATAAAATATTTAAGTTTTCCCGATTGCGCATTATCGAGAGTTATCAAGATCTTCATTAGCTTAATGATAATTGTTATTAAAGATTAAAAAGCTGATTATTTACTATTGATATCAATTAGTTCGTGGCAGTATACAATTAATTATCTTTTAATGTGAATGTTTTCAAAATATAGATTTTATTTCAATTTCCAAGCAAGTTCTCTATAATTTACAATAAAAAAAAAACTCATGTGAAATTGGTTGGAGTTTTGGGAAATCGGATTGAACAATATTACTTACCAGCAGCGCACCATTATCCTTTCCATCTACAGAAATTATTGTTTATAAATCAAGTAAAACAATAAACAAAAGAATTAATTTCTTAAAAAAATTAATAAGCCTGCTCAATATGAGAAACAACTCTGCAACTCTGCTTGTATCTCTATCCCTTTCCAAAAAAAATTGTAACACACAATATTACCACTGTTTAATAAACATCCAAATTTCTTGGAAAAAGAACAAATATCAAGTGTGTCGCAGAAAGTGAACATGGACACGTTTTTGTCTTCTTCGGAAAAATTAAAACGGGAAATTTTATCGTGTTAAATTCATTTCAAAATTATAAAAGAGAAGCGCTGGAAAAAGATTTCAAATGGTAAGAATCCTATTGTGTCTTAAGTGTTGTATTAAAAAAAATATGCAAAACCCGTTTTAATAGCGAATTTTACATAATTTTTTTAAGTTTTCAAAATTAAGGAGAAAAAATGTGAAAAAAAAATAAAAAAAAAAAACATTGCTAATTTATATTATTTCCTATCAGAAATGCAACTATTCAACCATCAAGTATTAATGTTTGAGAATATGTTAAAAATAAAACTGAATTTCAAGTAAGTTATTCGATTTATTTTCTAAATACCCGCAATTATTTCAATATTTTTTCCGCTTTTTATTTACTTTTCAGTTGTTTATAAAGCAGCTACTTAATAGAGATGACAAAAAAAAACCACCTCCGAGATACAATAATATTATTAAAATTAATTTTTTCCTTATTAATCGAACAGTCTAATTGACTTAATTTAAATTTGCACAATACGTTTTCAAGGAATTATCTTAATATTTTTTTCTTATGATAGAACGATCTATGATAATTATGTGTGAAACAAAACATCACCCAAATGCTCGCAACGGCTTCGGTGGCATACCGCTATCCAATGGTCGATATGTTCAATGGCTCTGAGACATAATTGAGGTTTAATATCGTTAATGTGCTGAATTATATCATCCTTTAGCTCTTGAATTGTTCTTGGCTTTTTGACTTTTTCGTTTAAATATCCCCAAATAAAGAAGTTCAACGGTGTCAAATCACATGATCATGACGGCCAATTAACATCGCCACGCCGTGAGATAACAGGGGCAAAAGAGCCATTGTTTCGTTGGCTGTGTGACAACTGTTGCAAACAACATATCGATAGCAAACACCTTTCACGGTAACTGCATGGTCGACCTCATTTTCGAAGAAGTACGTCCGCCAGCATATACACCGCACCAAACAGTATACACTGGTGTTTTCACATTTCCTACAGACGCATTTTGCTAAAATTTGGGCACAATTCTACATTTAGTCGACGATGCTGACCAAAAAATCGTGAGGAGGACGAAATGAATTTTTTTTTATACTGGGACCAGCACTCAGGAGACGACCGCTACACATGCGATGCATTGTGCTGGAACTATAGGAAAGGAATAGTTAGAGAAACGATAGGAGGTGAAGCTTAATTAATTATTTTGCAGCTCTGCTTTCGCACGTTCTTTTGTTTTTTTTTGTCGTAGCAGTGCTGAAAATTCGGTTTATTAGCCATTTTATTATTATTTTACTACGCCGGTGTTACACAATACCGATGAATGAGGGCGTTCTGATGTGATTGTGGATTGCTATCAGCTGAAGCCGGTATTGTTCAGTGAACAGTGACTATGCTATTGAAATGTAGTTGTGGTGATGCAAACCCTTTCTAGTAATTCCACAAAGTTCTTATATATAAAGCAATATACAAAACACAATGTACATGTATGACTTTTATTGATGACAAATTCTTTTAAACTATATATAAAATTTTTCTACAAAGTGACACAACATAAAAAATATTTCAAAGCCAACTATGTGAATATACATGTTGAATAAGCAAAGTGTTAATGCTCAAATTATATTTCCAACACTCCTCCTCAACATATATATTTTACAAACTGATTTTATGTTTTTAAATTTAACAAAGTAACAAATTTATTATGTTTTAATTTAGACAAATTTTTAGTAAATATATCTGCAATCATATCTTCCGTAGGACAGTATTCCAAATAGATTTCCTTATTATTTACTACTTCTCTAATGTGATGATACTTTATATCTATATGTTTGCTGCGATTATGAAATAATGGATTTGTTGCTAATTTTAAAGCTCCTTGATTATCGACGTTCAATTTAATACTTTCTTCATTTATGAAACCAAGTTCTTGTAGTAATCTTCTTAAGTATACTGCTTCCTTTGCTGCATTTGATATAGACATATATTCAGCTTCTGTACTGCTTAATGCTGTTGTGGATTGTTTTTTCGACTCCCAAGATATTGCACAATTTCCAAGATAAAATATGTATCCATTATGTGACTTTCTGTCAGTTTTACATCCACCCCAGTCTGCATCAGCATAACCGATTAACTCTTGATTACTTTTGCAAAATTTTAATTTAAGATTTTGAGTTCCTTTCAAATATCTAAGAACTTGTTTTGCCGCTTTAAAATGTTCTACATGTGGATTAGTATTTCTTTGTGCTAATTTATTTACAGAATATAATATATCTGGCCTTGTCGTTAAAGATAAATATAATAAAGAGCCAATAAGTGATTGATATAATGTGCTATCAACCTCTTCACATTTTTCATTGCATTTTGTTTGAAAATTTGGTTCTAGTGGAACTGATGATGTTTTACAATTTTCCATATTGTATTGTTGTAACAAATCTTTAATATAATTTTCCTGACAGATATTTATATCTCCAGTTTCACCGTTACGTTCAACTTTCATCCCCAAAAAATGTTCCAATAAACCTTTATCTGATACTTCAAATTTCTTACTAATTTGAGACTTGAATTTTAATATTTCTGCTTTATTTTTACATCCAACTATTATATCGTCGACGTAAACTGCGACTACAATCAATTCTTTGTCTTGTATTTTTTTATATAAACACGGTTCATTTTTGCAACTTTCAAATCCCATCTTACATAAAACTTCATTTAATTTAAAATTCCATGCTCTCCCGGATTGCTTAAGACCATAAAGAGATTTGTGCAGACGTAACACTTTATTTGGATACCTTCTGTTTTCAAAACCTTGAGGCTGTTGCATGTAAATTTCATCATATAAATCTCCATTCAGGTATGCTGAAGTTACATCTATTTGGTGCAAATGCATTTTGTGCTCAACTGCTAATGCCAAAATCATTCTTATCGTTTCGTATCTTATAACAGGGGAAAAAGTTTCTTCGTAATTTATGCCGTATTTTTGACTACAGCCTTTGGCGACCAACCTTGCCTTAAACCTTTCAATTTCACCTTCACTATTTTTCTTTAAAGTGTATACCCACTTACTTTTAATAGTTTTATGACCTGCTGGTAAATCAACTAATGACCATGTCTCTTTTTGTTCCAACAAAGACATTTCTTTTTTCATAGCTTCTCTCCATTTTTCACTTTCACGACTGGATAATGCCTCTTCTAAAGTTTTTGGAACTTGCTCCTTCACTGCATTATTCAGTTGTTGATATATTTTTCTTGGACGACCTGGCCTACCATTACTAAAAATTTTAGGTCTACCTGGCCCACGTTTACCTTTTTCATTTGTTTCTACAACCTCATCAAGTGAAATATCGCTATTTACTGATCTTACAATGCTATACTCTAAATCTTCTTGATTTGAGGTATTATTTGTCTCAAATTGTTCATCGACATCTTTCTTATTTACAATCGCTTCGAAATCCATAAAATTTTGAATGTTATCATTAATTTCTTTACAGGGTAATTTATATTCATTAAATAAAACATTGCGTCTTTCAATAACTTCTCGTGTTTTCTTATCATATAAGCGATATGCTTTTGATACTCTAGAATAACCAACCATCATCATATTTGCACCTTTTGATTCAAATTTTCCTCTTCTTTTATTCAAAACTACTGCATTTGTACCAAAAATTTTAAAATGATTTACACATGGCTTACGACCCGTCCATATTTCATAAGGCGTTTTTCCATCGAGACTTTTTGATGGAGATCTATTACGTAAATAAACTGCTGTTGCTACAGCTTCAGCCCATAAATCTTGTTTTAAACCAGCATCGACTAACATACAACGAGCCATTTCTACTATTGTTCTATTAAACCTTTCCGCTACCCCATTCTGTTGCGGCGTATAAGGTACCGTTAACTGACGTTGAATTCCGCATTGCTCCAAATAATTATTAAAATCTTTATTAATATATTCTCCTCCATTATCACTACGAATACATTTTATTTTACGATTTGTATGACGTTCTACTAATTCTTTGAAATTTTTAAATTTTTCAAATACCTCGCTTTTGTATTTTAAAAAATAAACAAAAACTTTTCTTGACTTGTCATCTATGAATGTGAGGAAATACTTTGAACCTCCAACTGAATCTATTTTCATAGGACCACAAACATCCGAGTGTATTAAATCTAACAACTCACCAGATTTACTTTCAGATTTCTTCGGGAATTTTATAGCATGAATTTTGCTAACCATACATATTTCGCACGGATCTTGATGTTTCTGCGTCAAATTTATACCATTCACCATATTTTTCTTCGACAACTCAAACAGGCTTTCATAGTTCAAATGTCCATATCGACGATGCCAAGTTTCATTAATGGATTGTAAAACACATAATTTCTCGTTCGGTATTTTTATTTTAAATTGGAACAAATTTTCTTCTTTACGGGCTTTTAAAACTATTTCACCGTAAGCATCAGTAAATATTGCACCCTTATTATTAAATTTGATTTTGCCACCATACTGTACGACCTTATTGACAGATAAAAAATTTCCATTCAGATCTGAGGAATATAAAACATCTTTTAGTACAATTTTATTATTATTTATAAACAGATTGACTGTTCCTATTCCTTCAGCAGCAATTGATTTTCTATTTGCCAACATTATATTATCACTGCATCTGTCTAATTTACAAAATAAATTTCGATTTGCACACATGTGACTTGTAGCACCGCTATCAATGTACCATGTCGATGTTTGTGTATCTCTTTTTTCAGAATTCGCCATTGCAATCAAAGAGTAAGTTTTTTCTTGATTACGTTTTTCGTTGCACCTATTTGCATAATGCCCTTTCTTACCACATATGAAGCAATTTCCCTTTTTAACATTCAAATTATTATTACCTTTCTTGTAACCTGTTTCTCTTTTGGCTGCACCAAAAGCTTGTTCAATCGTAGATGATTTGTTTTGTTGATTTCGACGTTCATACTCTTCAAGAAGTTTAACCTTTAGCATTCCTAACGCTGGTAGAGAATCCCTCGTTTCTATGGCAATAACGAAGTTTTCAAACTCTCTCGGAAGACTTGACAATAAAATGACTACCAATAATTCTTCTTGAATACTAATTCCAACATCGGCTAATTTCTCCGTAATTTCACAAAAACTGTTTAAATATTCGGCCATATCTTTGCTGTCTTTCATGTTCAAACTTAACATCTTTTTATATAAGCTAACCTTTTGCATCGGACCACTCGGCTTGTAAACTTCCTTAAGTTTAATCCAGGCATCTTTAGATTTGTTAATGTTTTTAATATGGTTCAACTGGTTAGACTTAACACTTAATAAAATTGTTGCGAGCGTTTTTTCATCATTACTCTTCCACTCCAAAATTTTATCACGACTCCAGGTTGAATCTGCTTCTTCTTCGCCACTTGCATACTTCCAAAAACCAGAATGAATAAGGATACTTCTCATATGAATACTCCATGTTTCGTAATTCCTTTCATCTAGCTTTTCTATCTGATATAATGACGACGATGCCATTTTTTCTTTTTAAATCTTGCAATAAAAATTCAACAACTTCCAAATCGTATGTCTGGGCCCATAACCTATTGAAATGTAGTTGTGGTGATGCAAACCCTTTCTAGTAATTCCACAAAGTTCTTATATATAAAGCAATGTACAAAAACACAATGTACATGTATGACTTTTATTGATGACAAATTCTTTTAAACTATATATAAAATTTTTCTACAAAGTGACACAACATAAAAAATATTTCAAAGCCAACTATGTGAATATACATGTTGAATAAGCAAAGTGTTAATGCTCAAATTATATTTCCAACATATGCCTTCGCCACTGAAACCTTCCGACAACAACTGACACACAAAGACACACTAATGCACATCAGGAAAATCCGAGATGTTTTTTTTCTTTATAATTTTAGTCTGAAACTGAGGTTGAACCATGGACTGTTTTGGTTTTATAGTCAACGTGCAGACTACTTCAGCCATCGCCACCTTTTATTTGAAGAGACAGTTTAATATTTTTCATTATTGTTAAGTAAAGTTAATAAATTTTTAATCATATCTAGGAAGTGAAAAATATTAAATGTTAAATATTTAGTATTTAGCCAGTATTTAAAAAGTAGTTAAATTTATCGGTTTATTGCTGTATTTCCAGTCGCTACAACTTTGTTGCAGAAAACAAAAAAGTTTAACGCACAAATGTTTCCCAGCAAAAATTTTACTCCCAGAAGACTCCTTTAGCTGGTCCACGTTTAGAAATATAAAAGCAATATAAAATTGCTTCTTAGAAATTCTAATTTTATAAGTTGGTAAAGAAAATTCACATTCACAGTTGGTTGAACTTGGAACACTAGGAGTCACATCCGCATATTAGAACCACTAAAATCTTTTGCTAAAGCTTTTTTACGTCAGAAACGATTTTTGCAATTTGAAACATATTTACAGATTGGTTGCTATTAGTCAAGACCAAATGTCCATACTGCACCGCCATAGTTTTTGCGGCTAGAGATGGCTTAAAAAATCGTCCTAATCGAAAACAACCCATCAAAAACTAGAGAATCTTTTGCAGCTACCAATTTGCCAACTTTTCAACTATATTCTATATAAAGCGTCTGCATTAGTTAGAAGCAGTTATATAGTGACTTGATTATCACTTGATGCAGAAGTATTTGTTATTGGACAATAAAATCTAAATGCAGAAATATTTTTAATAACCATAATTCTTTATCAAGAGCGAATTTTTTCATAAAATGGGAAAATATAAATTTTTTTTACAAGTTCCATGTTAATACATTCCTGTGTGCGGTGAATTCTTCGATATAGCACCGCGTAAAAGAAAAATAAAAATAAGATTGGGTAAAATGATCATGAATCTGCCAGAAACTCCATAATTCCTAACAATAATTTTCAGTTTATTCTTTATACTAGAAGTTGCCAAATAGCACACTTAATGCATTTAAAAGATTTTAAAAAATTTATCCATTACTGACTCTGAACATTAATTTTTTGGAAATTAAAAGACTCCAGCTACGAACGTATAATTTTGTATTAAAAGATTTGATAAAATTTTTATTTTTCAATACAATAAGATTATTAAACAATTGAATTTCAGATTAATAAAAAAAACCGCTATAGCTAAAACACACAGCCGCACATACATATGTATGTACTTAAATACACATGGTAAATGTGTGAATATGAAAAAATACTCAGAAAAATGTTTTTAAAGCAGCAACAACGAACGCAACAACCATTTAGAGTAACTATTTGCGTTTTCATTATCTTAAAAGTTTAAAATTGCAATCGAATTTATCAATTAAGTGTACATTTTTCCTTGGCAATGTTTATTATACAGAATTATTTTAGTGTGCTGCTTGCCGATGTTGATACCAAGAGCGGCATATTTACAACATCAGATGAAATCATAGATAGCAGAAGAAGTTACAACATTTTAATGCAATGCTGCTACTGTTTTAAAAATGTATACAATTTATATATGTATGTACATTTAAGTTGCAGCTCATTTTTACTATACTATACTATAGTGTGTGTAAGTGGCTTAACACTTCTTTTCATACACCTGCTAAACTTTGCAGGTAGAAAAAAAAATGGGAATGAAGGAAAAATTCAAGTCTACACAGCAGGGTTTTTTTAAATAAACAAATCTTTTCAAAGCAAAAAAAAACAAAAAAAAAATTTAAATTAAATATGAAGCGAATCAAGTTGATTGATATTCAAATTACGCAAATGACACAAGTATCAGGATAATGCAAATGCAACAACAAAACACGAAATATTGTCGGCAAAATATTTCGCTCTCTTCTAGAATGTTTCATTGGTTATTGCTATTACGAAAAGTCCAAATTGTATTCGAATGTTCTAGATTTTTTCTTTACTACTCAACGTGGCATTCACTAAAATCGCAACTAAGTTGCTTTTTATTTTGTGTCCACTTTTTGTCTAGCTGCTGCAAAATGAGTTAATTACTAGGAATACAGGCGCCTCTTCCAAGATAAGCAGTACAGCACCAGTACGCAGCAGAAGAAAACCAACAAGAAACTGGAGCATAAAACACTGCAACAGGAACTTAAGTGTAGTCATAAATTTTGTGATTTTTTCTTATGAAGGTTATAAATTTCAAGTAAAAGGTGTTATTAAAACGTAACTAGAGAATCTGTGTACAGCAGTGTGTGCTGTTGCTTTTCTGCTTTTCCTGTGTAGCACTCCTTGTGAAACTGAAAACTTAAGATTGATTAAATGTCTAAGAATTTGTTGTTATTCAGTTCTATAATTTAAATGGGCTCATTAATTTTTAAAATGTATTTGAATACCTTTAATAATATAAACTAGCAGTAGGAAGGCAATTTGAAAATGTCTTTAATCACACAATCACACCATTCATTTATGTATTTGTATGTGCAGACATGTATGTACCAGGCGCATGTTTTTACAATCACAATGCGTAGAATTAACTCCTCGCCTTTTCAAAACTACTACTGACTTTCTTGCTCCCCTCTATCTCAAGCGCAAGCGTAATGTAATACGGCATAAAGAAATTTAATCGCACGACTTTATTTGACAAACTTTGATAATTTATTTCTTGTACTTAACTCGTACTTAACTATTATTTATTATTGAATGGATATTGGGGCGGCAGGTTGCTGAATGTAAAGCTAAAGAACGGTCCCTGCCCAGTTGAGTCCAATTTATTATGGTCCCATTGTGATACCTGTTGTGAAAAAAAACTTTCACGGCGGCTTAGCTCTGTCATCATTACGATATATAAATTCACGAACAAAAATATTTTCAGGCCAAAAACTTGGTTTTACTACATCATTAAAGATATCTTCCGGAACAATAATTTTAAATGATACTTTGGTAGATGAATTAATCATGAATATTTGGATGACCTTGTACGGCTTATTGCCAATATTTATTTTAATGTGCGACTCAATATCAATTATAGAAGTATCATCGACAAAACGTGTAGCGAAAATAGTTTTCCTTTTTTTTTCTGGGCGGAAGAGCACGAAGCGGCTTCGGCGACACTGTAGAAACAGAAGACTTATAGGAAGCATTAGAGGAGCCAGCATTACTAAGAGCATAGCGTGATGTAGACGGAATCGGAACCATATTATCAGTTTGAATCACACTTAAGGCTGGTTCTGAAATAGGATTTCCATTAGACGATGTAATACTAACGGCAGCAACAGCATCCTTTCTGGCTAGAATGGGAGAAGTACAAACTGCGGATGATGGCGTTGGATCAGAAATAGGATTTCCATTAGGCGAAGTCACATTCACATTCTTGTTTGAATAGGAGATTTACGAACTGCGGTTGATGAAGCTTTATTAGCCTGTTTGCTCTTCTCTGCTTAGGAGACGTCGAGAACTTTTCCAACGCAGTGAACTTAGAAAAAAGGTCACCATATTTAACAAGTTTGTCTTGCAGTATTTCAAACTCCTTCCTAATACCAACAAACTCGGATTGATAACTTTTAAAAAAATTGTAAAATTCAATGCCAATGCTCTTACAATCAGTACAAGGCCAGTGAAGATTTTTGGCTGGGTCGGAAATAGCATCTGCATCACGCGATTTGAGGTTGGCACATTTTATATGGCAGTGTTCAAAGCACAACCAAGATGTTACCATGCGTTCATCAGCGGAAACATTGCATTTTTTATTTCAACAATCCATAACGAATTTGATTGCTGGGAAAGATAAAAGAACAAAATATAAATTAAATTCGCAAAATAAAATTGTCCCTATTTACAGAATTTGTTTTCAGTTAGTTTTAAATATACTTAATTATAAGGGAAAAAAATTTCAATGTCCCATTAAAAAAAATTAATTATTTATAATTATTTTCTTGAAGCATGTAAAACTCAAGTAGTTGTGTTTAACGATTCTTATTTAAAATTCTCTGAGCGTGTTCTAGAGCCGCCAAAAAGTGTTAAATCTAAAAATATGTTTTAAATACGTTTGAATTATATTGTTATCTATCGATCAATAAATTTTGTTATAAAATATAAGAACTTTTTTACTTTTTTCTATGGGACACAGCACTGTACGCAGTCCTTTCTGCGGCATGATGATTTTGTCACGCATGTCGCAGATTAGATGCACAAAAATGATAAGTTCATCTGAGAACTGAGGGCATAGTACGACTTGTGACATTGGTTCTTCTAGAATTTTTTAGTATTCTAACGGGAGTACAGTAGGGATTTTTACTGATATACCCGTGCCACGAAGCAATACCTTCACATATGTAATAGCAGCTTTGGGTGATTCGTGCATGTTATTCAACCGCACAACTGGTATCTTTTAATGATCTACACAAAAGAAATTAAAGTAATCGAAATCCATTATGGTAAGAATATCTTTGTAAAGAAAATATTTGAAAGCTTCTTAATTTTGTTTTATTGGATGGTGCATGTTCATAACAAATAAAGTCAATAAATAATATAAGTTGTAACTTTTTTTTAAACATTTTTCACGTACATTAATTTATAACCGAAATCATGGATGTTGTTATATTTTTACTTAAAGTAATTTAGCATTTTATTATTTTATGTTGAATTTTTACAAACGCACAATAGCGGACTTGAAAAAATTTAAATAAAAAATTACAGATCTCCATAAAGTGATAACGTAGAAAAATATTATCAAAAAAAAATAAAAACAAAAAACAAATTATCAACAAATTGAGGACAACAAAAATATTCAACAGTATACATATATTTATATTTTTTATTTCAAAATTGTCCACTTAACTTGTATTCGTATGAAAGAAGTTATAAATGAGTAGAAAAATATTTAATATACTATATGAGAGCCTAGAAAAAAAAATTAAAAATCATTAAATCGTTTAAAGTCAAAAAAAAAAAAAAAATTCAAATAAAAAAAAGTTAAATAAATAGACATCAGATATAAACTTGAGATAATGTCAAATTTATTAAAACAAGAAAACTTAAATCCACTAACATGGCAACCTAAAAACTTTTTCAATTCATAATTCATACAAACAAACAATGACAAAGATTTTCACTATAAATCGAAAAATGAAATGAGTGAGTGAATATGGTGGTGAATAATAATAAAAAAAAAAAAAAAAAAAACATTAAAATTACTTACATAACAAGGCGATGGAATGACTGCGTGACTAGTTGATTTAATGGAGATGCCTGAGAAGCCATGAGATTTGATGGACAGACCTGAGATAAAACAAGTGCTTTTAACAGTATTTGCATCTTAAAATTTAAAAGCAAATCATAAAGTTCACATGCTTATTCTCTTCTTTTTTTCCATATATAATAGAACATCACCATAACCATTTTAAAAAGAAATCTCAAAATAAAAATCAACATTTCAATACTAAGCGAACATTACATGAATGGCCACAAAAATATATATTATTAGGTCTTTGATTCATTCACACAATTTTATATTATACATATTCTAGATATTATGAGTTTAAAAGCGGATTTAATTCTTTTTTTTTATTGAAAACAAAGACTAACAATAGCTTTAGAAACTTATTCTTTACTGAAACAACACCCCGAACAATTGCTGCTACAAAGATGTTGTAACACAATAGATTGTATAGAAATTTTATTGTCAAAAAGAGTCCAAATATTTGTTGATCTTTAAATTTTCCCAGTTAACTTTGAAATATCTCGGTTTTATTTGTATTTTAGAGGCTGCCAACTTGTTGTAATGAGTAACATGGGCTCATGGATAGATGGAGAGGCTGAAAAATGTGAAAACGACCCCAGCAACAGTAAAAAGCAAATGACATCATGACAGTTCCAACTAAATAAATTCTTATGTAGTTTTCACTTGTACTATGCTTTTTCCACACATCATCAGTATGTGTGTATATTCTCCACCATATTTGTAGGCAGTCTTTATTTTCTTGTAATGGTGTAAATGTTGATTTAGAAATATTTACAATTGACATTAATCTGACCATAAAGTGTGAGAATATTTTTTAAATCAAAAATTTTTCAATTTCTTTTTATTTGTAATCATTTTCAAATATTTTTTTTTTACACAATTATTCATGTAAAAGACATCAATTTGGAACAAAAGACAACAAAAGACTTACGAAGGGAACTTGAGTTTTCAGCATGCAGTGCCAAAAATTATAAAACTAACAGCCATATTTTCAAAATTTTTTTTCTACACATTTTGCACTTATTGTTTTTATTCAACGTGAGGGTGGCGATGGTATGATGGAAGGACCAGGGTTCAAATCCAGTTTCAGACTAAAATTATAAAAAAAAAAAACACACACATCTGGCATTTTTCTGATGTACATTAGTGTGTCTTTGTGTGTCAGTTGTTGTCGGAAGGTTTCAGTGTCGAAGGCAAAGTCACTGGTCACTGAACAATACCGGCTTCAGCTGATAGCAACCCACAATCACATCAGACCGCCCTCCGTCGTCGGTATTGTGTAGCACCGGCGAAAATGATTACTAAACCGAAGCTTCAGCACTGCTACGATTATAAACAAAGAACGTGCGAAAGCAGACCTGTAAAATAATTAATTAAGCTTCATCTCCTGTCGTTTCTCCTACTATCCCTTTCCTATAGTTCCAGCACAATGCCTCGCAAGTGTAGGGGTCATCTCGTGAGTGGTGGTCCCAGATAAAAAAAAAAGTGTGGTTAAGCTACTCTATTATATGTCCATTTCATTATTGCTATTATCAACTCAGCAAACTTTCGTTATTCTCAAACATATTTTAATAGCTGTTTTAAGGCAATCTTGCGTAAAAGCGGTAATCTGCGGGAATCGGAAAATGCCGATTCTCGATAACATTACAAATGAAATAAAATTGATTGTCCTCTTCAACTTTCTTCATTATAACTGTAGTTAATGTATGCCAAGCAAACCTAAACAAAAACGGCATTAGCAGGCAAGTAATAAACTTATCGTTTACATCCGCCAAAAACAATCCGAAAAACTTATTAACAATCCAGTGGCAGTGGCAGCAACATTTGCATGCGAGTAGTGGCATACCACTAAATGTCAAAATAAATGACAGAACGATAAACAATGTTACCATGTTGAAAATTTTCTATACTACAGTAAAATTTAAATGAAACATATGGCTTTTTAAATTTATTATGTTATATTTTATATTAAATTATATATGTTATACAATTTTTTATAAAATTTAAATAAAAAAATAAAATAATAATTTCAAAAAGTAGTTTATAAAAATATTAATTTTGGAAATTAATGATAAAGGATTTCTTTTTTTTTGAATTTTAAAAATTAATTATTTTTGGTTTACAAAATCAATGTTTTTTTTTAAACTATTAAAATTTATTTAATATTTATAAAAAAATATTTATATATTAAATTACATATGTTATAAAAGTAAACTCATGGATTGTTATGTTTTTGTTTATAGATTTTTTGGTTTGTATGTTTAATATTCAAACAATTCTCGTTTGATTAATTGAATTTTAAACATATAGATCTTGGGTTTGTATTCAGAAATTAGGAAAAATCCACTGATGAGCTAAGTAAGCGTTAGCGAAATAGTACTATATGGATATGCTTTCCTCCTCAATTATTGAGTTGCTTTTGTAATAAAATGCTTTATGATATTTTTCATACTGTATGAGAATATCATAAAGTATGTAACAAATAAATTTCACATATAGTTTATAAGGGAAAAAGCACAATTAGAATCATATATATTTATTATTATGTTTATTACTTGAAATGCGCACAGAAAACTAAATTTATTTAATTATAAAGAGTGAATATTACTAAAAAAAGAAACGTTTGCCGTTTCTAAAAAAATTACTTTGATGATGAACGTGGTAACTTTATTTGGTAAAAAGGAAAAAACAAATGGAGGAAAAATGGAGAAAACTGTTTTAAAATTGATAAATTTATTACGTTCGCAAGGACTTTAATGGGTTAGAAAAGTGAGCATCGACGACATTTTTAAAATAAACCTGCAGAGGCATGTGTAAACATTAAACATAGTGGCAATAGACTCTATTTAACCGTAACACGTTTCGATGATTATATATATTTCCTTAAAACTTGATTAAAATATTGTTATAGACGCCATTGTGCTACATACACCTAACTCTTTTTTTACACAATATTTTTACATGATTTTGAAATAATACGGTTCAAAAAGAAGAAAAAAAATTTTTTTGCACAAATTTTTGTTACTCTATTACTCCAGTCTTGGTTTTAAATTAAATGGGATGCACATATTGCTCCATTTCTGCCGCTCATGATGCTATTTTTGAAAAAAAAAAATATCAAGTCTTTATTTCCTCTATACTCAGGTCTGTCTGTCTTTTAAATTCTATTACAATCAGTTCGATGGATTCGGAAAGATCGAAATTGGATACTTTTTTTTAATAATTATATATTTTAATAATTTAACAGGGGCATAAATTGCCCTTTACCCTCCTCCCTGTCCGTTTTTAACACTGAAAAAATACCATATACTAGTTTAATCGGGACCATATAATATCTATCTACCAAATTTCGAAATAATCCACTAAGTGCTTTTCACATGATAGTCGATCAAAACATCCGAACTCCAAACATGAAACGGTTACGGCAATACTACTTTTCTTGATCAATTCTATATACGTTGACTGAATTATAACAATTACGTTTTCTATATAAAACACTTAATAATAATCCAAGAAATGATCTTCTTTTCATTAAGTGAAAGAAATAAAATGAAAAACTTTCAAAACACATTCGGCTGAAAACGTTCAATATTTAATTTCTTAATGATTATCGTTTAAATTAGTTCATTATCTGATGGTATTTTAGTGACTTCAATGTTTTATTGTATTGAAAAATGTATTCAGACATTATTTTTATTTTAAATTAAAAACTCAAAATTATAAAGGAAGTCGTGATTTTCTTAAAAAACAACATTCATAATTTAACAATCACAAAGGCTTAAAAAAGGAACAGCAAACGAACCTTAACTAAATAAAAAATTTCACGTATGTTTGCAAAATAAAAACATCCTTAACAAGAATTACTTTAATACTCTAGAAAAGGGAAAAAAAAAACTTTATTTAATACAAAAAAAAAATTTTTTAAAGAAATCACAAAAAAATTAAGTGAAAATTAAACATATTTTTTCACACTTATTTCGTTGCGCTTATTGTTGCACACGTATTGTTTAATTAAAAATCATACCACAGCACGTTTAAACAGAAGTCACCTTTACAAAAAAAAAACTATTTGAAAAAAGCTACACGAAAGGAAGAAGATTTTATGAAATCATACATTAAACTGCGGATGACAATAAATGAAGAGGATTCCACAATATTAAAAGAAACATTTATAAAAGAGTCCATGGCGTAGACACACACATAACACAAAATTATAGCAGTGATGAAATACTTGTTTACAATCGATGTAATACATTTTCACAAATATCTTCTTTTCCACTATACACTTTTTGTATTATTATTAATCGTTCGCATACAGATTCACAAATATAATTTTTTATTATTTTATTTTTTATACTTGCGATTTTTTAAACACATTTTCGTTACGTTAAAAAATATTTACTGAAAGATTGTACCGTCATGGATGAAAAAGTTCACGTTGTTTTAATATTGGATATAGAAACATAACCCTTTCAGACCTGAAGTTTAAAATCCATTAAAACATCAATATTAAAATAATTCTTTCTTATTTACTTTAAAATTTGTCTATACAATAATAATTGCAGGTACCTTTTAGCGAACACGACATCACACAATTGATGTGATTACATATCTTCAATTATATTTTCGTCTTGAATTGAATACTTTGTAATATTATTTGCTAATTCGTTGCACTTATTTCTAGTCATATCGATGACTAATTGCATTTTCATAGTTTAGTTTAGTTTTCAAGCGGAATAAAAAGTAAAAAGTGTATGACCCATCTATTATTTTTGAGCCAGCAAAGTTCCTCATATTAAAACCCAATCTTAGGGCTTCTAAAGAATCCAAGCACTATTTGGGGTCTGGTATTCCATAGCTTGTGTGGAGCCATCGAAATTCCACCCAGATAGTGAAACTTCTGTCTACCGAGTGCAAGTCAGTCACAAAGAACGTGTTCACTTTCACAAAATTGACACACATTAGTTCTCGGAGAGACCAATTTTGTTAAGGCTTAAATCCGCTCTATTCAGCGAAATCAGCCTATTTGAGATTACCCTATTTGGAATTAGGAAGCATTGGGCCTGATGCTGGTCGGCAGCTGTATGTCAGTGAGCAGCGAATACCCTTCTTCGCAGTTTCTAAGAATATAATTTCTGTGGCTTTGCATAGATCGAGCCCTATTAGGGTAAAATTTTGGCCCTCGGTTTGTCAGAGTTTTGCCATTTCATTGCCCTCATACAACAACTCATGTTCAGGAATTTATACAAATCTAATGGTGATTCTTAAATTTTTGAGATGGTTCAGGCACTCACATACCGTTTTCGACGTAATACGTAAACGTGGTCGACTGAAAGGTTCTAAGCGCCGCCTGACTATTTTAAAGTTGTTTATGTCATCATTAATTTATGATATATATAAAAGCTACAAGCACCCGATCAAAAACATCTGTTCGAAAGTTTTCGCCATATTGGCGACAGATACTGTTTTGGCTTGTAGTTTTGTAACGCAGATACTGTTTGGCTTGTATTTTTGTAACTTCCAAAAGAAATCGTTTAGTCGTATTAGGATCTTCCAGATAGATCTGTTTGTCCGGGTAACCAAGACATCTAATTACTATCGCACATCCGTAGAATCGTTTACATAATGCACTTCCTGACTACACTTATTCATTACATACATTTTAGTCTCCCTAATAACGTCTACTCTATTGAAGTTTTCATGTGCATTTCCTGTTGACAACTTTATGATATTGGAAGTTGGGTATACGAAAATGACATACTTTTCCAACACCTTCATCATTGCTCAAATAAAAAAAAATTCCCTATAAAATTACAAGATAACACAAACGTGACCATATAAAAAAAAGCTGCATCGTGTCTGATCGACACCATTGTGATATCTGTATTTCTTTGCATTTAAAATTATAATTACCGTGCAAAAACTTAACGTTAAGCAGCCAAATTATTGCAGGTATTCGTTATAGAGCTACCACAAGCGAGATGTGAACATTTTTATTATAATTATTTATATACAGCCAGGACGTACGCCTTTATGTATTACACGACACCTTCAAACTTAAATCTCTTTTATTTTCCAAGTTTTTTTTTACTTTTTTGCCAATTTGTGGGCATTGCATCTTGTTGCTTCATTTCGGGCGGATAAAATCTTAGCGAAGCCATCTGAGCATGGTACCCGTCATCATTGACAACAAAATATTTTCTGGATGGGAAAAGTAAGCGTTATTTTCGATGAACAAAGTGAGTAGCAGACTACAAATATCGACTGTTATATCTGTAAGAATTTTCCAATTATTTCAGCAAATTATTATTAGCTTTTGGAGAGCTTTAATTGTCTGACATTAGGGGTTACGTTAGTGTGGTAGAAACAGAGATCTGGCTGATAAATACTAGAACGGTATGCTGGAAGTCAATGGCCATTGATGCAGACTATTGAACTTATCGAAATGCCAATGATAAGAAAGATAAAGAAAAGTTTAAAGAGGAACCCCCCCCCCCCCCCCCCTACCTTCGTCACAGAAAACTGTTTATCTTTTTTGAGATACGATCGCATGTCTATACATAAATATAAGTATGCACATTCATAAACACAAAACAAATTATCAACAATGCCATTTTATAATTTGTTTAAACCTGGGTGCAATCAATTTTAAAATTTGTTTCTTTACACAATATTTAAAAGAGGTTTTTATTAGCGAATATTGCTTAAAACTGATTTGCATTGTTGTATAAACTTTTTATGAATACGACTATAATAATTTTACTCTGTGTTAGTTTATAATAAATACATTACGTGATTTAGGAAATAAAGAAAAGAGGCTGAGTTTGCTCAATGCATATCTCTCTTTCTCCCACTCTCTCTCGCTCTACCATACATTAACTCTTGTTTAATGAAAGTTAAATTGAGTACTTAGTGAGCGTTAAATTAGAAATGAAAACAAACCGCTGCAATCTCATTTAAAAAGTCACTATTTTTCTGTACGCATCTGTCTTAGAATCTCAGTCGTTACACTTAGTTAAACTCTGTATGGTTAGTTTGATTTTCCAGCCTCTTGTGTTGTAATTTTAGTTTTGGTCTACAGCTACCATTCATTTTTAATAACGATCATCATCACCGTCCTCCCTAGTTTAGACGAAGCCTAGAAATTGTAGCAGCATGTGTGAAGGATCTTTTTTAGAATGTTGTGGTGTTTTTTTTTTTGCTTCATTCTAGCGCTGCTGTTAAAAACTCTTTTTTTTGCCTTTTTTAACTTATATAAGAACGTGCCTCTTTTCTAATTAAGTTAAAGTTATTGTCATGGTTGTTAAAACGACTGCTCTTTTTTCGCGCTATTACGTGGTTGTGGTAGTGATGATCATGATGCGGAGTTCAAGAAATAAAAAAAATAAATTAAATAACAGCAGTAGCAACCGAATATGAAAGCAAACGTCACTGGAGTTCAAGTAAAACGAAATATAAGTTGAACTTGTTGTAACTTGTGAAGTTTGTGTAAAATTTATTTGATTTTTTTTCAATTTCTTTAGAACTCAATATTCTTAAATTTTGTATATTTTTCAAATGTTGAAGTCATCGGGTGAAATAAAATTAAAATAATTTTTAATCTCTAATTTTATTAATCTTTTTTAGTTTGGACCAGCACCCATGGAGATGACCCCTACACATGCGATGCATTGTGCTGGAACTATAGGGAAGGTAGAGTAGGATAAATGAGCTTTTATTTTAGTTTAAAAAAACTACAGACAAGACCTCTTTCTTTATATAAATCATTAGATATTGTCGATTCATATTAAAAACTTCTTTAATAAACGAATGTCATGATTGAAAATTTGTTTAATTTAAAATATAATGGCGAGATAAGTTTTTAATTCAGGGTGTTTGAGTAAAATAATAAATAAAGAAGCTAAAGTTTAGCTAAAAAAAATAAAAAGCAATAGAGCTGCAGCAAACTCTGTTTCACAAATTAACAAAAGGTTATTTCAATTTGTCGTTCTTACATTGCCAGATCTTAATTTATTTTATTTTCTTTTTTAATTTATAATTTTTAAATAAAAATAAACATCTCGCATTTTTCTGATGTGTATTAGTGTGTCTTTGTGTGTCAATTGTTGTCGGAAGGTTTCAGTGGCGAAGGCATAGTCACTGGTCACTGAACAATACCGGCTTCAGCTAATAGCAATCCACAATCACATCAGAACGCCCTCCTTCGTCGGTATTGTGTAGCACCGGCGAAGTAAAATAATAATAAAAATGGCTACTAAACCGAAGCTTCAGCACTGCTACGACAAGAAAAACAAAAGAACGTGCGAAAGCAGAGCTGCAAAATAATTAATTAAGCTTCACCTCCTATCGTTTCTCCTACTATCCCTTTCCTATAGTTCCCAGCACAATGCTTCGCATGTGTAGGAGTCATCTCCTGAGTGCTGGTCCTAGATAAAAAAAAAAAAAAAAAAAAAAAATATTTGCTTTTTTTGGAAAATAATTGATTTGAGCTAAATTTAATTTCCTTTGGTGTATTATATATAATAAATATTGGTATTATTTACGGAATACGTTATCATTCACGTGACTGCAAAACCCATTAAACATTGGATAATTAACACAGTAAGTTTGATAATCGCATTAGGTGCCATCATAATGACGTCAATTGATCATCCAGGTGGCTATGATTTGATCACTTTAGAATTTTCGTCATGGCATCCTGTTATACTATGTTGACACCTATCGTGTTTATCTGCTAAACCAGTAAATTTTGAGATGTTTTACGTATACTTATGTTGCTAAACATTTCAAACCGACATGTTTTATTTTTAAATATTCTGTTAAATACGTAGATTTGATTGAACATGCCCTACATTTAAAAATATATGTGAGAATCGTAGAAAAGGGTTTTGAATGTGTGTTTGTTTGTACCTTATAGGAGCCCCAAATGCTGGACCGATCTTCCTGAAATTTCCACACCATATAATTGGGACTCTTAAATGAATTAAAGGCTACTTTTTTTTAATCACGCCCACATTTACGCCTACTTTTTTATTTATGCTTCATCTTCCACATGGTGTTTAACAGATTTTATAATATAAACGAGCTTAACTTCGCCATTTGTATACCAATTGCGATGAAATTTGGTGCACTTAGTCTATGCAACTCCGGGAAGATTACAGGGCATTAAAACTAGGACCAGGAGGGCGTTCAAACCGATTTTAATGAAATTTAGTACATAGATAGATCTGCATCTAAAAATGCTCATAGGTTACATACATACATTTTCAAAAGTAGGACCAGGAAGGCGCTAGGGGGAAAATTTCGAACTCTCTAAAACTACATAGCCGATTTTGATGGACTTTAAAACTTGGATGTATTTGAGTTTAAAAGATACATTGACAATTGCGTAACTCCGGGAAGGTTATAGGCTATTACTTTCTTTAAAACTAGGACCACGAGGGAAAGTAGTGCAATTTCTACGCCTGTGAGACCATCTACCCGATTTTAATGAAATTTAAATGTATTTATGTTTTTGCGTAGGAGGCGACGTAGGGGTGAGATATGCCTTTCCGAAACTGTATAACCGATGGAGATAATAACGGGAGCGAAGCCGCGGGTAAAAGATAGTTTCATTATAAAGTGGACTTAATCAAAAGTAACAGATCATTTATGAACACAACAGTAAGACACTATATTTTTTATGAATAAATATATAGTTAAATAGGCGTGTACAACAATATAAACTCCTTAAGCAGAAATGATTGTTAAAATTAAAGTGTGCGTTAAAGCCGGTTTTCGCATATAATTCATATCATTTTAAGCAGACATCAATTTCATCAATCGTTTTTGCATAAGGCGATAAGTGTTTGAAAGTCAATTTCAAATTATATTTTCTAAAATAATCCTTTAGGAAAACACAAGCATTGTGTATGTGATCTATATGCATACGTATGTGATATTCTCATGTTCATGAGCAACAATACAAGTAGTAATTTCTGTTAGTCTATTGAAAACACCCCCAATGAAGCGAATATTTATTTTCATATATCTAATCCCCTCTGCAATAAGGAACATCTTTTTGTACTGTCTTTTTTATTGTCCACAAATTGGAAAGTCTTAATAATGAATTGTTCAAACAATGTGTCATGGGTCGTTGTAAATGCATGCACTTGCTAGCACTTTCAAAACAATAACCATCCATGATAATCAATGCTGATCATGATGTTCGTTTTTACAGAAGGCAGAAGAAGAAAAATCATATTGAGTAAACGATGATTTTGATGATGACACGGCATATTCATATGATTCTTTAAAATGGTCTATCCTCCTGAAAGTTTTTTGTTTATAATTTTTTATGGCTTCTGCAAATTATTGTAATGTTTATTATATCCTGGCCATTGTAAGTTCATACTTACAGACTTGTACAAAAAACTGAATTTTTGATTATTAAAGAAAATATTGCAAAGTGTACGAGATCAACTGCAACAGCAAGCAACTACAACAGCTTCAGTGAAAATTCTGCAACAACTACAAAAAAAAAATCGTTAAAGATTCTCTGATTTCTTTAAGTGCTTTTGCTAAAGAAGACTCCTGTATTTATTTTAAATTTTTTTATGCATTTTTTCCCCCCCAACAACAACAATGGCTAAGATGATTATTTCGGCTTGATAACGAGCTAAACAACATGATTGCTGCCTCTGTTGTTTAGCCAGGCCACAGTTGCATGGTAGTGGTTGCTTAAATTTGTGATTGTATGTAGTTTTGCTTACAACAAGGGTTAACTTCAACACCAATTGTTAAAAAAAAAACACATTTGACTTTACAAAAAATGAATGAATTCACATTCACACTTCATACAAGAATTTGTTCGGGTTTGATTTTTTTTTATTTCATTTTCATTTTAGTTTTTTCTTAGTAAAACACAGCTTTTTTTTGGCTAGTCACTGCTGCAAACACTGATTTATAACCATAAACAATTTAAAATCTTTTGTGTTAAACATGACTGTTTTGTCATGCATAATTTTTTACAGAGTAGACGGCAAAAGGCTGTCATTTGTAGTACATGAGCTGGCTGAAGCTAAAATGAATAAAATTATTTGCAGTAGTTTCTGCAAGACGTTTTAGTGTAACAAAAAATAAATAGAAAATCAAAAGAAATTTGTAGTAAATAAAATATTGTATTTCTTCTTTGCTGCATTTAGATCAGTTGTTACTATAAATCTTTTAATGATTTTATCTATTTCTACATACTGAATTGCCATATTGTAGCGTCATGTTAATTTCGTCATATGCTAGAGAGACATGACATGCTGCGAGTACGATATTATTTCTGATCTATTAGAAACGAGGACCTTCTAATGTAGCACTCTTTCCAACAACCGGTATAGAAATATCTATTCCAACAAAACTCATACCAAATTCAGATGTTCCTAAATTTTTCTCTGTGATGAAAGAAACTTTAAACAACCTTCGTTATAGGAAACAACCCATCATAAAAATATTAAAATTTCTCGCAGTAGTAAAAATATTTCATAGTTTCCAAATTCTTTGCTTTTAGAGTGTTTGTGGTACTGCCATGTGCAGCATTGCAGTACGATGCCTACCGAGTTTTTGCTAAATGGGATTTTGAGCACAGTTAGTTCTAGCAGAACGAAAGATCATCGAAGCACATAGTTTGATTAGCTTGTTCTTGTCGAAAGGTTTCAGTGACGAACGCATAGTCACTGGTCACTGAACAATAAGGACTTCAGCTTATGGTATTCGAGTGCGACGATGTAAAAGCACATATGCCTTCGCTTTTACAACTTGATTGCCCTCTCTTGTGTACTTTGTTTCATGCATATTTCCTTGTCTGGCAAGCAATGTTGACGATTTCTGTGTTATTGTGCAAAAAGGGGAATAAAAATTTTTTTGTGCTTAATTTTTCGATGATAAAATTTTTCTATAATTTTGTGTGAATACTCGCTTATAGACTAAAGCTATGTTCACACGATTGTCAGATTGTACAATATTGTAGGATACGGCAGTATGGTGGCAATGCACTCACAATGAAAAATTGTTACCATCTGGTAATTTGTCTGTTCACACTATTGAAAGAAAACCATACACTTTGATTGGCACACAGTTTTGCGATAATAAATTTTTCTGCCAATAACAACTGACCGTGCACACGGTTGTTAGATTATTGCACTACAGAATTGCCAGATCCGATGTTTAACATTGTATCGAAATATTTATGGGCAGCATTGCCAACAGAAATATTTATCTACCGATGGTGTTATTGTCCAGTGCACTAAATGAAGCACATGCGACAATAACAAATGACTGTAAATTGTGTGTCAATGGAAATGAAGGGTGTTCTCATCAATGTTACAATTGTGACAATATTATTGGCATAGAATGCACCGACAATACATTTTGTGACGATGTTGCCACACAAAAATTGTGTATTCACACGGTTGTTGCACATTTTCTAACAATTTTTCTGTCAATATTGTAGCAAATGACAATCGTGTGTATATATACCTTAAAACTTGATAATCACATTCAAAAGTATTACAAATTCAGAAAATTTTTATATAGAAGTAGTTACCTGAATTAAATAAAGATTGGATTATGATGATGAGTTGTATAGAATTCTGTAAATAGTTGAGCCGGCTCAAATTAAATCATTAAATGCATTTCAATAAAAGACTTCCGTTTGTAGAAATTCACAAGCAAAAACTGGATGACAAAACACGCTGTTTTAGATTTAAAAAAAAAACTAAATTTATGACAAATTACGTGCTGAAAGTTATTTATAAAAAGTTTTGGAAATAAAAATTTTAAAAAATGTCATAATTTTATTCTGTTCAGTGTTCCAAAATTAACAAAAACTGACCGAAGCAATAATACGTTGTCTGCTACAACTGCAGTAATATTTTCTTTTGCAAAGGTGTAGAACAAAATGGAGGTAAAAAATGTTTAACCAAATATATTGGAGTTAAAAGTTTCAATAATATTCCAATACATAAATCAAAAGTACAGGTAAAATTTATGAATTATCTATTATATTTTTTTTACATAGTATTTGCAAAAATATTTAAATGAAAATAAGCGTTAATTAACTGGCATATTAATCCGGAATTAGCGAGCTGTTCTTTCCTTATTGCACAAAAAAATATTTCTCTCTATATATTGATTGCTTAAATGAAAAGCATAAAAATTTAATTTTTTTTTATATTTTTCTCAAAATCGTTGCCTTGTAAAGTATCACCACGTTTGCAAGAATAGGATCCAGTGTTACTTAATTTTATGCATTTTCATTAGTTTAAAAATCCAAAAATTAAATGTTTTTTTACAGTAAACTGACAAAAATGCATCAAATGAACTGAAAACAATAGAAGAATAAAAAATAAGAAATAAAATAAATAGAATAAATAAAAAAATTTAATAAAAAGTAAGAAATAGAACATTTTTATGATTTTGCGCTATGAACAACTGAAAATGGTAATTTATCAATATTTTCACGAAAAATTTGCACTTTCACAAGGCCAAAACTGCCTGAAGGAGCATTCCAATGCTTTTGCGATGTACTAGAGAGTTCTTAACTATTGTCTTGGCTACAATTTTTGTCTGAGTATTGGATCGAAAATCTCAATGGTTTGGCTGTTATAGGCCAAAATATCAAAAAAAAAAACGTGACAAAAGTCTGATCAAGTCAAAATGCGCCAGCTCGATTTTCACCGTAGACGTATGGTCTAGTGGACTTTTTTGCTTAGTACAATCCCCAGAATCAGAAACGCGAAGCGCCCATTAAAATTTTTTTCCTTCCATACTAATCGTTCCACCCTAATATTTATATACGAGTACTATGAAGTACAAAAGACAGTCAAACAATAAATTAAATACATAATTATGTGCAATAGAATGTACACCAAAACTGTATTTGAATTAACGGCCTTTTCCATCCGTCGCTTCCATAACATTTTAATACGAAAATACCCACACTCGCTCATGAATAAATAAAAATACATTTGTATTCTGAAAATCATGGGAAATGTTAACTAATTTTAAACAACAATTTTGGAATATGTATATGTATGTTGAAAACATTTATAAGAAGACTTCTTATTTATAGAACAATTTCAATTAATTAAAGAATTCATTTTCCTAAACTTAAACAAAAGACTTAAGGAACGAGCTCTTTGAATTTATCTACAAAAACAGAACACGGTCGCTTATTATTTTCATGAAGTTAAATTTTGAAAGTCAGAATTGAATTACGTACAACAAATTGAAATCAATTTTACACATTTAAAATTAAACTAACATAATTGTGGTCGCAATGTAACAAATAAGCTCGTCTATATTAACAGTTTCTCATTCTTTATAAAACGATAAATTTTCTTGCCATTGTTTGGATAAGCAAAGAAAAAAAAAAATTAATAAAATGATCAACCCAGGTGAAACACTTGACCCAAACCAATCAATAAATCAACAAATCATTAATAAAAGTACCAGCAACGTGGAAAAAATAGAAAAGAAGACAGCAGAGAAAATAAAGTCCATCGAATGCTCGTAACATGGTTGACTAAACAAATTGTTGATAAGAAAGAAGAAGAACTAAAAACAATCTACATTGCAACGCCCTTTTCCATGTTGTTACTTCTATCATCACTCACAATTTGTGTTGTAAGATCGACTTACCTGCAAGAATCGTCGCCAGTATCTTTGAAATACAAATAATACAGAATAATTTTAATGCTCCAATGAACAAGCACGTAACGATTTAGGTTGGGCTTTTGTTTTTGGATAACCACACGCAAATATTATCATTCCATTTTAACAAGTTTTCTCTAAGATTTCCACGCGCACAGTGGGAATATTTTGCTCCCGCAATTAATCATTTGCCGCGCACAATTATGTTATATTATATGAATCGATGATGAGCTCTTTTAGTTTTCTTTCACTTTTTCCTATTACCTTTGCAGACAAAAAAAAAAAACACCAAAGAGAACAGGCATTGATATGGAACATATTTATGAAAACTTTTATGTTGATATTAAAGTAAAAAATAATTGTTTTTAAACTTTGAAAATCAAATGAAATCTTTTCATTTTATACAGGTATTTATTACCAGTTCAAAGTTTAACATTGAATTAATTTAAAATGATACAAGTAGATATTTAATTTGAATACGAAGAACAACAAGGTGGTCTTTTTTATCATAAAATCTTTCAAAGCAATAAAAATATAGAGAAATTTGTTTTGACATATTGGCATTTCAGAAAACATTTCAAATGTTTAATAAATTAAAGTGGAACTAGATAATTAAATGAGTTTTTCGCTTCAATACGTATGGAAATATGTACTAGAAAATGTGAATTTTGGTGAATGACAAACCGCATTGAAATTTATTAAATCAAAAATAAAATTTAATTATACCAATCATTGGCATGGAAATGAATGTTAACCAAATTTTAAATAATTTATTTACTTTTTTTCTTTTTTTTTTTTGGATTTGTAGTCAACGTGCAGACTACTGCAGCCATCGCCACCCTCAGGAAAACTTTTAAAATTTCCCATTATGATGTTTTCTCGAAAGTCCAAAGGATAGATCCTATAGGAGGCAGCACCATGCACTGGTACATATATTTCCAGGAAAGTATTATAGTTAATTTGGCGGTATGTGTAGAAGTTAAAGTGTGGCACAAACACAACAAAAATGTCTTACAAGCATTTCATGAAATTGCAATTAGTGTGTATGTATTACTTGCTCATTGCAAAACACATACTTCCAAAAATGTTTCTTTTGTTCCACGATCAAAACATTGAAGAAGAGAACACAAGTCCAACAAAACAATGTTAAAATAGAACAAGGCTGAAGTAGAAGAGAAATGAAGTAGAAGATCAAAACTATTTTGGAACATTCAAAACATGTTTGAATAACTCGTAGACAAACTTGCAAAGAAACTTTTGCATTTCACAATTCATATTAGGTTTGAGGTTCGTTTGTAAGCTTCTTTAAAGAAAAATATTTAAAATTTCGCAAAAACTTTTAAAAATTTATAATTTCACCTACATTTAATGCATCCATTTCAATATACTTACATATATTTAAGATTACTAAAATTTAGAAAAATCACGAAAGTCAGAAAGTTGAAATTATGAAAAAAAATTATATACGTTCTTTTTACGCTTTTTTGTGTTTGTTCTTGTGTACTCGATGCTTTTGGTGTAATTTACCGTTTTTTTTATTTCATTGTCTGTTTTTGTTTTGATGTTCTGCTTCATTTGAATACACAAGCACAAACAAAACTATAGAGAGAAACTTTTCGAATGGTGCTTGGTTTGTTTCAGTGAGAGTCATGTTTTGTTATGCTTGTTTTGTTGAGAATGTTTACACTGGAATACACGGCTTGGAAGTAGTGTGCTTTAGTCCCCGTCCATACTGTGAAACATTTGCAGCAAAACTTTTGAGTTTGTTGATGAGAAGGGGAAGAGGAGTGGAAGTAGGTACTCTGTTTCATGTACATGCAGTTTTGTTGAATTTCTTATTTGCATCTTTTGAGATGAGGTGTATTTGACGTTTCATTTTATTTCTTTTCGTTTGGTATACTGTTAACATCTATCATAATAATAGCTACCCTGTTTTAGTTTACACGTGTTACGTATGTTAATTTTTTGTGAAATATAATCAAAAATTTAAATAAAACAAAACTGTCTTTTAAACAAAAAAAAAATTATTAATTATAAAATTTTTCTTCTTAGCGTCCATTTTGCTTCAAATGTCTATCCAAAAAAAAATATTTACTCCTTCTACCACAGGGTAGTTATTTATTATTTACATTCGGTATTGAGAAATGTCAAAAAAAAATTAAAAAAAGAAGATAGTAGGGAGGAATAAAAATACTAAACATGAAGCAAAAGATTCATGTATGGACACGGCTGCAGTTTCAAAAGAGAATTCAAAACACTTTTGCAGCAAAAACTCAACAGTATGGACGGGGACTTAGAATACAGAACTTTCAATACATTTTGTACAGCTCTTTAGCAGTAGTAGTACATATACATAAGTGTTAAGTTGTTGAACACACGATGTTTAAAAGCGGTTTGAAAAAATGTTCTGTTCATATATCGATATACATATCGAGCCTTTGGTGCAATACCGTAGTAATTCAGAATTTGATTTTTTTGATCTGGGTATGCAGAAATGATCTTTGGGGAAATCTAGATTTAAAGGAAAAAAGATTATGGCTCTATCTCTAACTGTTCAGATTCTACAGCTACAAATGTCTTTATCGCCTCCAGCTATTTCCAACAATATTTATTTGCAATAATTAAATATTTCCCTTCTGACTAGAAAACATTACAAAACTTGCCCCTTCATTTAAAAACTTGTAAAAAAATAACTTTAGAAAACGAAAATACTATCAAAAAGATGGCTCAAAATTTCAAATGCATTTTTCTCAGTTCACGATTTTTTGAATGGTATTGCATCAAAGGCTCGATATGTATTTGTTTGTACACATGATTTTAAACAATGTAGTCTCATTATGCCACTGTTAATTTCATGTCGCAACTCACTTTCATTAACGAACCAAATAAAACATATTCAATGTTAAGGCCGTATAAACTTCATTAAATGATAACGGTGCTTCTCGAGAAAAATAACATTTTATTTATTAATTTTGATATTAATGCGTTTTAAATTTCCGAACAATAGAACTTTTTTTTCAAATATTTTAATATTTACATCCCATTTCAAATAAATTTTAAAACTTGATATAAAAAATTTAATTTATATTATTTATGCAATATTCGAACATAAATATTTCTGAACAAGAAGTCCTAATATTCTTCTATTAAACTAATTAAACAAATAATATTTTATTGTTATTTTATTCTTTTACTAGGCTTTTATGTAGTTAAAAACAAAAAATATATCTGCTTAGAAAACAGTGTGTAAAAAATTAACAATGAGATAATAAATATTATTTTCATTATCTCCTGCTGGGCTGGTACAAGTAATAGTACACCTGCAACGTACAGCGGTTCAGCAGATTTGACTTCACGGCGACCAGTCGAAAGTATATTTTCCATCTTGAACGATTTCAATATCGACTTTTACGTGAAAAGAACGAAAATATTAAATTAAATAAAAATTAAAATGTTAATTGAAGTTTCAATGTGACGGTCTTCCGGCGGTGCGGAGGGAGGGTGGCGCCGTTGGATTTGCCGATTGTGTGGATTTGTCAGTCACGATGTCGTAGTGGTCTAGTGAGCATCGCGCGTTCGCTGTGGAGACATTTTTTATGAGTAATGATTCTTACAATTTGTTCGACAATTGTGTCGACAATTTTGTTCAAAGTTCGGAATTCGGCAAATAAGTGATTGACCGAGTGTAAATTTAATTCGTTCGTAGGTGCAGAGATTCCGCGCAACCGCTTCGGCTATGAATGTCCCAGGACCAAGGCCCAGTCGATCTTCAAGGACTCCCGAAAACAGTGAACTGGTTGAAAGCAGTTTACGTGAAAATCCGCGACTTTCAATACGGAAAAGAGCCGCTTCACTGGGACTTCCAAGAGCGCTTATTCATGTAATTTTAAAAAACGATCTGAAGCATCTGGATGACATACTCATTAAAAAATAAAATCCGCATTTGCATTCTATCGTTTAATGATGGTCTTAATGAAACTTTATGTCAACTATAAGGTTTTTTATTTAAGTTTGAAAATATAAATCCGCTGCCAGACAGCCTGTATAATGAAGAACATTTAACAAATACGTTTCATTGCCTGAATGAATGATTTTTCCATCAGTAAAGTCATTTTCAATGAAGCAAAGTAATCTCCCTTAAGACTGCTCACTCCATATTAATATGAGTTTCAAGTTTCTGCTAAGGCACGCATATTAAAAATGATTGATAAATCCATTAAAAAAGAAAAATCATAGCAGTACCAATTAATAAAGAAATGTTCCGCTACAATTTTAACAAGTTCACATTTGCTGATTGAATCTTCTCTAGTTCAATTTAAGGAAGTTTAAGCAAAAAGCTTTTAATTTAAAAACAAATCTACACCTCATAAAAGCAAAGAAATAAATAACAATACTATCGGTGCATTAATTAGTTTAATGGCTTCCAATATAAATTCGGTTTAAAAAACAAAGTCGATACTAAAAGAAAAATTAAGTGGAACAAAAAGTACAAATTTGAAAATGCAACTTCTTAAAGTAGCAAGACACTACTTTGTACAAATACATATTGATTATAAAAAATATAACAATTCCACTGACAAAAATCAGCTTTCTTTTTCATTAATTTCAACACCTGTTTTGAAAATGAAAATATAAAAATACCGAAATTCTAAGATAAAATGTTTTATTCCCAATAAAACATTGCAGAACTATTTCCACCCAATCAGAGAAGCTATTAAGCCAAAAGTAAATAAACAAATAAATAAAATAAACTTCCACAACAAATACGAATTTGTAAATGCAGCAGCAGACGCACAAAAACTTTAAAGCAGAAATATTTAAATGTTGCAGGGAATACTGTCTGCATTCGTAAACGTATAAATCTTTATGAAGGTACCAAACTGACATAATTATTGGAAAATTTATGATTATTAACAAAATTCTGATTACAAAAAAAATTTAAAACAAAAACACGTTGAAACGAGTCTGAAACTCGTCCATCCGTGGACGCACTCATAAAGTCTAGATGCCGCTGATGATGCTTATCGTTCCCTTCATTTCGTTTTAATTGTTATTTTTCTTTTAATTTTTATAGGGTATTGCATTAGTTTTATTTTAAACTAGAAATATTTTAAATAAAACAGAAAATTTATTCATTTCGAACATTCTGTGATAATAAAAAAAGGGGAGGCTTAAGCGACCAATTAAGTATTTAAAATACGACTTAATACGACGAGTTGTAACAGAACGATAGATGAAAAAAAAAAAAATGGCGGACGGACAAGCCGATAGAGAACTACTGGATGGACAAGTTATCTTTTTCAAAAGTCATTACAAAATATTTCGATTTTATATCAGCGATAACAAAGTGAACAAGTGAAGTAAAAATATATACATACTTATGTACCTTAAAATTATAAAATATAGTTACGATTAACCAGCAAAAGCAACAAAGCGACGATTTAAATAATATATTTTTTTTATTTACATATAGTATGTACATACTTATGTATATGTTATCAGTATATGAATTATGTTCATAACCAAAATTATATAATTATATATAATGAAATATGTATATACTACATATGTGCATATAATTTTATTAAGAATTCTGTGAATGGCTGTATGTGCTAAGTGTCGTTTGTTAAATCGAATAAAGTTGTCAGTTGCTGTGAACAGACAATTGTGAAACTGGATCTGTTCGTTTGTTCCGAACAAAAATTTTGTCCGAAGTGATGAAAAATGCCATAAAACGAGCCCGTATAGCAATCAATTTGTGGCGGCGGCCATTTGGCCGATATCATCTTCTCGACTTGACCAATAAAATTCTAAAGGTTCAGATAAACATAATCAAAAAACAGAATCCAAGTTTTTCATTTAGAAAAAAAAAATGAGAGCCAAATAACATCGGCCCACCTTGTACATATTACGAAATTGATGTAAAGCACTGCTACAGCGTGCGAATAATTGTAACAGACTTTGTAAAGAACGCTGGATTTGCTGGATTGCCTTTATGCTATCTGAAAAAAAAAATATAAGTAAAATATTGTTTTAAATTTTAAGCTAATACTCTCTAAAATGTGATCTTCTAACCATACGAATGACTTTTCTGTGGAATTTGCGATATTAATTTCTAACCTCAAAACTCGTGTTTGTTTGAATAACTTCACTTCGGCAACTGTATAATAACAGTATTTAACGTAATTCAATTTTATTTATGTTTGTTACATCGTACATATGCCTAAATTCTCTTTTGTTATTTCATTTGAGCTGTTGTTGGGTCCATGTAATTTTTTTTAAATTGACTAATCAGACGGTCTCTGTGTAAACAGTCCGTTTTAAACGGAAATTGTGCAAAGTTGCTTCAAGAAAAATTGCGCAATTAATCTAAAAGCAGACATGCTAATTCCTCGCATTATGAAACATGCTATTCGTTTAGCCAAATAACATGTTCACATGGTATGGGTGGCGACGGTGAAAGTAGTAGTCTGCACGTTGACTACAAAACGAAAAATTTTCCTGAGTTCAACCCCAGTTTCAGACTCATAAAAACATCTCGAAATTTTTCTGATGTGTATTCGTGTACTTTGTGTCAGTAGATGTCGGAAGGTTTCAGCGGCGAAGGCATAGTCACTGCTTGCTTGAACAGTACGGCTTCAGCTGTATCCAATCCACAGGCACATCAGAACGCCCTCCTTCGTCGATATAGTGTAGCATCGGCGAAGTAAAATAATTACTCAAAATAGCTATACTGAAAATAAAAATCAAGTCATCCGTACTTAAATCAAGTACAAGCTGTGTCAGAAGTACGGTTAGTAGGGAATTTCTTAAATCAAGTACAGAATACTTAATTAAAGTACGGATTATGCAAGTGCTAAATACTTACTTTCAGACATATTTAATTCCGAATCTGTACTTAAAATAACCGGAAAACGACATTGATTTAATAAAAATGCGCTTGTTTCAAGAATTTCTAATTTGTGTATTGGATTAAAAGACTTTATGTAATTATTTTAACTTTTTATTCAATTAATTGTTTCATTTAAATTATTGATGATGATAATAAAAATAATAATAATATATATGACTCTAATTGTGCTTACTTCCACTAAAAATATATGTGAAATTTATTACTACATGACCCACTTTCTACCATGACTTGGTATGCACTATTACGCTCACGAAGCTCTGGCGACCGACCGTGGGCGGAAAAAACCAATTGTATGCTTGGAATAAAATCCTGCAGAACACTGCATGCGTGGTGCCAGCGCCAACACCACGATCGGAATAACTCATTCGTTAAATTATTACCGAAACTGATGCTGCCCTAAGCTCCTTACGGGAGGAAGTAAAAGGATTATTTATTATATCGATTCTTCCATGAAATGATTTCAAATGATATCAGTGTTCTCTTTCCCGACATTCACATCCAGATCGTCATTGAAACGACCGCCACCTTTGTGAACCGTTTTCTTATGAATTAAACGGCGTACTGCAGAAGAATTTGTTTTTTTTTTTTTTTTTTTTTTTTTTTTATCTAGGACCAGCACTCAGGAGATAACTCCTACACATGCGAAGCATTGTGCTGGGAACTATAGGAAAGGGATAGTAGGAGAAACGACAGGAGGTGAAGCTTAATTAATTATTTTGCAGCTCTGCTTTCGCACGTTCTTTAGTTTTTTTTTTATACTCGTAGCAGTGCTGAAGAGCTTCGGTTTAGTAGCATTTTTATTATTATTTTACTTCGCCGGTGCTACACAATACCGACGAAGGAGGGCGTTCTGATGTGATTGTGGATTGCTATCAGCTGAAGCCGGTATTGTTCAGTGACCAGTGACTATGCCTTCGCCACTGAAACCTTCCGACAACAACAAATACACAAAGACACACTAATGAACATCAGAAAAATGCGAGGTGTTTATTTTTATTTTAAAAATTTTTTTGTCTGAAACTGGGGTTCAACCCAGGTCTGTTTTTTAGTTGTGTAGTCAACGTGCAGACTACCATCCATCGTGCCATCGCCACCCTCAATTTTTATCATTAGTGTGTGGAAAACCCTCTTTTCCCACAGAACTGCCATATTGGTCAATTCAACTCAACGTATAGGCATCTCCCAAGGACTGGCCCAAAACAGAAACAAAACATAAAATAAAATCCGAAATTTATCTATTAAAAAATAATCTCAAAACTTTGTAGAAAAATTGTGAAGTATAATTTCAGTCAATGAATTTCTTCTATGCATTTAAATTCTATTTATATATCTGAGCGCCAGATATGTATCTAATGAAATAAAAAAAAAATCTTTTACACAAACATAACATTGCGTAACATATGTATTTGGTTTTTTTTTTTTTCAAGTGGACATCGATTTATGCGCTATGCAATGCTTAGCATGTGCAAACATTTAGGCTGCCAAAATATTTGCTTTCAAAACATTGTATAACTAAACGCATGCAACATGCAGCAGCAACATTATGTTGCCTTCACAGTAAGAATAGGCCAGCAGAAAAATGAGCCATTTGATTGTTTTCGCATGTTAGACATCCACTAGGAGCACGAGAAATAATCGAAATGTTGGCAAAAAACAAATCTTGAAGCAACAATTTGTAAAAATAAGAAAATGCCAATTATATTTTTATGTGCGAAAATTTGTCGCTCCATTGCTGTCGCTACATTGCAATAAAGAGCAAAGTACTTACTTGTGTTGACTTTTCCCATTTTCCTTTTTACACTGGGCCACTTTGATTGTTTAAAATGAACACAACGATTTCGTTACATTTGATTTCATTACATTATCCACGGTATTTAAATAAACATGACACATGTACGACTGAATAATGATTATGACAAGTAGAATTCTGGCAAATGGACATTCGACAAAAGAAAAATAATTTTTTAGATAATGAATTGTTGTTCGAGCAATAACAATAAAAAGAAAAAGCCAAAACTCTATCCATTACCAAATATTTTAATATGGGAAAACTGAAATATGATTTTTAACACATTATCTGACATTTGTTTTGGTAAATAAGGCTGATGTTTTGGTTTTTAAGATGTTTTTTGGCACCTGTTTGTCATTAATATTGTTTTGTTTCAAAGAATTTAGTAAAATAAATAATAAAACTATTTTTATGGGAAAAGTATTGTTAGAAAAAAAGAAAAAGAAACCAAATTGAATGCGGGCAGGGCTTTCAGGCATTATTCTTTCCATTGACACAATAAAATCTGCAGCTGTAAATGTCAGAGAATTATTTTTCGTGTAACGGCATATTCACAGATCGACAAGCAGTAATAGGACGTGATAAACAAGTTAACACAGTTGTTAATAAAAAATATAAGTTAAAAGAAATTAAATGAATATACTTGATCTAATTAGAAATCAAAATTACATAAAACCAAGATTAATGTCTCGATTTTCGCTAATGCAATATATGGAAGACATTAACATATTTAAAACGGCAAAACTTACGAGTTAAGCTTTATTAAAAAAATTAATCCATAATCATTGTAAAAGAAATTGTTCGTCAGTTAATTATAATAAGCACTCAGGCTATGATTCCTACACATTCGGTGCATTGCGCTGGAACTAGAAGGTAGCGATGGCTGAAGTAGTCTGCACGTTGACTACAAAACAAAAAACAAACATCATTGTATGACAACTAAATGTTTTTTTTTTATTCTTCAGAAGCATTAGTTTTATTTAATAAAAATAAATTATTTGCGGAATCTTTTACGTTTATATTAGTAATATTTGAGTTTTTCATTTAAATGTAAGAAATACTTACAGAAATAATTGCGTTGAAAGATTCGATAACGAAAGAATGGCGAAGCCACTATTGAATCAAAATATTTGGTTTGCACGTAGAGTTGGCTATTTGTTTATATAGTGGTCGGGAAAGGCTGGTCCAAAGGACCAGATCGAACACTTAGATAAAAATTCTGCACTATTCGGAAATACAGACGAATATGGGAAATAAAGTGAGCCAGTGAAGGGATCTAAGATTCGGCACAGCCGATTAAAGCACTCTTACTTGTTTTTATTGAATTTCATACATACGCACATAAAACGTACATATGTTTATTACAATATTAAAAATGAATAAATAAAAATTTATTTTTTTTTACTTCCACTACAGCCACACGTTAAATTTTTGATTTTAAATTTTTTACACATTGGGTGGAGTGAATAAAAAAGTAGCTTATGCTACAAAGTGTTAAGTACTAGCACTAGCTTTCAGTGTTCAGTACTAGCTATGCGGAAAAGCTTATGCTACGATTGGTGTGAATAACTCTTAGCTAATGCTACATAGCTAGTGCTGGGAAATTACTAGCAAAAGCTGGTAAATGTGTATATTAAATCAGCTGGCAAAAATCGCTCATGAGTTACCACTTTTTTTAATTTTAAATACTGGTAGAGGCTTCTGCAGAAATTTATGAAAGATATCATAAGAAAAACATAGTGGCAATGTCGCAATGATTTATTATTTTATGATGGCTGATAAAGGAAATAAGATGTTTTTTGAAATATTATAAAATTACCAAGTTTTATTTAAAAAGTCACAGGTGCCTTTAGTGAAAACAAAAAATGTTCCAAATTTCTTTAGAAAATACGTTAAAAAATCATAGAAGATAATGAAAGTGTTGTATTTAAAATCTACTTATAATTTCATAGTGCTACCAGACTTTTATGGCATTTAAATACGATTTATACATTTAATTTGCACTAAAAAAAAGCTGTATTTAAATACAACTTAAATTTAAAAGAAATTTAACTAAATACGTATTTAACTACGAAGTTCAACACTGGACATAAAATGCGCTTAACTTTTCTATTATTTTGTCTTTAAAGTTTTTATTTGAATTCAATTGTTAATTATAAGATGAAATACAAATATAAAATACTATTGTGTTTTAAAAGCAGTTGGTTTTTTGTGCGACGAATTTTTTAAATCCTGGCGTTTTTGTTTCTAACATTTTACGATTTTTGACAGCCCTACTGTGATACTTACGAAAGTAGATCGAGCTTACACATTCGACGCGTCAAAGTATTCTACGCTTTGTGGAACATACAAATATACTGATTCTGATTTTTAACAGATGCGTAGGATATGCGAGAATGCGCAGAATGTTAGACTTGATTAGGGAGTACATTTTGCTAGAAAATACATTTCTTAAAATATTGAGTAACTACTTTCATATATCGCATTGAGTTCATTGTGTATTGATATACTCGATATTTTTGCAAATCTGTATACATTTTTATGCACAGTTCGAATTTTTGTTCTTGGAACAGTGTTCAGTTATACTTTGCGTTTCTTATGAAGTCCCTTGTATTTGATTCTTGAAATATTTCTTCATAGATATGCATCTTAAAACTCATTTTAAATACTTTGGGTCATATTTGCTCCTCAAAACTTAACGGTTGAATTAAAGTGAGAACATGATTTAATTTTATGACTCCTCGTAGTGACTTTTAACAATACAATCACGATTGTTTTATTTTTGTCCCAAAAAAACAGCATCTACATATTCGCCCATTTATTCATTTATCCCTTTTTGTTTAACAGAAAACATACATACATCTATTAAAGAAACACCAAAGTGTTATTTTTGTTATTTGTAATAGATTTTAGATGTTTTATAATCGTGGACCGTTGTTGTTGCCTCTATTTATTAATTTTTTTTTTTTTTTTGTTAAAAATTTATGTCGTGTATTCTTTAGATCTTGTCGCCTGCGGCTAGAAATGACGCAAAGTAGAAAAAAAAATATCTCCCATGTATGTAGTTGTTGTTTCTGTTCGCTAAGGGTGCCCAAAAATTAACCGAAGAGAAAAAATGATGACCTTCGATTCGAATAGAATTTTAATACATTTTCATAAAAAATTTTTACAACCGCTCGATATTGAATTCGGTAATTTGGCCACAGATTTACAAAAAAAAAGCGAAAAAGAGAGATTTAATATTTTGCTTGTCCTTGTATACAGAATCCTAAAAGGCATTTATGAATATCAAATCTAGCAGATTGCCGCCTTGGCTGACACATAAGCACTGTTTGGTTAAATTTTCCAGCACAATTTCGCATTGTTGCAGTAGCCGGTGTTTCTTATACCACAAAGAAAGAAAAATCCCTGTGCACGGCTGATACACCATTTAATGTCATCGGCTTACCGGGCTTATTGACATAAATTTTTTTTACCTAAAATAAGTCTATAAAAAATTCTATTGGTGTTGAACTACACACTGTAAGGAGGCAATGCGGATCTACGATAGACTACACGAGAAGTAAATACGTTACGTTCAGTAACTGAATTATCTTACGGTCTGTACAGAACGTTGCGACATGTACTTGAAACTACTTAAGGGGAGAAAGAACATTCATATTTCTAACAGCCATACCTAAACAAGAGCGGAAAGCGTTTTCTAGCTGTCAAAAATTCTCATGCCCATACAATTTGTATGTAGCATATCGAAATACCGTGACGTCAACGCAACGGCAACGCAGTGCAATTGGGAAATCCGATTTTGACAGTGCGTTTAATAGTGAAGTAAGTTGCAAATAAAGAAGGTGAAAAAATAAACATAAAAAATATTTGTTATTAGAAAATGGAGTTAAGTAAATCCTCTAAATCGTCCATATAACTCATTGTTTAAACTTTTTTTTATAAAATCAATAAACTTTATTGTTAAAATAATCAGGGTTGTTATATTTATTTTTTTGATAACTCTGTTTTTATTGTTTTGACATAGCGTTGCCGCTTTTATTTAGGTATGGCATTTCAGCGTAAAAGCTAATCGGAAAAAACGTTCCGCTTTCCGCTCTTGTTTAGGTATGGCTGTAATGGTTCAGTATTGCCTTCCAACAAAACACTGACGCTTTATGAATGCTTCTATTTTTCCACATCACATGAGCGTTTTCACACAGTAAATGTAGCAATTTCGACTAGCAAGGTAAAATGTGGTTCATTGTACAATTGAAATCTTGGGACACCCTCTAGTAACAAGTGATTATCAAAGGAAACCTAAAATTATATTGATGGCATTTGATTCTTGATTTTTCTTTCAGACGAATTGTAAACCATGTAAAATATTTTCATCATTTAACATTTACTCAAAATCTATTACGTCGCTATGGAAACGCTTTAACCATTGAAACTGGCTCACTTTTTGACTACATATTACATCGTAAGGTGCTGATTTTAAATGGTGAATAGCAATTGTTTCTGGATAGACAATTGCAGCAAATCTGTTAATAATAGCGCTGCAACAGAAACAATAAAACACAATAATGTGAAATGATTTGAACGTGTGCCGCCGCCTTTTTAGTGATCGATCATAATTTTTTATGCTTTTATCTTCTGTAAGTTGTTGCTTTTATTTGTGGCATGAATGAGTTTGTTATTGAATAAAAAAAGTGACCATGTTAATAAAATTATTCATTTAAAGTATGTATTTATATGAAATACAAAATTGGCTTTATTTTAAAGCGATCTTAATAAAGAAAGAATAATTTTGAAATATTGGTGCAACCCATAAAATGCAAACTTTTTCTCGTGTGAAATTTCCCAATGTATGTTCTCTTCGAAACTAACAAAAACCCACTTCGGATTTGCTAGTTTAATTGCCGTTCGGATTTTATGGCCTCATGTATGTAGATATGTATTCTTTGGTTAAATTTCTTTTTTCTCATGAACATGCGATTTTTCTTACGACTATATCTCGTAAACTAATTGGAATTTTCTTTTCTTGTTTCAATATTATTCTGTGGTTCATGTGTATTTAAAATTTCATTAGTGACTATGAACATGGGTGGCGATGGCACGATGGATGGTAGTCTGCACGTTGACTACACAACCAAAAAACAGACCTGGGTTCAACCCCAGTTTCAGACAAAAAAATTTTAAAATAAAAATAAACATCTCGCATTTTTCTGATGTGCATTAGTGTGTCTTTGTGTGTCAGTTGTTGTCGGAAGGTTTCAGTGGCGAAGGCATAGTCACTGGTCACTGAACAATACCGGCTTCAGCTGATAGCAATCTGCAATCACATCAGAACTCCCTCCTTCATCGCTATTGTGTAGCACCGGCGAAGTAAAATAATAATAAAAGAAATGGCTACTAAACGGAAGCTTCAGCACTGCTACGAGTATAAAAAAAAACAAAAGAACGTGCGAAAGCAGAGCTGGAAAATAATTAATTAAGCTTCACCTCCAGTCGTTTCTCCTACTATCCCTTTCCTATAGTTCCCAGCATAATGCTTCGCATGTGTAGGAGTCATCTCCTGAGTGCTGGTCCAAGATAAAAAAAAAAAAAAAACAGCAAAAGACGCCCAATTTTGCCTGGATATTACAGGAGAGAGAGACAACCTCTCTCCGCACCGTTTATTACTTTTTGAAATAATCGTATTTAAAAATATGAATTTGTGTTTATTCATATAAATTCCAGACATCCTGTATATGTTACAAAAATATTTTAAATATTAAGAATAAGTTGGTCACCTTACACACACATGCCATAAGCTTCACATACATACATACATATGTATGTCACGATATATTTATTCATCAATTGAGAATGGAAATTAGAACAAGAAATAAAAAAAATGCCAAGATTAATCCAATAAGGAACCCACTATGATGTAAAAACTAAATACAATATGAAAAGATAAAAGGAGATTTGCTATTTCTAATTTGCCATAAATGTTTAATATAGAAAAAAAACCAAATAAAGAAAGAAAAATACTTCTTAATAAAATTTACGATGGGAATGCCTTATAAATGGAAAATTGCCTTGATTTGCTATTTTGTAAAAAAAAAAAAAAACTTTGAAAAATTAAAACGAAAAGGTAGTAACGTGTTAGAGCACATATCTGTGGTCGAAAGTATGAGTAAGGTGAAGGTGGGTCTCTTCAAAATAATAATAGAAAATAAAAAAATGTGCAAGTTCATTACAAATTGCAACAAAATAATATTTTGGGACGGCTCCCATCATATCGTTTATACGTACATATGCATATGAATTGAAAATTTAGATCAATGAAATCATTTATTTAGTTTAACGAAATATTTTCATATAGAAAATCCAAATCTGTCAGTGATATAATGATGTTATTACATAACAAAAATTAATATAATTCATAAAATTTATAAAAACTTTCATATATGAAATAATGTTGTTGTCAGAAATGCAAGGAAAGTATTTCTTCCATACAATGAAATATTCTTCATCCAAAGAAAATATAAATTTATATTTTTATATGGAGAATATTTCATTGTATTGATGAAATACTTCCATTGCATTTATGAGAGCTTAATTTGTATTTTTCAAAGATCATAAAATCACAAATACGAAACATTTGTTTAGGGAAATTAACTGCTAAATTAATTATCTTTAGTAAATCGTATGAATTAAGTAGAAAAAATATATTCATTGATATAATGAACTATGAAAAACTTATGAAGAGCAGAGATTGCAAGATTGCAAGATTGCAAGATTTCATGTATCTAATGTAGTTTTGGGGCTGAAGTATCGTAGTGCCTCCCATGTTTAGGGCAGTAATCGCCAATTGCCTAAAGATCGACCATTGTGGTTATTTGCCACAAGGAAGCTTCCCCAATAGTCGGCTGCTATTGAGCGACAATACTCTAGTAGCACAACTCCGAATCAAAACTATGTCCGAGACCAAGGTCTGTCGATCTTGTGAAAGTGATACATTGTCATGCACTCGGCTGACAGAGGTCTCTCCGCCTGAGTGGAACCAAACCCCAAATAGTGCTTGGAATCCTTAGAAGCCTTAAGATGGGTGGTCTAATATGATACGCTTTGCACAATAGATCTTCTTGGTCTCGGTGCTTCTTGACCCCCAAGAGAATAATAATAATAATAAACTAATGTAGTTGTTTATTATATTAATGGAAACTTTCATTGTTCTATTGAAGAACATTTACATTTAAAAATAAAGGATTTTTTTTCACTGAACGCTTAAAATAGATTGCCCAAGCTTTAATCACTTGGGTTAATGCGTAAAGTTTTATACGCTGATCTGCGCTGGATAAATTAACATATAATTGAATACTGATCAACTGCTGATCATTACATTCATTATAATGACGAAGGAATTCTATATTAAAAATTATTAAATTATGTTTCAGGACCCCGCTCAAGAAAATAGAAAAAAAAATATCCCTTCCGATAGAAAATTTAATAGCAAAGAAAAAAAATGCTGGAGAGCATCTTTCGGTATCTGAGGAATGAAACGTTGCCGAAATAAAATAGTAAATAAAAATGGATGCGTCAACATAACAGAGGACACGCACAAATTCACAAAAAGCTTGTATCTCTAAGGTTGAGCAAGCAATAAGCTGAATATCATTATATCACTTCACTACTCTTTTATTATTATTCTCTACTCTATCTCTTTCCATCTAGTTTCCGTACAGTGCACACGCTGCAAAAAAATCGTTTTAAGTAACAAGTTAAACATTTTTTAAATATTCCCAATGTAATTGTAGCGTTTTTTTTTGGAAAGTGTACTCTAACCTGAAAGAAAATACACAAATAAGGAACCAGATAAGTTGGATGGTGCAGAACTACGCTTTGGTGAAATTTCATCGCTTGCGTTCGCCTTTTTCTCACTTATTTTGGGGGAAGGATGTGACGACTGCACAAATTTTAGGTGAGTTTATCATTTCGATTGATAGTAGAAGACAGATTTGTTCTAAAGTTCTCTGGTCAGCCGACATTGGGCAGGTTTCAACAACCTCTGTGTTCATAGTCTTAAATTATTTACTGATCTAGAAGTCAAAGGATAAATATGGTGTCGCTAGCTGGTATTTTAAGCGTAGTCCTAAGAAAATCGAAATGTAGTTGAGTTCCACTAGAAGGCAGACAGTCCCGCTGGCAAATCATAAATTGCTAGTGTAAACAGATTAGCAGCAATTTTTTTTCTTACAATTTCATTTCTTTTATTATTTCAACAAACATAGTAATTGTGTATTAAATTTAAAGAGTTATAAAAATTTATTCGTATGAGTACGTCTGTCTGTCTCTTGTTTAAAAAGTTGGTTCCTAAAAAAGCGCGTCTGTCTGAATACCCAACTCCACATGTTCACAATAGTGTTGTATATGTTCTCAGGATGGTGTTATTATTATTTTAGCTTTAGGCCAATTAAATACATACAAACACACAATATATGCATATGTATGTAAATACATCTGTATGTATGTATCTAAACATTTGTGTAAATGCATGATTAAACCGGCAACACGCATGAATTATGTGATTTATGCCGTCAGAAATGTAATAATTTTTTTGACGGCTTTAAATAGAGAAACAACGCCTGTTTAGTTTCCTCTTTTTTTTGGATTTGAATTGGAATTAAATAAACTTTGTAAATGTATGATTATTATTTATGACAATAAATAACGGTCTAAGTTTGTAACTCTTTTTAACACACCTTTTAATATGAATAACTAACTGGGTGAAGAGCTTTAAAGAAGGAATGATTTATTTTTCGTCAGAATCTTTTGTTTTTTCTTCTTTCAGTACATACAAATTAAAAAGAATGAATATTATTATTGTGGAATTTAATATGATTTAAAAATTAAATTACAGCATTAATTTCAATATTTGTATCTTCTCCCCAAAATTTTTTCAAATCATATTCCAAATTAACTTTGAAAACTTTTCTATATAAAATTGTGATTAGGGGTGCGCGATGAATTGTTTTAAAATCATTGAAAATTGTACAATCAAATTTCAATGAAGAAAATAACATAATCGAAGTTATGATAAAAAATAAAGGAATATTAAACCTTCCATGATGAAACAATAGCGAATGATTAAAAACAATATCTGTAATTAAATTAATAAAAATGATTTTAATTATTTTTTTTTTAATAAAATGAAGAGTGTTAAAAACCGCGGATATTTTTCATATGTATTTAAATTCATTTTACAGAAATTTAATGAAGTCAAATAAAACTTTAATAATTTTCCATTTGGACTTGCATTTACATAATAATGTGATATTTCTCTGTAGGAATTCTCCTTTAGCCTTCGACAAAAAAAAAAGGAACTTCTTGTTTATGGTTTTGTGAAAATATCACACAGGTCCCAACACCCAGCGAATGAGATCGTAAAAAATTCAAGTATTCTATTATAGGAAATTAAGTAATTTATAGCCTTGTAAACTTCAAAGACAAATCATGTGCCCGATAAGACAGTAACTGTATGCAGCCGCAGGTAATTAAAGAGCCACACCATTAGCAGAGCCATAACCAGCGGTGGTGACACATAAAAATAACAAAAAAATGAAGAAAAAAGAAACAGTATTCTTCAAGCAAAGCAAAGCAAAATATGTAATAATAAACAAAGTATTTACGCATTAAGGTGCCATAGTGAACAGTTGTAACCAGGCATTTAATAAAGCCAGACTTACAGTGGAACAAAACATATATACAATTTGTGTATGAATATAAATTAATAAGGCCATAAATTGAAATCTTTTACAGGGTTTCATTTGGTAACGTTTTACCATAAAACCAAACAGGAGATGCAAGTTTACAGCATTCACGTACACACACACACGCGCAATCGCAGTGTTACTAAATGCTCCATGTATAACCAATAAACTACCAATCATTAATTAAATATTAATGCCTTGTTAGGAAAAACCAACTTCCAACTGTAAAATTTTCGGTTGCATTCTTAAAAAAAAAAATATATAATAAAAAACAATGAATGACAAAAAGTAAATAAATAAATAAATAAAAATCTTATTGTACAACCTATAAAAACTAAAAACTATTAGAAGAAACTTCAAAATTGTTTGTTTAACATGAAAACTAATGAAAATATTTGGATGTTTTATAATCATTCCAAAGTGTCCGTCATTTTCTTTGTCTTGGCTTGTTGATTCTTATATGTTACAATTTCGATTGAGGGCTGAAAACAAGTGTTGAATTCATTTTTCCTTTGTTTAACATTTTCATCCAATTAAGTCGTACTCATATTTTAAGCTTAAAAGGTAGAAAATATACTACCCATCTTGCAATAACGAGGGTCATTATTGAATTACGCGCTTAATATTTTCAAAATCTAACCACCTCTAAACTACAGTCGAACTTCTCTATAGCGAACTTCTCTATAACGAAATCTTCTCTATAACAAAAAAATTCGTGAACACAACATTTTTGTGAGTATTTTCATACATTTTGATCTCTCTATAACGAACTTCCCTATAGTGTGTTCATGTGAAAACAATTTTTTTTGTCTTAATAAATATATTTTCTACATAAAAAAAATGTTGGCAAAATTTTTTGCAGCTTCTCTATAACGAATTTTCTCTATAACGTAGAAACTTGACGGTCCCAACTGCTACGTTATAGAGAAGTTCGACTGTATTGAATTCAGAATAAAACGAAGGGAAATTATTTGTCGTCTTTAATACATTCGCGGACAAGCAGACATATGACGTCAAATTTAGCGAGTAATGTAGGGACAGGACGGCATATACCGTCACCAAGTTTTATTTTATTTTTCAATCATTGTAGTAAAGTTAATGTTAAATTATGGTTTGCTTTTATAAGTGTCCCTGTACATTTTCTTGTATGTGCCATATAACAAAAAATAACGGCCCGTAACATTTGCAAACATATGTTGCGATCAAATGCATAAAAGCAGAAGAAAAGACGGCACATCCCGTTAGTTTTCAGTATATTTTTTTAATTGCGTCCCGTTGCACTTGTTGTTTTGCTACAAGTAAAAGCATATAAATCTGCTGTTAAAGGTGAGTATATTTTGAGGTGAAAAAAATAAAATCGTGCGAATTTTTAAAATAAAATAAAGTTCTACGTAAATAAATAAAGTAATGTGATGTTTGTGTGGTGAATTTTTTTTAGAAATAATGGACCAATACAGCAAAGAAAGAGATAGAATCCTAAAACTATTCCAAGAAATTGATTCTGGCGATGAAGTAAGTGATCCTTTCAGCGATGATGGACAGTATGGAAGCGATCCAGATTTTTACCCAGAAGAATATTCCGACGAAACCCAAGATAAAGAAGAGAAGCCTACTTGCAGTAAATCTCGGGCTTCAGATGACGGATTACTTTCGCATAAAGGAAATATTTTCGAGTGTAATGGTGGTGACTCCGATAATAGTTCAGAATCAGAAAAACAGGAGGAGCACCGTCCAGAGATGGAATCTGAAGAGGAGTGGTTGGAAACCATAAAAGAAATACCTCAATACCGTCAAGACGGGATTTCCCGACGTGTCCTCCTGTGCTAACAATTTGGAATTGTGGCTGGGACAAGACGGCAATAACCGCAAACTTAAATTATTAAGAAACTTAACTGAATATACATAACTTGATTCTGAATTCTAATAACCTTGCTCCAGTCCTGGATTAAATATATTCAGTAAATCCGAAGATATAGCATATGCCCCACAAATGGGCAATGCGAAAATTGACTGTCCGCGAATGTGTTAATATAAGATTTACACCTACGGCATAAACAGGTTATTATGTTGTTTATCGTTATAAACCAGATTCTGAATTATAACCATTTTGGTAACTTGTGTATGTGATGAACCGGTTACAAACATGTTTCGAGAATGCAACTATTTTTTTTTAATAAATTTGTTTGGCAATGCGAGTTACATTTAACAATTTTTATTCTAATAAAATTTGCAAAAAACAGATGGAAAGATCACATTACGGAAAATATAGAAATTTAACAAACTTGAGAAACAATCAAATACATTTATTTTGCTTAATTTTATAGACGGCCGCTTAATTTAGAATAGGAGAATATACGAAGTATGACCTTTACTAAAAACATAAGAACAAGAAAGATGGAAACCTTTGTTAATAGTACATAAGTGGACAGTAACGATTATTCTCGTATGCCTTTTCTATTTTATAACTACCTCCCTGTTGGCACAAAGAGTACTGATGACGTGTGTAGTGGCATAGAAAATACGTAGTCTACTCAACTCGTGTTGGAGATTAATTGTTCTTTTTCTTCACAATATTGTGATAACTTGAACATGATGAAAAATTTTCATTAATTTGTAAACTTCTTTAAAGTATCTGCTAATGCATATCAAAGCGCCTCCTTTGTTTGCAATAAAAGAAAATATGGTTATCAGTGAAATTAGCATTGAGGAAGCGACGAACATTAGGTTTATAATTTTAATAAATTATACAATTACTATGTTCATATTCTACCAATATGTATTTATTTATGTAGATATGTAAATATGTATATGCAATTGTAAAAATATTTCATCTGACATTCATAACTGAATCTTATTCGACGATTTTACAATTATATGCAGTGCCAGTCTCTTAACCTCGAGAATACGTACCTCGTTGTTTTAATCAATAGAAATTTGTATAAAATTTTTTAACTCATTAGCGAACTTGTTAAATGTTCCTTTATATTGACGTTCAAACATTTAATTGCTCTTCGTTTGCTTTGTCAGCGTCGTCAGCAGCACCAAAACTATTTTTTGTTTGTTTTTATTTTGCCGATGTTTTCTGTAAATAGAACATGATTATTCTAATTAAATATATTTTTCTATGTCCAGCAACAGTTTTCTATTGACCTGATTATTTATTGGTACTTAGTCAAATCATTATAACACAAAAAAAAAAAAAATTTAAATTTAAATTTGTACGACTTTTTAACAAGCAGAACATGCAATAAATGTTTCGAAAACAAATCCAATAAACTTGTCCATCGTTAACCATTATTAGTGCAACTGTTTCTAATTTTTTTTTCAGATAATTTTGTGATTTAAAATCTGTTGTTAAAAAGCAAATATGTTTCATTGTGTAAATTCGGGCCGCTAACTTTAACATAAATATATGGAGTCGCAGAACAAAACGTTCAAAATGTTGGGAAATCAAAAATTATTTTTTTCACCCGATTATTTTTAGCAGGAACCCAGAAAATACATCAAGTTCCTTTCTTATCAAAAAGTGCATCAGACCACAAAATAAATTTAAAGACTTTTAATTTGAAGAAGGCATGTTTTATTACGAAAAGTGAAAAGGTACGTTTAAAAGAAAATACATACATACATTTCTGTACGCTTCTTTTTAGATGAAAAGTTTTTGTACACTATAATATCGATTTTAACTCACAATAAAAAAAAAGTAAAATATTTAATTTCAAAATATATTGGATCGTATCGCCTGTTGGTAGAAGACGAGTGAAAATACTTGTTAGATGCACGGATTAGCAATAATCGATGTTCTTGTGGACTTCCGATAGAGGTTCCAAGATCGCAACGTAAACATCCATCGCCATTCGTGCATGGTCACTTACTTGACCATGAGATCAGTCGGCAGCCAGTGCATTCGCGTAACAAAGCTATTTCCTGAAATCAGTTGAGACATATGGACACTGATCTTAAGATATCACTTATTGACTCCAACAATATCAACACTCAATATATATAGTTTTGCTGTAATCGTGTTTAAAATGTTCAAATTACATGCCCTGAGGCACGTATGTACATCTACAACCAATTTTAATAAAACATTTACACAAAATAAAACCCGATATCATGCTTTATTCCCCGTTATTAGCTGATGTGATTTTTAAAATACTTTTAGTTCGAAAATTGGTAACGAAATATCGAGAAATAAGTTGAATTTGTAAATTTTGCTTATGAAAGACTTTAAAAATGGGTTCCTTAATATTTTTATTACCTTTATTTAAAATGTTATTGAATAATTTTATTTTCTCTTATTTATTTATGTCAAACTAAAAATCCTTTCGCAGTTCAAGCGAAGCAACTCTTTGCAGGCCATAATTTCTCACACTTGTTACTAAATTAATTTACTTTTTATTAGTCAGATAAAAAACAATTCCATAAATATAAATCGTTATTGTGTTTCTTATGTTTGATTTATATTTATATTTTTATTCTTTTATTTATTTATTTTTGTTTTTCTTTAGATAATTTCACTTTGATTTTTGTATGAATGTTCATTATTTATAACATCAATTTAATTAGTTGGAAAAATGTGTCGGCAACCAAATAAGGCGATACTCATATTTCATGTCAATTTGATTGCCAACAAACACTTCAAGTTTAATCACAACACAAGCTCATTCCCTCAAATACTTACAGACCATAAAGCAACACACAAATGGTTCTCAAATACACATGTACATACGTGCAACATGGTCACAAGTGCTGTTGTTGACACTTAATACCTGATGATGGCTTTTGTGCCGGTAATGAGAATGCGCTTAGAATAAGAAAAGGAAAATATATTCCTTTTTTTTTCTGCTTAAGTTATAAATGTTCATGTCCGTAAGATGTCTATATGTCTGCACGCCTGTCTGCCGGCTTGGCCTGCAGTTTTAAAGTGTCTTCATTTAACTCAATTTGGGATTATGAGTAAAAATACAAAAAAAAAAAAAAGAAAAAAGAATCGTATGAAATGTTTTTGACAAACAGAACAAACTTTTCAATTTTTCAGGCAGCTACTTTAACAGCATTTTATTAATAACTACATAAAATGCCAGTCACACAGTGTTCACATTTCAAACCACAAAACCATTTTGTACACAAAAAGTGCCTGAGAATAAATGGTCCGTCCAAGCATCCAGTCAGTTCATCCAGACCAATGGCCATTAAATCAGTTGGCAACACCTTTGCTGCAAGACACGCACTGATAACGAAATCCTGGTACACTATTAAAAGATATGACGAAGAATGTTTATACCAGCCAGGATGACTGGATGGCTGTAACTTTCATCCCATCACCAGTGTTCTGTATATTGATGGGGAGTTGAAAAGCTTGTGCAGAATATAAGTTTTATTATTTGCCGCTTTTTTTTTGTTTTTGTTAATTTGTTACTAAAATATCTGGCAGCGAATGCCATTTGTGGTAATAAGTGTGATTATTTATATTTTAAATACAACATGTTAACATTTTGTAAAATGAGACTTTTAATGTGAATTTTATCTGGGCAGTTTTTATTTTCTTTTAATTTTCTTCCAATTTATTTATTTTCACTGTGTTGATATATTTTTGCAATCACTTCACAATGGTGACGGCATAGTGACAGAAAATAATTCGGAGTGAGACTAGTTTATTTGTACAAAATTAAAAGTAATGAATTTTAGAAAGGACTAAGACATACAACGCAATAAAGATCTAATTTGGATGAATGATCCGTAGGAACTTGAGAAGCTTCACTACAAAACTGATTGCCGAACATATTTTAGAATTTCATCGTAAATCACTGAATAGGGATGGGACAATTGTGCACCACAGGAAACGAAACAAAAGAAAAACTTTTACACTTTGCCAACCACAACTCAATTGGGGTATTCACGAAGTCATCATAAAGTCATATGTTTTAAAATAATTACACGAAAAAATATGACTGTTGTTTACGTCATAATTTAGTGTGCTATTTCAAAATATTCATTCAGCTGTGAACAAACAACACTTTTAATGTTTGATACTAAAATGCTAAAAACAAGTGAAGAAGCTAAAATAAATAAGTCTTGTAATCATTCCATTTTTAATTAAAATTATCTAATTGCGTTCTTTCACATAAAATTGTTGAAACAAATAAAATCGATATGAGCAAAATAATTTTTTGAACGGCGGCTACTTCATAAACGTTAAGAGGCTGCCAACCGTATGAGTTACGCAAATAAAACACAATCCCATGTCTATCATTATATATTGCGGGTTTTTCTCTCTTTCTTCTTATAAAAATAATTTAATATAAAGTTATACAATTTTGAAACATTTTTAAACAATTTCTTTATTTCTATATCATTTATAAGTACTGACGGCTTGTAAATATTATCGCCGGCTCGACTGAAGAGTTTCACTATACGACTCAGATTATTTATTGTTATTTATTGTTATTTTATGAGAAAACAATAAACATAGCTCGAAAAATGTTATTATTTTATGGCTTTTTTGTATGAATTTGTTTAAACTATTTTAAAATATTAAGACATTATGACAATATGACTGAATAACAGACACTAAGAATACCCCAAATATGTATAGCATTTGCAAATGTAACGAGAAAGGCCGGGTTCTTCTAGCGTTGCCAACACAAGTATACATTTTATTCGAATTCGACACTTATAAAATAATTCATGAATCATAAATTTTATTGGAAAATCGGTGTATTCCAGGTTTAATAATCCTTTATTACCAAAGAGATTGATTATGTTAAACCAGTATAGTCTTCAAATCAGATAAGAATAACACAATCAGTGGATGACTACATGGTTTTTATTACCAAATGCATTTTAATGTGGATATCATAACATGATTTCTGTTACACATCTAAACAGTGATCTAACCGTAATGCACGATGTTAATTGTGAGTCACGCCTTAACGTCAAGTTTTTTGCCCAACTTAATTTGACAATTTTTTGCTTCATTGCTTCAAACCTCAATTATGTTTCTGAGCCATTGAAAATATAGACCATCGAACAGAGGTATGCCAACGAAGGCGTGGCGAGCATTTGGCCGATATTTTATTTCACACATAATTGTCACAGATCGTTCTATCATAATAAAAAATATTAAGATAATTCTCTGAAAACTTTTTGTTTTATTTCCAATTAGCATGCTGCGTTTTGGTTGGACCACCCTTTAGATATTGACAATTTTTTGATAACTTTAAATTCAGCAATGGATTTAACGGACTAATTTTTAGCGCTAGAAGCCAAAAACCATGGCATAGACTTTGAAAATTAACTAAGAAAAATAGACTTACCAGAAGATAAGACTGTAAAGGAAATTAGTTTTTTTTTACTAAAAAAAAATTTTTAAAGAAATTTTTGATCCGTTTTCCAGAGAATATGAAACTTAGAGTTTATAAAGAATTATTTATTACAATGTGTGGAAATCTATTGAATCAACTTTTTTACATCCATGTATGTATTTATAAGCTTTCATTCTCTTGGTGACATATTTCAAATGCTTAGAAAATTGTCATCTCTTGGTTTCTGTAATACGGACTACATATCCTTATTACTTGTACTATTTTAATTTCCATCACTGTGAACATATCGCACACTACATCATAAACAGTCACAACTCAAAATTCATAAAGTTTTTAGGAAAGGCCAAAAACTATTTTTAGAAACATGATTGCAATTTTATAATTAAATTGTGGTCCACAGTAAAGAACATTATCTTTAAAGAAAGTTAACTTAATTTTTTTTTAATTTTGTGCTATTGTTATGAAAATAAAGAGATATTTTGAGTTGTGACTCTTTCATTGGAATTTTTTCAGTGAGTTGTGTGTAGTATATCAAATTATGACTTTTTAATTGCAAATAAACTAAATTCTAATAGAATTCTAATAGAATAAATTCACTCCCAGAATCGCTAAATATATTTACACTACTATCACTATTTGTACGAGAATGAGTTTCTTCACTTGAAATTTTTAGGGGTGATGTAGAATGTTTAATATTTGGGCACGTCATTTTCGACAGCTAAGTGAAAACTAAGGAATTAAATTTTGCATTAAACTTTTTGACAAATTTTAGAACTTTAAATGATGCACCACAAAATTTAACACTTTTTTTCATTAATAGCGTCACAACTCGGTTACTAATAAGCGCACTGTCGCAACTGAAAATATTACTCTTTAGTTGATTACGTACAACCGGCACAAATAACATAAAAACAGACATAACCGTATTTTTCCAGTTAAGTAAAACAGTGACGCCAACAAAATTTTTGTTGACGTTAGAGATTTGTTCTGTGACCTCGATTATGCAATAAAAACGATTCTGAAAAATTTCGAGTTGTGACTGTTTATGAGTTAGTGTGCGATATGTACATACGAGTATATTATTTATAGAAATTATTGACATAAACTGTTTAAGTTAATTTAATATCTCCTTATGAGGAGACAATGTACTCGTATGTACAATAAATGAAAAAATTTCAACTCGTAGACATCTTTTTTGTCTTCTGCTCCATTGATTGCATTATGCTTATTTTGCTTTTAAGTTTTATTTTTATACGATTTTCTCCATTTGCAGTTCGTTGTCTTATCTCTTTTACGGTGCAGTTGAACGTTGAAGTTGTTGTCAGGAATATGTTGGATTTGTTCAATATTTTTGTAGTTTAGTAGTTTTTAATGTCCTTTTTTTCGATAAAATGGATTTTGTCATTGTTGTTGGTGGTGTTTTAAAATAATTTTTTTTTAAGTAAATGAAGATTACATGAACCTGTATGTTAGCGCGTCTACCATAAACATTTCATTTATTTGAAATCTTAACAGAATGAATGACCAAAACGAGGGCAAACGTACGTATGTACTTATGTTTGTATATTTCCAGCCAATTCCAACTCTGAAGACCTTGTTACAGCAGGCCTTATTAAAGGCCTGTTATCTAACAGCAAAATAATGTTATATAAAAGGCCTCGGCTCTTCCATATAAAGGATGTGATACACATTCCCCACTTCCTTCTATGAGAAGAGCGAAAAAAAGGAGTAACATTTTTCGCTTTGTCTTTTTTGCGTAAGTACTGACAACGTGTGTGTGTGAGTATGGAGTTCGCCTGCACAATAGATCTTCTTGGTCGCGATGCTTCCTGGCCCCAATAATAATAATAATAATGGAGTGGATCGAGTAGATCCAAAAGACTGAGGCCCTCTAGAAGGCATTCGTACTCTTTCTTTTTTCCGTTGGTCTTGTATCCATACTTATGTATGTGAATAACTGCACTTTGTTGTTGTTGGACAGAAATTTACATGCATATGTAGTAGTGCATTCCTATCGCCGTTACGACATATTCGGAGTTTCTTTGTTGTTTTCAAGTTGATTTTCATGTTTTAACTTTGCAATCGTCCGCTTGTGTTTTGGTAATATTTGACAGAAGTATCATGTGACACATCGAGTGTGAAATGTCAATTTAAATTTATAGATAACATGATGAAATGTAACATGTTGCCAATATTATATTATACCAGAATGCTTTTGTTGTTATGGACTGAAATTTCTTAAGAATATATGTACATATATACTTACCTACATACATATGTAAATATTTACATATGCATTTATACAATTTCCAATTTAAATTAAACCTTTTTCAAATTAAACGATATCATTTTCAAATTAAACGAAACCTTTTTGAAAATAAACCAAACTTTATTCAAAATAAACGAAACTTTATTCAATATATACAAATATTTTTTCCAAATAAACGAAACTTTTTTCAAAGTAAACCAAACTTTTTTTAAATTAAGAAGAACTTAATTCAAATACAAGTAAACTTTTTTCAAATTGAATAAAACTTAAAAAAAAACAGTAAAAATAAGTAAAGTCGAGTAAGTCACACTTAAAATGCAGAGGTTGCCCACTCGCCTCTTTAGGAATTTGGATGATCATGTCCATAACATAGTTCGCACTAATCTGTGCGATACTTTTCTCCATTACACTTACAATGCTACGTTCAATGGTAACATCACTTCATAATGATCGGGCATGGAATTTTAACATAGACAATGTCTTCTCTATCGGGTTCAGCATAGGAGAATAGGGTTGTAAAAATTTCAAACTTCAACCACTTCATTTATGGATTCTGGCATTATCCATAATTAAAAATGAATTTTGTAACTCTGGGATGCTTACAATCTTGTCCAAGAGTTGCCGAAGAAATTCTTGGAAACGGACCGAATTCACGATCGAAAGAGAAAAAAATTTTGGCACCACAACATGTTGTGGAGAAGCAAAATCCCTGAAAATTTAAATGGTTTAATTTAATTTGAAAAATGTTTAATTGTATTTCAATAAAGTTATTCTTAATTTAAAAAAATTTTGATTTACTTTTGAAAAAGTTACGTTTATTTTGAATAAAGTTTCGGTTATTTTGAGAAAGGGTTCGGTTATTTTGAAAAAGAGTTTGTTTAATTTGAAAAAGGGTTTGTTTAATTTGAAAAAGGTTTCGTTTAATTTTAAAAAGGTTTAATTTAAACTGAAAATGATATATACATACTGTTACATTAATACAGAAAGCCTACATCATTTTATAAAATAAAATCCTCAATATACCAATCCAAAAATAACATTACTATATAAATTAATTTCAAAGATAAAAAATTAAAAAAAAGGAAAGAAGAAGATAATAATATTAATAACAATATATTCAAAATTTAATAATATTCGATTAGAATATAAAATACTCATACCCAGTATATACAACATACAACATGTACATACATATGTATGTTATGTACCTTTGCATCCTGTAACTTTTCTTATTTTCTTTTTAGTTTAAAACTTTAGAACCTAAAGCCTAGTAGCGATGCCCTAATATATAAGTTAGATTGTAATTTATAATTTCTCTCTAATTTTTTAGTATATAAAATAATATAAATACAGTGCATTACATTACCTTTCGCAAGTTCAGAGAGAGAAACATTCAAGTCACAGACACAATTATTTCTAGACGATGGAAGAAATACTTTACTACTTATAATGTACCCCTACGAACAAATTATTTTTTCAGCTTCTAAAAAAAATTAAAGCGTCCAATGTTTCATCAGATAATCTGGAACAAATTTTGTTTCCAAAATGCGAACCTTTCACAATTCACACTTGTGGATAAAATAGTTGTACGCATTTGTTAAATATAAACTCCTACTGTCTCCTCGTATAAATAAAGAATTCCGAAAATCCCGGGATGCGTATTGATGATGCCTGTGCTGACGTATAAATCAAACATAATTTTTTTGCATAGCATGGAGAAGATTTTTGGTTTAAAAGAACTGGGCCCAAATCGTCGTAAACGTGATCGAATGAATTTGATCGAAATTTTACTTTTTGAAATCGTCATTTTCGTTATCGAATAAGACGTATCGAAATTTCAGATCGTGGCATACGATAACGAGTAGTCGAACGAAAGAAAACTTTTATTTTATTATTCAGTCATATTTTTCTATTAAACATGTTAGTACATACATAAATAAATAAAAAAAATTCTACTAACATACAAAATTTTCATTAGGACAAATTAATAATCAATCGAAAAGTTGATTTTCAATAGGAGGTACCACGCCTACTTGTCCAATCCCTCCCAGTTTTTACTGATGATTTGTTTTAACTACAAAATTATTTGGACCATATTCAGAAACTTAGACTCCAACCGTTCGCAAGATATACAAAAATAAATATTTTCTTTTTATGGCCGTAGCAACGCCCAGTTGAAATTTTTGAATTTTTTTTTAGCCTATAGTTCCTTCCACATATCAGGGATACTGTGAAAACTTCAAGAAACACACATACATACATACATCCTCTATCCTCCTTCCCATAACCTAATTTCCTAGTTCCAGCACAATGCATCGCATGTGTAGGGGTCATCCCCCAAAAAAAAAACATACAAACATGTCATTTTCATATATATAAAGATTGTTACCATATGTTTTTATTCTATGACAAAGCACAGAAATCGTTTAAATTATAAAACAAATTTCTATTCGAACGCTATCGAATGCCTCGATCTCACTATTCGATACGTCATGAAATGTTATTCGATACGAAAGCTCATTCGATCACGAATACGGCGATTTGGCCCCTGAGTTCAAAAGTCTACTTTTTTTTGTAAAAAAAAAACCCAAATAGTGTACACTTTGGTATTTTGGAGAAACACTTGGTATTTAACTATTACCGGGTAACATCTTCTATTGGCCTTTGCTTCAACGTGTCTCAAAGAATCACTGAAATGTATTAAATTTTTAGTGGATTGTATTCGGATTTGTTAAATTAAATGTGTGTTAGTATTTTCAATATACATACATATTTGTAATTTTTTTTAATATTTTGTCCAATAAAGTTTCAGTTCTTTAAAAATCTGATTTGAACAAGATTTTATACATATTTGCAATTGTTCAGTTTGTTCACAAACATTTCGGTATTTATGACATTTAATGGCGCCATTAAAAATGTTGTTGCTTTTTGATGCATGTTGCATGCTGAAAATATCTTTTTTCTCCTTTTCGAAATGTTCTCTCTTTGGTTTCTTTGACGGCTTGTAGTTACATACATATATTTTTGGTTTTATTTATATTTCGGTTTTCTATACATAAGTTTACATACCAGAATCATAAATTAAATGCATTTAATGTCTATAAAAATCATAATCACCATGTTTATCACGAACTTTAATACGTATTTTGTTTAGCTATTTAATTTTTTTGGATACTCGTATGAAATTGCAAAATATATTATATCGAATACGGTTAGATTAAACACTGTTAAATTAAATAGTTACAGCATAATTGTGTTTCATTATTTTGCATGCGAACATGGTGTCACATTAATTATTGCATAAAAAAACGAAACATTGAGCGAACAGAATTACATTGCAATTTTTGCATATGAGGAAATGTTACAAATACTTCTATATTATCGTCATATACCTGGTAATTTTTCTGAAATTAAGCAACGTAGAGCAGGCATATTTACAATTCATTGAAATTAATTAATTAATTATGTTTGTTATTTAATTTACCTTCTCGCTATAAGAAGTTATTAATTTCTTTATTTTACAGAAATACGAATTTTATTGAAATTATTACATGCTATTGGAAATTATAGCATTAGATTAACAAAATAAGGCAGAACTTAAGGACCGGAGTAAAGCACTGAAAAAGAGGGCTGACATACCTGGGTATAGGGGATGAATCGCATCACCGGAGTGCCCGCTGATCCAGGAGAGGACAATCAACAGCGTGGCTCAGCAAGACGTAAAAGCGTAAGAGACCATCCAGACCAGACGTGGTGATCAATAAACCTACCGACAATGTCTTCTTTGCGCATATACTCAGCAAAGTAAGAAGTGCGCCGAGCTTAAACTAGTCAGCGGTGATGTCCACCCTGTCAGGAAGACAACGCTGTTCAATTCTAAATTTTTTTCCGGTGAAAGCGTTCACCATGCTCATCACTCATCTGTCCTAAATTTTACAGAAATCTTTCCAAATGAGCATGCAGATGGCGAAGTTTTATTGACATTCTGCAACCCATCGCATGGTAGGCAGACATCATACTGTTTACTATCTGCTCATAATTTTCACTTTTTGTGTTTCAAAGAAAATTTTCACACACTGAAACAAATCCAAGTTTCATTTGTTGCATGAAATTGTCATCTTTTACCAATTTCTGTATGTGCGGACCAATAAACACACCTGTTGATTAAAAATTGCTTTCTATTGTGCATGCGTTCATAAAATACTTTTTACCTTCTTTTAATTTTCCGCCTGTTATTCGTGGAAAAACTTGTTCAAGGGATTTGAATGTTCCTGCATTTTCTTGGATATTCATAAAACGTCAAGAACATTAATATGACAGGCAAGAACAATAGTAAAAATAAAAGTTTCGGAAGGCCATGATAACTTTTTGGACTTGTGGACTGGAACATAAAAACTACAGCATGGAATACGTATTTTCAGTGACTCGACATAATTTGCCAGTAATCATGGCCTATTTTCGATTGCAAATTCTAATAATATTTGAGCAAATCTCGTAAAAATAGTTTTCGTCTCTTGGGACATACTGAGTTTGCTGGCTTTTCATTTCAAAATATTCACTTGTGAAAATTTTAAATTGCATTACGCTTTTGGATTTATTACGTACATATGTATGTATATGTATGTCTGTGCAATTTCTTTACATACTGATCTTTAGAGTGTTTACTGCTCTTTGCTTAGCATACGGTTTTATGTTGAAATCCTTAAAATAAATACTTTAAGAGACTCTCTCATGGATACTTTCGCAGTGCATGAAGGCAAGTTAGATATGTACTCGTACGTACGTAGATGCTTCATAATACTCCATGCTACATCATGTTTGATTAATGATTTGGGTGTTTCGCGATAGCACACAAATTACCATTGTGTTGTGACGGCATATGTCAGTTGATTTCAGTTTTTTATTCAAGTCTATTTTAGAATTGAAATTCGTTTTCGAATTGCGGTCAAATATTTATTTTATAGTCGGTTGCATTTTAATGCTTGTCATGCATGATCTTGGTACTCTATTGAACGGTGTCAGTGATTCCATGCTTATCAATTATGCAATAAGGACATTGCAGCATTTTTTTTTTTAAATAAATTAACTCTAATGTGTGTGACGAAAGGAACCGGGTACCGCATGCATAACGTGCAAAGTTTAATTTTATTATGCAATATTTAGTCTGGTTATAGATTGGGGAAGTTTTCTGTGGTTTGTAATCTGGTTTTGTAGGAGAGCGAGGAAAGAAGAGCTCTGTATCCGTCTTGCTTATACGGAAAATTTACTTAAGTTCTCTTTTGTTATTTCATTTGTCATTCTTTGAGCTGTTGTTGGGTCCATGTTATTTTTTTTATATTGACGATTCAGACGGTCTGTGTCTAAATAATCCGGGATTTTTAAACGAAAATTGAGCAAAGTTGCTTCAAGAACAATTGCGCAATTAATCTAAAAGCAGACATGCTAATTCCTCACATTATGAAACATGCTATTCGTTTCGCCTAATAACATGGCCATGACTGAGGTTGTTAACACGTTTACGCTCTTCGCTCTCATTCTTTTTGATGTTGATGACTGTGTGTCATGAATCGTTTCCCAGCAGTCCGGTTACTCATTACAAACTGAAAGCCATCCGATTGTATAATATTATGTCAATAGGGAAAATAAAACGAAAATAGTTAAGCCGTTACAACTCGCATCTGATTCGGATTTGTCTTTTTCCCATCCAATTGTAAAGTTAAATGTTTATAATAAATGAAGATCAAAACAAACACAAATAAAAATTTTGCATCGCATTACCATCTGATTTGGATGGCTTTGTAATGTATCATATTGTCATTTCGTTTTAATTATGAATTTTGTTCTTTTTTCTGAAGTAATTTTTCCGTTATTCTTTCTTTTTAATTTTTATTATTATTCCAAAGTAAAATTTGTATCAAGTTCATAAGTGTTTTTAAAAGTGAAGCGTTAGCGGCATTTTTTGTGGTAATATTGTTATAAATTATTAAAAAAAATAATTAAAAAAGGTAAGTGACTGTTTTATTTTTATTTATGTGTTAATTTATATACATATGTATGTATGTTTTGTATTTTTATTTGTTGCAAAGAATAAAATGAGTGGATTTAGTAAAAGAAATTTAAGAAGACTAAAGAAAATAGAAAGTGAACGTTTGAAACAAAATTCCGAAATTACAAAATATTGAAAAAAATGAAGTTCTTAATTTAATTATGCAATAGTTAAAATTTATTCCAAGATCAATGGCATTCAGATACATCTTATTGCACTCCGAATTCACCATAATAGTTGGACCCATCCAACCTTCGCTTACAATGTATATTGTATTGGATAAATCTTACAGCCTAGGCCATCGCTGTGTAAATGTAAATAGAAATTGTATACAGACATTGGATGGGTCTTGCTTACATTGTCATTGGTCTCAAATCGAAGAGGTATATAGCAAAAATTTCACTGGGTTGCTTCTATGATCTGTACAGGTTTGCCGTTTAAAAATACTTGCGCATTTTATTATTAGCTCTCTCATAGTATTGATGATGCGTGTACGTCATTGCAGTGCCACATTTTTTAATTTCACAAAATGCGTTAAAAAAAACAATAAAATTTTTTTAAAATTAAAAACATTATAACATTGTTTACTTCTTCCATTTATACATAGTTTACACTTTAATAATATAAGTATAATAAGTAACATCATATTGATATCATTCCATAGATGAGACTGAAATTCTGACAAAATTCTATGATGACGTTCGTTATAAGAGTCCCGTCTGTTTTCGTTTTATAGATGACACTTGTCATAGGATTGATGTTAGAATTGTGATGACACGGCATCATCAATGCGAAGACACATTTACTATGAGTGTAAGCAGGAATTACTACAAAACAAACAACCATCAGGGCACACTTTGGCTGAATGAAATATTGTGTAAATAAATCGTCAATTTATAAATTGCTGGGGCATAGAAACTTTTAGTCTTTTTGCGAGAGAATTGCAGTAAACACCTTTATTATAGGCCCTCGGGCATACGAATTTTTGCACGTCTGTTCAAAATATTTTAATTCTGTTTCACTATGCAGGGAAAAAATATTAGTTGCGTTCAAGAAACGAAAAGTTTTCACAAATTTTTTCCTATAATTTATTGAATTGTGTTCGTTTACATGAAATACTGACGTGAAATATAAAGTTCAAGTAAGATTTTTTTTCTCATAAGGACGTTCAATCAAGCTTTTAATTTTTTTTTTTAGGTTTGTAAACATTAACTTTCTTCTTTTGGGGAGAAGAAAAGGATTGAAACTTGTGGGAAGATTTTTTCTAGTGCCAAAAAAAAAAACTGCTGACGTGTTAGATTGTAAAAGAGGTCTCCGTCAGCATCTGCTTACCTGCATGAGTATTCTGTGGCAAAATTGACGATAAATTGTACTAGACTAGATATCTTTCAACTCCTCATCCCAACTTGTGGCACTAATACACCCAGATATCACGAATCAAACAATATTGTCTTAAGATAAATCTGTGTGGTCGTATGTAATTGGGTGACGATGGTTGAAGTAGTGCGCCAGTTGGCTGTAAGTCCAATTCCCGTTTTTCTGATGTGCATTAGTGTGTGGCTTTGTGTCAGTTGTTGTCAGAAGGTTTCATTGGCGAGGGTCACTGAACAGTATTTCTATTTAAAGGCTGTTGACTGTTCCTTTATTTGTCCAGTTGCATTCGAACTCGAGTGAATGGTTTTCGTACTCTGGGATCTTTATTCAATATCATTATATTTGTATATTTGTAGGGTGTATTCTTATTCAGCTAATTTCCTTGATCTCTTTTAAGCTGTCAAAATATCTCAAACCATTAAACTGATGTTTCTTAAGCACACAGTTGTAATTCTCTTCAATAGTTTAGACAAGAGCAACAAATTGTAAACAAAACAAAAGCAACAAGAAACAAAGCAAAAATGAAAAACATTTTGCTTATTTACCGATAGTGCAAATATCTTTAATCATATCTACTTGCTGCAAATATACACTTGCAAACTTTCAACCGCAACAACTTGCAGCAAACAGTTGCAACTTTGGATAGCACTTAAACCAAAGTGGTAGTTGTGTTTAAACTGCAGCTAGAGAAATGGCAATAGAGAGCCTCTTAAAAGCAATTTATTAAAGTAACATACTAAAGAGTTATCTTGCAGATTCAAATGTATATACAGGCAGGCAGGCATACGTGTATACATACATATATGTACGTATTTGACCGCATTAAATGTGTTTGTTTGTTTATTTGTTTGTTTGTTTGTTGCACCATCATGCTCGTTGTATTCATACTATTTCAAACTTACATACATACACATGTTTGTGAATAAATACTTGCCTTTTATGACGTTTTTGATGATTATGCACGAAATTTATCGTGCAACATGTGCATTTATAAAATACACCAAAAACAAAAATAAAATTAAATTATTTTGACATTTGAGGTTGTTTCTGGAATCGATCGCCGTTCATATTTATGGTTAGATGGGGGTTTATATATTGTTCTATACTTGAAAGGAAGAAAAAAAATTTTGCAAGTAAAAATGCGATTTGTGTTAGTAGCTATTAAAATGTCAAAAGGCCATTAAATGACATGTTGAAGAACATATTTTTTTTAACGAACCGATATGTCACGGCCACCGGGGGTTCACCAAAGGTACCACTTACTAACTCATTGTCGTACAGAAACCAACACTGTTTGATTTCTATATTGCTGTATACTTTCCTCGAAAGGCTTGGTTGGTTGGTTTAGCAAATAATCCTGATTAGCGATGTCCACATTATCAGGGTTTTACTGTACTTCTAAATCTTTAACTAGTAGTCCTGTAAGCAGGGCTCAGTGCATTGTAACGGAACTAAGAAAATATATTTATGGGAGGAGTCTAAGGGGATTAGTGTTTGTCTACATTGTACGTGAATTTTTCACCATCACCAAGGTTTCTGCAGAAAAATTATTCCACATACGAACTGTTCGACAAAATTGTGTGAAAATACTTATTCAAATTTCAAATTCATTGCAAATTTGTGATCTACCTATATTTTTGAAATTTAAGCAAATCCGTTCCAGCGGATACAATATTTCTTGACTTCTAGACCGGAATAATTTAAAAAGGTGTAGAAAAAATCTATTAAAAGGTCAATTAAAAATTGTACAATAAAAAATACATATAATGCACTTCATATTTAACATTTAATATATAATAACGGCTACGGTGTCGTAGAAATATAATTCAATATACGGAATATTTGTAGAATCAAACCAAAACAGTTTGCTCAAGTAGAACAACAGCATAAACAAAATATGGTTGCAAAGTTAATAATGAAAACAAAAATTAAGAAATGCTAAACAATTTGAAGTTAGAGTTAATTTAGAACTTCATTATGGGATAAAATAACTAGTTCCCTTTATTTTTGGATTCTATTTATAAAAAATAATCTGCATTTATAAAGCCAATGATTTACATCTACCACACACAGTGCGTAAAACACGAAGTACGCTGAAGATGCGGGTGTAGCAGCAACCTTCGAAAACATAATGTTGTTCCGTTCTGCTAGTGTTTGTCATTGTAAAATACATTTTTTGTTTTTGAGTTGGTTTATTTCTTAGTAATTATCACAAGTAATTTTGACTGCCTGTATGTTATATATCGCTAGACTAATTAAAATTTAAAAACTTTAACAAATTGCAAAAAAATGGAATGTTTGAGATACTACTTTATAAAAATTCGCTTAAAGGTTTGGGCACATTTTAGCGAATATAAACGAATAATTTATATTTATACTCGATCAACGGCCCGGCTTCGCACGGAATCTGTTTACTAATGAGCAAACAAAATAAGTTTTGCTGTTTTTTCCCATGTATATTATTTCTAGAAAACATTTTTTGAGTTCAATAAAAATAACAATCTACTATAAGTGTGCGGGAATTTACTTATAATCGAGTGAAATTATTTATGCTTTATTTAAGTTAATAAATTAATCTTTATCAAGTAACAAATATATCTTAAATTACAATTCTCGATAGCTATCTAAACATTAAAAATAATTCTTAATATTATACATATGATTCTAATTGTGATTTTTCCCTTATAAACTATATGTGAAATTTATTATTACATACTTTATGATATTCTCATACAGTATGAAAAATATCATAAAGCATTTTATTACAAAAGTAACTCAAAAATTGAGGAGGAAAGCATATCAATATAGTACTATTTCGCTAACGATTACTTAGCTCATCAGTGGATTTTCCCAACGTCTGAATATAAACCCAAGATCTATATGTTTAAAATTAAATTAATCAAACGAGAATTGGTTGAATATTAAACATACAAACCAAAAAATCTATAAACAAAAAGATAACAATCCATGAGTTTACTTTTATAACACACACACATTTCTATTTTTAGTTTTTTATTCTCATCTACACTAGGCTTGCCATCGGCCAGCATAACTAATGTATTTTGAATCAAATGAAAAAATGAAACAAAACAAAAGAATATCAAAATTCAATAAAAAAATACAAAATACAATAAATAAAAAAAAAAATAAATATTCCCAAAATAAATTCAGTTAATATAAAATTCTTAATATTTTTACTATCAAATGTATAGTGAGTAAGACAGGAGACCGGCTTCGTTGTCATCCGTTTAGGGTCAGTCGCCATATTAAACTTAGGTTGATGATAAACTTTTTAAAATCTCCTCATCATACCCTTTCATTTGATACCCATATTGCCAAAAAAGGAAAAAGTATGTAAAAAAAAAGTGAGAGTCAAGTGGGCGTGGTTAATTTTAGGGGTATGAAAATAGATGTTGTCCGATTTTCAGACCTACCCAATATGCACACAAAATTTCATGAGTATCGGTCAAGTCGTTTCGGAGGAGTTTAACTACAAAAACCGCGAAACGAGAATTTTATATATTAGATATTAATAACACTAATTACTTAAGCTGTAGGTGTTTTTAATATATTTAATATTTATTCTGATTCAATATTTCGCTACTCCTTTGTGTAGCTTCTTCAGGAAAATTGGTTTTTGTTTTTAATGAAAACATAGTTTTTTAAAATTCACAATACAGAAAAAGGTCTTGTCAATGAAAATTCAAAATAAAAATATTAACAGCCATATTCATAAAAATATATTCTGTATTTTTCTGTATTGTGAATTATAAAATAAATAATTTTTCATTTTATTTAAAAATACCTACAGCTTAAATAATTAGTGTTGTTAATATAAAAAGAGGTAAACAAACTAGAATTATTATTATATTAGATATGGCTAATTTGAATGCTAACAATTAGTTCATTTAAAGCACAAATTGTTTTTTTAACTTGAAAAAAAAATTCTATTCTTTAATGTAACAATATATATTTAAAGCGGTGACTCTGCCGGCTTCAAATCCTATGCCAGTCATTAAAACTTTTACTATTTTCAACTTAACCTGCACTGTAAATGATTTCAAATTTGTAAATAAATCGCCTTTCCGCGAATGCGTATACTTACGTGTTAAAAGAATAACCATTTATTTTTTTTTAATGTAACAAATTTGTGTTGTTAAAATGTTCAAATATCTCACACTACAGTTCTAATGTGCAATTTATTACTCTACCACTTTGCACTCGTATAAACAAAAAACCGAACCAAACAAAAAAAAAAAATGAATCTTGTAATAATTTTGCCTTACACGTGTATTAAAAGCTTCCGAGATTTCTTCCACATTTCTAACCAATAAATAAATTTAGTTACGAGTATGAACATTTGTTCAGTTGCATAAAAAAAAAAACAATTTCAAAAGTACGACAAAGACAAGCAAAAATTAAGAGAAAAAGAAAACAAAAAAAAATTTGCAGTCATATCGTAGGAACATTGAAATATATTTGCTGGAGTGCAAAAAATTTGCAGGCATATCTTCGGAACATTGAAATGTCAGCTGGTCAGCCAGAAGTAGAGAATAACTACAACGCGTTCACTAAGAAAACAACGGCCGAAAAATAATAAAAAGATGGTAACAAATTCAATGGCCAAAAGTGGGCATTCATAAATTTGTATTTCTCACTTGGCGTGACAATTGCTACAGAAAATGAATAGCAGACAATACTTTAATGGAACGCAACATATTATGCGAAGAGTATACAAAAGTTTCTTAAATCTCAAAGTGTTTGCAGCTCATAGATGTAGCAAAAATACAAAATGGAAAAAGATGTTAAATAGAATTGTTTAAACCCTACAATAATTGAAATATTATTTTCATTAAAGAAGATTATATAGCTTTATTTTTTATCTCCCTTCGTTAAATCTACTCTTTCTATCAATTAAAATTCCTCATTAATATTCGTTCAATAATAAGTCAATTCTGACAAATATTTTAGGCATGGCACTGAATATCAATGCTTCACTAATGCCAAATCCTTTGTCTATATGTAAATGGTATAGTATTTATGCTTTGTATGTCAACTTTGATGCTCCTTAAACCAATTGATGTATTCTTTCACACTAATGAACATACTGGAGTATATATGTAATTATAATTGATTCAATTGTTGAGAAATCAGAATATCTCGATGTTCTTGCCATGGAAATCCAGTGTGCTGTTCGACTAGGTGATCACTTTTTTTTAAGCTTGAAGAGAAGAAATCAACTTTCTCATCTTCTTTATATGTTGAACATAAAATGCTTTGTATCTGTATTTGGGATATATAACTCAATATTTAATGGTTACTTTGGGAAATGAGGTGGCCTAAAGAGGTTTGCCCATTAACTGTACGGAAAGAAATTTGTGTCTTCCCACGCCACTCCAGTTAACCGAAATTAGTTTTTTTTTGCCGTTTAACACACACAATCTGCGAAGCTTCATCGCTTGTGTGCAGAAAATCTAAGGGTGTAGGCATTAACTGAAATCGCAACCTTCACATTAATAATCCAATGTTCATGCTCGAGACACCATTTCTGATGTGAATTAATGTATTAGCGAATGTACGTCACAGCATCTTCCGTCCCCCGTATTTGAGCTATCGAAATCGTCGGCAAAGTGAAATAGTAAACAAAATGACTCTTCGGTTTACAAACAAACAGTACGCGCAACAGTATCCATCACTTCACAACCTGTCCGTTATCTAAACCATCCCTTTCCAAAGAAACTAGCATTTAATTTATCAGCATTGCCGGAGTGTTATTTCCCTTGTGCGTGAAACTCAATGTTTTCAATCGGTAAAGCGTAAGGATTCAGAGAACTCTCACTAAAGCGAAGAAATTGTACAGGTAATAAAATCCCTGCTGCAGTCTATATTTTATACATTTCAAAGTAGGAATGGTAAAGTCTTCTTCCTTGCTCTCTTTTCTAAAATATTTTACTGTACGAGTACTAGATGAATGAAAAATTTTATTCTAAAGTGAGTAGGAAGGAATCGAAGAAGACCACGATGGATGGCGATGGCACGATGGATGGTAGTCTGCACGTTGACTACACAACCAAAAAACAGACCTGGGTTCAACCCCAGTTTCAGACAAAAAAATTTTTAAAATAAAAATAAACATCTCGCATTTTTCTGATGTGCATTAGTGTGTCTTTGTGTGTCAGTTGTTGTCGGAAGGTTTCAGTGGCGTAGGCATAGTCACTGGTCACTGAACAATACCGGCTTCAGCTGATAGCAATCCACAATCGCATCAGAACGCCCTCCTTCGTCGGTATTGTGTAGCACTGGCGAAGTAAAATAATAATAAAAATGGCTACTAAACCGAAGCTTCAGCACTGCTACGAGTATAAAAAAAAAAACTAAAGAACGTGCGAAAGCAGAGCTGCAAAATAATTACTATCCTATTTTATATAGTTCTCAGCACAATGCTTCGCATGTTTAGGAGTCATCTCCTGAGTGCTGATCCTAGATAAAAAAAAAAAAAAAAAAAAAAAAAAATCGGGTCGCTTTTAAACACTCTTCATGTCCCAATGATTGTCAGTCCATCCCAACAAGTTTCACATCCATTAACCGTTCAGATCTGCGACAAATCTAGCATTTCATCTAGGTTCTATTGACCTTTGGTAGCCGAACTAAATTCTCGAATTCCTACATGATCACTAGAAAATTTGTGTAAAGAAAGTTAAAAGAAAAGTTCTTCCCCAACGATTTAATTCAATTATTCAATTTGCATATGTATTCCATCAAGTGAAGATTTAAATGGGTTTTAATTCAAATACTGTTGAACCTCGTAAAACTTTGGAGGATTATTTTCTTGTAATTTTTAAATTTAATATATACACAGAAAAGTAGAAAAGTAAGTTCGACTACTATTATTTGTTGCAGAGTTTTAAGTTTTAATCTTCATTTAAGTTATTCAAGTTATTCAATTTATAGATTCTTAAATTTGTTATGAATGATGCCTTCACGTTTTAATTCAATTACATTTTTAAGCAAAAAGTTGCATCGTGTGAATGAATTGAAGAATTCTTTAACAGATGTGATTCGGTTCTATTGTTCAAAAGGACTTACAATTGCAGTTGTATTTGAAATTATAATTACAAAACTAAAAATATGTTCTTTGGTATCATTCCACTATAAGGAGAAGAGAAACAATTTCTGGCTGTGCTGCAGAGTGTGGAAAACCCTTGTAGGGTGTTTAATAAAAAATTGTAAAGCTCTATTGTTGTTGTAGCTTTTGGTTTCAAGCATATTTTTTTTTGGCGTACGAACAATTTTATGTATATTAAACACTTGAAGAAGGGCCAACCAGAAATTATAGTTTCATTGTAGAAAATAGACATCTCATTGTCGCCTTTTGGGGCGTTAAGCATGTCTAAAGTCACTGTTGTTGTTGTCGTCGTCGTTGTTGTTCTTGATTTCTTTGCTCTTTCTTTATTTTTTGTTATTTTGCGGACTTAAACTAAACAAAATCTTAAAGCACGTAATCAATTTTATTTTTTTTTTTTTGGACATTGACAACAAAAACAAAAAGTGGACACCAAAATAATAAAAAAAAAGTGTCTTGTAAAAATGTGGCCTTTCTTAGGCAGAGTCACTGCGATAAGGCAAAAGCCGTCTTCTTCTTTAAAAAAATGCAACGACAGACGTTGTTGTCTTTTCGATTTCATTTATTTTTATTTGTTTGCATTCCAAAAAAAAAATGAAAACATGTATTATTGCTAGTTTTACAAGATGTTTCCTGTCTCCAAATCGAACTGTTGTCAATATCCGGCCCTTTGCATTCTCCTTTTGTTTGCATGCCATTTGAAAGACTTTCAATATTTATTTCACAAATGCAACGTGTGTGTGCTGTAATATTTACGTGATCTGCTTTGCTGTGCTGTGTAGCAAATAAAATCTGTCAAAAGCTTTGATAGAATGTAGATCATGTGAAATATTTATTATGGGGTTTATTACATTTGGTTGATATTTTCTGACAAAAATGAATGAAAATGAAAAATGTTTATGTTGTACTTTTTTATATTGGATATATTTGCTAACTTGTCCTTTTTATTAAATTGATGGCTTGAGTTATAAATATAAAAGTGACGTAGGGAAATACGTATGTCAAAAGTTCAGATTTTAAATGTTTCATGGTGGGCTTTTGAATCTTTAAATTTTAACCACTACAAATTTTTTCTGCCGCTACTGATATACATATGTATGTATGTATATTGGTATTCTACCATAATGTTTGATATATGTGTGACCGAAAGTAAATCACACAACCTTCTGGAATATAAAAAAATTAAGCAATCAAACCAATTCTCTTTCACACATTTTGAACGTAGAGAACAAACTGCATGAAGTGATATTCAGTGCAACCAAGTTTCAACCTGGATAGATAATCACATGCTGACATACGGTAAAGATAATCGTACGTGAAGTTGACGCATGCATTTAATTCTCAATATTCGCTTATTTTATTTATTTATTTTGAAAAAAACTAAGCTGGAGGAAATTTCACATTTTTATACAAGAACTCCCAAAAAATCTTTGAGAATTAGGAAATATACAAACAAAACTAACCAAATAGCTTCTTTAAAAGTTTTCTTTTTACAAAAAAAACTTTTTATTATTTGATTTAAATATATAAACATGTGAAATTTCTTAGATTTTTTTCAAGAATTTATTTAAGAGTCACTGAAGATGTTACTGAAGCCGGTGTTCAGTATACTATAGAGAAGAAAATGCTTGAGCCCGGCCGAAGACCGCCTATGCAAAAAAACTTTTGTGTGTCAACTTAATCTTAAATGGAAACAAATGTGCAAAATTGTGCCCAAAGTTGTTCTTTGAAGACCAAGCTCCTGAGCACGGCGTCGAATTGAGGTTGATGGATTATTTTGAACACTTTCTTGAGCAGCAGTAATGTTTTCAGCCGATCTTGCAGTACGTTTTGATCAATGTTTGGGCCTATTACAGACCCACGATAAATAGTGCGTTTTGTTGGCACGTTCTTTCTGTAAAAAAGTTCACGTAACTTTCTCATCGTCACAGTAATCGATTGATTGATTGATTTTGATAAAATGTTTAACGATTAAAATACGTTGGTTTATCGAATATTTTTCCATAATAAATTTGCCACGTGTCTACTTCTCGACTGCCAAATATGAACTGTCAAGACTAATGTTTACCAAAATGTCGGGCAAAACAAAGTAGTATATCTTCCCGGCGGAAACCCTGTATTAGAAATAAGATCATGGCAATTTCAAACATTATTTTTCATGATTAGATACGTTTTGTGTTTTTACATTATTGCATGTCACAAGATTTAACGTACATATATCTCTGAGTATTGTGCATGAAACCTTAATATTTAATATTTATCGATTAATGGACATTGTAAAATATGGTAAAACTCCTGTAACTTGACCCGCACCCGTTTCCCATTATAAACATGATTATAAAAGTATTTGCGCTATTCACCATGCTGACCCATATTTCGAACAACAATTTTTCTTTTTTTTTGTTTGGTAATTACCATTTCACATTTTTGTGGCATTTGGGAAAAAAAAAAACAAAAATAAAACTAATAATAATAATTTCGCTTAAAATATTCAACTGCGGTAATAAAGTTCGCATACGTAACCTGAAACAAACAAAGGCAAGTAAAAAATTAAGAGTTTGAAAAAATAATGTTATCAGTGAAATAGATCTGATTTTGCATTAATGTAGTTTAACATCAAAGACTACTTAAACCGCCACTGCAATCGAAACTCACCAGAACACGATAACTGATTGCAGTTTGAGGTACCTATAAGTACTTCTTATATCTCGGACAATGTAAAAGACTTGTAGACAAAAAACAAATGAAAATGAAATAAGTTACAAAAACCAGTTAGTTTTATTAAATCTAAAGTCATCTAATCTTTTACAATTGTTGTATTTTAGGCAATGTTTACACAAAACACTTGACGCTATTGTTACGCTGAACGTGATTATATCCTGTAAAGTCTTGTAGTCTGTCCACATTTATAAAATGATGCATTACACTGGAAAACAACATGTCTGTTGCATGAGATATTTTACATGAATCTGAATAGTTTTTCCACGCTGATTTCAAAATTATATGCCGTTTTCATGTAGCAGCTCTAGTTTTGGAGTTATGAAGTGACAGGATTTTTTATTGAAAATGCACATAGTTTAAGTTTAAAAAATTTATTAAATATATTTATTCTGAATAAAATTTAATTTTTTTGGATTTTCTAGAGTGAGATGTTATATGAGTACTATTTTGAATGCTCCAACAATAATCAGCCATCATATGTTCATTCCAGTGCCCCTGATACCTCTCCTCCATAGTGCGAATATCCTGATGAAAGCGCTCTCCTTGTTCCTCGCTTACGTCACCGAGATTTTCTGGAAAATAGTCTAGATGGCTGTGAAAGTAGTAAAGCTTAATACTCATGTTGCATCCAAGCCGCAGGAAGTGTATCAGCAACTGTTCAACGTGCTGAATGTAGCCGTCACATTTACTATTGCTCAAAAAATTCCTCACTACCCAAACAAACTCTTCCCATGCACATTTCTCGACAGCTGTCTTATGGTTGATGAAAATTTAGAAAGTCCAAGGTCCCTGATCAAGTCATTTAGATCATCTTGATTTAGTGGTCGGCGACACTGTCGCTACCACTGTCGTCGTTTTCGGTTTTTCCGCTGCTCTGGTCTGCATTTTGCGAAGATGTACATGGGTGCTGTGGTGTTGATGTGTCACTAATACTCAAGACTGGTCTTATGGCAGATTTTAAGTTTGAATATATCCACTTAGAGCAATTTGTATGATTTATTCCTATGATTTTCGTTACACAGAAATAACAGTTGTCATGATGGTTGGATGGTTCACGCCAAATCATAGAAGCTTTATACTTAAAAGTGGGTCTTTTTTTGTTTGCCCACAGTCGCAAAGATGCAACACATGTTTTACATACCAAAGTTGGTATCTAAGGTTTAGCGTTTGACGGCAACGGAAACCCAAAGTACTCCAAGTATGCCTTTTTCACAAATTCCGAAACATTTAAACGAAATTTTTGGAAAATATATTCTCCACAAATAACACAAAAACAATCAGGATTATTTAAACACGTCCTTCTTGAGGAAGACATACTGAAATTTATAAATGAACTAGTTAAGTTACACCGCTATTGATAGAAACTATCGACTACTTATGTAAATTTAAGACGGTACCTGAATCTGACTAACTAGAGCTGCTACAAAAAATCTGAGTAGATTTGAAATCAGCGCACCCAAATTAGTAAACAACAGTAGAAAAACTTTATGCAACAAAAAATAAGTTTTATTTTGTTTTTCTGTGTTATGTTATTGACCGCATATTAGTTAACATTAAAGTTATTTAGAACTAAAATTGCCTTCAGGCTTCTCTTCAGTGAACGAATAAATCTTTCGCCTTTTACTAAAGATTTCCGTGGAGAGGAGCGCTGTAATGAGTCTCTACCAAAATTGCCATTCTTACGAAACATATTTTTCTTTAGATCAACTGTGAACTAAAAAGTCAAAATGCATGAAAACTTTATTTGGCTGCGCAGAGAACTTTTTTCCATTGGATGCCGATCACACAAAATTAGATAGAACATCTCAGCGATGGCAGCTGGTTTTGTTAAAATTTGCATGTTCTTAATTTATTCGCCGTGTCCGTGAGGAACACGTGCCAGAAACACATTGTTTTGAAAATTATTAGTCGCTTTCACTCTTGTTTGCACACCAGTATCAACATTTGTTTTGTAAGTGTACAACGAATTGATCTACAAAGCGTTAGAGTTTAATTTTAGCTAAATTGTAAGCAAATACAATTGCCGAATTCACAAGATAGCTGTATCATCGGTATTAGCTGATTGTGTCAGCAACAACTCAACTTTTAACATCTTTCTGTAAAAAGGCTGTAGAAAAAAAATATAATAAGAGTACGCGTGAAAAATTGTTATCACAAGCGGTCCATAAATTAAAAGTTGGAGGGTAGTGCTAAAATTTATATGGAATATTTTGAAAGATTTCTATAAAAATTTTTTTAACTCAACAAAATATTACCTTTTATTTTGTTCAAATTACTGTGTAATGAAACATGAAAAGTTATATAATATCTTCCATTTCCCTCTTTATATATTCATCTATAATTGGGCCGATTAAAGAGTTACAAGTTTTCTAAAGTTTTTACAGTGCAACAAGTAATTGTTCGTTATTTGCGTACAAATAATCATTTGTTTGAATTTTACGTTTCTTTGTTGGTATTGCATGTTTGAAGAACAGGAAAAAATTATACTTTTGCAACGCATTAAATACCAGACAACATTACACTGTTCATTCAATACAACAGAAAAAAAAAAGGCAAGGCTATAAGGGTATCTCTAAAGCAGATCAAAACAAAAATTAAACGCGTGCCAAATATTGTATTCGTGTTTCTATTCGTACCACAAGGTTTTCTCTTAATACTTTCAGCAGAGATAGCAGCGTGAGAAGATGTTATTTAATGATATTTTTGTTACACTGCCGTTTTCTTAGCACCAAGTACATTCATTCCCGTACAACTATACGGATAATGCTAACAAGTCGAACCATTCGCTACTAGTGATAGTGCCGATCTGAAAATCCATGTCAAGGTCACGATATGTACTCTCGCAATGATATCAACACAATATTCGTTGATTGAATCGGCGCCAAAATTGCAGCAAAATTGAATAGTGACCTCAGAAAAATATCGCTATGGAGTTGCAGAGTGAACAGGGTCGCTTTAAACTATAAAAAAACGCAATGCTGCATGCTTAGATGCCGACGCATACCCATCACCTGCTTCACCTGGAATTATGCGTGCAATAAATATTGCTGAATAGGAAACTCTTGAAGTTCTTGGCATGAGGATTCAATATGATTGAGCACATTTTTCAGGCACTTGAGGCCTAGGTTTTTATAAGCCGGTGCAAGACTTACTTCACCCCATCTTATCTTCTTAATATTTATAATATATATATATTTATATATTTATAATCGTTACTATAATGGGATGTGCTCTATTGAAATCAGGGAATTAGTTCCCGAAACGCGCTTATTACGGCGCGCAACGCATTCATCATCGAGGAAGCATCCATTTGTGGTTGATTTAGCAACGAATCGCATGTATTACAGACAAAAAACTATTTTTCGGCCGAACAGCGCGTATATGGAATAAACTCCCTGCAATGGTCGTTCCTGTCACTTTGTGCTGGTCTATGATAAAAAAAAGTCAAACTATAAACTTTCTTCTTACAATTGATACGTGCTTTTATATAAAAACTCAGGCATTTTAAATGTCTCTGAACAATGTATGTGGCGTTCTGGGCAAAGATATAGTGTGGAGACACAGATCTAGAAGAGATTACAAGGACTTTAAACTTAAAATTCTGCAGTTGCGTGGTTTAGTTTCTCATTAATGCCAATCTATTAATTATATATACAAATTTTTGGATGAAAAGCTTTGAAATGCTTGATCTGTTCTCCTGTTGTCTGAGAGTAGGGATCCCGGAACAAAAACTTTTCTGGCAAAGTACCGAGTTAAAAGAATAATAATCATACTCTTCACAACTTCTACTATGGCTTTTTAACTAATTGCTTAAAATCTTTAAAAACGTTGTTCTTGTATTGAAAGGGTTTGCGGGTGGCGATGGTCGAAGTAGTCTGCACGTTGACTACAAAACGAAACATTATCCTGGCTTCAACCCCTGGTTCAGACTCGTAAAAACATCTCGCATTTTTCTGTTGTGAATTTGTGTGTGTACTTTATGTCAGTTGTTGTCGGCAGGTTTCAGTGGCAAAGGCATAGTCACTGGTCACTGGAACAGTAACGGTTTCAGCTGTATCCAATCCACAGGTACATCAGAACACCCTCCTTTATCGATATTGTGTAGCACCGGCGAAGTAAAATAATTATTAAAAATGGCTACTAAAAACGAAGCTTCAAAAATTCAATACGTCTCCTTGACATCAGAGATGCTACAACGCTGCTATAAAAACAAATAACGTGCTTTAAGCAGTGTTGTAAGACAGTGAAGCTTCACCTTGTGTCATTTCTCCTATTATCCCTTTCCTCTAGTTCCAGCACAATGCACCCCATATGTAGGGATCATCTCCTGAATGCATGCCGATGTAGGAGGAGAATGGCGATGTAGGAGGCAAGTACTTACCAACTACAGTAAGTAGTTATCTTGGAGGGCATTAGCTGAAAAATACCTGTAATGACTAATTAAACTCGACATACGAATAAATAAATAATTTAAAAGTCAAAAAGTTACATCACTTTTTTTTGAAAATCCAGCACGAACTGATACATTTTGCGTACTTTTTCATACAGAAAAATTATTTCATATATGTAACTTTGTTTGACATTTGACATTTGTTTAGAAACAACAACAAAATACAATGTTGTTTTTGCAAAAGTTGTAGTTGTAATAATATCAGTAATGTCACTTATGACGTGGGAAAATTCAAATCAAATGTCCATTCACACTACTCCCTCTATCCTCCTTCCCATAACCTGATTTCCTAGTTCCAGCACAATGCATCGCATGTGTAGGGGTCATCCCCTGAGTGCTGGTCCAAGATAGAAAAAAAAAATATCGTACTCCTATCAATTATGGTAATGTAAAGATATGAAGAATATCTGAATAGCTTTTCCGAATTTTTCTATCAGTAGTATCCATTCGGCAGTTTTGCGAGTACAGCAATTATTTATATAAAAAAAATTTCAATAATTTGCAATAATGACAAGGCAAATCTAACTAACACATGTTCCGTAACAAATCTATTTGTCAAGCGACAAAAGTTCAATTGTTTATACGAAATTGTTCATGTCCTCAAAGATATGACAGCATCGTTTATATATTCTTGGTTTAATGGTCTTTCACTGACCAGCTAATAACTTACGTAGATTTCTGATTTCACATTTGGTTCCATGTTTCGGAATGTTGATGTTTAATACGACCACTTCCATTGGCGTTCCTTAAAGCAACTGGTATAACAGTACAAAACATATAACGGTCCGATATCAATAATGCTCACTGCACTAATCACGAGTGTTGCAAACCACTTCAGCTGCAAACTTCCATTGCTTGTATCATTGTCTAACATGTTCAAGCGTTATTCACTATTTATATGATCAACTTCAGCGATCAAACACGATATTGAGAAAAACTAAGAATTTAAAACCACAAATACTAAACACCATTATCACTATCAGCAGCCAGATTAGAAGCAACATTATCATCTTTACCCCCCTGGCACTTGGGTAACCAAACGAAAAGTGTTCCTCCCTCCAAGCCGCGCTTCACTACTCCACAAATTCCTACCGGCAAAAACAAACAAAACGCATGTAATCACATTTCTCTGCAAGCGAAATAGTCGTGTACGTGTGTAGAAATAATACGGAATTGAATTGGACAGTACATATAACAGCCATCCCATCTAGATGTATAACAAAGATAACATTTAAATGCTGTTCAAATTGAAATTGTACGAACTATTTGGCATGGATGAGGGTGATTGTGCTAAAAAGAAATGGTTATGCTCAGTTTAGCTGCAGACTAGATGTTTTAGAAGCAACAACAACAACAGCGACGCAAAAAACTACTTTAATTCCAAGCCAACCCATCCATTAGCAAAAGGCCACTATTATTAACAAACAAAAATTCAACAACAGTGGTTACAAAGTAGAAAATGTAAATGGATTTCTTTTAATAAAAAAATAAATAAAACGATTATTTCCTTATTGAGTATCGACTTGGGCTTTTAGACGAACTGAAGACCGTTGTACGTGTCGTTGCAGTGACGAAGACAATTGATTTTGATATAGAATCACTTCTTTGTTTCGATTAACCAGAACTTTTATGCGATTCTTGGTTGAAACTTATATTTTTTGCAAAATTAATTAAATCCATTTTAACCACTGCATTACAGCAATTTAAAAACAAAATCGCTTCAATGTTGATCCATGATGGAAAACATATCGAGAATCGAAACAGTGCCCTCTTCTTTCGCTAGTTAGTCTATAAAACGTAAACGAATAAATAAAATAGTTGTATTTTTTTTTTTAAATATATTTATTAAGCTTGAGGTCTTTTTTTATTTTATAATAAAATATATAAATATAATATAACATAAAATAATACCTCAAGCTTAATAAATATATTTCAAAAAATATAATAAAAAAAGTCAATTAATAATATAATTAAAATAGATGTCTTTTAGCTCAATTATTAATGCGCCAACAAAGCAGCAAAGACACTGCAACACTGTTTTCTCATTCTCAAAAAACCCACAACCACAGAGTTATATATTAATTAATCTCTCTATGTTCTTATCACTATCCCTCCAGTCTTTTTGCTACGCTATTTCTGTGCAATGCATTGTAGATAGGAAAGATCCCCTCAGCACTGTGCCTGGTTTCTGTAACGTATATGATAAAATTTGAGGATATTTGAAAGAAAGAGTGTACTTTAGCAAACCAAGAACCATACTCCAACTAAAACCAACATTCGAAATGAAATCATGGCCATAAAAAGATCACGTATGTGCGAACCAGAAAATGGACATCACTTGCAGGATATCATTTTTCAAAGCTAATTGCAAAAAAATTCCCCAATAATATACTGTATTTAAAAAAAATAAAATTATAATAATCGCATAAATAAAAAAGTTATAAACCATTTAAACCATATAGCTCATTCTGCGACACCCTATATTTATCCCTATACTGAATTACCTCTAACCCTTGTTTAAAATCTCCATTAATTTTGTACCTGTTTTCTAAAATATCCCATTTTCGGTAATTTAATCATCAAAAATCTAATCATGCTGATATTAAGAAGTTTTACATTTGGAAAATTATTTCATTTTGTAAACTAGAAGGCTTTAAAAATGTTTTACAATTCCATTCGTCATCGGAGATTTTGTACACGCTGAAATGTCTTCCCCGAGTAATTACTAGAGTATTGAAAAACCGGAATCGAAACCGGATTACTGAAATTTATTTTTTCAAATAAAATCAAAATAAAATAAAATTTATTTTTGATTTGAATTTGTAAAAAAAAACCATAAATATTTAAAAACCGGTTAACCGGATTCACTGCAGAAAATGATATTCGAAACAAGCTATTATCGAATAGGATGGAGATGGCACGATGGATGGTAGTCTGCACGTTGACTACGAATCCAAAAACAGACCTAGGTTCAACACCAGTTTCAGACTAAAATTTTAAAATAAAAATAAACATCTCGCATTTTTCTGTATTTGTGTGTCAGTTGTTGTCGGAAGGTTTCAGTGGCGAAGGCATAGTCACTGGTCACTGAACAATACCGGCTTCAGCTGTTAGCAATCCACAATCACATCAGAACGCCCTCCTTCGTCGGTATTGTGTAGCACTGGCGAAGTAAAATAATAATAAAAATGGCTACTAAACCGAAGCTTCAGCACTGCTACGAGTATAAAAAAAAACTAAAGAACGTGCGAAAGCAGAGCTGCAAAATAATTAATTAAGCTTCACCTCCTGTCGTTTCTGCTACTATCCCTTTCCTATAGTTCCAGCACAATGCTTCGCATGTGTAGGAGTCATCTCCTGAGTGCTGGTCCCATATAAAAAAAAAATCTATTTATCGAATGATTCGAAAAGTGGTAGACTTGGTTAAATCCAAATTGAGTTGAGATGAGTGAACTGTTTTCGTTCAATGCCTTCGGTAAATAGGTCTGTTGAATTAAAAAAAAAAGAACGCAATTTCTTGACGCTGTTTATCGTTTTTTTTTAATTTTAATTCTATTGAAAATGAAAAATTTTTGCATATCTCGATTAAAAAACTTTCAGCTGCCAGTTAACGAGATTTTACTGTATTTTAATTGTTAAGAAGCCACTGTTATCCTCATATTTAAATTATTTTGTAACGTTAGGTATGCTGCAACGACAGCATTTAAATACAACATTTTAAGTCATTTCTTTTCACAGATATTTGATCCACACGATATTTGTTAATATTTTTGTATTTTATTCTAGTCAGAAAATAAATAAAACAATAACAAGAAAGATTTTATTGTCAGTTTAACCATTTCTTATAAATAAATTAAAAAAAAAATTAAAATAATAAATAGATACTGGTTAAATATTGGATTTTTTTTTTATTCATTTCTCTCTGGATGGCACTAGAGCTTAACATGCAGAGTGTCTCTTTTAGCAGAAATTATTGTTAAAAGGTTTTTTTGCAAACAAATGCACACATTAAGGCTTTTAAAATAGTTCTGTTGCAATGCACGTACCTTTTACGATTTTAAAGTTTCGATAAGATAAAAATCCATAAAAGTTGCATAAACAAATAAAAATGTTGAGATTAAAGCGACACGTGTTTTTAGTATTCGAGTTCGACAAGGTGAGCAGCAGCATTAAACGGATTTGACAGTTTTAAAGCATCTTGAGATAAACGATCTAAAATATCTGCCATGATTTTTACATGCCAAACACATAGGTTTCTATAAGTTTTTTGGCAGAGTCGTTAATAAAATAAAAAACAAAAATTCTATTTCTTGAATAGAAATTCTTAAAAATTTGTTTCTTTGTTTTGTTCTTTTGTATTGAAAACCAATTTCCCCAGTTTCAAGCAAAGTTTAACGAGCATCAGTTTTACTCTTTATTTCACAGAATAATTGATATTTTCACTGCCGTATTCATAACAGTTTTATGGATTTATAGAAGGTATAATGATTGAATTTGGTATTGAAATTTTACTAACAAATCTTTGATATAAACAATAGAAAATGTCTAAGAATACGGCAGTTAATGTTTGAAACAAATTAATATTTCCTCTGTGGATTTAAAGGTTTGCTATAACGGTGACGGAAAGATAGAATTAATCGAAAGAAGATTTAAATTTTAATATACGAGTATCTATGGTTTTCCGCCAGTAGATGGTTTGATTAATTAATTCATTATTGTCAAACGAAATAGAATTTCAAGTTTAACATTTCAGGTTACATTTCTGGATTTTGTCACACGTTCGCAATATTATAGTGATTTAAAAATTAGTGAAATATCTTAAGAAATACGTGATATAGTCTTTTCCATGTCTAAGACTCAGTTACTGCCAAAGTGGATGAAATGTGGTGAAAAAAATTCATTGATCGAATTACCATCAGGGAAATATTTTTGAATGCAGATGAAAATTAGTTAACGCTTTAACAAACAAACAAACTAAATCCTGGCTAAAGGACGCAGAACTGCAGAACATGAGATTTCAAACTTTGGTTTGAAGGTAAACAAGGTTTTATTGTATTGGTGGGGTTGGTGTGGAATCGAAATAACTTTTATTTCAGCTTGACTTGTCGTATGGCTCAACTATTGGTGAACGGAGGACTCATATATGTTTCTATATTTCAGGACCATTCCGATTATATTACTAGTGAGTGTGATAACGTGGCATTGGAAGATAGAAACTCATGTTTTAGGAATGGGTATGAAGAGAAAGTACGTCTGCTCCTATGCCAATACAATACTTGTTGCAATGGGCACCGAAGGTACTTCGGTTTCCATACCTTAACTAACATATCGAGCCTTTGGTGCAATAGCGTAGTAATTCAAAAAATCGTGAACTGAGAAAAATGCATTTGAAGTTTTGAGCCATCTTTTTGATAGTATTTTCGTTTACTAAAGTTATTTTTTTACAACTTTTTAAATAAAAAGACATGTTTTGTAATGTTTTCTGTTTGTAAATTTCTTGTCATAAAGGAAATATTTCATTATTGTAAATAAATATTAATTATATTATTAATTGACTTTTTTTTATTATATTTTTTGAAATATATTTATTAAGTTTGAGGTCTTTTTTTATTTTATTTGGTTTTATTATTCGATATTTCGTTAACAGCTTGTTAACATCATCATTAATAATTATTTCTGATAATAAGGCTCGATATGTATATGAACTGTCAGTGGTAAAGCTTCCTCACATAAAGTTTTCTCTTCAATTGTCAAAGACAATAAAAATTGCAGAATATCTACCCTCGATTGGAAGAAGACTTTTTGAGTTGTTAGGCAACAAACGATTTTTAGATATTTTCGATCAAATCACCCCATTTTATTCTAATTGGCGGCAAACGACGTCTCTCTCTAAAAGCTTATTAGATTTTTAACTTATCGGCGTAGTGGCTTCAAATTAATTTGAAAAGAACAAGTTTTCAAAAATTTTAAAAATATTTCGAAACTTACAGAATCGAATCGGTTCATTCAGGTATGTGATGAAAATCGTTTTCGGCGTTAAAACATTTTGAAATCCACAAATAGTGTGATGAATTTGTATATGACGATTTCATATGCCATCTTGTTTCATTGAAAAAAAGACGTTTTTAACATGTGACGATAATGCCAGTTTAAATTCCTTTTCAAATCGTTTAATTTTACTTGAACAAAATGTAAGGAAATATACAAAAGAAGTAAAAAAATATATGAAAAATGATTATGAATACGTCCTTATTTAAACGAAAATATTGAACAAATCTATTTAAATAAATACTAGTTAATATAGAAGTGAAATTTAAAAATTTAAATACCCACAATTCATCTGGCAAATTTAAGGGATCCAATTTATCTCTTAAACGTTTTCTTACAATATTTTCGCTATTCATCCTATTATTTTCTTCCAAGAGAATTAGCGAAACCGCAGCAAAAAAGGCAATTTATAAATAAAAGTTATAAAATATATTGATACACATTTTATTTTGTTATTTTGTTTAAATAGTTTACGAACATCACTCACATACACATACATATGTTTACATATTTTACAGTTGTATTATTAGATTTTATACAGTTGTATTTAGAGAAGATATGTGGAAACGAAACAAATATGGATTATGAAATCGATCGAAATTCATCACACTATTGTCGATTTCAATAGACGATTTACTTTTCAAATCGATCGATTTCCATCACATACCTGATTATCTCACAACATCTAACTGAGCTCAAGAAGTTTCGAGTGCGCTACATTCCAATCTATTGCACATTTTTAAGTTATGAGATGGTTACATACTCGTAAATACACGAGTCTATACGTACATTAATTTTTAAAATATATTTTTATCATCTGCATTTTAATTATATTAAATACATTTTTGTTTTTAAGTACTAAAATCTAATAAAAGTTAACTATAAAAATATTCACCTTTATGCCAGTTGTCTACGTCGAAGAAAAGCTTACGTCTGTTATATGAGCGGCTGCGACATTTGGCATTTGCGAAAATTTATTACTGATATCAGTGATTATCTCTTAGACGATCTTCGCGTTTTAAGCATTAATATGTATAAAATAATTTCATTAAATTTCGTAAATCTTTCGAATACAAAAACAGTACCAAATTCAATCTCAGCAATTTAGCGAAAAATGAACAGACAATGCCTGTCATATTTAGAAACATTTGCAAATTGATTGCATGCCACACGCTTGCCTTCAGTTGTTTGTTTGTATGCATATGCCTGTAAGAAGTGTGTAACGTTTGTACCACGTTGAAAATAAATAAGAAAAATTTCAAATATGTAATGTCAAGAAGTCTATTGTATTTAAGAAACCTATATTTTAATATTTCAATGATCATGATCATTATTTGCATTCACATTTATCCAAATGATTTAAAAGTCCACATTTAATACGAGTCCAAGCACCAATCGACCTGATTGCTTCATACGACTACGACAATAACATTGCAACTACAATATGTAGCTGCAACGGTTTTTTTTTTTAAGTTGCAGAACTACACATGAGTTTTGTAAATGTGTAGCCTTTGGACGACAACAACTGTGCCTGAGCATGTCCAAATTTATTGAAACCCATGTGATAAATAACAATTTGCGTTTTATGAGTCCAGTTTAAAATAAATTTGTGTGTTGAAAATAAATTTTCACCAAAACCACCTCGTGAATGAGCACATTAAATATAAAATAGGACTTTGTGTACTATTTTGGCTGTAGTGGTGATATTTTTCCACCATTTAGTTATGAGAGATGTAACTCCAACGAAATATTGGAATTTTAATATTATTTTAATTTTAATTTTAATTTTAAATTTATTACAATAATTTTTTAATGAATGAAATTAAATTTAAATTAAATTAATTTAAAATTCCTATAAATTTCTGTAAAAAAATTTATGAAAATAAATTTGCAGAATTTTGGGTCGGTTGTGATCAATGGATGGCGCGCATAAAATTTTCTATACAAGTGCTAAAATTTTGACAGATTGCTTGAAACAGATGATAATTACATGCGCTAATAAAGCAGCGGGGACTCACTTCGCCCTGCAAGCAACTTTATTTTCAACTGATGCTGACATTCATTTGAAAAACTAACTACACCTTAATACGGATTTGCATTAAAAATGTTTCTTTTTTTATGTTAAACGAGGTCTATTCAAAAGCAAATGTGAATTTAAAATTTTTCAGAAAAGTATTTATTTATTCATCAATATCCATTTTGTTCCCTTCAAATTAATCCCCCTCAGATATAATTCAGTTATCCCAACGCTTCTTCCAATCCTCGAAGCATTTTTGAAATGCGCTTTTCGGTATGGCCATCAGTTCGTTCTTCGATTTTGACTTTATCTCATCAATTGTGGCAAAACGCTTTCCTTTCATTAGTCTCTTTTTAGTTTTCGGAATACGAAAAAGTCGCAGGAAGCCAAATCTGACGAATAAGGAGGTTGAGGAATGATCAGAGTGTTATTTTTGGTCAAAAACTCACGAACAAGCATTGATGTGTGAGGTGGTGCATTATCGTGACGCAGAATCCTTGTTTTTTTCCACAATTTCAATCGTTTGAGCCGTATTGCTTCACGCAAACGTTACATAAATTCCTTGTAGTATTCCTTGTTAACCGTACGACCTGTTGGCAAGAACTCATGATGCACCACGCCATTGTAATAGAAGAAAACAAAATTCAGCTTTTCTTTTGAACAAACCTCGTAGTTGTAAAAAGTCACATAGAATTTTTATTCGTTTGGTTGGTTTTTTTGGTACTGTATATAAAATTGTGATATCGCGGTAGCTGATAGTCCCACTGAGGTGTACTCTTAAGATTGAAACTTTAAGTGTAAAGTTGTTCTCAATGTATTTTAATATTTAATTTCAAAGATTTCATCGGCTGCCCTTTGCAATAACTCACACGATTAACACAAGCTTGCAACATTTTTTCCTGTGTACGATAAACAGTAGTTTATCGTTTCTAAGAGCGATAAACAATGTGTAAAACTCACGTCATATTATATATTGCTCATGTGAGTGTGACGGAGGGGTATATTCAACGTTTCCACCTACGAAAGCTGAACTTACTGCAACAACCAAATTTCCTGTCGTATATTTTCATTTATTTCTACTGCGAAATACACATATATTCCAAGAAACAAAATAATCTAGCAGCAAGCGTTCCATTTCTCCAGGCGCTTTGCGGTATAAAATTTCGTTTGTTCAAGTTAATATCAAAAAACATAAAGCTCTTAAGACACCAAATTTTTTTGCAATTTTAAAATGTTTGAAAAGAGCGCAAATGTATTGTAATGAGAAAATTAATCATGTATTATGGACCGCACCGGGGCAGGTATGGTATCTCCATGTAACTTCAATACCAGCTAGTCTCTGGACCTTAGGCAATCTGTTGAGATTGTAACCCTTTTTAAGCGCTTCCAACCATATAATGCAACTATAAGATTATATCAGTCCAATGACTATTTTTACCGGTTATTGTCAAGTCAGTTAATTCACTTTTACTTTGCTTAAGCCCGCATGTCTCTACATTTATTTTCCATTAATTAATCTAAAATTGATTGGAAGGGACAGCAAAGCCGGAAAGAAACAAATTCAATATAATGTTTACATTTTTTAAGTGTTGCCTCCTTATTTTCATTAAAAAAGAAACTAAGCTCAAAATCGCGGATATTGTGCATAAATCGTCAAGCAGTCAACATATAAACGATTTTAAGTTCGTTAGATCTTCAGATTCTTTTCGTTTCGGCTCGTATCGGAAACTATCATCACTTAGGTCTACAAAACACATTAAAAAAGTGATGATTTCAAAGAAATACATTTTGAAAGTCAACATCATAAATTACAATTAAAATATATTTTCTTAGTTATTGAATAAATTTACAAAAAAATTATTTGTAAACCTTTCGTATGTAAAAAAATTCAATTTGAAATCTTTATGCAATAACGTCCTTTTACACCGAGCTAAAAAGTATAGTTTTATAATTTATTATTGGTTATTAGTGCATTTTAATCATAAATGTGTCTAAAGTTTAGTTTTTGAGAAAAAGGATGTATGGGAGGTTGTCATGTCCTTGCTTCTTATGAAACAAGATTTACAGCAGAGTTAGAATTTTTGTCACATTCTTAAAATAACTAAAGCTAAAATAAATATTTTTAGATTCCAGATTAATGTGAGGTAGGCATGCCCTTGCAGCATTTTTTTTCTCAAAATACACATTTTACTTACTTTAGACATTATGTGCATGTACATATGTGGCAGTGGGATTCGGGAACTCTTGGGCTCAATGTCGGGTTTAGAAGATGTGTTGCGGAGGAGGAGAATGTCACATACCTCTTCTGTGAGTGCCTTAGTCTAGTCAGATCGAGGTTGAGATTGAACAGCACGGTATGGCTGTAGTATTATCTTGTTTATTTATACGAGACTGGTGTTAAAAAACGCCACCTACCGTGCTACTTGAGTCGACCCATTCCAGTCGACTGCCCTCTAACCTAACCTTATAGAGGCGGTAAAGGTTCTATTATTTTGCTGAAGGCAGCAGCAATGGCCATGACAAGAATAATTTTGATTTTCATACTCAGAGGCTCATTTCACCTGAATTTTGAACTTCACTTACAAGAGTATCATTGCCAAAAACATCTAATAATCAATACAGTGAACATACTACAGCTGAAGCTTTCTAAATCATTTTCTATAACTTGCATTTGGCATACTTCTCCTGCTAAAAAATCTCTCACACTGCACGTTCAATTGTACATGTTGTGCTCAATGATTTTGACACTTTTATTAGGCCAATATTAACTTTTGTTATGTTTCAACGGCATTTCTCTCTACTCTTTTACCACTGTTGTTGTTACCGTTGTACTTGTGTTCGCAACTTGTTGTAGTTGCTTTTTTATTGTTATTGTTGTTGTATTAATCCTGCCTTAAGAGGCCAGTTGATTAGTTAAGAAATAGTGCTGGCGGGTTCCTTTGTATGGAAAGAAAAAAAAATTTACGAAATTTACGAATCATTTACAAGCGAAAATTTATAAAAACTAGACAACAGAAAAAAATATAAAAGTAAATTCAGTATTTAATAAATTGGAACATTTAACAACAATTTGCATCAATAAAATAATATTGTATTTTGTTCACAGAATTGTTGTACTTTTCTCATTATTTATAGCAAATTTAAGTGTAAATTTTGTAGCTGCAAATGTTGTTGCAGCAGATACGATTTCAAATGGGAGTAGTAAAATATGCGCAACCGTTAGATACAATAAAACAGAAGAATTGAATTATATTTTCATTAACAAACTGACTATAATGATCATAAATATTCTGATAATGATCATCATTTTTAACTGATTAAAAACTTGATGTCATAAATATTTCGTATGGTTTTCTTTAGTCTTCGGGGAGTAATAAAAAATAATTTCCTTCTTTTAATAAATAATAATTTTAGCCTTTTTAGATCTTGTTCTTCTTAATCGTAGTTAAGCATTCGCTTAAGATCGCATTGGCGTAGTCAGTCCATAGAGTTAATAAAGAATTTTAACTGACGTTTTTCGTTTACGAAAATGTCACAAATTCACAGCAGGACTTGTGCCAATACAAGTGATTTAAAATCAATAAATCATTTGTGAACATATTGATTACAAAATCCAAAAAACCAATACAATCAGCCGGTTAGCCAGTCGATAGGACAGACAGCTAAGTAAACATTCATTCAATGGTTTTGCAACCAGTAACACACTATGCGCTTGTTATATTGTGCCACCAAAAAGGGACTCATACTTTGTAGTTGTTTAAAACTTTAAGCAGCAAATGCTACACAATTTATATTTATTGGACGAATGATTCAATATTACTTCCGTTAGTAGAGCGAACCAGATGAAGGGCACTTCGAGACAGCAATTTAATCACACATTTTGAATGGAAATTTATCATGGTTCAGCAAATAAAATAAACACAACCAACAAATGACAAATAAAGATTTTAAAAAATTCAAAGTGGAGTTTTTTTTTTTAAATGGCGTAACAATCTTTTTGAGAAAAAAAAAATTTTGGATGTTAGAGGTCCTCAAATGTACTCAAAAATCGTGTTTTTTGAATAACACGAAAAAATTTAGCTCGTCTAGAAATTTGGGGATAATATAGTCGTACATTAAATATTCGATTTGCGGCAAACGTAAGTATATTTCTTAATTATATCCTCCTTCTATGAGTACCCGGACACAATTGGTGTTCTAGATTTACGTCAGCACCTGCCCATGGGGCTTAATCTGACGGTGGTCTTAACACCGAGTAAATTTTAGTAACGATTCACTAGCGCCCCCAGAGCACTGATAAGCAAATGAGCCCGTAGGCCACCTACTTCCAGAGTTGGGTAGCAAATCATGTATAGTTATCCCTGATTCTATAATGCACCTTGTTGGGGTGTTCGAGCTGTCATGACTTGTCACATCAGAATGTTTTTACGTCAAGACCCATTTAACAGTAATACTGTTGGTTCGAAACACATTCCGGTGACTACTGTCGAATGGCAACAGCACCTAGTAGAGTAAAAGTCATATCATTAATATGCGTCACTCCACACATATTTCCGATTAGACCAAAAACTCCACTCCCCGCGTAACTTTGGGTTACAACCACAGCCACTACGAGTCCTTACCCATACCAGCACACACTATCCAACTTTCGGGGTAGACACGAAATACTCGCAAGGAGTATATCAGTCCTTAAACCCGTACTTATTGCTGGAAGTGTGGGGCCAAGCTGGTCCCACACTTCTAGATTCGAATCAAACTGGCGTAAACCATTCCTTCATCAATCTCTAGTGAGATTTCGAAGAGTCGCCTCTTCTGTCATTTTCGAACCTCAGGGAGGAACAAGGTAATGCTGCACCTTGAGCTAGGCACCGCGGGGTCGCTCAGAAACCCGTAGGTTCCAGAATACTTGATTCACAAGTTTCCAGAACCCCCTGCGGGTAGTACCCGGACACAGGAGCATTGTGTCCAATGAGTTTGCTGACAAATCAGCTAAGTCCGCTATTATATCACCACTCCACAGCTATGTGAACGTTAATCGCGACGACATTGATGGATTCATTCGCTCTCATTATTCTCTACCTGACAGGACACAGACTTTTAGTATGACATCTTCATGGTATAGATCAATCAATAGTGGTTGCACTACTATAGACGACCTAACGCCATCACATAATAATAGACTAGACTTGGTGAAGTTTACTCGCCTTAGACTCGGCCATACCAGAATTTCCCACGGACACCTGATTAATATTGACACACCATCTTACTGTGACTGTAATATACTCCAGAGTAACCCACTTCACTTTCTTGTGGAGTGTCCGAAATTCAATAGAATACGCAATCAAGTTTTCCACAATTCCTGCCAAAAATCCTACCTGTCGAATCCATCTCCAAATAATATATCGCTAATCTCACCATATCTCAGGAAAATAGGCCTATATGGAAAAATTTTATGATATCTTTATGTATTTTGTTTAAGTAAATCTATATCAATATATACCCAAATGAATGTACTATCCGATTTCAATATTTTATATTTATATTTACAATATAAACTAGTCATTATTATCTTATTACACTATTATCGAGCTGTAGGCCTACGATGTCATTGCTCGTTATATATTAACATATTTTTTTTTTTTTTTTTTTTTTTTTTTGGCGTGTGAGGTAGGGTTGAAAATGCCTTCGCACTTACAGAGACCGTCGTCTTCTGCGTCGAGTGGTGTTGCCACTAAAAAATTCCCTCCTCCTCCTCTGGGTAGATTCCTCCCCGGAATCGCTTTCCGCATTACTTCGGAATTATTAACATATAATTTGTAATTATTTTGTTAATAATAATAATAATAATAATAATAATAATAATAATATTATTTTGGGAATATCTCTTTATATATGATTCTAATTTTAAAATTGTGCTTTTTCCCGAAAAAAATATATGTCAAATGTATTATTACATACTTTATGATATTGTCATAAAATATTTTTTTTAACTGAGGAGGAAAGCATATCCATATAGTACTATTTCGCTAATGCTTATTTAGCTCATCAGTGGATTTTTTATAAAATTTTGAAAAGATCTATATGTTTAAAATTCAACGAATCAATCGAGAATTAAAGTTGAATGCCAAACACAAAACCAAAAATCTATAAACAAAAACATAACAATCCATGAGTTTACTTTTTTATAACACACACATATTTCTATTTTTAGATTTTTCTTTTTATCTACACTAGGGTTGCCATCGGCCAGCATAATTAATGTATTTTGAATCAAATGAAAAATTAAAAAAAAAAACAAAAAAAGCACAGTTATTATAAAAAATTGGAATCACATTTAATTAATAAATTTTCGTTATATCTTAAAAAACACTATACATTTTCAAAGCTAATTATTGGTAGCTGAGCACGAATATGAAATTCGTTCAATTTCATTAAAGCGCGTTCTGTCGAAAAATAAATTTCCTTTTTTGCGTTTTTTTTTTTTTTAGTTTTTTTGGCAATAAAATAAATTTTACTTTATTAAAAAGATATCTCTAGACAGATATTCCTCCAGCCAATATAAGGCTTTAGTTGATCGGATAAAAATGTATTGAGAATTAGGCGTTTGGTCAAAAACTATTGGTGTTTTGCTTTTCAAAAAAAATGTATTGTTAATTTTAATTATATTATTAATTGACCCTTTTTATTATATTTTTTGAAATATATTTATTAAGCTTGAGGTCTTTTTTAATTTTATTCCTGATGATGTTAACAAGCTGTTAACGAAATATCGAATAATAAACCCAAATAAAATAAAAAAAAACCTCAATCTTAATAAATATATTTCAAAAAATGTATTGTTAAATTTTAAATTTTGATTTATAAGATTTGTTGCATATTTTACGTTTACAAAAGAACAAATAATTCAGCATAAAACAATAAAGTAGAAATATTCCGTAATAAAAAATTTAAAATTTAACAACTATATAATTATCAAGAGAGACGCATTAAAAAATAATATGTTTTTACAGAAACGGTAATAAAGCCAGCTTTTAGAATAATGCTGCCACTTTAATTAAAATGAATGTTGAACATGTAGCATTTTTTTCGCCCTGTAAGGGGAACATCACCACAAAGGAACGCGTTCCTTTAAAAATAACTCATATGTTGCAGAAAAAAAGTAAAAGAAGTCGAAAAGGCAGATTAATGCAGAAAATTCCTCAGAAAAGAAAACACCATATATCATTTTAACCCTAGAACCATAACGATATTTTATAATACGTTAATACCAACGATACGTAAATTGTACGTATATACTTATATATTTCGTTTGATAAATTTCAATATGTGACAAATCTTCGGAAGGATTTCATTTCAATAGTTTTTTTTAATTCATTAAATATTATATATTGAAATTACTTTCTTATAAAAAGTAAAATAATTTGCAAATATTTACATTTTTCTCTAAATAATCCCTCATAGTGCATTGATGACAGCAATATTACGTTTTTATTCTTCATCGGCATAAAAGAGACTAACGTCAGTGCTGCAAACCGAGTAGCTCGGGAGTTATCTCAGCCTTATTCTTTCGTAGTGTGCTAACGTTACGAAAAAATTAAGTGCAAGAATTTAACCTTTATTACCTTACGATACGTAAGTTTTACGTATAGTCTCTAAGTGCGCATACTGTGATTTCCTATAAAACATTAAATATGTGTTGCTTTAACACTTGTAAGCATAGCAGCACAATTGATGAGAGCAAAGCTAAAATGAATTGGCGTTAGAATGCCGATCACTTCTTTTATATATCGCACCCTAAATACAAAAGCGGCACAACTCAAAATTCTCAAATTTTCAGGAGAGGCAAAAAACTGTTTATGCAAAAATGATTGTAATATTTAAAATAAAATTGGTTCCATTATGAAAGAAGTCTATTTCGAAGAAGGTTTTGCTAAAATTTAATATTATGTGTAACAAAAGTAATCAGCACTTCTTGAGAACATTGACGCAACTAAAAATAGGTCTTTTTAGTCGATCGTGCGTAAGCAATGCAATTAACATAAAAAAGTTAAAGAAAACAGTGATGAGAAAGAAATTTTTGAAGTAGTTAGAGATGTGTACTGTGAATTATTTTACGGAAAAAAGTACATTTTGGAAAATTTTGAGTTGTGTCACTTTTGTATTTAGGGTGCGATATGTCCATGTGAACAAAAAAACTGTACGTAAAATTTACGTACATTATGTTTCTAGAATTAAATTAAATGTGCTGACTTGTTCTGAAGTTTTTAACTTTAACGACGTTTAAGGAAATAATCATTTCGGGCTAATTTCGGCATTAATGCCATATTCTTACGTTGGTGTAATGCGAAAGTTAATACAGTTTTTAGTCAATTATATTTGGTTAGAACAAAACTAAGAAATAAACTTAATACTGATACAGTTAACTCGATTTGTAATGTAAGCTACCGAATTATAAGAATTAAACATTTTACCTATCAAAATTGCTAAAACTCTTTCTTTTCATATTTAGATACGGTTTAAATATTGTTATTTAATACTGCAGTTATTTAATGTGTTTTTAATGGCTATAAGACCAAATCTAAACTATTTAATTCGGAAGAAGGAGCAATGCTATTAATTGATATGGTAGAGAAAATATAAAATTATGCGTTTTGAAACAACTTATTTCAGTTCAACTTCCCATAACCTAATTTCCTAGTTCCAGCACAATGCATCGCATGTGTAGGGGTCATCCCCTGAGTGCCGGTCCAAGACAAAAAAAAAAAAAAAACAAACTCTTCTAACAACGCTCAGATATATTTTTGGATGAACAAATCTAATAAACATGCTGTAATTGTGGTGTCTTTAGTTCCATAAAGCAATTAATTACTGGAATTTATATTTCCTGATCTTGATAAGGAAATTAAATAATTACTCTGTGTGAAATATAGAAATCCATTTTGTTTTGCTCTTAACGTACGAATAGACTTATGTTTGAATTTATGGAGTTAATCTTATAAACCCGCAAACTTATGTACGAGTATTTAATTAATGTGATCTTTTGATTTTAATGCAAATATTTTCAAATCATAAGTACAATTAATACTAGACTTACAATTAGTAATTAGAGTTTAGTAGTTGCTATAATTATTATTCGAAATTTATGGTATTCGTAAGCGGATACATAAATAAATAGCGAATAGCCTAAAGGTATTAAAACATTTTATTTAACAGTCGTGTGCTTTAATTAAACCGCTACCTAGTGGAACGGCAATTGTCTTTAAGAGAAGAAATAATCAGCCAATTTAAAAAGGTGATATTTTTTTTTTATCTAGGACCAGCACTCAGGAGATGACTCCTACACATGCAAAGCATTGTGCTGAGAACTATAGGAAAGGGATAGTAGTAGAACCGACAGGAGGTGAAGCTTAATTAATTATTTTGCAGCTTTGCTTTCACACGTTCTTTTGTTTTTTTTTTGTACTTGTAGCAGTGCTGAAGCTTCGGTTTAGTAGCCGGTGCTACACAATACCGTCGAACTAGGGCGTTCTGATGTGATTGTGGATTGCTATCAGCTGAAGCCGGTATTGTTCGGTGACCAGAGACTATGCCTTCGCCACTGAAACGTTCCGACAACAACTGGTACACAAAGACACACTAATGGCGTTTTCTTTTCTGACAAAAATGTTACATATATGCTACATTTCGTTACTGTTTCTGTTCCATTCTAAAAAATATGTAACATTAAAAAAAGCTATTTCGTTCCTTTCTAAATATGTTGCACAAATAACTGGCAAAATATGCAACATATTTGACCCTCTAATCTCAAGTCGGGGTGATATACTAACCTTTTTTACATCTTTGTGAAGTACTTTTTTTTTATACAAATAAGAATTATGAAAATCAATATACTCTTCACTTTGACTAGAGTCCGTCAGACTTTTGTTAGAAGAAGATTCTGTTTAATTTATTATTTATTTCAATGTAATTTGATAAATTTTTGCAGTTTGTTCTAGGTAATAGCAGATGATAAGAAAACAATGTTGCTGACGATTTTTATTGATAAAATGGTGCTAAAAACCGTAGAAACACTGAAACGCTAAGTATACATTAATATTAAATCTCAAATATTTTGTACCAATGTGGCAGTAAAAAATGTATCACTTTTTAAAGGTGTGGGCAAACTGTAGAAAATGTTATCCATCGAAAGGGCAACATATTTGTTCAGAAAAATGCGAGATGTTTATTTTTATTTTAAAATTTTAGTCTGAAACTGGGGTTGAACCCAGATGTAGTGATAGAGAATGAAATAATTCGTACACTGAAAAAATACATAATGAAAAACGGAATAACCGTTGAGTTTTTCTAAGTATTTATTAAGTTATTTGAACCGTTAACCGAATAAAACGTTCAGCTTTATGTTTGTATAGAGTCTGTGCAAAAATAAACGGCCGTTCAGGTTTCAACTACACTCGTTTAATTGTTTCTATACTGAATGAGAGTTCAGTTTTTTATATACGTTCATTTTTTACATTACTGAAGTTTTGTCTATTTTAAAAACTAATCCACTGTATTGAACGTATATTGAGAACTTTACTGAATTTGGCATTCAGTTATTCTAAACAAATATTCAGCAAAGATTTAATTAATTCATTCTAAAAAAAACCGAACAAAAAGTTCAGATCGTTAGTACAAAAAATTGGTTTATAATATGTTTCTTGTCTCTGGTGTTATGTTGACGCATTAAATATAAATTTGTTTTAAAAAACGTTTACAGGGTATACGTATACAGGGTATTATTAAACATAATTGTCATTTATGAAGGTCAATTATTTACAATTTTTGTCTTTTTTGTTTTACGTCAAAATAATAGTTGCGTTATTTTAACTGGATGTGAATTGCGGCAGAAAAATCGAGAACAAAACGCAGCACCTGACAATGCAATTCAAGACATTTTTTTAATAAGCTGATTAACGGCCATTTTCACAATGTCCAATTATTTTACTTTTAACAGAAAATTAACTAACTGGCGGTTTGCTTAACAGGCACTAATTAATCGACGGTTAATGATGTCAGTTTCATCATCCTTCAGTTACTTAACAAAAGAATTCGCTAAAAAAAATATGGCAATATTGTTTGTGTTTATTTACGAAAAATACTATAATGACAGAAAATAGAAAAAAATTTTAATGTTTGTGAAAAAAAGCATTGAAGTATACTGAAAGGAAATGGCGGAATATTCATAAGTAACAAATTGTTCCAGCTTGAAACATTCAAAAAAACAAGTGAGACAGGTAAAATATTGGTCTATAAAAATATTAAGATATGCACATGTTAAAATGTTTTTTGTAGAGCCTCTAATATCACAGCAAGATTTCTTTTTTTTGTTTCAAAGTTTTAAAATTATAAACATTGAAAAAATATATGTAAGTGTTGCTTTCCCATTTTTTACATGTGTTCTTTCTTTTCTATTTATCAATTAAAATTAGCTGGGCATAGGTGTCGATTATATTGTTAACCGCCACATTTTGTTCGGTTAAATTTAACAGACACTTTTTCGTTAAATGGTGTCAGTTAAAAGTTAATCATACATTGTGAAATATATTTTTAGTTAACCGACTGTTAAAGTTCCAATTAAGTCTTAATCAGACATTGTGAAAATGGCCGTAAATCGGTTAGAAAGAGTGCTGCCGAATACCCAAATAATTTGCACTTTACATTTTGGCTTCAGTTACACCAATTTGCCTTAAATTTTAAATGACGATTCGCATTTATTTCAGTGCAAGAACACAGCTGGTTAATGGGCCCTTAAACGACTCAACAATTCAGTGATGTGAGGTTTTAATTTTGGAAATAACCATATTAGTTCACATTGTTAACATTAAGAGGCGGTCACAGTTTTGAACGAAGTAATGTAATTGGCAATGAATTGATATCAAAATATTGCTTGATTTCATACGTTCTCTACAAATTTGTTTGTCTTGCTTGATTCACCACTTTCGTCTTCCTTTTCATTATTTTTTAAATCAATTAAAAAGTTTTAAACTTTATCTGTGCCATCATATTTTATTTCTTTCCTAACGCATAACAATAACAGCAAAGAATTAATTTTTTGCATTCAAATTTTATTTGAAAACACAAATTTTTCCTTTTTTTATATACTTACGTTTCAAAATATTCGATTACATGGTTTTTTTTTGTCATCGAATGTCGTAGTTAGACGACCGAAAAATTGCCCCTTAATTATGGCGTTAAACGAGGTATGCTTGTAATCTTTAAGTTTGCACTGGCTCTTGTCTAACTAACCGCCAATATATACATTTGTTAGTTGCTATGTTTAAGTTTAATGGTTAATAATAAATAAAATTTGGTTGAAACAAAAATATTTAAATATAATATGCAAATATATCGAGCCTTTGGCGCTAAATGATCGTAAGCGCCAAAAACACAAATTTTGCAGGAGTAGATTTTTTTCTTTATATTAAACATGACGATCAAAACGAACACCTTATATATTTAAAGTTATTAACAATTTTGATATGTTGTAAATTTTAAACTATGGATAGATTCATAAAATTTAAATTTTAATCATAAATGTTTTTTTTTATAAAATGTCGCTTGGCGCTAAGAAGAGAGACAATTAAAATAGAGTACCTATTGTAGATATGTAAATACTTGTTTACTCTATTTCTCAAAAATAATTTTCCACCAAGACCCATGCAAATCGTAATAAAATCGAACAAAAGTTTGACTTTTTACGGCCTGGTGTTTTACATTTTTTTTTTTTTTATAGCCAAGAAACAAACAAACTCATAAATTTAAAGTCCATAAAGTCTGGGCAAATAACAGCTTTTATATTTCAATTATGTTTGTTATATTAACGCTTTTTAAAGTAATTTAAATTGTTATTGCTTAAGTGTAAAAGCGGAGTTAAATTAACAAACTCCCGCGGCCGTATTTCGTCCGACGTAGTGTTCTTCTAACAGTAAAAAGTGTGAAATGTTTTAGAAAATCAAGTGCAATGGAAAATAAACAGTCAAAGTACATTTATGAATGAGTTTTTGAAGTGCATTACCTAATGCATTGTAATCTTAGAGAATTGTAAGAGAGAAAAGTAACAGGTAAATAAAGGAAGTGGTCAGACAAGTATTTCCATAAGTTATCATCATACATCAAACATGACGGTTTGACGCAACTACATCAACATTACGGTTGGCTAACGGAGACTTAAATGTGCCTTAATGCTCATGCGCTAGACTACTAGAGGCACATTCATAGAAATAAAGAAAAACGTTAATATTTGTTCTTCATTTACTATTCATGCTCAATATTTTACTCAATTAATCGAATATCGACAATAGTTAAAGTAATAGCGAGCGTCTCTTAAGCCGTGTGTCCACTAGCAAGTCACTTGCGGAAGAACTTCTGCAAGTATTTGCTGAAGTGTTACCACTCAAACCGAAACTTGCGCAAGTCTGCTTCCAGAAGTAGTTTGTAGAAGTTATCACGACGAACTTGCTGCAAGAAATTGCAGACGTGTTTCCACACAATGTGAGTACAACTTGCAGTAGTTTGCTTTTTTTACGAATGACAGTATAAAAATGTCTTGTGATAAAATAAGATTGACAGCTGCCATCGCAGCATATTTAATTAAAAAGAAACAAATTGAAAAAAAAAACAAAAATAAGTGTTTGGGTGAGAAATTGGGTGCTGCGGCGCATAGATTTAAGTTTCCAAAATACATTACTTGAAGAATTGCGGACCGAAGACTCCATGCAGCTGAAAAATTTCCTGAGAATGTCTAATGATGATTTTGAAAACATTTTATCTTTAATTCAAACAAGTATTCAAAAGCAGCATACTAAAATGAGATTGGCTATACCTCCCAAAGACCGACTTTTAGTTACTCTTCGATTTTTGGCAACATTATAAAACTCCCACTTGCTAACATATACATACATCATCAGCACTTTGGCCCCTTTTTTTTTTTTTCTTTGTTTACTTGACCAAACTGCGTTCGGAGGTTGTGCAATTTCCTTTTGACCTCTTCTTCGGGTGCGTCTATATCATTGGCTATTGCCTTTAAAGTATTTTGTTTTTTAATTTTATTCTTATAGTCTTTTGAGGACGTGTCCCATAATTCAGGATAACTTTCTTGTTTTCTCAATTACCAAATGTGTTTTTTCACTACTCCAAACGAATTTATTTTTGTCCATTTTTATAAATTTTGAAAAGAATTCAAAAAAAAAAACACAAAACAAAACTGAAAACAGAAGAGAATACCACAAACCGTTTACTCACGTATACCCGACTTCTTCTGCAAGTCTTCAAAACACTTGTAGTTCACAGCAAGTCGTTCAAGTTACTTCCAGCAAGCAACAAACACGTGTTTCCACATAATTGCTGCAAGTAACTTCTGTAAGCCGTGACTTCTGGAAGGCGACTTCTAATACAAAAACTTCTGGAAGCAACTTCCGCAAGAAAACTTGGTAGTGGACACACGGCTTTAAAGTTAGTCAACCGTAATTTCAGTGTTTGATGTATGAAAATCCATGAAAGTGCTGGTCTGGCCGTAGGGCTCATCCCCCGATTGCTCGTCCAAAAATATTTACAAATTGACGTATAAATATTAAACTTGTGGTATTGTCTCTTCTGAGGAATATTCTGCATTTATTCTGCCTTTTCGATTTCTTTAAGTTCTTCTCTGAAGAATATATGTGTTATTTGAAAAGTGAAAGCCCACCTTTCCTGTTGATGTCACCCTTAAAAAGAAAAAAAAAATGCTACATGTTCAACACGCATTTTAATTTAAGTGGCATGAGTGCAGCAACAGCACTATATTAAAATCTTGTTTTCTTATTCTTTCCGTAAAAATAAATTTTTTTTTTAGTTCGACTCTCATGATAATTATATAGATTTTGTATTTTAAATTTATTGTTACGGAATAGTTGTACTTTATTGTTTTATGCTGAAATATTTGTTCATTTGTAAACGTAAAATATGCAACACTTCTTAAAAATCAGGCGAACATTTAGCAATGTCGCCAAATCAGATGTAAAAATTATAATACAATTTTTTTTTTAGAAAAGAAAACACCATTAGTTTTTTAAAAGTCGAAGTCGTCGCTAAAACCTAGTTTGGAATATTATTCAATTAATCGAGAAAATAGATTAACACACCAATAATGTGGTTTTTTTTTTATTTTTTAATTTTAATTTTTCGTAATTCTTTTTTTTTAACCTTTTTTATTATTTGAACAATCTATTTTATTAAGCTTTAAGGTTTTTTATTTCTTAATTTTATATAAACTCAATATTTTGTTAACCTTCGGTTAACATCTTCAGGCAATTTTTTCTTTTTGAATTTAATATAAAATTAATAGAAATTAATAAAAAAAAAAGATGTTAGAAAAATTTTTATATTAAATTCAAAATGAAAAAATTTTAAAAATAAAAATTTCCTGAAGACGAAATTATTATAATATATATATATAATAAATTATTATTATAATTATATAAAAATAAGAAATAAAAAATTTTAATTTTAATGACAAATCGACGAGAAATTTATTATTTGCAAATATTTTTTATCTTGTTTAAAGCGATAATTTTTTTCTTTTTATGGTATCTTATTTTATGTAGTTTTTTTTTACGAAAATCATATAACAATCACCACATTGATCAATAAAATTTTGTGAGAAATTATTATTTTTCCATCCTCGAGTAGTGCTTCTTCTAAGCAAACGGTCCGTAAAAAGTAATGTAAATTAATGTCAAATCCTAAATTAAGCTTTGAGTTTTTATTGGCATTTTAATACAAAGCTTAATATAATAGTTTTTCACTTGCACCATAATGTGGCATGTTGATGTAGACGTTGGAGTGTCTAGAAATCGCTCAAAATTTAATACATAACTAAAGAGATTACGTTACCCTTAAGCCTAAACGATTAATCGTTATGTTTATGATCGAAACGTTAAAACATCAGATGGTGAATGCAAAAAATTCATGCAAAAAAAAAAACATATGAAAGCAAAGCAATGTACTTGTAACAACTACATTGAGTGAAGACTAGAAGACTGAAAAATTATACATGAAGACTTTGTTAGCGTCTGGTTTTTGGAAGGAAACTAAATAAAAATATGTGAATGCTGGCGCTTAAAGCTAACGGAATGTTGCTAGAGAATACTTATGTTTTACTAGTGATTGTCAATGACCTTTATTCCTCCCGTATTAATTGAGAACAGTTCGGCCAAACAAGAATCATGTGATTATTATGGTCGTTATATGCGCTTCAACTATAAGATTAGGAAGCAAAGAAGAATCGAGAACCAATTTAGCAGAGAATTGTGATAAAATGTACATCTGAACGAATACAAAACGTTTTTCATAACTAATGAAACTGTCCCCTGAAATACACAACGAGTACGTAAAATATTGGCACTGCATTATTTATTATTACCTCCTCTGGCAAACACTGGCTTCTAACTGTTTCTATTTATTAAATATTTCTTAGCTTTTTGTCATTACAAATAACCTCGTTAAGACTTCAAAACATTAAACAGCGTCACTCACAGTGGATCATGACCGCAATAGCTTGGAAAACAGTCAGTCGTCAGTTCATTAAGTTGTATTGTAGAACACCTTTCAAAGAATTTGAACATAAGTCGATAATAATAATAATAATAAATCGTAAGACATCTTTGACTTTTGAAAGTTTTTTTTTCCATTAGACAAAAATTAGGCAACATTTATTTACGCCATTTGAAATCGTATTAAAATTTAGAAACCAAAATCGATAAGAAACTTGAATTATTTCTGTTTTATAAACCATGATATTAAACAACTTGTTTCTATGTTTTTTTTTTTTTTTGGCGTGTGAGGTAGGGTTGAAAATGCCTTCGCACTTACAGAGACCGTCGTCCTCTGCGTCGAGTGGTGTTGCCACTAAAAAATTCCCTCCTCCTCCTCTGGGTAGATTCCTCCTATTCCTCAGTTTCTATGTTGGTTTATTGTTATATATACATATATTTTTTTTTATCTTGGACCAGCACTTGGACTTGAATTGTGCTGGACCTAGAGGAAAACGATAGTAGGAGAAATGATAGGAGGTGAAGCTTCACTATCTTACAACACTGCTCTTTGCACGTTATTTGTTTCTTTATAGCAGTGTTGTAGCGTCTCTGATATGAAGTAGACGTATTAAATTTTGAAGCTTCGTTTTTAGTAGCCATTTTTTTAGTAGATATTTTACTTCGCCCATGCTACACAATGGCTGTGGAGTGGATACAGCTGCAGCCGTTACTGTTCACTGACAAGTGACTATTCCTTCGCCACTGAAACCTTCCGACAACAACTGACACACAAAGACACACTAGTGCACATCAGAAAAAGGCGAGATGTTTATTTTTATTTAAAAAAAAAAAAACTGCACTAAATAACGAAATTGTTGGAGATGACTATCGAGAAATTAAACCTTCGTCCTCCAAGCGCTATATACTACGTTCGATGAACGGCTATAGTAATTTATTAATTAATAATATCTGAATTAAAAATTTCAAACGCGTATATCTATTATATTTTGGCCTGTTCATCGTAACATCCTACGTTAAGACTTGGTAACAATACACTTAAGAAAGCCATTAAGGCTAAAGAATGGATAGATAAAAGCATATATAGCACAAGTTTTGAAATCGTTTATGGTATTTGATAGATGAAGTCGCTATCTGGTCTCTATTTGGCAATGAAATCGGGTTAGAGACTAAATATGAGATCATTTCTAAACTAAAACTGAGAAGTCCAGTAGCTCATGTAGTCTATAAAAGCACAGACATATACATACATACCGATTGTAAAAAGCATACTTTATAGAGAAAGTTTAATGAATTACTAAAAGCTTAAAATACAGATAACACGTGGTTTCACTTACGGAAATTCTTTTACTTTTATGTGCAAAGTTTGACGTCAAGTAGGCACGGGTTATTTAGAATAGCACTTATGAGAGCACTAAAAAGAGCCGGACACTCTAATGTACACGTTCAAATTTACTACGAATTCGTAGAAGAAAATATTGATAGCATCAACGAAGTAAGCAATGTGTATTAAATCGTGATCATGATGAAAAAAATTTTATTATATAAACTGGTAGTTATTGTAATTATAACTATTTCTAAAGGATTTTTCTTTTGCAAAGATCGCAGAACACTGCTTTATTTGTAAACAATATAACAGCTGATAGTAGCATTTTGTTTAGTTTGGTATATCATTTCATCCTAGATAAACTTACTAGTCGTACTAGTACAGCTTGAAAATTTTTGATATTTTCTATCAAAATAATGGTTCATCAAAAAAACATTGAGGGACATTTTAATCACACATGAAAACCGCGCTTATCGGTTCTTATGAAATTATTGCGTATAGGATGTCATCGTCGTGTCCTTCTTTGCATCAGAATATTTCTTCTTATTTTTATTTATTATTAATTGCACCAAATTAATTTAGAAACTGTTGTTAAAGTTTGCATTTCGCTCCATTGTGCAGTATTGTATGTATCGTCTCCATTTAAATAATGGCATCATTTACATGCAACATCAACTGTCCTCATCATTATCGTCAACCAACTTGCCACATATTGAAGTTAATACTTATATTCGTACGCAATAATGTGATTTCTTGAGGCGACACTTAAATTTGAAATATCTGCCACAGTGTGATTTTTTCTCCTCTTTTTTCTGTAAACGACTTTGACGTTTTATTTTTTGCAATTAAACTCTTCCTTTTTTTAAATCAACATTTAATGATTAAATTATACAATTTTTACGCACTTAAACGTGCAATTAAGATGATGACAAAAAAATATTGCCAATACTTACGGCATAAAATTTTATATTGAATGGTGGGAAAATTTAGCATTAAAAATATCTCCGGGCTTAGCATTGAGTGAGGTATTTTTAAAATTATTTCAATATAAATTGTTTAAGATATAATAAAATGAAAATAAAAACCAGCATCATGATGGCGTATGGGGTGGCGTATCAGCTTATTGGTCACAGCAATTAAATTTAATTTATTAATGACAGATTTGATCAAGATTTCGTGGTTACCTGCGATTAGCGCCCAACCCCATGGTTCTCTCAACACCGGGTGAATTAAGACGTTCACCACCGCCCCCATTGGCATATGGAAATACAACTTGTGACTTCAGTACACACATGTTCGACTTCATAATCATAGTTATTTCCAGGTATGTTCAAAATAAAGAAGTAAAGTAGAGAAAGAGAGTAGGTTTAAATATTCTTTCTTGTTATAATAATTTTATTTATTTATTAATATATTAAGAGAATTCCTTATCTATAATTGGCATAATCAACAAGTTTTAGTGGTTTTTTGTATTTTTTATTATTATTTTTGTATTTACTTACATATGTTTTTTTTAAAATAGATTGGATTGTGTTTAAACAAAACATACATACATATATAAATACGCACTATAGGGTAAGAAATAATGCTTGCAATCCCGGATAACAGAGGTAATCACGGTTGCGCGATGAAAAAAATTTAAATCGATGGAATATTAGAAAACAATTAAAATTGTTCATTTTTTATATAATCGACGTGCCGGTTAATCGGATCACGGATAATCGAGCCCTTACTGTACCAGCTATTAAACATGAGAAATTTTACTTTCCATACATTTGTCGTAGAGATTTTTCTCTAATATGTCATCTGATCTTGCTAAAAAATACCAAGTGTCATTTAATTATTCAAACTAAATCTTTAATAATGAAAATTTAACTTACCCACCATCAGTTATTTATTAGATACAATTTTTTTTTTGCAAATTCCAGTGGATAATTAAACGGCATAATTCGCCAGCCGGGTGGTAAACGATCAAACATTTTGTGATGCATGTCACCAATCTATTTGGAATTTAAAACCATGAACACAAATGTTGCACTCTCGCCATCGTTCTTGCTTCCCCTATCCCTATCCACACCGAATAAAATCAAACAAAAACCAACCAAACTTTGACTTAAATTACAATTAAGTATTTTAATTTTTCTCTCTCTCTCTCTCTCTCTCTCTCTCTCTGTCTCTGTTTGTGTTTTCCTGCACAAAACTTTTAATGACACGCGGTAAAGTGTGCTGTTCTTCGCCTTCTTTGTATTACAGAAATAAAAAATATGTCAAATATTTGACATTTGCAACTTAATTAAATGCGAACAAGAATGCAACACAATGTTAAGTGACACATTGCAACATCCAGCTAACATTCGAACAAGACGAATAAGCGTACACATGTAAGTATTAGTATGCACACATATGAGTATATATGTATGTATGTACATGCATATGGGTAAATGCTTGGCAAATATATTTAGTAGTTTGTTTTATATTGCAGTATGATGATTAAAAGTTTGTTTTAGACACAAAATTATGCAAAAATAAAATGGTCCGCTCATTGAAAATACAAACACGGCAGGCACACAGTGTTGTGTCCTGCAGAGTAAAATTTAAAAATTGATTTCTTAGATTGTAGAAAAAAAAACTGAAAACTGGAAACTGAAACTGAAACGGAAACAGACAATGCAAGTTTCCTTGAAAATAGATTTTTTTCTATTACAAATGAATACTTTTCTTGAAGAATTTCGGCGAATGAAAATTTTTTCGCTAAACGCAAATGCAAATTTAAAGAAGGCAATGAAAAATTTATTGAGGATTGTGTGTAATATGCACTTGTAAAGGTTTTTAAGTGCCTCTTTAATTGATGCATGCAAACTGATGTTATTTAATTAAAACACTACAAATTTTTATGTTTGATCAAATAAATAAAATAATTTTAATTATAATATTAATTGACCTTTTTTATTATATTTTTTGAAATATATTTATTAAGCTTGAGGTCTTTTTTTATTTTATTTTCTTTTATTATTCGATATTTCGTTAACAGCTTGTTAACATCATCAGGAATAATAGGAAATTATAAAACAATAAATATGTTAAAAAAAAATATATAAATAAAAAAATTTATTTTATTAAATAATTTTCATAAACAAGTTAAACTTACTCCCTGTTATGTTTATCCAATGAGTCAGAAATGAATTATATATGCTTGTCTCAAAATATATTTGAGAATTACGTGAATGCAAATAAAATAAAATATTATTGTGTCTTTGTATCAGTTTTTGTCGGAAGGTTTCAGTGGCAAAGCCATAGTCACTGGTCACTGAACAGTACCAGCTTTATCTGATATCAATCCACAATCACATCAGAGCACCCTCCTTCATCGAACGTCTGCTTCGTGGAAAAGCAGAGTTCAAAAGATAGTGGAGCTTCACCTCCTGTCATTTCTCTAGATATCACTTTCCTCTAGTTCCAGCACAATGCATCGCATGTGTAGGGATCATCTCCTGAGTGTTGGTCCAAGATAAAAATAAATTTTGCTTTTCCAAAAATAATTTTTTTTTTATTAACATATTTTGAGACTTTTTGTAAAACATGTGAGTTTTTTTAGCTTTTTAAAAAATCTGGTTGAAGGTCTACTGATGAATTTCTATAATCACCAACGAAATCTACATACATATAGCCTAGTTTAACCAAACATTATATATAAATAATTTTTATAAACATTTAACAAAACTTTTCTTTTTCCAAATTTTTGCCATTTCATTGCAAAATTAAAATAATAATGTACATGTATTTTAATAATGTATTATATTAATATTTTTATTTTAACATTTACTTAAAATTAAATCCCTTCTTTGCTACTACTAAAAATGAATGACAAAAATTTTTAAGTCGTTTGAAGTTTTACCCGGTAACATTTCAGTGGCAAAAACTTTGGCTATATTGTTACAATAAATTAAAACTTTGTTCGAAAATCGCTTTGAAATGTTAAAAATTAGATTTTAATATGGTGAATCTATAAAAACTAAACATACAACATACTTTTGAGATTGCCTTTAAGATTTTGGTCGAAAAATTGCTCGCTACACAATGTGCCAAGTCCTAAACGTTTAATGAATAATAAAATTCTAATCTGCATTATATTTTCTTATGTGTACGGTTTATTATCAAGGGAGTTCTATGTTTAATGCAAATGGTCTTGCAAAACTTTGTAGCTTTTCCAACAACAAAATGTACAAGTTTGCTTTTTCTACACCATTGCGCTTTTCTCATACTGAAAATGGTATAGCTCTTTTTGCAACTGTGTTGCATTTGCATCTCTGGCATATAACAGCTGACATATGTAAACAAAAAAATTAATTTCAATTTAAAATAATGGCGTCGGTAGTTGAAAAAAAGAAAAGAGAAAAAAAAAACAAATAAAAAGTGGACCCTGGAGGAAATCCAAAGCTTTTTAAATTATTTGGAGCAAGCAAATGATATAGAGGTATGTTATTTTGTACAATTGTATTGAATTTGAAAAACAAATAACAATTACTTACACAGACATTTAGTTTCCAAATAGTGTTGTGCAAACTGAAGAAGAAATAAAGCCGCTCGCAATTAATGACGAAAGTGTTGCAAGTGTAAGAAGTTGCAATCTAAAACGCACTAAACATCGAATACCGCTAATGTAATTTCTACTCTTCAATCGTTACCAGAAAATGTAACTTTTATTTCGCAGCTTGTATTGTGTTTCAATCTCTGCTAGTGAAATAGTTTATGTTTATAAGCAGTAATTTTATAAACGTCAACAAAAATCTTTGCAATTATTCGTTTAGAAAAATTAATTATATTTCCATTGAATAATAAAATGTTTGTTGTATAAAGAAAATTTGTGAAGAAGCTTTTTAATTTATTTTGTTTGTAATTCTTAAAGAATTTTTGGATGTTCTTGTATGTAAGTTCTTTTAATAATTTCGTTAAAAGTCTACTGACGATTTTGGTATTAAAACCAAATAGACAACAGTAGATATATACTAGCTAAATGATATAAAAAACATACATATGTATATAGGTAATAGAGAAAAATATTGGAAACAAATTTTCCTAAGCATTTATCGTTGGCATTTCAAAATACCAAAATCTCTCCGTACGTTTAATGATTTGGTGTGCAAATTGTTGCTCAATTTGCACGTCATTTGTTTAAAAATATTGAAAATGCAAATAGTTTTTAGTTTTTATTATGGAGTTTTGCTTAAAATATGTTCCCCACGCATACTGTTCATTGTATGAAGTGGTTTCGGGAATGGGTAAAGATGGAGTAATGTTTTTGGACATTTATGTTCAACTGTCTAACATTGGGTATTATGAACATTGCAGTTGATACCATAATCGATGAACACATTCGTTACCACATCCTGTGTCAATCTGTCATTGATATTATTCATCATGGCGACAATCAGCGCCATGTTAGGTCTATTACCGAAATAATATTAATGACAACTGATGCTGTTATCAGAACTTCGACAGAGAAGGTCCTTAAGAAAAATTAAAAATAGAGTACGTCGTCTGAAATGTACCAAACACAAAAACCATCAATATTCTAGTGCATACTATAGCAGGCATTTTAATTAACACTAAAATTAAAGAAAATCTTTAATTTTCAATTTAAATTCCGGCACAATGCACCGCATATGTAGGGGTCATACTCTGAGTGGCGGTCCAAGAACAAAAAAAAAAAATTATTTCCTTTCGAAAAATTCAATAAACTGAAATGTACAACAATGTACAACAGTTGAAATGCCACAAGTATAATCAGTGCTGATTAATTAAATAAAGTAATTTTTATTTAAAATCAATTTTTTTAATCAGGGTTAAGTAAATCTTTCATGCATACTGGTAAATATTTTTCTACATTAAAATTAACTTCCAATCTAATTTGGAAGGACATTGACATTGTTTGTTTCCATAATAATAAAACGTTCAAACATAGAATAGAAGGGAGATACACACGACTTTTGTTCAATTTCTTATTAATTTGCTTAATAAATTGAAACTTTGCGATATAGCTTTCTAGCGTCCCATTATTGTATGACTTCAAAGCACTGTGCAGTGTTGCGGTGGAAAAATGGGGTTGTCTATTTTCGAAGGAGTTTTGAGGCAAAACGGCAATAAAAAAAAAATTAAAAACACCAAAAGCAAAACGCAAAATGATGCCACACATCAACTACACTGTTTTCTACACGAAAACGATCTGTAATGAATGCTGAAACATGAAAAATGCATTTAGAAATAAATGCAAATGAAAAAACAGAGAAACAAATTCAAAGAACATTTGTCCATTTAGTAATGATTAATTTATCAAATGTGAGGGTATGTTTAATAAACGTTGGCTAAAAATGCAAAAAAAAGAGACTAACAAAACTTAAAAAGTGTTAATTAATACGTAATTGGGATTTTAATGCATTTATTTTTTCAAGAAGTTGTCTAAATTTTAATATTGTAAAGAAGATTGTAATAAAATGTCAACTACTTTGCATTGATACAATCGCAGCAAAACCTGAGAATGTGAGACTGAGTAAGAGTAATAATAAATAAATTAAAAAAAAAAAAAAAAAAACCGCATACTTTTCAACCATATACTGCATACCGTCTGCATTACTTAGCAGAAGATATGTAGTGACTTGATACAGAAGTATTTCATATTGTACAAAAACTCTCTACTGTTTCTAAATGCAGAAATACTTTTAATTCCGATATTTCCGTAACGAAATCAACCTGAAACATCGCGACATATCGTTTTTCATGTCAATTCTGATAATTGCATCGTAATGGAATATAAGTGTGTTCCATTTAGTACAAATTTTTAAACATTTGCAGTTAAGCCGCTATAAAGTCATTTTATATCACTTTAAAAGAAAAAAATAAAGTGGACACTTAAATAAAGAATGTGAAAAGTCCAATGCATATTGAGCTCTTTTAGATTTCGATGGCTGGCAAGGTCAAATGATTCCCATTTTTTTAATTTTTTTTTATATTAAAAAAAAAACAACCAGTTCGGTATTATTATTATTATTTTCATATCGTAAAGATGATTTTTCCGGTAGCTAAATTTTTGTGCCACATTAACAAAAAAAATTCAAGCTTGTAAAATATTACTTTTACCCCAGTTTAAAAATATTTTCAAATGAAAATTATTATAAGAATTGGAATGCTTTACAAAATTCCAATCAACTTAAGTCTGTTAGTTAGTTAGTGACGATTTGTTTTTTATTAAATGTGCTTTTTCCTGCAAATGAAGATTTTCTTACCAAGGCTCCTGGCAACGCTGTATGTGACTTTACGTGAAAAGGGGACACAAATGGTGCAAATATAGCAGACTAACTATAAGATACGTATGTTCTTCAAAGGGTGTTGCGTTTTGTTCTGCATATACAGACACACACACATTTATGTTGGGCCAAAATCAATGAGTATTCAAATGGACACTTGTCAAGGTGCGCTAACAAGCTTTAAATCATATTAAAACAAGTATTGAATGGAAATGTTGCTGAAGAGGGACAGAAAAATGTAAAATCCAGAAATTAAAAAAAAAAAAACCTGCGACATTTCGCATTCTGAGGTACTCAACAGCAACACTCACGGTTTTAAACGCACTGACTGTTAGAGACAGGGCTGTAAATGAGTTTATCTGCTTAAGACGCCAGAACAAAAATTTATGAACGATTATAGCCGCCCTCTTGGTAGTTATGGAACAAATATACATAGTTCAAAACCCGACAACATATTTGAGAAACTCCATTGTTACGAAAATTTATTAGACGCAACATTCTGTATTATAGCAGCGATTCTGCGGCTCTAATTAGCACGCAAGGAAGATAAATGTGGGAACGAGTTTCTCTGGCGGTACATTACTTGTTTTCGTATGATCCGCCATCTTGATAGCAACATAATTTTGCTACTCATAAAAAAAACAAATTTGAAAGCCTTAATTATTATTGTCTGCATTTAGAATTCAGAGTGACTTCACTTTGTTAAACTTATTGTTCTAAGCAAACTTTTCATTTGTGTGATTTGAGCTCAATCGGTCGGTTGAGGTTAACTGATTCCTTCTGCAGTAGCAATAATTCATTCTGACGTGGTAGTAAACGAACTAACAATTGGTGTCCTATCTAACATTTTTTAAAAATTACAGGAGCAGCAAAAAACTTGTTTAAATAAAAAATATATTTTTTTTTATAAATTCAGTTAATATAGATTAATTATATTTATTTTTGAGCGATGGTCTTTTTTATGAAAAGTTTTTTAACAATTATTTATTTTTCAATATTTTGCTACCAAATAGGGTAGCATCGTCAGGAAATAATAATTTGATGATCCTGACGATAGGTAGCTATTTGGTAGCAAAATATTGAAAAATAAATAATTGTTAAAAAACTTTTCATAAAAAAGACCATCGCTCAAAAATAAATATAATTAAAAAATTTTAATAAAGGTCAAAATAAAAATAGAAATGAGACTAATAAAAAATATATTGTTAATAATATAATAATAAAATTTTGCACTATAAATAAAAAAACGATCAACTAATTTAACAAAAAAGTTAATTTTGAATTCTGTGTTAGATTGTCCACAATAAATTTTTTGTTTGAAAATTCTTTCTGTTTTCTATACAAATAAATTTAATATTATATATATATATGTATGTATATATATTATATATTTATATTTATTATATATTTTCATAAAATTTTGTAGTTCTCTTCACGTTTTGAAATGCGAGTGTTTTGACAGTTCTTGTGTGAATCTTTTCATAAATATTGATTGCTACACTTGATTGAAACACTTTTTCTCATATCTTTCCAGTAATTGCTGGAAAATGGGTTTAGTGACAGATAAGTCTCACAAGTGAAAGATACAGAAACACTTGTGTGAGAAGAACCATTTTTGGTTTCAATTTACGAAACAGTATAAGCCGAGAGTTTGAGGAGCAGACAAGGGCTACTGAATTTACTACGTTGGATAAAATTGACAAAAACTAAAGTCTACAATATTTCTAATATATAGTATCGTATTCGGAATATATTATGCACAATGAAGTGTTGATCTTTTTACATATGCAATTCCTTGGAGTATGAACAGAATTCTTTGGGTGCCAAACAACGTCAGCGCGAATTATGTAATTTTAAAATCACAACAAATACTTTTTTTATTTATCAAACATAAATTAAACTTTATTCTTCAAATGTTCTTATATCACTAATTCTAAAACACAAAACTAAAACTTAACAATATAAAAAGTTCTTAAATCTACTTAAACGGGTTTGTACCGTTACTTTCCTGAGTAAGAAAGTTAATGATACTGATGAAGAAGAGATTAGTGATGATAAGTACTATTTTTAGTACATTATCATAACTCGCGTGGAAATAAGTTTAGAGCTCTCATGACCTTTAAAAGCAGAAATGTTAGTGAAAAAATTCAGTAAAAATAAATTTTTCAATGAAAAGTTCCGCAAAAAATGTTTCGAAAATATTTAATTTTTTTTACTAAAAATCACGCTGTCATAAAATGCCGTAAGAGCTATGAATTCATTTTGCAACAATGGCCCTAGACTACTCATTTCTAACTGTTCAGCGTTATGATGTTTTTATTTCATAATAATCTTAAAAGCGACAAAAATTATAACAAATTAAAATGCGTAGCAACAAAAGTTAAAAAATCATGTAAATAATTTGAAATTCTCCAAGGTCTCATTCAATATTTATTTAATATGTAATCTGTAATATTTATTTATTTTTTAGATTTGCTTAATTATGTAAAAAAGATATCGCTACGGAGTGCAAAAAGAATTTTTAAATACTTAAAGGAAAATAAATTTACCGCTTTTGCCCAGTGTAGTTAAGACATTTCAATTATTTTCATATTTTATTATGTAAAATAAATGCTCGTATAATTAACAATTATAAATTATTATATTTATGCAATTCAATCAAATTATATTCTAAATTTTATAGACATAAAAATATTGAAAAACTTTAAAAAAGCAAATACAGTAAAAATTCGATAATCCGGATAATTGATTGCAGACCCCAATCTGGAGTAGCGATTTATCCGGATTACTACGCATGTAGGTATTTATTAAAAATTATAATAATTCATAGCAAAATTCACGTTGTTTCTCAAACCACGAATATAATGATTGTTCAAACTCTTTATATTCACCATCTTTTAAAGTTTTGCGCTTTTTCAATAGTTTTCGATTAGATGTCTTCGCACACCTGAATGTAAAATATTTTTTTGTTAAAAATCATGGAAAAAAATTAACTCACCTTTTGAAGCAATCACTTTTTTTTTTATATCTGAAATAGTGGAAGTACCAACCACATATTTGTCAGCCAACACCCTTCCACTCATACCTTTACTAAGTTCTTCAACAATTTTTACTTTATCTAAAATGGATAGGAAGGAATGGATGGAAGGCATCTTGCATCAATACTAAACTAAAAACGCATGTGCAACGTTCCAAAACATAGTCATATCACACTATTCTAATTGTATTTTTCAAAGCATGCTGTGATTTGAATAAAAAAATTAATAAAAACGGGTGTTATTCAATCCGGACTATAGAGTTGCAATCAATCCGGATTATAGAATACGCAATGAGCTGCAAAATTCTGTCCGGATTACCGAATATTCCGGATTAGTGTGGTCCGGATTATCGAATTTACACTGTACTTCGATAAATTAAAAATAAATTTTTTTGAACAAGTAAATTAAATATAAAGTACCTACACCAAGTTTATTCTGTTACTGACAATAGTTTTTGTTTTTTAACTGTTCAAATTGAATTATAACAACTATGAAAATGTCACTGTTTACAACTAAAAAAAAAAAAATGGCACAAATTCGAATTTTATTCTTTCAATTGAAACTGCAGGTTTTTAATTTCGGAAAATCACAATTTTCGAGCGAGTATTGAAGACATTTTCCATCATATTTCATGAATATTTATTAAAATGTTTTCACTCTTTCAATACTCTGTCCGTCATTCCAAAGTAAATGAGGAAACTATTTAAGACAAACAACACTTTACATGGTCTGATGTTTATTTGACACGCAATAAAAGACGATGTACATCTTTTATTTTTTGCACAAAGAAAAATTGTGGCAATTAAATTTGGAGTGAAAAATAAAAAATTAATCGCAATATTAGAGGAATAGAACATATTATTCCATAACACCATTAACACCATTCACTCACAGTTCCAGTATTCTCATCACTTCATATATTGCAAATGTGTTTTTTTTTTCTCTCTTTCCTACTTAAACTGTTTTAAAATAAGTACTTCTCCCTTGTTGTCTTATTTTCTTATTCCCAACCATAAATATCATGGGGTTCCAAAATCGTTACCTCTTATTTATGACACGCACCACAATAACATCATGTTTAACACATACGAAAAATAAGCAACAAAAAAAAATTAGCGCAAAATTTTTGAAACAAGAAACATGAAATATTTCAGATGACAAGTGTTTTCAACTCTCTACCTAGAGGGCGCCAATGTTAAATATTTAATAAGACATAAATCAACCGGATTATATCCAGAGGGGATATTTATTTTAAATTAAAAAAAAATAATGCACGATTAAAGCAGCAAGATGTACTTGATGTAGGAAAATTTATCTTTTGCATGGAACTATTTAAAATAATATTTCATTTTTATAATTTGAATGGTGTAGGAATTTTTCATTTCCTAAGTTTAGTTGCTGAACTCGTGGGCGATATGTCTATTAAAATTATGAAAAAATTTTAAAAGATTTTGAGACATTTCAAAGATTAAATGCAAAAGAAGCCTTTCATTGAGAAGTTTTAGGAAACTTACGAAAATGGGCAGGTATTATATGCTGTTGATATTGGTTAGTCTCCGTGGCCGCCTGCAGGCGCTCGAGTAGATTTTGATTTAGATTCCGTTTCTAAGACATTTCACCGAGTCTTAACCCTTGTAAAGTATCCGGCGCTGGATCCATTGAAGATATGTCGTTGCGTTGAGGTATCGCATAAGCTCACGCATAGCCACATTCCACAACTGCCATAGGTTTTTCAGTACATGCTTTCTCAACAATTTGTGCCGCACCACATGCAGCCCCGTGCACACGCAAATCAGGTATTAAAACGTCTCCTCTTTATTCCGTTCTCTACAGCTGCGACAAAAAGTGTTGTAAGGGATACCCAGTCTACCGGGATGTCTCTCGATGGCGACCAGCTATGAGATGCTCCTTCAGTGCATGTTCATAATCTGCTCCGTGCGTAAATCGCCGCACATTTTCTTTTCGAATCCACATGTGCTCAGTCCATTCCACCTCTTCTCCGACTTCCGAATATAGTGTTGCATGATTGAACTCCGTAGAGTGCTAAACGGCAGTGCAAACAAAATCGTATCCGTTGTGTCCATGCAAGAAGTTACTATGTGCAGCAATCCAGATGAGTGTAGTGCCAGCCAGACACTTCTATTCGTCTCTTATCTCCTTCATCTTCTATTGTCTCTCTAAGACCGATTAAGTTCTGTGTGGCCCCAGAGCGAAATATGCGAACTGGATATCGACGAATATGTCGAATCTACAAGTGCATTTTCCGTACTCAGCATCCTACACTCTTCCCTTATGGCCAGTATATCAATTTGAAATACACACCAAAATCCGCAGACCATTCTCGATCCGTCAGTGTAGGCACTGGTAACTAAGTCGTTCCCTATATCGTCCCCTGTACTGGAAGAGAACTCCAACCACGTCCTCGGTTCTAGAGTAAGCCGGTCCGTAAGCCGTTCATTTGGCTCTTACGTACAGATCTATGGGAATCAAATTCAGTATAACGTTCAGAGCCCCTGAAGTACGCTAACACCCAGTGATTTCAATACACGTGGATCCCTGAATCCATGTTGATGCACCACGTATCTTCTTCTGCTCGTAGCAGTCCACCATACCAGCGATGTACATGTATGTCATATTGAACGCATAAATTTTAGCCCCGTGTCTTACCAAAGGTACGATAAGCCACCGTGACATTCTCTATCTTGTGCCCAACATTCCATTTCCATGACAGCTTCGAGTTCAGGATGACCTCGAAATACTTCGAACTATCCGACATTATCAGTGCATGGTTCTGTAGCCGAGGTGTGCAAAGTCCTGAACCTTGGTCTTTGTGGTAAATAGTACCAGCTTGTTTTTCTAAAGGGTGCTGTCGGCTAAAGCAATTAACGCGTTGACTATAAAGCCAAAATTCTTACTCTATCAGTTCACAGCAGTTTCTTGGCAATAAATACTTCATCGAAAGATGGTATAAACTGGTAGGCACCCCAGTTGCCTGAGTCCTGTCTTTTAAGAAAAGCTTGATATGTAGATATATGCAGCTTTTACTCGGATTATAGCTGTAATTTGTTTTATGTATAATTTTCGTTTGGCCTTTTTATTATAAAGAAACTGATACCGCAACCTACATAATCGTATTTACCAGTAAGAGCAATCGTTCTAAATTATCGAGAAGAAACATTTGAGCATTAATTTGAAAGAAAAAAGCAAGTTTTGGCTCAATAGTCAGAAATAAAATATCTGGTCCTACATTGAAGCTAAATGAGCACAAAATATTTCATATTCAATTTTGATTCCAACTTCGTAATTTGTAGAAAATTAAAAAAAATTTATTTGCGCCCACTTGAAATTGAAATCGAAAATCTGCACTGATATTTTCTTCAGACAGAAAAATTAATTAAGATAATCAAAAGTTTAATATTATTTTCTAATTTATTCAGTTTTTTTTTCATATTAATTGCAATTAGATAGTTGACCTTAATGACAGTTTTCTATTTTGTGTAAAATTTATTTAAATCTTAAAATTTTTTATATTTCCATTCATAATTCGATATTGCGTTAATTTAATTTAACTTAATTTTAATATTGAGATTTCCTTAAAATGTTAACCGATGTTTAACGAAATGTCCAAATAAGAAATAAATAAATATTTATTATAAAAACATGGTTAAGAAAAAAAAAAATAGCCTGCATATGTGACAGCGCATAGAGAAAGGCACCTAAGGGTAAAAAAAAGCAATTTTCACTTTTTTTTTTTTTTGATGTGGACAACATCTGAGCATCGAATGAGACCGATCCCATGCCCCAAAAGTGTTCCCTCCCAGAGATATGCGCGTTTTATGAAAGTGATGGTACACCAAAGATACACGTATTTAAATCTTTAAAATGGCTCTCCTGAACAAAACCGGTTTTTACCCTTAGGTCCCTTTCTATTTTGCGCGTCACATATTCTATTTCGTCAATGTCATTGATTGGCTTCGTTAAGAATTACTTTTTTTTCTTCAATTTAAATAACAAATATTTATAAATTACAATTGTGAAAAACACAAATATTGTCAACAAGCAAAAATTAAAAAGTTTTCAAAAAAGAAACACATACACACAAACCAGCAAAAAAAAAAGGATATAATATTATCTGTCTAATTTCCGTTTCCGTTCTTATATGTACACCGTGGGCCAACTTGGACTGACTGATTTGAAATGCTTATAATTTTTGTATTTTTTATTTTTTTTTATTTTTTTTTTTGAAGATAATACAGAAAGTTATAAAATTTTATAATGCCATCATACTCAGTGGATTGGTTTTGCTAGTGACAGAAAATGACAATTTTTTGAATAATCTGTTTATGAACGATGAAGCACATTTTCATTTAAATGGATATGTGAATAAGCAGAACTGCCGAATTTGGGGTACAGAGAATCTGAGAGCATTGCATCAATTGACAATTACACCCTGTCAGATGCACTGTTTGGTGTGGAATCATGGCTGCTAAAGTTATTGGTCCATCTTTCTTCGAAAATGAAATTAAAGAGCCAGAAACCGTCTCTGGGGTGGTATACCGGACCGTGTTGGAAAGTTTTTTACGTCCGATAGTTCTCAATAATCGTAACATATGGTTCCAGCAAGATGGAGCTACAGCTCAATGGCAATTCAACCGAATAATTTCAAAAAATGCAGATTTCGCGTGGCCACCTCGTTCTCGAGATTTGACGGCCCCAGATTTTTTTTTATGGGGTTTCTTAAAAGAACGAGTTTACGTCAACAAACCACAAAATATTCAGGAGCTAAAGCAGAATATTCGCACAGAAATTGCTCTATTGCAGTCAGAAACGTTGCGCAACGTAATGCAAAATGTATTGAGTAGAGCCATTAACTGCCAACAGGAGAATGGACGCCTTCTAAAAGATGTAATTCTTCATACTTAGCTTAAAAAAAATTTATAATTTGTACTTTAATTTGCAAAAAAATTAAATAAAAAAATTTAAAAATACAAAAATAATAAGCATTTCAAATGAGTCAGTCCAAGTTGGCCCACTCTGTATAATAAATATCTATAATTCTGCACAACATTAGCCGTTAATCAAGAAGGAAAAAGAATTCATTTCCAACTAAGCCAATCAATAATCTTGAAATGTAGATGAAATAAATATTTATTTAATAATTTTTATAACAAATAGAAAACTGACCTGAAGATAAACATAATTAATCAAAAGGTTAATAAAAAAGTAAGAAGTGAAAATTTTAAATTTATTGTTTAAAATTTATCCGCTTTTCTTAATGTGAACCCATACTTATCGTTAAAATGTTATAGACTTTATAATTGAGTGCTGGTCTTCTTATTATTTCTTTTAATAGAATTTAATATTTATGGGCGCACGTTAACGTTCCGGCCATTAAACAAGTTTTACTTTCAAAATCCATGTTAATTTTATGGCCTCTTATTTTATGCCATTTTACTTGCCTTCTGACATACGGATTGCACGTTCATTCAAACATTCATAGAGATTTAGAGCATTCTGTATACAAAACTATTTCATGTGATATATAAATACAAAGATAAAATTTATATTTATGATTCGTTTGTTATTAAAACAGGCAGCGACTTGCACAACTTGCAGGAGGCGGAGTTATAAAAATTACAAAAAACCAAAAAGAAAGAGATTTGTCTTCACAAAAAACAAAAAATAAGAAAAATAAAAATAAATAAATCTGAAGCACAGACAAGCACACACACAAACAACAAAAAAAAATTAACGCCTCTTAAGAAAATAAAAATTTTTAAATATAAAATTTTTTAAGCAAAACAAAACTAAAATCTTTTTGTGTCATTGACGAGAATTTGCTGTGTATTTTCTAGATACTTTAAATGCAACTCAGATAAATACGAAAGAGCATGAACGACAAGAGAGATGATCAAGATGATCTTTAGCTTGCACTTCATGTTTGAGTTGCATTTCGAATTTCAAACGCAGAGTAAATTCGAAGTTAGAGAAAACAAATCAAGGGGAAATTATAACTTCTCCTCCAATTAATGTTTTTCATAAATGAGAGAGTTTTTTTTATAGATAAAGTTATTCGAAACGGGGGTATTTGTTAGTAAAGCCATTTAAATCGAAAATTACAACCTGTTGTTTTGGACCGCTGTATCACCAAATGTTTTATTTAATTATAATAGAAAATTAAATTACAAATACAACAAAGGACTATTTAACCCAAAACTTTGGCCAAAGGTATTAAACGTGTTTATTTTAAAGTAAATTTAGAGGAGTTTTTTTTTCGATAGTTTTCGTTTTAATTTGAAATAAAAAATCAACTGACAGATTTTTTGTGTGTACGTTTTGTTTTTCACCTCCACGATCCTCTACCATTCACAGAAAAAATTCTATTTTTAATTTCTTAAATCGGTTTTCATATTTATTTTCCTACTAGCCATACTCGCTGTGCTTCGCTCTCTCATTGTTGTCAGATATAGAAATACTAATAATTATTATGTGTGGCCAGTATTCGTTTTCCCTCTCGTATTCCAAATTTGCAGCCACATTTCATTCTAAGGACAATATAAATTACATTTTTCGTCACCCTGTAGTAGTTGTGCAGATATGGGGAAATTAGAAATACTTTTTTATGCAGGATACCTTAGCCTATTTAAATTTTGCGGTGAAACAGTAGCAAAATTTCAAAAAGATCGATCACGCAAACAAGAACAACAAACAAATAATCAAACAAATATATCAACACAGATTCAGATTTATATACAGTGGCTCACAGCTTATTTGATGCAGTTATAATTTTTTAGAAAAAAGTTTATTATTTGATGTAATTTAAATTTTGCAAGAAAACGTGTAAAATACATGTAAAGATATGTGTCCTATGCTAACATTAAATAAGAAACAATAAAAAACACTATTAACGGAAGAGATATCAAAGAAACATAAAATGTTCTCATTACAATACCGTTAGAACTTAATTGATGCAGTGCATTCAAAATGCCTCTGAGAATGTGGTAACGGTTTAATATTAAATTGTTTTGGCGTAAGTAATTGTTATAATCATTTTTAGGTTCAGATTTATTTGTTGTTGTCTTAAAATGGGAAAGGAATATTTATAGAAAAGAAGGAAGATATATTTCATCTTTTTGAAAAGGGTAAAAAAAACAACGAAAAATTACAGAAAATATTGCACTTAGTTCCTCTACAGTCCCAGATATCATCAAAAGGTTTCTCCACAAAAATAGAACCGAAAATAAATGTACATCTGATCCAAAGGAAATGTTTAGTGATGTTTAGAGGTGGATAATTCGCAAAGTTAAATAAAGTCCCCAAAGTTGACGATTGAAACCGAAAAATATTTGGGTAAGGACTGCAATACTGAAACTGTGTAAAGAGTATTGCGTGAATCAAATTGTATGGAAGTACAGTCCGAAATAAGTCATTGATAAATGCCTTAAATAGAAAACGCTGATGAAAGTTTTCTCAACAAAATTTAAATAGAATCGAAAATAAAGGTACATCTGCACCAAATATAAAATTTAGACGTAGATAAGAGGTGGATAATTCACAAAGTCAAAGAACAACTCCATCTTGTTTTAAATTTTGTTAAAATTAATTTTTTTATTCATTTTTTCTAAAAAATATTAATTGCATCAAATTTAGTAGTGAATAATATATGAATAAGCATCTACATATATGCGTAGATTTATTTTGAATACTTTACTACTTAACGCATGTAATAAGTGATATTAATTAAAAACGTTGAAATCATTGTTATGTCATGCGTATTTCGTTATAAGCAGCATCAGCCGTATCAGAAACATACATTTCGGCAGTTTTACGTTCATATTCCTAAAATTATTCTACTATATTAATGCGATGTCGGCTATTTATTGCTTCCAATATTATATTCAGGCGTTTGATTAATTCTTCATTTATACCAGTTGCTGGGTTTGAAAAAAAACATCTTCATGCGTTGCCATCATTACTGTTTTCGTATCTTGGTTTTGGATTAATTAAAAAATTTTCGAAATTTAGAAGCATTAGAAGCTGTCGAAAGCTATACATTGTATATTTAAGAACAAATGCTTACAAACATGTTACCAAAATGCACTAACGTAAGTGAATACACTGTTTTTATAGCAGTATAAATGCTTTAAAAAATGCATTTTTGTGCGTTTGTCTTTTTGGATACTTCTAAGCGGCTCATCGCGAACAAAAATCATGCGTTTTAAAAGCGTAGTTGTTGTTTCCCTTACAAGCATTAATTCCATGCAAGCATTAATTTTTTCTGGGTACTAGTAGACCTATCTCGTATTTAAGCCTCTTTTGGATGATTACCTTCATTCTTTAACAGTTGCTTAATCTTCATGGCTCGTTGCCGCTTTTGAATTGTCAGTTCATATGAAGGATGTTGTTTCTCGAAGTTACAAAATGGTTTGATAAACAATTTGTGTAATAACTCTTACATATGAATGTATTTTTATACGTTGGTAAAATTTTCAAAAAAAACATCAAAAATAAATGCACAAATTTGCGCAAACTTTATTTCTTATTTATAAAATTAGAGATTGTAAATTTTATTGCGGTATTCAACACTATTCAACACAATATTGTATATTTCGTAATTCTCAAATATTTTTTGGGAGTTCTTGTATAAGCATGTGAAATTTCTTAGCTTTTCCATGAATTTAGTGAAAGGTTTGCTGAAGATTTTGATATTAGCACCAAATGAAATGTCGCATATAGACCAGCTAAACCATATAACAAACATAGATAAATATCGGGTGGACCTAAAGTCACGCCTGCGTATTACAATTTAATAACTTTTCGGTTTATTATTATTTTTTATTACTTTTTTTTAGATTTTATTCATCGAACCGTGTTACACCACCATGCAAAATTTAACGAACCAAAGTGGTAGAATTTTACTTTTCCTTTGGGCATTCAATTTCACTGATGCAACGAGCATATCGAAATTATTTCAATACCGGAAATACACCTAACCAAACAGCAATTAATCGTTTAATTGCATGGTTCCGACAACAAGGTGCAGTGTCAGACTTGCCACGATCAGGAAGACCAAGAATAGTACAGAACCAAGTGAACATTAACCGTGTACGGGTTCAACTTCAACGCGAAGACGTTCTGGACAACTGGGCATCTCTAGAACATCACTTCGACGCATTTTATCATTATTACAATGTAAAAAGGCCTTAACTAGGTAACTGTTACTTCTCCTTAAGCTTATAGCGGTTTTCACGATGCAAAAATTCTTCGTTCAACGTTCAACGCAACAACAAAATGTGCGTATTTGCAATTTGCTTCATTTTGTTCTGGTTGGAATAAAAAACCCTTGAGCTAAAATATTCGTACATATATCCCTGCACAAATTAGTGGATTACATGATCCATATTAGCTAAAAAGGAGTAGTTACAAAATGGTCCCATGTAATGCGCGGCATTGACCATGTTATTTTCAAGCAAGAGCTTATTGCTGACCAACAAGTGTTCGTATTTTAACGACTGTATGCTTTAAGGCATCGTGTTTAATTCGTGTTTAATTTTCTGCTGATAATGAGCGGACATAGAGTGACATAGAGTAGTTTTGGGATTACTCTGATGTAATGCATGGCTGGAGTATATGGTCCTCACCTAGGACATCGCAATGTTAAAGGGAACACGTTTATTTCATACATTTGGGTTTCTTTTGGACTAGTCGTAGTCCCTTATGGAGTATACTTTATAGGCGTGTGTGGAGTAGCTGCGATGTCTGCAGGGATGCAGTTGCTTATTTTTTTTTTTTTTATCTGGGACCAGCACTCAGGAGATGACTCCTAGACATGCGAAGCATTGTGCTGGAACTATAGGAAAGGGGTAGTAGATGAAACGACAGGAGGTGAAGCTTAATTAATTATTTTTGCAGCTCTGCTTTCGCACGTTCTCTGTTTATACTCGTAGCAGTGCTGAAGTTTCGGTTTAGTAGCCATTTTTATTATTATTTTACTTCGCCGGTGCTACACAATACCGACGAAGGAGGGCGTTCTGATGTGATTGTGGATTGCTATCAGCTGAAGCCACTGAAACCTTCCGACAACAACTGATACACAAAGGCACACATTAGAAAAATGCGAGATGTTTATTTTTATTTAAAAAAAATTTTTTTTTTTTGTCTGAAACTGGGGTTGAACCCAGGTCTGTTTTTGGATTCGTAGTCAACGTGCAGACTACCATCCATCGCGCCATCGCCACCATCAAATAAATAAATATCAACACCAACTATTGACATATCAACAGCCACATTTTTAATTTCTAAAAAAAGGAAGAGAGATCAAAACTGTATAGTAGAAAATTATGAAACTAATTAATAAAATAGATACGAGTATATGTATGTCTATATAAATCGCTGTCACACATTTCATAGAGTTGCCATATTTTTTTTTTCAATTATACTCTTTGTGACAGGAATGCAATGTATTGGAAAACGTACGCTTACAATGCAAATGCAAATGTGCACAACCAGCACTCTGAAAACCCATTCTATACATAAAATGGTTTTAATTTTTATAATTGTACTGCTTGTAAATGTAAATGTAAAAAATTATTAAATATATGTATGTATACGAACTTCATATACACCAACTTAAGAACTAACTGTACAGAAATATATATATTTATTATTTAATTAATAATAGAATTTTTAGTAAATTAACGAAATAAAATTTTCGTTTGAATAAAAATCCAATTGCTTTCTGCTCGAACGCACATTCAAAAGTGTTATATTGTTTTAATTAATTTCATACGTGCACCGTGCCAAAGACTTGAGAAGAAGAAAATCCATTAAGAATAACACCAGCAGTTTTTGTATCAACGTAATGCCATCAAATAACAGTAACAGAAAACACAAACAGAATATAAAAGATGCTACTAATAGATGAAAATTAAAAGATTAAACACTGATGATAACAATGTGCATGGAGGTAATCGCACTGATGCTGCTGATGATCACAGATAAACGCACCACAAGACATGCATCTATTTTGAATGCATTTGTTTCATTGCAAGTAGAGGGGGGGGGGGGGGCCAGAATCGATTAAACACTTGTTGTTGTGCCATACATACCATAAAACGCAGGCCTAAGGGCAGACTCAATATAAACGTTCAGCATTCGTACAATTCCAAACGTACTGCAAAGAGCATTCGACTTAATAACATAATTGAAATTGGGCTCAAGACAATAGACTATTATTTCCTGTTTAACACTTTGGGGATGTTTTTTTATTTTTTTTTTTTAACTACAAATTTACTAGCAAAAAGTGTACGCAAATACACATACATAGTTATTTATCTACTTGGAATAATTGAATATAATTAATGTACAAAGAATCATAGTTTGAAATTGAAACTATAAAAAAATAAGACAAAACCTTTCGAACAAAATTTAAAGTTTTTCTGAAGATATGGCTCGTGCTGTTGCTGTTGCTGTTGCTGCAACGAATAGAAAAAATAAAAACAATCTAGAGAAAATTCATTTATACTACGGATGAAACAATCTCTATATGAATAAAATGATTTAACAATAACGTATTATGAGCACTTCAAAATATACGTGGCGAACTTGAAAATGAGCAGAATTATGAAATAGACACAATAAAATTACAAAAACTTACTGTTCCTACAACAAGTCCAAAAAATCGAATTTTATATAAAACAATTAGTTAGAATGAGTTAGTCTAATTTGTAGCGAACTTGCTAGTCTTGCGGAGCCTTAGAAAAACTCAAACAATGACAATTTTCGAGTGCAGAAGGGCGAACAGTGTCAGAATAAAACAAAAAAAACAATTTAAAGCACTTAAATAAGTATCAAAAGTCCTCGAAATAACACAAAAAATTTTATAAATAAGCATTTATATTTTTTTTATTAATTTTAACAATCTATTTTTTTAAGCTTTAAGGTTTTTTCTCTTTTTATTTATTCTCTCTTTTTGTTTATTATTTTTATATTTATTTTCGATATTTCGTTAACCTTCGGTTAACATCTTCAGGAAGTTTTTTATTAAATAAATAAATAAATAAATAAATAAATAGATTGTTAAAATAATAAAAAAGGTTAAAAAAAAGTATTAAGAAAAATTTTTTTTATTAATTTAAAGGCTAAAAGAAATTTATTGAAATTTATTGAAATTTATTTCAAAAATTAAATTTTAAAAGCAAAAAATTTATCTTATATGTAGTTTGAGGTGGCCCTCGTTCTGTTTCACGGTTACAATGAACCACTAAGTGCATTTTAATACTATGTTCACACCTATCGTGTTTAACATCTCAATCGTGTCTAATGATTAAACACATCGTTTTTGAGATGTTTCACCATACATTGACGCGTTTGCTTAAACATCTCAAATGAAATGTTTTTGATTTAAACACTTCGTTAAACGCGTAAATGGCAAGGTTGCATTTAATTTTGGGACATGTTCAGTGTGTTTTTGACGAATGTGTCACTTTTTTATGGCTATTGAACACATATTAAAATAGCGATGTTTTTTCTTATACATCTGTATTTCAACTTTAAATAGTTCATCTATGTTAACAATTCCATCATTAGCAAAACTCAAATATGCAGCTGATAATTTCACAATTGTACTTTTTTCCATTTTAAGATATATTTTTAATTTTCTCAAACTTGTATACAATTGTTTACGAAACCATAAACAGCTGATAAAACGTCATTCTTAAACATCTCAAATATAGTGTGAACGGTTGTGTTTAGTTATTGAAACACTTTGCTTAAACGCGTTTAAAAACATTAGTGTGAACGTGGTATAAAATATTTCGCGTTAAAACTTCTCCTTTGGTTTGCTAAAAAATTTCTACATGCAGAAAAAACACGTCACACCATGAAACGGGAGCGTATTTAAATATTGAAAATTCACCTGACGATAATTTACCGATAATGTGACTAGTCTATATAACCGCATGTCCACAGAGGACTAGGACTAGTCCAAGACTAACGTAAATGCCCCTAAGACATTGTAGGGTCAGTCCTAGGGGCATACCATATAACCCTGCTTTGCATTACATTGGACAAACCCAAAAACTACTCCATGTAACACCTCAGAGAGCAATTTTCATGAGATGGCGTAATCAAACATTTCTCGTCCCCTGAGTGCCGGTCCAAGAGGCGCCCTCCTTCGTCAGTAATTCGTAGTGTCATCAGCGAAGTAAAATAATTAAACAAATAGCTAACAAGCGCAACTTAAGAAATTTAATGTGTCACCTTGCCATTACAGGCGATGCTCTCATCTGTCTATTCATCCTCTCACCATGTCTTTCCTGTGAAGGTACCACCTTCACTTGAGTGTTACTTCTCTTTCAAAAAATGTCTTTTTTTTATGAAGAAGTAAACGACAGGATTTTCAACGAGTGTGTGAATTAAAGTGGTCTTCTAGCTCTGTTAATTATGTACCGGAAGAATTTTAGCTCGAATATTTTTATATACCCAGGTGACGGGAGGTATATTTAGTTTAAAAAATGTTCATAAAGTTGGACAACCACGAACCATGATTAGATTTAAGTAAACTGTTATTTGTTCCTTTTCAATAATACTACTCACTGGCAAATAGACTATATGAATATTATTATACTTTTCAAATTAGAAGTAACAAAATTCTGTTTTCCTATTTTAGCATAAAAAGCACTAAACAAGCTGAACTGCCTCAAATGCTGTTATTAGCATTTACAAGTATACTAACAATAACATAAAATGCAAAACAGAATAATGTTTTTTGGTTTTCAATTCATTTTGCTAGTTTATAATCTATTAAAGGAAATGCTCATATGGAGTACAAGAAAACATTGTAACTGATGTCTGCCTAAAGTAGTATGATGCATCGTCATCATCTTCTTTCATACGGATTTCTTTGTGTCTTCTAAACGCGAAAACAAATCTTGTTGTTATATTTGCTGTTTTTTTTTTTCAAACATACATATATTTATTCTCTCAGTTCATAAATTGAAGCCATCTAGAGATGGAACGCAGAAAAACGCAGTAAGACAAACAGATGGACGGACCGACAAACAGACAATATGGACAAAGAAAGAAATGTATGCATATGAAGAATTCACTGATTGTTGATTACAATTGTTTGCCTTTTGGCAAACGACAATTCTACTTGATATTTTTAAAGGAATGATTTGAAGTTACATCGTATGACACGATTCTTAAATACCCTTCTTTCTATTTACCGAAACATATTTTGGGCTTAAGAGAGTACAATGGGTGTGGCATCGAGTAGACAATTATTTAAAGCAATCACCTATTTTATTCTTAAATTTTAAGTCTGAATAAAAATTACTACTTCTCAGGGGAAAATATACCGCCCTGTTCTGTAAACCGAGTCGATTTAAAAACGAGTGATTTCTCAAAACCGAATAAATGCGAATTTGGTGTTCTAAAAATCACACGATTTCCAAAATGTAGTATTGCCAGATCATTCAATGCCAAATAATTGCATGAGGTGAATTAATTTAAATGTATTTAATTTAGTCCAAAAAAATGTTAAAAACACATTTTTATAAAATTTTAATTTTTAATCGTATTGTTTATTTATTAATTACTGCATTATTCAGAGACTTACATTGACATATACTTGTTTAAAACAGTTTGGTAGCTTTGATTTTCGAATTAAACAACAATTTGGTCGCCATATTGATTTTGTGATATTGGAAAAGTAAACAAATTTTAAACTATTTTCATAAATATTCAACTAAAGATAACTTATTTAACAATAAATTAAAATTAGGCTACTGAAAATTTGTTCAAAATAATGTTTATTCTTATTTAAAAGTGATCTTCTCTAATGGATTTAGTAAAAATGTGCTTTTATTCATCCATCTACTTTATCTGCATACTTTAACAAGAACATGGAGAAATATTGGAGTGTTCTTTAAATTGATTATTTGTATTAAAATCTATTACAGAGTATATAATTTGACTTAATTTAACAGAAGAAAAACTTCAAGTAAAAATTGGTAATTGTTTTTTTTATGTTTCGCTAGTTATTTATTAGGAAAACAGTACATTCGATTTAATTTCGACCGGACTTATCTACTCGATTTTAAACCGAGTAAAATTATGCGATTTCGGTTTACAGAACATCTAAATAAGTGTATTCGTTTTAAAAACGAAAATTTTTTGCGGATTCGGTTTACAGAACATACCCGATACCCAATGCTTTCAACCTTTGTCTTACAGTTAACAGAAAATTAACTAACTAGGTTTGCGGTTTGCTTAACAAACACTATTTAATCAACGGGTAATGTTTTACGTTTCACCCGTCTTTATTGACTTAAAAAAAGAATTCAGCAAAAAGTATGGCAATATTGTTGGAGTTTGTTTACGAAAAATACTAATACAGAAAATAGAAAAAAATCTTTATATTTGTGGAAAAAACGGTATACTGAAAGGAAATGGTGGAATATCTAACAGCAACTACTTGTTTTCAGCTTGAAAATTCCTAAAAACAAGCGAGACAGGTAAAATATTGATCGATAATAATACTTACATACAATTGGTAAAAAGTTTTTTGTAGAGCCTCAAATTTCGCAGCAACATTTCCGTTTTCTGTTTAAAAGTTTTAAAATTACAGGGTGGCGCAGAATGAGCTATATGGTCTGAATTCTTTTTTAATTATTATTTTTTCTTTGTTTTTTGTGCAGCATTTTGTGAAGAAGACTTGGGGAATTAATTATGAACCATTACACGATTGAACACAGCACATACACTCAATGGCTTTGTTAAGGGACATATTCGGCGAACGCATTATTTCGCGCACAAGCGATTTTAAATGACACGTTCAACAGATTTAACAGCTCCGACAGGTTTCTTTGGAGATATTTGAAAGAAAGAGTGTACGTTAAAAAACCAAGAACCATACTCCAACTAAAAACCAACATTCGAAATGAAATCATGGCCATTACACTAGAAATTTTGTGATTACAACCGAAATTTTGGGGAAAGCTATGGAAAATATGCTAAAAAGAGCACGTATGTGCGAAGCAGGAAATGGACATCACTTACAGGATATAATTTTTCAAAGCTAATTGTAAAAAAATTGCCGAATAATATACTGCATTAAAAAAAAAATATTAACAGCCATATTCATAAAAATTATTTTGAATTTTTATTGACAAGAACTTTTCCTATATTGTGAATTTTAAAAAAAATGTTTTTTCATTATAAACAAAAACCAATTTTCCTGAAGAAGCTACACAAAGGAGTAGCGAAATATCGAATCAGAATAAATATTAAATATATTGAAAATACCTACAGCTTAAATAATTAGTGTTATTAACATAAAAGGAGGTCAAAAACCTAGAAAAATTATCGAAAAAAAAATTATAATTAACGCATAAATACAAAAGTTATAAACCATTTAAATCATATAGCTCATTCTGCGCCACCCGGTATAAACATAGAAAGAATATAAATGTTCCTTCTTCAATTTTTTTAATTCATTAGATGTGTACAATTTTTTGTATTCATCAATTACAATTATCTGTGCAAAGGTGTCGATTATATTGCTAATTGCTACATTTTATTCGGTTGAATTTAACAGACACTTTTTCGTTAAATGGTTTCAGTTAAAAGTTAATCGTACATTGTGAAACAGATTTTTGCCTAACCGACTGTTAAAGTTCCAATTAAGTTTTAATCACACATTGTAAACATGGCCGTTAGTAAGAACACAAATATCATAAGAAGTATTTTTCACAGCTTTTGAATAGTTGCTTTTAGCTTTTATACGCGGTCTGTTCAAAAGAAAAGGTGAGTTTTGAAGTTTTTTTTTTAAATATTCATTTTGTCCTCTTCTATATAATCCCCCTCAGATATAATTCACTTATGCCAACACTTCTTCCAATCCTCGAAGCACTTCTGATATACGGTTTTCGGTATGGCCATCAGCTCGTTCTTTGATTTTGACTTTATCTTATCAATTGTGGCGAAACGCTTTCCTTTCATTAGTCTCTTCAGTTTTGGGAATAGGAAAAAGTCGCAGGGAGCCAAATCTGGTGAACAAGACGGTTGGGGCATGATTAGGGTGTTGTTTTTGGCCCGAAAATTCACGAACAAACATTGATGTGTGAGCTGGTGCATTAGCGCGATGCAGAATCCATGATTTTATCCACAATTCCAATCATTTGAGCCATATTGCTTCACGCGAACGTTGCATAATTTCCTTGTAATTAATTTAATTTTCATCCTAGGGGCAATATTCCTATTTCTGTCATGCAGTAACAAATTTTGTACATCAATGCCTCATATCATTTCCATTTCGTTAAGATAAGTTGTAACATGAATGTAATAATAACTTGAGAATCGCATATGCCGAGTCTACTTAGATTGATTGATAAGAAGAAATATAAAAAAAAGAAAAATCCTTCTGATTGAAGAATGAAGAATTAAGAAAAATAAACAATTTTACAATAAAATATAAAAATATATGCCCTAAAAGCGTCGATTAAGATTCAGAAGAAAGAAAATATGCTTTTAAGCATAACATATGCAAAAATAAGCACATGAAGTAGATGCCAAACAACATTAAAATACTTGAACGGATAATTATGTATGTATATTATCGCAGAGTTAAAATAAAAACACCTCACAAACGTATGTAAACTATATCATGTTTCTTCGCTTTATGTAATCAAGTTAGTTTCGGCTACGTTAACGTGCTCGCAATGGAAGCAGGAAATCAGTGCTTCCTCACAGTTCCTTTTGCGTTACCAGTTACAGATATATAAATATTTAGCAGCGATCAGAATAAATAGATGAGCAATAGAATAGATAAATAAGAAGAAAAAGGAACGAACGATAAATAGAATAGAGCAACACAAAAGACAGTACTCACCGTATATGTCAGGCAATCCGTTTTCGCTAATGAATGACAGTAGTTCCCCCAAAGGCTACTGAAATACCCCATGCCCTTAGTAGGAAGACGATGGACAATACAATCATCCTCATAATTTGTGATGTTCGCAAAATAGATGAGACCCTTGAAATGACGAATGTTTAATCATGAAATAAAGTTCGTACTAAATAGTGGTTACCAGAAGTGACTTGAGGATTAGAAATAATTTGAAAATGGATTTTCATGAATTTATAAAATCTTTCGATAAAAACAAAAAGTTATATATCTTGCTTTTCAAAGCGAACTACTACACCTTGTTAGTGGTGATATGTGTAATGACATAATATACTGGTAACTGAATTTCTAGAGAAGTTTTTAAGTACGCAGGCAGCATTGACACTTTCTTTATTTCACTTTGTTGCAAATGTTACAACCATGTTTATACCAGTTGCAAACTCTCAAGTAGGGTATCACGAATTCATTTCAAATGCCAAGTTCTGTATTGAAATTTTTTGTTTTTTTTTTTGTTTTATTTATTTTGTAATTTTCTTTTAAAAAGGGGAGGGCATCCATTTAAATTTTCCGCATTCTGCACAAAATTAATTTCATTATCTGGCGCGTAAATAGTTTTTACTTTTTTATGGCTTCGTTATCCGTTTAAATTCCTGTACGTTAGATTTTGTCGTTTTGTTACTAGAATTAGTCTTTATTACGTGAAATTATTGTTATTAGCAGCTTAGCGCCTGGTTAAGTTCATTTTAATATTTCCACACACTTTATAAATTGTTTTCTTTTCACAAATCGTTGACTTTACAGTTGACTATGGAGTAAGGAAGTCAGTACATTTAAAACAAAAGCATTATGAAGATTTATGATTCAATTTATTTAATATGTGCCATTTGTGGATTAGGAATTAGGATTGGAGAGCAGAAAAATAAAATTGCAAAATATTTAGTGTCAATTGAAGCTTATAAGGAGGTGATAATATTAGAAATATTATTTTCATATTAAGAAACTATTTGACGTATTTGTTTTTTTATTTTTTCATAAAAACTTTAAAGTAAATACTGAGTCACAGCACAGACTTGACATACTAAAGCCATCCCATGCAAAATATGTACGATAAAGTAATTTTAATTGCTTCGAATACAATCGACAACATCTTGTCGATAGTGTTGCAAGAAGTAGGCAGCTTTATTAACTTTTAGAGATGTGTCTGCGAGTGCTTTCTGCAATAACAATTACACCGTCATACAAGTCATATATTACGAATAAACTACCGAGTACTATGGGTAATTAGGCAGTAAAAATGTCAGAGTACTATGGGTAATTAGGCAGTAAAAATACATAAGATTCCTGGACATTCAGTAAAAACTATGACCGTATTGTAGGTGATAATTTTTAGCAAAACGCTTCGAGAACTAATAATTGTAAGTTGTTGTGATAATGCTGGATTAACAGCTGGATTTATATAAAATTTTATAGTTTTTATTAACGATTAACTGCCGTATTTATAAAAATTGTTTGTATTTATAGAAGATATACTGATGGAATTTTGTTTGGAAATTTGTCTATTAAATGTTTTATTCCAAGATCATCCAAATATACTAGCCCGAAATATTTTAAGCGAAAGAGGGTTCATTCGACTGAAAAGAAGGGATACTCTTTCCCTAGCCCGAACGTAGTAGACGCGGAAATAAAACTATACGAGCAATAAATAATTTTGTACAGCTAGGTTGTACTTAATAATAATTAGCAATTAGTTCTTAAGATTTGAATACTTATTGTTAGTTCAATTGATTTTGAAGATTCAATAAATAATATATATTGTGTAAAAAAAAAAAAAAAAAAAAAAAAAAATTAAATGTTTTATAAATCAAAACAAAATATTTATAAATACGGCAGTAAATCTACTAATTTGGGTAAATTATCTGTTTAAATAAAATTGTACACTTTCCTCTTAAATGATAATGAGACACTAATACAATGTAACGTATAAAAGAATTAATGATTCAATGGCAATTTTGAAATTTTCATATCTGTGAAGTCCCCATTTATGAGAATGAAGATGACGATCAATGAGATAGCAGAGCACTTCAATATCGAGAGCATGACGAACTTGTGGGGCGTTTGCTATTATAAAGTGGAAGAGGCATTGTCGCATTCATTGTGGACTCTGGTTGGTATGGCAAGGGACATAGGTCTAGGTCTAGCTTTTGTCTTTTGGTAATGACGAAAAACGAAGAGGATACGCTTTGTAATTAAAAATTAATTTTTAAATGGTTCAGGGCTACAATAAAAGAGAGTTTTTAGTACAAAATAGGAGTTGATGGTTGTAGTTTCACGTTATTTTCAGTGAAATTAAGAAAATTACTTAATTTTGAAAATGTACAAATTTATGTGAAATTACATGTTTTCAAGTTAGATTCGGCGGAATTTTTGGCACGCTGAACGATTAATTGGCTTAGTTTACTTTGTGTTTAATTCAAAACAAGAAGAGGAAAATTTTGGTAGAACATGAAGGCAGAAGGTTTTGGTAGAATTTTTTTTGCGTCTGGCAGCCCTGCTGATAACACATTCGTAACACGGTAGGAACATAACATGTTCACCAAAGTCGTTTTGTACCTTTCTGCTATTCGCAGTAATATACTTCTCATATGGTATGTATTTATTACGAAAAATCTTACCACGTGCTCATCTCACTTATAAATCACTTCAACATCAATTCGTCTTCCTCTTCACATTTATATGCTGAAGATGACGGATTAGGTACTGAAAATGGGCAGATACGTGTTTTCTGCACAAAAATTTAAAAAATTACACATTATTATAACAAATTTTAATTGATAGGTAAATTAGTAAAAATAGTAAATATGGAGGGTGTTCAAATACACAGGGTGCAAATGCATGGTGGCAAATTAATATTTTTAAATACGATTATTTCAAAAAGTAATAAACGGTGCGGAGGGAGGGTGGCGCCGTTGGAATTATCGATTGTGCGGATTTGTCAGTCACGATGTCGCAGTGGTCGCGTGAGCATCGAGCGTTCGTTGTGGAGACATTTTTTAAACGTAATGATTGTTACGTAATTGCTCGTCGACAATTTTGTTCAAAGTTCGGTATTCGGCAAATAAGTGATGGTCCAGTCGAGCCGAGAACATTGAACCGTCTGAAAGCAGTTTACGTGAAAATCCGCGACTATCAATACGGAAAAGAGCAGTCTCACTGGGACTTCCAGGAGCGATTATTCATGAAATTTTAAAAAAGGATCTGGTTGACATACTCTGTAAAAAATAAAATCCGCATTTCCATTCTATCGTTCAATGCTCTTAATCAAACGTTGTGTCAATTATTACGTTTTTTATTTAAGTTTGAAAATAAAAATCTGCCACCAGACACCCTGTATATGAAATTAAAGCTTTAATATAATAATAACAACCGAACAATTAGTATGAATCATCCATTCATCACATTCCTGTAGTAAAGAAGTGTCTTGAAAATGTTATCGTGTATTATTATATGTATCAGTATTAATTATTCAAAAGTAATTTGTGTAATAAGAAATTAATTGTTAAGTTTTTACGTGATGATATCATTTTCAATAAAATATACCAACGGCTTAAAAGTTATTCGATAAAAATTGCGCCTAATTATTCTTTAAGCGTAATTATTATTTCCAATTTTTATTTTTCTAAAATTGATGATAACTATTATGTGTTTAATAATCAATAGATATATTAACAATCTATTTTTTTAAGCTTTAAGGTTTTTTCTCTTTTTATTTATTATTTTTATATTTATTTTCGATATTTCGTTAACCTTCGGTTAACATCTTCCTGAAGAAAGCTTAAAAAAATAGATTGTTAAAATAATAAAAAAGGTTAAAAAAAAGTATTAAGAAAAATCAGTAGATATATTTACCAGTTACTTTAATATATTTATTAATAAGAAATAATAATAATAATAATAATAATAATAATAATAATAATAATAATAATAATAATAATAATAATAATAATAATAATAATAATAATAATAATAATAATACTGCGTGTCATTAAGCTCCAAACAACAAGATAAGATAAATAATTTCCGAATATTCAGAATATTTAGAGCCTATTTCACCAATTCTATTTAAATATCAATTCATATTTAAATGTCGATTTTCATTTTCATCTAGATATACTCATTGAATATTTAAATACTGTTTAAGTAGCCAGCACTCTGCATTTAAATATTGATTTTGCAACAACATGGAACAGCATGAAACAGCTTTAAAACAGCTTTTTAAAAAGCTGTAAGTTGACGCTATCATATTAAATATCAGAGCGTTACCATACTTTCTTGTGTTTCATTATTTCAGTTGGTGAAAATAAAATTTTTTTAAACATACTTTAAATAAAGCTCATTAATTAAATTAAATGGTGTTTAAATATGTTTGGTGAAAGAGACCCTTATAGTTTAATCGAACTACAGTTATTACAAATGAATGAAAATTTTCTGCCGTGTTCAAATTCACAGTTAACTTATTGCAAAGAAATTACATTTCTCATTAGAATAAGGGAAAAAATACCAATCAATCTCCAACACCAGTTAAATGGAATACATATTTTCTATGTCACTACACATGTCATCAGTACTCTTTGTGTCAACAGGGAGGTAGTGGTGGTAACATCAATTTCCAACAAAAATAATAGATAATATACCAAAAATATTACAGTATGCAAGTATATGATACTTTCGTTAAAATGTTCGTTATGTTACGCAATATAGTCCTTACGTCTAATTCTATTAAAATGTGACTATAGCGGAAAAGAAAAGAAAATACTAGAGGTCTTAGACAATGCTTTACATACATATATTAATATCGAGCAATTTTCCTGAGTTCAACCCCAGTTTCAGACTCGCATTTGTGTGTCTTTGTGTCTGTTGTTATCGGAAGGTTTCAGTGGCGAAGGCATAGTCACTGGCCACTGAACAGTGACGGCTTCAGCTGTACCCTATCCACAGGCACATCAGAACGCCCTCATTTGTCGGTATTGTGTAGCACCGGCAAAGTAAAATAATTACTAAAAAAAATGGCTACTAAAAAAACCAAGCTTCAAAAATTTAATACGTCTCCTTGATATCAGAGACGCTACAACACTGCAGTAAAAAACAAATAACGTGCAAAAAGCAGTGTTGTAAGATATTGAAGCATCACCTCCTATCATTTCTTCTACTATCCCTATACTATAGTTCCAGGTCAATTCATCGCATGTGTCGGGGTCATCTCCTGAGTGCTGATTCAAGATAAAAAAAAACACTCCGAAGTATAAGTAATAATCGTCTAGATAATTTGGAAAATTAAGAGAGATGACATCTACACATGAGATGCATTGTGCTAGCCATTTTTAGTAATTATTTTACTTCTGCAGAGAATAAACTTAGGATTCCAATCAGGCACTAAGCCACAGAAAATTTCCGATATTTCTGTAAGAAAGGGAAATTCAAACAATTGCCACACTTGAAAAAGTTAACAAAGGGAAAGCCATACACATATGCATGTTTATGTATGTACATACGTCATCGCATATTTTATACTCATATCCAGCTGCAGTGAAAATTTCATAAATAACAATTACCATGCCTTTCCAATAAAATGTTATAAAACCATATACTTCTTATAATTCAATATTTAATATCAACAAGGACAATCACAATAACATTTCTCTGCTAGAAAGCGAACAACCAAAAAAAAAGAGATTTAAAAGATTTCGTGTCTATTATTTCTGCCGAAGAAATATCAGAGATCGCGAATAATGATTGCGACCTTTAAAGTGTATCATCACTTTCAGTGCCAGGAACAACACCAACTAAACATTCTAAAAAAGCAACACTCTTCTTCTGCCAAAAAATACTTCCAACAAGAACATACAAAATCTCAAGAATAAATTTGCTAAACGTAATTTTTTATTCTTGTATTACACTAATTATGAGGAAAACACTTACTGTACTACTGTATATCAAATTACTCATTTGTTTTTTATATTGAACCAGCACTCAGGAGATGACCCCGACACATGCGATGCATTGTGCTGGAACTTTAGGAAAGGAATAGTAGGAGAAATGATAGGAGAAGCTTCACTATTTTTTTTTTTTATCTTGGACCAGTGCTCAGGGGCTATCCCCTACATATGCAATGCATTGCACTGGAACTAGAGAGAAGGATAGGGAAGAAACAGGCAGGTGGTGAAAGTGGTAGGAAGATAGAGCTTAATTCTTGCACAACTCTGCAGTTGCGTGTAAATTATAAAGCAAAGTTGCGGCGTCTCTGATGTTTCGTTTGACGCATTATTTTTAAGCTAATGGAGCCATTTTATTTATTATTTTACTTCGCCGACGTTTTATTGCTCAAATACCGACGAAGGAGGGTGCTGTAGCACAGAAAACTCAGAAAAATTTTTTTTCTGATTTGACCCGGCTGGGAATCGAACCTGGGTCTTTCTGGTTGCAGAGCCAACACGCTGACTACTCGCCATCAGCACCCCACCTTATCACCACATCTTACAACACTGCTTTTAGCACGTTAATTGTTTTTTACAGCAGTGGTGTAGCGTCTCTGATGTCAAGGACACGTATTAAATTTTGCAGCTTCTTGAATTCTCTTTGAAAAGCATTGAATTTCTCAATTGAATACTCAATTCACAGCGACTAATTCGGGTATTTCTTCCATTTATTTGATTTATCAGTCATAAATTCTTGGATAGTTTATGAAAAAAAATGCTGGAAAAAGAAATGTATCACAAAAGAACCTGCTTACAATGAGCCAATTTAGGAATGAGTCGGCTTTTGTTCTATGTAACCAAGGAGTTACTAAAGATATTAAACGTGGACGTCCAAGCGGCAGTTCTCTTGAACAAGAATTGCAGTCAAAAAGAAGAATATGTTCTGAAAGGCCCTGCAGCCGCCGAAAGACATAAGAAAAGGTGTTTTAGATCATTGGCCAAAAGTAGATGGATCACTCAGATGCAAATACCCAAAATGCAAAGGTTACTCAACAATAATTTGTAATAAACGTGGAGTTAATTGGTGCCTTAATAAGAACAATAATTGTGTTTAGAATTATCATCTACAATAAAAATCATGCAAAGCTATATTGTTTTTTATTTATGTATTTAGTATTGAACTTTGACATGCGTATTTTCATGGCGATGGAAATTTCCATCACATTGTTTTTTTTACATATTTTACACTGCGAGTATTTATTTATTTAAAAAAAAACAATTCTAAGTAGTTTTTCCTCAATCTACAGCAATCTACTGTGATTTATTTAAAAATCATGCAAAGAAGGGATATGTTTTATTATTAGATTTAAGATTTGTACGCTTGCTGTTACTCAATTTTATGTTGAAGAAAAAATTAAATATCTTAGAAGAAATAAAACAATTTTTGTGGAATCAATGGGTTCACGTCGAACATCTTATCTCAAGTATTAAAAGCAGCATCTATTTTAAATTTGGAATTGTATTTTAAAACAAATAAAATTAAAATTTATTCACAACCAAAAGCTACAATGAAAGTTAAAAAAATTAATATTTATTTTCTATTAATCGGTCATAAAAGACTATTTGGCGAAGTATAAAAAAAAAACTCTTAACAACAGCCAATTTTAAATTCCAATAAAATTTTTATAATTTACTTACAACCCTTTTTTATCAAAACGAAAACAAAAATAATTATAATAAAAAAAAAAACATGATTTAAATCTCTACCACGACTTATTAATGACCCCGAGATGCAGATTTTAGAACCATCAAAGCGCCTCAAAATAGTTGAAGTAGTTAAAAAGGAATTAAAATTATTATGCGATTTAAATTTATTGTCGAATACCAAACGTTCAGTCGTTCGTGACTTAATTTTTACTGTTTTTAATATTTCGAGAGAATATTTAATCATGCTAATGATGATGTTTTTTTTAACTTTATTTTATATTTTTTCTTTGATTACGAAATTATGGCAGACCATTAATAAAAAATTCCAATCGTTCGATTGGGGTGTTAATTACATAATTTTCGGATATACTCGTACATACATACATATGCAATTAATAATGTATAGTTGAAATATTTTTCGTGAACTTAAAATAGCGTTTGACAGAAAAATAAATATGATTCATGGTATACTGACGCTGTAAAATGTTTTAAATTTTTTTTATTAAAAAAAAATTTGCTTATTGAAAACTTCTTCGAATAAGCAGCACTACGAATAAGTTGCACTAGCAGTAGATAAGACAGAATAACTGTTTGTTTACATTTACATTTATAAAGTTCTCTGCCTTTTGCGTTAATCAATCTTGAACCCCACCAGCTATGTTTGGCGTTAAAATCACCACCAACTAAAAATCTTGACCGGAGTCGCCTAAAAAAGCTTTGAAATTCTTCGCATTTAACCGAAAATCGTGGAGGAAAGTATATGGCACATAAAGAGATGTACTATGTTGAGTCGCATAAAAGTTTTTGTACATGCAGCTTGAAGATTTGATTTTCTTATGTCGTTAAAATATTCGTAATTAATAGAAGATTTTATTAAGATTGCTGCACCGCCATGCGCTCTATCATCTGGATGGTTGGCATTTATTAGATCGTAACCTCTTATATTAAAAAATGTTCTGGTCGTGAAATGAGTTTCCGGAACCAGAAGAATATCTATGAAATTAGTTTTCAGAAATATTTCTACCTCCTGGGAATGGTTGGACAGCCCGTTTGCGTTCCATCTTGCTATTCTGAGATTTAGCTGCATAATTTTGTTATTAAAACATTCATCATGCTTATAAAAGCCTGTTGGTTTGTTATATTTAACATTGAATTAACTGTTAAATTTTCTCAAAAGAATTATTTTGATTTTGTTGTGGGTTCCGTACGATTGCCGAATAAGTGAAAGTGTTGTTCTGATTAATTCCGAATACCACAGTTTTATATTCGCGAATACGAATACGAATATTTGCGCCAATATTCACCGAAAATTAATACAATTTAGCGCCATTCTATATATTTCAGATTTAATAGAAAAAATTTCCCCTTGACGTCAACATACCGATGGCTGAATTGGAGATTATCAACTTTGCACCTGAATACCACTGCTGAATATCTTGCAGCTTAAGGCCATGTCACATAGAACTTTGTCTCTTTGCGTGACGTTTCTAACTTTGACAGAAAAGCGTAAAGCAAAAGGTGTATGACACAATAAACGCTTTGACAACACTCACGAATTGTTGGTTTACCAAAGAAAAGTGTTTGATAATTGTGCTATTTATTTATTTTTTTATTATAAAAATAAAAGTCAATAATGTTATTTGACGATATACAATTACAATGTGCTTCTGTTTGAAAACGAAAAGAAGAGAAAGGAGACACGAATAAAGAAAATTATTCAAACTGATTGTCAACGCACGCAAAAAGATAAAAGATAAGAAGATACTTTATATTACATATTTCATATAAACGTGTACATTTCATCTTAAATGTCAAAGCGAAACTGCAACGCAAAGCGAAGCAAAAGTTCTATGTGACATGGCCTTTAGTTTCCAAGTTCCTACTCAGCCTGTAATTCGAAAAACTCTAGAGAAATATTTAACGGAAAAACGACAGGCCAATGACGTCAGACCACCGACATGGCGGAAAGTAAATAAAGAAAAATACGACCTTATTTTACCTCTAGTAAGGAAATATTTGGTGACACAGCCAACGAGTATTCCCAGCTAGTGATTGTTTCGACGTGCGAGGCTTATTTAGCCCTTTAACCACTGAAAACAAAAATATGAACTATTTTGTTTTGCTCACTTTGGTTTCATCATTATAAATCACGCTTAGCTATCTCTACTTAGATGCAATAAACTTATTTAAAAAAAAAAAACTTTTCGTATGCAATATATAAAAGAATTTTAACTCTATATACATATATAATAAATATATATAATAATAAATGCGTTGCTGTTCAGAAATCATATAACTCGTTCTTTTCCTTTGTTCTATTGAACATTTCTCCAGAAGTATAAATTCAATAAATACGACAAAACGTAACACAGAAGTTGGTTTTATCGCTGAAAAAATGCATGCATGTATCTAAATAAAGCAAGAAGACATAAAAATTTTCAAGTTTATATTGACCAACTATTAATGAATACCTCCCTTCGTGGACTAAAGAAATATTGCAACTTTATACAGCGAAAACAAAGAAGTCGGAAGGGTATAAGTTATAAGACTACAAATGAAGTTGACATTGGTTAATTATTAAAAAAAAATTTTAGATTTACAAAATATACAAACAAAATAAACTTTTTCAAAACTCTTTTAAAAGGTATTTAGTTTACTTTGTTCTTATACAGGGTGTTGGTATTCAAGAATATCGTCAGCACCTGCCCGTGGGGCTTAATCTGACGGTGGTCTTAACACCGAGTGAATTTTTGAAACGACTCACTAACGCCCCCAGAGCACGGGAGAGCTAGATTAGCCCGTAAGCCACTTGCCTCCGGAGATGGGTAGCAAATCAGTATAGTTATCCCAGTTCTATAATGCACCTTGTTGAGGTGATCGAGCTGCCTAAACTCTGTGTCAAGAACTATTTAACAGTAGTACTGTTCGTTCGAGACACATTCCGGCGACTACTGTTGAATGGCAACAGCACCTAGTAAAGTAAAAGTCGTATCATTAATATGTGCCATCTTCACATATTCTCGAATAAACCAAAGACTTCACTCCTTGCGTAACTTTAAGTTTTAACCACAGCCCCTACGAATCCTTTCCCAAACCAGTACACACGTTCCAACTTTTCAGGGTGGACACGAAGTACTCACAAGGAGTACATCAGTCTTTAAACCCTTACTTTAAACCCTTTACATTTGAATTATTACCAAATAACAAATTAAGACTTTTCAATGCATTAGAATTATTTTTAAGCTATACGAAAGTATGGCTTTTTAAAGCTTAAAAACTTTTAAGTATTTCTCAATCGGTGGGTAAATTTTTGTTCGTTTTCTTTTATTTTTTATTATTAAAAGATAAATGCTGAAGTTAATTTTTCACATTGGTTAGCTTCTGGCTTTGGTTGCTGGGACTTGATATATGAAGCCACCATGTATAGACACACTTGTCAGCGACATTCCTTGAATTCGCACCTGGTCTTAAATACACAAGAACTGGGAGCTGTAAATGAAACAAATAAATAAACACAAAAACATACATCGAACGTGACACATGCCAACAAATCACAACAGCATTTATGGCTTAAATATTCTGTTATGGTCAACCTAATATATTTAGCGGTGCCCGAGTAAATAAGCTGAGTTTTAGGCTTCTGTTTCGCAAACCGTAAACATTATTGACGTCACTTTTTGACGTAAAATATAAAAACAATTCAGTTACTATAACGTAAACTTAAACTGTAACGTACTGTTAGATTGTAACTACATTATACAGGGTGGGCCAACTTCGACTGACTGATTTCAAATGCTTATAAATTTTAGATTTTTACTTGCTTTTTTTATTTAATTTTTGTTTTTGCAGGTAATAAACAATTTAATAATATTTTATAATGTTATCATACTCAACGCAAAAACGTGATTAAATTGTTTAATTTGTTTATGTTTACCAACGATCAATTGTTACAACACAGAAGAAATATCGACAAACATTTCAATACTGCGCAACTGCTCCCAGTATAGAGATGAGAAGAAGCTTAACTACCCGTTTTGTGCATCGGTGTTCAGTAGGCAATGAACCACGAAGAACTGTTGGTCGAACTGTTCGTACCTAAAATTAGATCGAAACTAATTGCAATAAATCGCTTCATATTTAGGATAAATTGATTCCAATACTTTTTAAATGCAAATTTGAGGGTGGCGATGGCACGATGGATGGTAGTCTGCACGTTGACTACACAACCAAAAAACAGACCTGGGTTCAACCCCAGTTTCAGACAAAAAAATTTTTAAATAAAAAATAAACATCTCTCATTTTTCTGATGTGCATTAGTGTCTATTTGTGTGGCAGTTGTTGTCGGAAGGTTTCAGTGGCGAAGGCATACTCACTGGTCACTGATCAATACCGGCTTCAGCTGATATCAATCCACAATCACATCAGAACGCCCTCCTTCGTCGGTATTGTGTAGCACCGGCGAAGTAAAATAATAATAAAAATAGCTACTAAACCGAAGCTTCAGCACTGCTACGAGTATAAAAACAAAAGAACGTGCGAAAGCAGAGCTGCAAAATAATTAATTAAGCTTCACCTCCTGTCGTTTCTCCTACTATCCCTTTCCTATAGTTCCCAGCACAATGCTTCGCATGTGTAGGAGTCATCTCCTGAGTGCTGGTCCTAGATAAAAAAAAAGAAAAATTAAATGTTATATTTAACTATAATCCTTATTAATTTGATCAATTTAATATACCTTTATTTCATTCATAGTAAAGTCCTAATAATAAAATAAAAATAAAAAAAATAGAAGTTAAAATTAATATTAATATATTTGAAAATTCAATAATTAAAATAATTGGTAAAATTAAAGCAATTTCAACATCAAAAATTAAAAAAATAATTGTAATTAAAAATAATCGTAAAGAAAATGGAAGACGTGATGAAGATTTTGGTATCAAATCCACATTCAAATGAAGAAGATTTTTCACGATCAATAATAGTTCTTTTAGAAATAATTTCTATTAAAAATATTATCAATATTCTTAATTGTATTATAATTACAATTCTACTATAAAAATTAATAAAATTATCTATACTATGATAGACTTAATAATTGGAAGTTATTTATACTTTTTATATTATATATGTTGTGTCCGATGTAAGTAAGACACGGGCTATTGCAGTTTAATTACTGAATCATTAAAACGTTTATTATCAGAGAATAATACTAACGGTATAAGTTAAGTATACAACAAAGGTAATATAAAGTAATGCAAATAATTATACCGGGTGCTGCGTAACATATGCTTCAATATAGATAATTAATTATTTCCTCATCAATAAATTGAAATATAAAGAAATAATCATACAACATCTACAAAATGTCAATATCAAGCAGCAGCTTCAAATCCAAAATGATGATTTTTTGAAAAATGATTATTTAAATGTCGAAGAAAACAAATTAATAAAAAAGTTGTTCCAATTAATACATGAATTCCATGAAATCCTGTTGCTACAAAAAAAACTTGAACCATAAATTGAATCTGCAATTGTAAATGAAGCTTCAATATATTCATATATTTGAAGTATAGTAAAATAAATTCCCAATAAAATTGTAAAAAATAAACTTTGCATTGTCTGAGAATAATTTCTAACTAATAAACTATGATGAGCTCAAGTTACAGATACCCCAGAACTTAATAAAATTATTGTATTTAATAATGGAATTTGAAATGGATTAAAAGGTAAAATTCGTACGAGAAGGTGTAAACAGGGATCCATCAGAGTCTACACGTCGACGTGCTACTAAATTGTGAATCTCCAGAACATAGCTGCGGGGCATCTAAAACTTGATCTGGGAAAGCATTCATATAAAATTCAATTACTTAAAAAAAAATTATTGGCAGTCGAAGTTGGCCCACCCTATATTACTGTCTACGTAAACAGACTGCTTAGCTAATGCTACTACTTATCACTAAAGCTGCACAACTGATTTGTGCGTAAGATTTGTTCGCATACTACAGGGTGTCTGGTAGCAAATTTCTATTTTCAAACTTAAATAAAAAACTTAACAATTGACACAAAGTTTTATTAAGAGCATTGAACGATAGAATGGAAATGCGGATTTTATTTTTTAAAGAGTATGTCATCCAGATCCTTTTTTAAAATTTCATGAATAATCGCTCTTGGAAGTCCCAGTGAGGCTGCTCTTTTCCGTATTGATAGTCGTGGATTTTCACGTAAACTGCTTTCAGACGGTTCAATGTTCTCGGCTCGACTGGACCATCACTTATTTGCCGAATACCGAACTTTGAACAAAATTGTCGACGAGCAATTACGTAAGAATTATTAAAAAATGTCTCCACAGCGAACGGGCGATGCTCACGCGACCACTGCGACATAGTGACTGCCAAGTCCGCACAATCGATAATTCCAACGGCGCCACCCTCCCTCCGCACCGTTTATTACTTTTTGAAATAATCGTATTTAAAAATATAAATTTTCCACCAGACACCCTGTATTTCTCCACACACAACAAAGAAATCACAATAACTTTAAACTATGAAAAAAGACAGAGATGATTTGTGAAACGGATGATGCTGTTGCTCTTTTGATAATTTATTATTGCACACAACAAAAAAATTTAATTAAAAAAGAGGCAAAGGATGTATGCTTGGTTTTTAATAGGAAATGAGCGTTCACATCACATTTTTAAAAAGCAAGAACTTACAGATTCAGAACACTTAAACATTTTTTACTTTGAAAAAAATTTTTTCCGTGCTTTTTGTTTTTCGTTTCTATCTTTATATTTTGCATTTTAGTTCTACCAAATACCATTTTGTTCATTTAAAATTTCATTAAATTCAATTAAAAATTGCTTGCTAGTCTTCTTCATAACACATTTACTTTGACCACAATGATGTTTCGTAGTAATCAAAATATGGTAGCAATTATTATTATTATTATTATTATTATTAATTATTATCGCTGTAAACTAAAATCAAAAAATTGTGAAATGTTCGCGCACAATTCTACTAGCACAACAAATCGCGCGCACAAATCACTTGTCTGTGGCCTGCTTAAGAGATATTTAAAAAATTAAAAGAAAAAAGCATATGAAATGAAATTTCTAAATTCTTTCACTGAGATTTGCCGAACTAACATTCACCACTTTTTTCGAAATTGGAAAATAAGGTAGATATACTGGCAACCATGCCCACAGCTCCTGCACAGGGAATAAGGCTGACCACCCTCCCGGTTATAATAGACACATCAGAAAACTAAATAAATATTCTTGTCATTCAAACGAGAGTAGCAGTGTGAATGTTGTATGTAGTTACTCAACCAACTGTACCGTTGCGTTTTAGTTGCGTATACCAGTTTTTGTATCCAATAGTTACAAGCAGTGGGCATTCATTCCATATCATTTTCATAATACATTCATTTTCTGCTTTTTTTTATACTGCGGAAGCAACAGTAACACGCAACTGCTGACATATTGGACTTCTCAGACTGGCAAATTTTCATATAGCGAACTTACTTAAAATTCTGCATCCCGGCGAATCTTTTCTCTTGACTTCTAATGTATATATATATATATATATATATTTAAATATAAGCATACATAATTATGGAAAACATATTTACACAATATGAAATGTAACTACTCAAAATTTGTAAAATTAATAATTTCTGCTTTTTCGATTATAACTTGTTAAAGAATTCTTTGCTACTTTGTTGCCGATCACACCAATTAAATACTCAAACAAAATATTCCCTTAAGTATTGTAGAAATTAAAAAAATTAGCATTCTGCATCGGCAATTTACTGTGACTACCGTTTTTTCATAAGCACATAGAGAATCATTGGTTCAGTTGTCAACAGCTTGCAAAGTTTTGCTACTTCGCTTTAAGTTTTTATCTTAAACTGGGAACAATCCTTGTTGCTGATATACTCGTATATTGTAATTGCTACTTATCTTTAGGAAAAATTTTGCAAAACAGACTTTATGCATGAATTTGTATCGAAATGTTCACTGGGAAATTTATTTCCTCCATGTATCTCAAGCATTTGTTGTTCATGCTGTAGAGGGCTATCCAATTGGGACATAAGAGCTTTGATATTCTATTGTGAATGCTGTATTAAAGCGGTCACCAGTAAATTGGGAATGACAAAACATGACAAACAATGACATACTTTATGATATGCTCATAAAGTATTTTTATTTTACAAAAGTAATATCAATAAAAAATAAAAATATAATATTTTTTTTAAATAAATAGGAGGAGGAGGAAGCGTTGGAGACAATATGTGCCTCTCCGAAACTACCAGACTGATTTTGCTGAAATAGTTATATCTGTGTCTAGAAGAATTCATCTTTTTAAAAACAGAAACACGAATGGACGATGGATCTGACTGACACTTAGGATGTATACATTTCCAAAAAATATGTACTTATATGCCTTTTCGAAACTACATCAAAGAACTGCTAGATCGATTTCGATAATTGTTTTCTCTTTATTCTTTGAAATAAAAAAAAGATGGACATGAGTGAAGCCGCGGGTGAAACTTAGTAATAAATAAAGTGGCCCACCTTTAGCTTTCAAATTAATGCGTACACTTAACATCAACAATTAAGCCGTATTACTTCCCAGCATTTCAATACCTGTAGCTGCTCTACATTATCCCTTTTCAACATACATACATAGTTCTGGTGTAACGCATGGTCTATGTAGGGTACATCGCCTGAGAAGTGTATCGAAGAAGAAAAATTCCAATGGGAATATTAAACAAATTATAATTGCTCACATTATATAGTAGCTTAAAATGTTACTTTAATGCTAAATTATCTACATCTGAATGACGATAAATAAAAAATAAAAAGTCATGGGGGCAGAAAGAGTTCTTGGAACACTTGATATCAACTTGCGAAGGCCGAGATGTGTACGAGAGTCTTGAAAAATTTATTCCAAAAAATCAATCATTGGAATCGACCAATGAACGGGATTGTTTCATAATATGAACGAACTAGAATTTCACTCTTTAAGGGCCATTATTACAACTAAGCAATAAAGTTACTGATAGCTAAAATTAACTTTAGGTAAAATGAATAATAAAGTGACCTTTAACTTGTTTTCATTATTACAACTGTTCGATAAAATAAAATTAATATTTTGAAAAATATGGCAGTACCAGAGTAAATACAGACTACTTTTGGCAAACACAAAAAAGGTACTGGCAACGACAAGGTTTTATTTCATTTTTTATTTAAAAATTAATTTGTATACATTTATACTTTCGATGTTGCCATATTTAAAGTGCCTAAAATATGGCAGCTTCAAATGCTTTAGTCCACTTTAAAAGTTACTGGTAGGATGAACTTTCCGTTAGCTTATCGGTCACATTAGGTTAAACTCAATTTGTAATAACGAAAAATTAATTTTTTGTCCGATAGCATCCCAACTAAATGTTGTATTTGCACTATACGTGGAATAAATTTGAACTCAGTATCTCAAATATTCTGTGTTTTTTTTTTTTTTAGAATATAAAATTGTTTGTTCCTAATGGAAAACCCGATATGTTTCTTTGTATATTGAACATGATTAAACATTTTCCAAGCCACTATGTTTGCTTTTGCTGCTTTTCTGCGACCAAAAAATTCTATGTTTCAGTGGCAACACGCAATTCTATTGTTGAGCGCCAAAAACAAACAACAAAAAAAAAAGCAAGAACAGCTTCCGTTTTGGAACAATACAGGCTGAAGCAAATTTTCAAGTATTTCAAACAGCAAAAAGAGAATATTAACTACAAGTAAGCGTGCAGCACATTTGTAATCAATTGTTTAACAAGAATTAAAAAAAGACCTGTAAGCCCCAAAAAAAAAAGATTAAAATACAAAAACGCACATCAATTGTTGCAAGTGACCACAATGTACGCGTAAGAGTATGAACATTAAACACATTTTGAAAATACCCCAAACTAAATACGTGTGTAGAACCATCGCACATTGCAAGTTTTTTTTTCCTCTCATGCCATTGAATCCAGCTCCTTTGTTGTGTTAAAGTCTATGAGTGGCCTGGAAAAAAAGCCTGGCAAAAGATCAGGGGGATTAAGAAATGTTTATTTGTTCTTGTTGTTGTCAGAACGCTAGTATTTGTTAGGCTGTGTGTTGCTAAATTAACTGTTTTGTCGGGTGGTTTAGCACGTTTTTGGTAGCGCGGCTTTTTGGTTTTTTGGTGTTTGTTAAATACCGCTTTTGGTGAGTGCAACATGTGTTGCATGCTGCCAATGTAATTCATTCTTTAAACAGCAACAACAATACCTCTCGGCCAAGTGTCCTGAATGCATGCGCTTTTAACATTAAAACATTTTTACATACAATTACCACTATATAAAGTCACAGTTTCTGTTCTATATCGGCTTAAAGTCAAGGCTTTTGTATTTGTTTTAAATGTATGTACATTTTTGGTAGGATAAGAATTGTATCTGCATATTGACAATACCAAGTGCATTACCAAGTTTTTTGTGTTTTTCTTACATATATTCTTTCTGCTTTGTTGTTGTTGTTGCTAAACAAAATGACATGAACATTTGCTGTTTAAAAAACGTTATAAGTATGTATATTTTTAATCCAAATCACGCAATTTATTACTGTTTAATAAATCATCTAATGCAACTTGATTAATCTCAATAAGGAATTAGACAGAATGACTGATACATTTAAATTTTTATAAATATTTTGAAAATGCTGAATTTATTTGTACTACTTGCAAATAAACAGATCTACAGACAGGCACACAGAAATAGTGAGCGAGAGAGAGAGAGAGGGAGGTAGAAGGATAGACATAGAAATATATTATTGATTAATGGATCTATTGATACATTGTATAGCATGTTGATAATAACCAGGTGTTGGTTTTAATTTAAAATCAAACAAAAATACCGATTTGAATTAAATAATCAAGTGAAAGCCAGACTGGTTTACACAGAGAATTATCACAAAATATTTTCATGAAATTTCTAACTCTAACTAAAATTATTAGCAAAAACTTTATATGATTTTTCTAAATTATGTACTTAAAAAAAAAACGTCGCTGCCTAGTCACAATTTATAACCAGATAATTTAGATATTCACCCATATTAATTATGTACGAGCATGTCGCAGTCGCATATGAAGATTTGTCGCAGTCGCATATGAAGAATTGTCGCAGTCCAACCCGAACATTTGTAACAGAGTACAATATTTTTCAAATTTATGAGTCACAATGTTAGAAAAAAAAACAGCTAATGAAAAATTTCGCTTGTTAAATAAATTTCAGCAAATATTAATTAATTAAAAGTTTATTTAAAGGGTTATTTTCCAAAGCAGTTTTTCTGCAACAACATTAGGAACCAACCAACTGTCCGTACACAACAGATATCTGTTCCGCGTACTGTGTGCAACATATTGCCACTAATTTACCCTTGAGATCGTCTTAAATTGTTAGTATGTGTTAGACTAGGAATAATTAAAAGTGCTGCAAATAACGATAACCACAACCAAAGTGGCATTCAAATTTAATTTCGTATTTTAAATTATGAAAGAAAAATATTGCGAATCGCCCATCGACCCCATGGTGACGGATATAAAAAAAAGTGTCATGTTCTGCGATTGGTTTGAGATTAAACAAGCAAACTTTTCTTAAATTTCATTAAAATATTTGATTTAAATAAAAACGTAGAAAACTCAAAAGAAAAGAAAAATCTAAAATGTTACTCAAATAGATGTAAATTTATACACCATTCATTTCTTGGCAATTTATTTTATGAATTATTCAAAATCAATACATTTCACTGCACTTTTCTCTGTTCTAGTACTCGTTCATACTGTTGTGTTTGTTCTTGTTGACCAGATCATCATCAGCTTTGGTGAACTTGTAGCCAAAGCTATTTGTCCAAATCAGGCTCACGGCTAAATAGACAACATTTTTTTTTTTTTTTTTAGTTGTTGTTGTTACAGTATTTTTTCGCACAGCAGGTATGGATGTTAATCCTGACTCCAGTACAAATATAAAACATGAAAGATGAGTTAGTTGCGTTCAATAAATTTTATAAAAATAAAAACTGGTTGAAAGCTGCCAATATTCATTCATTCATGTATCTTTTTCGATTTTTACATTCAAACAAACAAATCCAACGTACCACGATGCCAACAGTTTTTGTTAAATGTTTTAACAGCCAGTGTACCTGGAGTCGCAGTTAGAGAGATCTTGGTTATGGAAATTTCTTTCTCAAGTTACACGCAACATTAATCGTTGCAAACATTCAAAGTCGTAGATTTTCTGTGTGTTTTGAATGCGGGTGTATTTTAAATAATTATTTATTTTTATTTCGTTTTTTGCTCCCAGTCAAATGATGGCGAATTTCTAGGTTTTTAATTCGTTTTTGATTGGTGGTGGCAGTTTTAGTTTGAAACTGGATTACTTTAATGTTTGGCCGAATAGAATTGATTTATTTAATGCTTATAATGTTATCTTATAGATTACGAGCTGAACCCGGTGCGCTTCGCTATCCGCCCACACCCAATTGTCAAATCTCGATCAGTTTTTGTCAGATACTATGAATTGAAAAGCAAGCCATTAGTAGGAATTTTTTTTTATCATTTTAAAGTTATACAGAAATATTTTGCGTTTCTTGTATGGGAAATGGCACGCCTGCTTTCCCAATCGAGCTCAATTTTTCACATATGTTGTATGGTGATAATCATTTTCGCTTTCTATTAGAGATGCCATGCCTATTTATCAGATAGCAGCCACTTATTTATTGATTAACGTTTATGTATGCACTCATTCTAATATTCTACTTCTTATATTACCTTTTTCAAGAGAAATAAAAATCAATATACATATGCAAATATCAAAATAATACCATACATACATTTTGATTTTTAGTTCTATCTGTCGTTTTACATTCATTTAGCGTAGCATTAGATCATGGGTGACTACTGGAGCTGCCAGTTAAAAAAATTTGTGTATTTGTAAAAAATTGTGCAGGTGTTGAGTTGTTCGAACTGTTAGTGGCATGTGTAAGCGATAAATCACTTTGTTCTGTTGTTCTGTAATAAAGGGTGGTTCAACCAAAACGCACCATGTTAATTGTAAATAAAACAAATATATTTCTTAATATTATGTGTGGAACAAAATATTGTACAAATGCTCGCCATGGCATACCGCTACCCGAAGGTCGATATTTTCAATGACTCAGAGACATAATTTGTTTCAATGTCGTTGATGTGTCGAATTATCTCATTCTTTAGCTCTTGGCTTATTGAATATTAAATATCCCCAAAAAAAAAAAGAAGTCTTACGGTGTCAATTAACATGGTCGTGACCATTCGGTTTGTTAATTTTTATCATCAAGTCCGTTTTATAGACATCAAAACAAAGGCTAATCAAATGCTGCGAAATCTGCACTACACGGTAAGTGTCTCAATACTTTCCAGAAAAGCGCAGCATACATGACCCGTCCTATACGGTCACCAAATTTCTGTACAAACGTAGCAATATATTGTGGATCCCTTAACTGCCTTTTCAAACCGGTATTTCATCATGATTTGTTCTGTTTATGTATTCTCATATTTAAGCCATTTTTCATCGCCCTTAAAAATCCGCAATATTTCCTAATTTTTTTTTTTATTCGATATTTCGTTAACAGCTTGTTAACATCATCAGGAATGATAGGAAAATATAAGTTTTTTTTTTTTTTTTTTTTTTTTTTCACTGGTTCGGTGGTATAATTTTTTTATTATTTCGGGAACTGTGCTACCTAATAACATTGGCTGAGCTTGTCTTTGGGAGGCATGTGTTAGTTCCCATTCATTGATTATCATTATGAGAAAGATTTTAAATTTAGGTAGCTAAGGAACCAAATTACAATATACAATCTATACATACCATAAAGGAAAAGAAAAGGCACAGGTAATGACAATGTTGTGTAGCTTAAGATGTCATTCGCTACACAAATTCTTAACCCACCCACCTTAACTTTATTAAGCTTAATAAAAAATATTTCAAAAAATATAATAAAAAAAATGTCTTAATAATATAATTAAAATTTTCTAATTTTTTTTTTAATTACAAAGATTTAGATACCATCATCTAACACGGTGTTCAGATATGCGGTTTTTATTGAATCAATATTCAGTTTACTGATAATATTTTTTTAGTGTTCACACTGCAAAATTTAACTCTATTTTGGTGGTGAAAATTTCCTTAATAAAAAAATCGAAGTTTACAAAAATGGAAATAAATTGTTCTTTTAAAATAATTTGGTGAACATTTTCATAGTAACACCATATGGAAGATGATTCAACACAGTTTCTGCAAAAATATTAATTTAAAAACTAGGAGTTTAGTTAATTTTTTTTAACTTATTTTTTCTTCTCTTCGTTTCTGGGAGCGGGGACTGAACTTTGTTTGTTCCAAATTTTTTTCACAGCGGCGAAACAATAACAGCCAAACCACTTTTTAATTTATCTACATATGAATGTAAATACCTGTACCGCTGTGTGGAATTCGGCCTTCTCTGTTGTCCACGAAGCCCATTCATTTTGCTTGGTCACATATCAAGAAGAGCTGTTCCATTTGCTTCGCTCCAGCTCATTCGCTCTTTCTTTATTTTTACAGCTGTTTATTGAAAAACAAATTTAAAATAAAAAAAAAACTTTATCTGATTAGACCGGCTTAGGAATCTTGCCTAGGTCCCGCTGGTGCAGAGCCAACTCGCTGACTACTCGCCATCAGAATTCTTCTTACTAAACACTCTTGTGACAGTGGCGCTTTTCAAGTTTTACTCAATAGGTCTGTGTGATCCCAATCTTACTAGAAAGCGTTTTCTTACACAAAAATTGGGGAAATGAGAGAGGTTTTGAGAGAGTAATGTTCTTGTTCTTCTTGCACGAAACTGCCCCTACTTTATCTGCGGGCTAGTTTGGGCAACAAGAACAAGCAATCAGCTGTTTCATAAATAAACAATAATGAAGAAAAAATAAATGTTTCCCAACAGTGAAAAATTTTGTTAATTTATACAAGATACATCTGAAAACTTGCTAAGAATTTTATAATTTTATTTATGGATTTTGTTAAAAATTATTTGCGTTTTTTTTTAATTCACATGTATTAGCCAAATTATTGTGTTTTTATGTATGTATAATATGTGTGCAGGTTTGTATTTGTATATGCATGCGTGTAGATTTGGATTATACGTACATTTTATATGTGTGTCATGTTATAGTTGGTTTGCTTCTCTAACTTTTGTACATTTTTGTCTCTTATTGAGATAAATTATAATTTACTCTCATTTTACCTAACTTTACCAGAAAAGTTAAAAAACGTATTATTGTTATAATATTTATAACACTTTCTTACTTATTGCTCAATAAGTTAATTAATATTTTGTATGGAATATTGAGCTTAATTATGGCATTTATTGCGTAAATCTCAATAAATGTGCATGTCTGTACACCGTATAAGTTATTTATTTTAAAATTATTTTTATTTATTTCAATTTATTTAATTTTTCACTCATGCTATCGCTGGCACAAACCCAAATCTCTACTACGTTTAAATTTAATGGTTGAACAAGAGGGGAAAGTGTTACACTCTCGTTTAATCCATAAACCCTGATTCAGTTGGATCATGCCTTAAACTATTAATTTATTTGTTTTATTCAGCTGATCGTTGCACGTGAACAACTTTGTAAATGCAAGTGTATGTGTTTGTTTATAAGGCATTGTACTCGCATGTGCATTTACTGTGTATGAATTTCTATATTCACTATATTTCCGGTCTTAAATCTTTTCTTTTTTTTTGGTTTAATTCTTATTATTTTTTTCTGCAGGGATCCAGGATAGTATATGAAAAAAAAACTTTGGTAGTTAAACTGATAGACCACATGGTTGGTATGATAAAGTTTAAGTCATTCACATGAATTGATTGATTTAGAGCAAATGGATTAAGGAAACACTGAGAAAGTTTTTTTTTATTTAAATCGACTGGATTTCGAATACTACTGACTGAATATAATTTAAATCACCATAGATATTCCCTAGCGGTGCCGAAGTATACCATGTAATTAAATATTTTTACACAGTTTTAAATATATTCGAAATAATAGTTGTTTCTTCGAAAGCTAATTTTTACAGTGTATTACATTACTTCTTTTCATTTTTTTTTTTTCTACTTCCAAGATTATCTTTGTTATGCATGGTGGCTGTCAATGATCTTGTTGACTTGATTGATTTATATTGTGTTGTAAAAATTGTTCTTTTTTAAAGACACACATATTTTACGATTTTAGTTAAAGCACGTCACACACAGCTCTCCCATACTGATCATCTTTGCCGATCGATAACTGACAAAATATGAGTTTATGCACGCAATTTTCGTTTCTTTTTTTTTTTATTCTCAAAATGTAATTAATAAATCGCCTTAACGAAAACCAAACTCAAATTAAAATATACCGATAAGAAAGGAGATTGTAATAAACTCATTATGGCCATCTTTCACTCGTATCGCAAGTGAGGATCACTTGTACATAGCTTGTTCTATTTAGTTGTTATAATACCAATGGAAAAACATTTTACACTTGTTTGTATGCAAGAACGTTCAAAGATCTTTATCCTCATAATGGATGAGGAAAATTTTCTAGTTTCTAATTTCGTAATACCATAAATTTTTGAAGTTCACGCTGGATTATTTGTTACTTTCATGATGGAAAAAGTTATAGACAATTTTTTATGTACTAAAAGTTATTTATGCCGAAAATTATTTATTTTGTTGAAGGAACAGGATCGTGGTAAAATTATTAAAAAAAAAAAAACAAAACTTAACACAATTATTGAGTGAATAGAAATGATAACGTCAGTAAATTTTTGTTCTCTTTAGGTATACGTAAAAGGAGTATTAAAATACTTGCTGCATACATGTCGTCATATGAATTTAAAAAAGTCCTAAAATTTACACGAGACGCTAAACACTTTCAAACGAACTATTACGCTTGCACTTCGGTTTTTTAGGATTGTTGTTTCGAATTGAAGGAATGCATAATTTTGCAGGAACACGTATTTTGATACTGTGCATTGTAATCAATCACAAAGTCCATCTTCAGTTTTTGAAATGAAATGACTATATCGATGGTCTCAAATACAAAGGCCCTAAATCGTATTTTATACGAAATAGAGTTTTCCACTGATTCCAATACATTTCTCACAAGTACACCTCGTAACAAAAATTTATTGCAATAATCTCAACGCATTTAGATTTTGATAATCGTATTTTACATACATAATGAATTATGTAGATAAAGAGGAGGGTACAAGGGTTAGTCCCTAAGATTTTCGCCCTAATAATTGGTATGTTATATATATTTGTAAATATCGCTTTGTTTTGGAAGTGAGATGTTGGCTTCTACGTTGATGTTGGTGACTGTTTTGAGCATTTCCGATAGGCATATTTTGCCGAATAGTTGTTGATGTGCTTTTTTGAAAAAGTTACACTGGTCAATATTCAGGACATTAGTGGTTTTGCATAGGTGACATTCTTTGGTGGATGAGTCCTGTTTTATGTGTTGGTGGGTAATTGCTGTATGTCCCATTCTAAGCCGGCTGTAGATTTGAATGTCCCGCCGGGAAGCTTCTCTTGGATAGACTGGAGGAATATTATCTGGGTTTAAGTATTTGTATCGGTGGTGGTAGTTTGACCAAAGTTCTTTTTCGCCTTCTTTTATATAATTATATATAATGGATAGTACGTTTTATGTCGCATTTATTAGTGAGTGTCCGCATTATGTTTTTACCTTCTCCTGTAAAGTTACAATTATTTCAGTTATGGCCTTTTTACTTAATGTGTTGGTCATTAATTAATGAAACTTGTTTCGTAATTTTATATTATAAAAATTTTCTGTTGCATTTATATAGGAGCTCAAGGCAGGGCAAAAAATTTTTTCATTATTTTATTTCATTATTATTATCGTTTCATAACATCACGTGATTTAAACATATAAAAATTTTAACTTTCAATTAACAGCTTTATGGAGATTAATATTTTTTCACTAGATGACGTATCAGTTTCCATTTTTTTATGAGAACATTTTTTTTAATTACTAAAATATGTTAAGAAACATGGGCCAGCAAAACTATGCGGAACAATTTTTATATTCTATGGTGACATTGCTTTAAGAGTAAATGCCGAAATCAAGAGTCATTTGATTGATTCCATTGCGGAAAGTGTATGTTAAAAGTGCAATTCGCGAGTAGTTAACATGTTGGCTCTGCAACCTGCAGGACCCGTGTGCGATTCCCATCGCGGTCAAGTCAAACACAAAGTTTTTCTGAGTTAAAATGGCCCCATTTAGTTTAATAATAATGCGTGAAAATTAACGTCAGAGACGCCGCAACTTTGTTTTATTAAAAGCCGTAACTGCAGAGTTGTGCAAGAATAAAGCTCTATCTGCCTACCACTTTCTCCATCTGTCCTATTTTCTACAATATCCCTCTCTCTACTTAATTCCAATATATAGTAGATTTCCCCGGAGCAATGATCCAATATAAAAGAAACAAATAAGAGTGCTATATTCGGCTGTGCCGAATCTTACATACCCTTCACTGGCTCACTTTGTTTCCTATATACGTCTGAATTTCCGTATAGTCGTATATTAGTGTTTAATTCCTACCTAATTGTTCGATCTGGCGCGAAAGACATTAATATTTATGGTTTGTAAAGTAAAAAAAAATTTTTTTTGGAATTTTTTCGAATAAATATTTATATAACATCCATAAAAAGGATCTGCTGCTTAAATAATTAGTGTAATTTATTTATATTTTTATTCATTATTATTTTTATTATTAAAAGATGAATGAATAAATTTACAGGAAAAATACATTTTATACATCAAAAAAAAAGTTTCTGAATACGGCAATAAACTTATAGATTGAATAATAAATCATAAAGCAACAGAAAATTTTGTAATTTTAAAGTTTAGCACTTTTTAACTATCTTGGGGTGCTCAGTTGGAGTATTTTGATTCTGAACATTTACCCACTCTGACAGCACATATTTATTTCAGCATAAATTTAAAATAAAAACTCACCTTCATTGGCTCGCATACATAACCCGTTATTGCAGACATTTTCACATTTTCACTGTGCGATTTAATATTTTCTTTCGTTAGAAAGCATTGTACATTTTTCTAAATTTTGTAAAATGTTTTTAACAGAAATTGTAAAACAAAATTTCTTTGTTGTAAATTAATTTAGTGTAGCGAATGATTGCTTTTATAAATGTAGCTGTTTGTACAGTTAAGTCTTTCCTACTATATATTTTAACGCTCTCTCGAATTATATTAAGAGTAAAAATTATATTGGCGGGCATAAATGTAAACAAATTTTGACAGTCAGGTATAAACTACTACCAAAAAACATGGCGAGTAGCAGAGACCTAATAAAGGTCTAATTGGTAAAAACTTGTATCATGATTTATGTTTATGACTCCTACGGATGTATTTGTTTTATCAGACCGTATACATATATGTTAAATTTCTTTATATGTTATGCTAAAAAGGATAATTTTTTGTAGTGTATTTGATTAGATTAGTGGGACAATTTGGACAAGAGATAATCTTGATAAGTTACAGCAAAATCACTGGTGTCGATGGATGAGGTGACAGAGTATCTGGAAGGCGTTTTGGTGGAGTTTTGTTGGTGGTTCGAATCATGTGTGCAGGTATGTTTTAATTAAATTGTTGTTGCTTTATTTAATAATTTATAACGCATATTTCATGAGCAAGTCGCATATTTCTTAGTTTTTTTGTATATTTTCAATATAGCTCGCGCTAGCTAGCAGGTGCAAATGCAAATTTAGAGAAGCAGTCCACATAGTTACATATACGGACTAAATTTAATTAAAATCGTTCCAGCCGTTTCGAAGTTATGGAAATTTTAGTACTAAAATTTTAAGTAGAAAAACGAGGCTGTAGCCAACCGATTTGTCTGAATTTAAATAGCAAGAGATTCAGGTCTACTACTGACCGATTGACATCAAATCGAATTTTGTGCGCTGATTAGTTTGGCCGCAAATGGCGTGTCAGCAGACACACAGACAGACGGGCAGACGGACACGTCTCAATAAACTTCTCTATTCATAATATTTCGGAATATTAAAGTATTTCACATGGAATGACAAACTTATATACACCCCTTAAACTTAAAGTAAAAGTTATAAAAAAGGATTACGTACTTGAGAAGTGTCACATGAATTGATGGCTTTGAGTTTCGAATTTTTCTTCCCATTAATTGTTTCTAAATTAAGAGTTTATGGAAAAGTGTGCTATAGTGTAATATTTAAACTGAGAAATGTGGCTTTAGTTTCTTACAATAAGCCCGTATTACATACAAAAAATCACTTTCGAACTGATTTATTCTGCATTTATGCTGTTATTTTTACGCTCGTCAGCGTAATTCTCTCAATGGGATTATATCCCTTAAAAACATATTCGAGAATACAAATTACCTTACTTCGTTTCTTTAATATTTTTAAAACTTATTTACACCTCTTGGAATATACGCCCTTATTAAGGAATTTTCCTCTTTACTATTTTTTTGATCAGAAATATATTAATATATGAATTCACTGTAACGTGAAAATAAAACTATAGGTGGTCTCAACAATTATGGACGACGCCTTGCTTTCACTTGTAGAGTATATGATCATAATCATCGTTATCGTCGTCGTCATCGTGGCTAGAACTGCTACTGTTCTTACAACGTTATGAATTCAATCGTTCTTGCTGCATCGGCAACTTGAACACAACAAGAACAACAGTAACAGCAAATCCTACCTGCCTACCTGACTCCAACAAAATGTTCCTTTCAGCTTTAGGCCAAATTGTTTAATGAGCTTTTAAGGTTAACTGATTCAAAGACGATCTAAAACAACAAACGAAAAAAATTGGAAAAAATTATAACACGATCACGTATTGTTGGCCACAGCAGCCACAGGTATTACACATTTAACAGTTTTTTATCTCTGGAATCTTATCTTTGCCTTATAAACCGATTTCTTTTTATATTTAAACATCTTGTTGTTAAATCTGTTTTTCAAGTATTCTAGCGATTAACGTTTTAAAGGCTTTTTTTTTCTTGGCATCAGTTAGTTACTGCCACGGATGTTGTAATTGTTGCTGTTGTTCAGTTATTATCCGTTAAAAGGCGGTTTTTTATTTTCTTTTTTATATTAGTTTTGCTGAAGTCAGCAAACTCGTACCACGGCTGAGCATAAGTGCCATCATTTTGGGCTAAAACTGTGAAGAATGCAATTGGGCTTCGACAGTTTTTGCAACACCATTACAGACTGACCAGTAGTTCGATGCTGATAATTGGCAATAAAAATTCATGTTAATGGATAATTAATCATATTAACAATTAAGTTTACATTACCCAAGATCACGATATCATGTTAACCAAAATGAGAAAGAATTGGGAAAACAGGAATTCAGTTTAATTGAATACGAATACGAGGAACACCAGCATTTAAATGTACCTGCACTTGTTGATTTTTTTTTTTGTCTTAAAAATGTCACTGGAATCTTGTATTTAATTTTAGGCAGAACTTTTGATTAATGTTCACTATATAAATGTATTTATTAAAAGAAATATAGAATACAATAAAGCATTGAAATTGCTTTCCAGCTATGTTTTTCAATAAATTATGTTTATCCCACTTTTGTTAAATTTCAAATATTTCTTCATTGAATTTTTCAAGTATGTAAAAACTGTTTGGCAACTGATTTTAACCGCTGTGAATTTGCAGGGACACGAAATGATGACATATTGCTCGGACATTAGTACCCTGTAGGAAGCGTGGCACCAACTATCTCCAAGTCAACACTTTTGTCGTTTGATTTTTGGTGACATTTTGATGACATTGTCAACGAATAGTCTACACTTTTTATTTGTCCATTATAAGAAGAGAATATAATGTATCTTTCTCATTACAGCTTCAAAGGGATTTTTTTATTGTTTCATTTGTTTGTGGTAAAAAAATACATGCAGTTGCTCTCAGTTTCCCACAAGAACTACCTACTACTCTATTTACTACATAGGACCAATGTCAGTAGTTCCAATGACACGCACATGTTAAATGTCTATATTAATTTACACTGTCTGCGGTATAACAAGTCACTAGTACTGATGATTAATGTTATTATTATTGCCATTTCCTGCAGGGAATGCTATTTCTTTTATCCGCTATAACAATTTAATTAACAATGCGGCGTGACAGCCATAACCGCTCAACAAATCAAATTTTATAGGAAAAGAATTTTTATGTCAATCTTTATATACTCATTTATATGTACATACGTTTACATACATGCGCATAAATTGATTTCTCTATAATAACATCGTAATGAAAGCGACTGATCGAGAACTATCGATTTTTATAAAAGAAAGGAAATTAATATAATATAATATTAATATACATATTTAACACTCTTTGGTTTGATACAATAATAATCAAGGAGCAGATTTGTATATGGACATATTTAATACAGGGTGTTTTTTTAGAGTTACACAAGTGCAAACCATAACAAAACAAAAAAATATATTTTTAATATCAATGATTGGGCAGAAAATTTTCTGACATTAAAATTGAGATATGATTTCGGCCATATGGCTGGCGAACACAAACTTTTCGCAGCATTTGCAGTCGTATTTCTTGATTTGCAGGTGTTCAAATGTCTCTAATTTATCGACGTAGACAAGTGACTTTACATAACACCAAAAGAAAATAATTAAATGGGTTAAAATCACACGATAAGGGTGGTCAATTAATTGGACCATTACGTGAAATTATTCTTTCGTCAAAAGTTTCTTTGAGTAAATCAATTGCAGCGCGCTCTGTCGCATGTGGTTCCGTTTTGGTTTTGGAACCTGCAACTTCGCAGCATTCACGGTCAGTCATTGTTCTGCACACCACCTTTTCGCTACCTTAGAGCCAGTACCATGCAACCGATAATGGCGTCCAAGAATCTTCCTCCTACCATAATTGCCATATCGTCCGAATATCCTATAGTGTGTGTTTCCATAGAGTACAGCTTTCTAAAGAAGAGGCGAAAGAACACTCGCTGTGGACGACAGCCCCAAACAATCCTTCCCTGAATCCTAGTACTCCCAACTCCGAGCTTGACCTCGCTCCACCTTAGCATGAAATCGATCCTTCCCACTACGATGGCATCAACTATCCGTCCAATAATCGCACTTCCCAGTCTATCAAAGCAGATCCATAAAGAGGTACAGAACATAGCTCCCGCCGTGAATCTCCTTCTCAGCCTCTCTGAGGAGCACATGAGAGCATTTTGCATTCTGCATGCATGCTGCATCACAAGTTCACAAGAACGCTTTCCATCGAATTTAATGTAGACGTCAACCTAACCGGTCTAAACGATTTAGCCTCCTTATAGTTCCTTTAGCCCGGTTTTAGAAGGAACACAAGCCTTTTCTCTTTTCACGCCACCGGAACATATTCCGTCACAAGCCAGGTCACAAATATCCCCCAGATTCGGTTCAACACAGTATCCAGTCAGCACTGATGCAATATCCATTCTAGCCGCCTATATTGCGAATTGATAGGTGAATTTTTAATTTTATTTCACTTTTAGTACGACTAATTATTTAGTGCGCTAATTTATTACTTTTAATTTTATTTATTAGATTATCGACTCATTCCTAAATGTAGACCACCCTAAATATTTTTAAGGTGTAATATGTACATGAGTACATAATCTCCTTGAGCTTTTAATATTTATTAATTACTTTAAAAAATGCTTTTCTAAAACATCGATTTTAAAGATTTTTAAATAAGAAGATGATAACTACAGGCATTGTAATTTTATATTTGTGTTTAATCTCTGTGGTAAAAAATATCATAAATCATGATCACTGGTATTTACAGAAAATATACCAAATCAATCTAAAGTAAAAACAAACATAAATAATTAACAGTTCAGACATGTGAACTTAATCTCTCCATAAAGTGCACAACTGAAATACCACAATCATTAATAATTTAAAAATTTCGGAGATCAATATTTTATTTAAATTAAAATTAAAAATAGAAGAAGAAAATCGTTTCCATGAAAAGAAAATAGAGCCATTACAACGGGGAGTGGCAATATGCTGGACAACACTTAAAAAAGAGCTCTACAACAATAATAAAGATAAATTTCAATTAACAATGTACAATAAACCGAAATAGATAATGAGGGCCACACAAATAAAATATCGAATGATCGACACTACACGTTTGCTAACATGGAGTTGACCAGACATAAACGAAAATATGCTGGTGGTCGTCCTCATAATATTGCACTCACACTCTTGTTAGTTTTAGAGAAATTTGAATTGAAATTGAAATATTTAAAGAAATCAATAACGGTATTTAACCCTTAAAATGTCGAATAATTAACAGTTGTAAGAAAAAAATCGTATCGAACAGAAATGCTCTATCCAAATGATTGCATTGTTCACATGTTTTTGATCCATTAAAAGGGAATCAGTTTATTGTAAATCATCAGACTATAGTTAAGAAGAATAAGAAAGCGGTATATTTTTATTTCAATGTTCCTAAGCACTGGATATAGACAAGTAACTGTTGGAAATTAAAAAAAAACAGCTTCTATTTTCAAAATTGTGACAAGTATTACACTGTCAAACGGTTATCAGGTATTAACGACGTAAATATTAACGGAAATATTGCCGATTTCCTATAATTTGACCACTGTTTAATCCTAATGTTCTGTTAAACAAAGAGTCTCAGAATGACCCTCTTACTTGCGACTCCAATTGTATAGGATATTGAAATAGGCAGCGCCCTCTATTATGTTTTGGTGAAATAGAAATAGTGAAAAATAAAATAGCTCTTCTTGAGCTTAACAATTAATACAATAATTTTGGCTTAGCAGCACAATCAACTTAGCACGATTTTTATGCAGATAAGTCAAAAAATGTGCAGCAATTTAAATTATTTAAAACAACAGGTTTGTGATAGGTTGTATAGAAATTGACAGAACGCTTTTCATAAGCAGTTAACTTAAACTTTTTGTACCAAAATGGTTTAAAATTAAGAAAGAATTATGGTAAAAGTGTAAGTAGAAAAAATCCCATAAAATCGTTTTAGAGAATAGTGGCAGGAAGTAATAAATTTAAGTCAAATTTCGACTTACATTGATATTTCGTGTGAAAATAATGAAATTAAATTAATTAAAAAGGAAAAAAAAAATTACTCCTTAATCTTAAATGTGCAGGGGCGCAATGGGCGCTTAAAGAACGAAACAGTGAAAATAAATATTACTTTTTGCCCACTAAAGTATAAAGCACACATAAGTAAAATTTAACTAGGTCAACCTGAACATATCAGTTCACCACCTGGCTTCTCTATACACTCTCTATATCCTTTTCCAACTAGCCCAGATATAATGTATTGGGATACGTATGAGGCATCTCCTGAGCAGTGGTGAAAAAAAAATTATTTTGAATATTTACAAAATGTTTAGATCATTTCTATATAGAAAACTTATAGTTTACCGGCGAATAACTAAACCATTTGAATTTTGTAAAACAGAAAACATATAATTTCTAAATTGCAGACTGATATTTTGTTTCGCCAATAGATTTCGAGTCATCTGTAATGGCCAAATGACTTGGAAACTTTTTATGTCAATGCTCTTTTAAGGGTTAAAATCGAAGGCAAGTCTCACAGTCACACTTTATACAAAGATTTCTAATAAAAAAAATCGAAAGTGTTTAGTAATCGATATTGTTTTATCACGCATTCTACTTTCTTATCTACACATTTCACCTCCAGCACGTCGTAACGCGCAACAACATACAACAGCATACCACTTGTGTGGGCTTTCTGCGTGCTTTTACTATTTCGTCGCATTGTGACACTTTAACTGTCACATAAAATACAACTGTTGATTAGCACTCTTAATATGACACAAGTCATTATATTATTTTTAAAAAATTCACATTGGGAATTCCTTTCGCTCTTAACAGCCGTTGCAGTGTCTAGTTACTGTTGTCAGTGAGCTTTGAATGGTTCGTGTGATAAATGGTTTTTAAGCAGTTCTCATTATGTTTCAATTTTAATCGGTATCGATCGAGAGTGTCTTATTTTATTTTTTTTTAGTGTGTAAAATTAATGCGGGATTTTAAACAAAATATTGAAATGTCTTAATATGATTTTCTTTCTTTGTAATATAAAAAGAATTTGCATAAATTTTAAATGGTTTGTTTTGAACTGCATGGGTGGCCTTTTGGACCTCACATGCCCTTAAGCTGTACGAATATGCACACTTGTTGGAAGATGAGGTGAAGCCGTTCCATTCATAAATACTTAGATTAAGTGTTAAAGCCCAATGCTGTTGTATTTTTACACTCTAGTAAAGCGATTGAAACTGTAGTTGTTTGTATTTGTTTAATTTTTTATTTTTTTTTTGGTGAGTTGGTTCTCCATTTGAAAGAAATGACATTTACAATTTAATAATGGAAATCGTTTTATGAAAATTTATGGACATTTTTTAATTTTTTTATGGGAATTTGTTTGTGTGTGGTCGTATGAAAAGCATCGTAAGATTTTTAATAATTGAAAGAGCTTTGAGGAAACTAAATTTATTAAGTGGAAGTTTTGAAAAGGTAAATTTCGGACTTTCTACTGATTGCAGGGGCTTAATTTAATTTATCTACCAGGATTAAATAGGTAAAATGAGGTGGACCAAACTATGATTAATTGCGTTATCATCATAGTTATACATATATATTTGTATATGGAGATATGTATGTATGTACACACATATCTGTAGATGGGAGGTAAACTGTACCAAGACACATTTTGGAAATTTTACGGGAGTCGTTCAAAAACAAATTAAAAATAACAAATGTGTCTCTGTATTAAAAATTTACTTTACGTCTTTTTATCTTCAATCAGTGCTATCGGAAAAAATGCCCTATATATAAAATGTATTGCACTGGAACTAGATAATAGAGAGAGGGATAGTGTAGAGAATAGAGTGGTGGTGAAAGTGCAAGGAAGAGATAACTTAATGCTCTAACTCTACATTTGCATATCCATATATGTATGAATATAAAAATGAATGTGTATTTGTTTGTATGTTATAGGACCGCTGGACCGATCTTCACACCATTATCATTGGCATAGGCTACTTTTTTTTCAATCACGCACACCTTTACGCCTACTTTTTTTAGTTATGCTACTCCTTCCACAAGGTTTTTAACAGATTTTATAATATAAACGACCTTAACTTCGCCATTTGTCGACCAATCGCGATGAAATTTGGGGCACTTAGTATGTGCAACTCCGGGAAGGTTATATTATAATGTATACGATTGTCCATGTGTGTCATTTTCAAAATGTTTCGTTGTGTGTTATTGCAATCTGTTTATGCCTCCAATGTAGACGGTTATCAAAATAATATGGCCGCATGGCGGGCACAAAAATTAAATGACAACGGGTTAGCATTTCGTAACATTTGGTAAATACTGAAAACATGGAAAGTATTAAATATTTAAAAATAACAATAATAATACTATTATTATTTATTTATTCTTATTTAATTTAGTTTAGGGACATCAATCTTTACAGAATAATAACAAAATTTAATAAAATGATTGATTTAGAAAATACTAAATATTTATGAATTGAGAAAAACAATAATTTTCTGCTCTATTGCATTTAAATTTAAAAAAAAATTAACCAATTGAGACAAATAATTAAATTGATAACATAAACTCGTAAATATTGAATCCTGCACTCGAAAACTAGAATAAAGAGAGGTATAGAATCCTGGTCTTACCCACCGCTTTCTTTTTTTTTGCCTGCCGTAATTTTTTTTTTTTAACTCTTAACATTATACTGCGAGCATAATGCCGTCTAATGTATAGGGTGGCACAAAAGGAGCTATATGGTTTGAATTCTTTATAACTTTTTTAAATATTATTTTTTCTTTGTTTTTTTTTTCAGCATTTTGTGAAGAAGACTTGGGGAATTAATTATGAAACATTCGAAATGAAATCATGGCCATTACGCCCGAAATTTTGTGAGAAGTTATGGAAAATATGTTAAAAAGAGCACGTATGTGCGAAGCAGAAAATGGATATCATTTTTCAAATCTAATTGCAAAAAATTCCCCAATAATATACTGTATTTAAAAAAAAACAAATTATTATAATCGCATAAATAAACAAGTTATAAACCATTTAAACCATATAGCTCCTTTTGTGCCCCCCTGTACATACCTAAAAATTTTTCTCTCTATTTCCTTTTGCCAAGTTGTGATTTAATTATCACAGTCCTTAAAAGTTTTGTGCAAAAACACTCAAACATTTTTTCGTAAAAGAAAACGTTCAAAGGAATAGAAAGTGGGATTAAAAAAATTAATTATATTTATCATTGCAAATTTATCTAGATATCAAAGGGATAAAAAGAATGAATGTAGAAATACTTAAAATATGTATTTTTATTTTTATTTGTTTCATTTTTCTTATTTTTTTATTTTATTTATTTTAGTTAGTTATTTAATGACTTTTCCAATTTTAACTCTATTAATGTTGCATTCAAAAAATTAGGAATTATTTTGAATTTTTCTCAGCAAATCGTAAAGATTATTCTATTATAAAATGAAAGTCTACGACACATATTTTTTTTTTAAATTAACTAATGTATTAAATTGAAAAATTTAAACGGGCATTTTAAAAACTCTTTAATTGTATGAATTCTCATGACCCTGTTATATCGACATGTACATTCATTAAAGCAACGAACTTAATTAATTTCTAATACAGTAAATTTTATTTCAAATAAATGTTGACAAATTAACAATGACGTTTAATTGTCAGAACAGTTTTCTCACACAAAATCGAAGCAATATTTTCAAGCAATAATTGAAATTCAATTTAATTGTCGAGAACGTCTTAAATTTCAAAAACGACTCATATAATTATTTTTTTTTTATCTTGGACTAGCACTCAGGAGAGGACCCCTACACATGCGGTGCATTGTGCTGGATCTAGAGGAAAGGGTAAATAGAAGAAATGATAGGAGGGGAAGCTTCACTATCTTACAAGACTGCTTTTTGGGCGTTATTTGTTTTTATAGCAGTGTTGTAGCGTCTCTGATGTCGAGGAGACGTGTTAAATTTTGAAGTTTCGTTTTAGTATCCATCACCAACCATTTTAATGGTTTACGTGGCTTTTGGAATTAAAATTTTGAAAAGTTTGTGTTCTTAACTAAAATTCAAGCAAATAACGCAATGTAAGGCCTTGTCGTAAATGTTCTTATTTTAATCTTAAAGAGATTTTTTGCAAACGCCTACAAATATGGAAATTTTATTGTCGGATTAGTACTATGGAAAACAGAAGTACTTTCTGTTAAAAGTAACTTAAAATATTTTGTATGAATTTCCCATGAGAATGTTAAAATATCCCGCAGGTTGACACTCAGACTAAGTGAGAGTAAAAATTAATAATTTCTCTTCAGAATTTAACTCAAAATATTCACTTTTAAATTGAATGGTGTGCAGGGATGAAAATAAAGTCACTCAAATTTAATTGAAGATTATAATAGATTTTTATTGTAAACAAACAGACCCTCTTATAAGATCAACGTTGAACTTTTTGGTAGGCAAGATTGGTACAGTACATTGCCCTACTCTTAATCTGGATATCAAATATGTTTATAATATATTATTATTAAATTATAAATAATAATTAAAATAATTATTATTAAAACAATTGACTTTGTTTATTTAAATGAAATTTATGTAATAAATATTTTAAAAAAAAGTTATTTGTTATTAATAAGTTAAGTGTTGTAAACAAGTCAAGGAGTATCGTCCAAAAAATATGTAAAAATATCAGATTAAAAACTTAAAAACAATGTTACCATATGTGAAGATTTATCTCAATTTTGATGTCAAAAAGATTAAAAGAGATTTGTAAAAATATGACAATTAGTTCTTTTAATTGAAGTTGCTGTTAACTAAGCCTGCCTAATGTATTAAAAGCAATACTAAAAGTATTACCACTCAGCGAAGTTCGTGCCAAATCGTATAGATTCGAATAATAGTCAACACCGAATGGCGACGAATGGCGGTATAACTTCAAATTTAACGAATTGTGTAAATTATTGGGTGAAAAAAACATTGAAATCTTTACTTTTCATACAAATTGTAGTCCGCTAGTCCGTTACTCAGCGCAGTCTTCTCACTGAAAACATTTAAATTTCATTTATCTGGTCGTATTCGGAAAACTGTTGTTGACTTCATTGATTGGCTTATCGATAAAATAGAATTAGTCAAAATAATATATCATCAGCAATGCGACTCGATAGATAGAGTACCTTTATTTCATCCTTGCCGATTGCTCTACTCCAGTGGCTGCTATTGGAACAGATACTCGTAATCATGATTAGTTGTGAAAATTTTTCCTTTTTACTTTCATTTTCTGTTTAATTTTTTCCATTTGTTTCTTTAAAGAGATTCGTATTCAGGCAAAATGTGCTTTTTCGATTTGATTTTTAGATCACTTTTAAAAAATCTCTGTTTGTTTTAAATTATATTTGAAATGCAAAAAAAGATCTACAGAATCAGAGAATCATATTTGTATTTCTTTGGTCAAGCGTCAAAAGCACAAAACAAACATATTCCCACAAACTAAATGTTCTTTTCATGTTAACCACGGATATGGTAGCGTGATCATGGTCCCGTTGTGGACAAAATTTCGGAATTCTCGAATTACTTTTAAAGCAATTTTTGATTATGCATTATGCAAGTTTTATTTTTATTTTGTTTTGTCTAACATGGTGACATGTGTGATTTAACAAAAGTAATGAAAATTAAGTTTTCAATGGTACCCACTGGTAACCACACAAAATTTTTATTTTATTTTTATAAAGAAAAAATTACATTAGTTAACTTCACACTTCATTCGGTAACTTGCTTTTGTTTTTGTAAAATTGTAAAATGTCGAGTTTTAAATAAAATCAAAATGAAAAACCATAAGTTAACATGAAATTAATTTAAAAACATATTGAGGGTCCTCATGAGAACGCTTAAAATTACCATCTGCACAATTGTGCATATTTGCGTAGCTTCTATCATGAAGTCCCCTTAATAAACTTGCTAAAAAAGTTCTACTGGAATTTAGGCAACTGGAGATAATTCAGGGTCGAACAGTATTACATGCATATAGCAACCGTAAATATAAAAACAAATTTTATAAAATACGAAAACTAAAAATTTGTGTCTAGAAATTGTGATTTGTTTTTAAAAATGCTTTTAGGGGAAGACTCAATTGATCAGATTATTTGCGATCAGTTAACCCTTGAATTTTTTGGGGAATAAGTGGCGACATGTTGTTTTACTAAATGCGCAATTTAACAGCGCAAGTTTACGAGTCAAAATTTTTGTAAAAATGAATTTCCATACAATTTTTGGCAGTTCATTTGCGAGAGTGTAAAAATGCACAGTTTGCATAGTTTGCGAGGCTTTTAAGCGTTTTCATGAGGACCCTTGTTAATAAATATGCGGACCATAGTATATTTTAACATCAAATAGTGTAAAAATCGCGTATCTAATTTTTCATGAGTGTTTCACAATTTCACACAAGCAAAGGGAATGTGAAAAAAGTTAAAGCTATGATTTCGAGGAAACTTTTATTTCAAATATAATGCTTTTACCTTGGCATTATTTACGAAATAGAATATTATTTAAATGACCGTCTCTAGATTGATTGCAGCATTCGATCCTTTGGAAGTAATTTTATACCACTCGCACATTTCGGGCGGTAATTCGGCGATAACTTGATGAGTGTTACTTTACAAATGCTCCCACAGTAGGTTTTACTTGGTTGTCAATTTAAGCCGCTAACTACTCAGCCAACAGCACACCCTTCGAGAACAACTTGGACATCACTCCAACAATTAATTAAAACGTGGAGAGTAATTCTCGACAATACCAGAACAATGCTACATCGAAAACTTAAATAAGAAAAACATCAGTTGTAATATTTAATGTTTCTTTACTGGGTGTTGCAGTAGTATTTATTACATTATTTAGGATGCACCACACTCCACCGACCCTACAGAACCATATTCAGTACCATGGTATTAGACACAATTTTATAACAAACTTGTCCGAACATCTACATACTTTTAAGTTGAAATTCCAATCTGCAATTGGTTTTATATTATAGCCAAATTATACGGGTGGCAGTTGGTAATACATTTACCCCATGGTTTGGAGATACGATAGTGAGTGAAAGATCTGAAAACAATTATTTTAAAGCTTCAACTCCAATTAATGTACTTGGAAGGCGATTCGTCGGTGTTGTGATAGCACCGGCGAAGTAAAATAACTAATAAAATTGGTAACTAATAAAATTTTCATACCTCTTTCACCGCTTGTAGGTTCTCAACACTATCATTCTCTCTCTCTCTCTCTCTCTCTCTCTCTATCTAGTTCCAGCGAAATGCATTGCACATCTAGGGAATTTCCCCTGAATAGCAGAATATTTATGTATAAATAAATAAATAAATATATACGGCAACGATATTTTCAGAATAAACTCTATTAAATTAGAAACTTCTCGCTGGTATTATCACGCTTATTGCACGGCCGTCTCTATTTAAAATAAAACTCATTTAGTTAAATTTAATGCCGTCATCAATACACCAGCAGTTGATATACAAATGAGTGGGGCATTTAGTATATTTTTGTACTTTCAACTTTGCAACACTCACTTTTACAGTCAACCGCTGAACAGCAGCACCATTTGATCAATTCTGAGTCCTATGCCGCCAATAAAACGATTTTTTTTTTGTGAAGATCTGATTTCACATTTATTTTTTCATACTTCGGAGTGCAATTAAATTTTATGTACTACAATGTACAAATCGTATAAATTGATTACAATCAATGAATTTGTGTTTGAAATAATTTTCACAAATAATTTAATTTTCTTTGAATTATTTTTGCATTAAAAAAAAATTTTGTTCGTTTTCTTATTGTACCCCCAATTTCATATGTGCTTTATAAATAATTTCAGTAAAAATTCAAATTAATATAAAAACCAAAAAAAATAATAAATTTCTTTAACACTTGCATGGCAGCGTTTAAAAATAATACAAAACAAATGAATTTTATAATAAATTTTTAAGTCAAAAATTAAAAGAAAATCAAATTTTTTTTATGAAAGAAAGTGAAAAGTGCAAACTACATGTTGAAGTGAAATCAAGTGTGTATATTCTTCTTGAACAAATTTTGTATGTATGTGGGCATAATTTTGACTCATATTTGAAGAAAAAAAAAATTTTCCGAAATAATTTTGGTGAATTTTTGCAATTTTAATATTTAAATAGAATTTGCAGGAAGTCAATATTTATTTTATAAGACAAAAGAATGTGCTTCAAAGGCTGAAATAATTTAACATTTTTTTTTTTAAGTTTTATTACAAGCAATAAACGTGGTTTTCGTCTGCGCCAACTCTGGCATTTTCTTCGCCGTAATATTTCGAGCGATATTTTGTGGGCTTCTCAAATTTATTGGCAGAAATTGTGTTGCCGCCATAGTTTGTTTCTAAAAACCGAATATTTTCATTGCATTCATATTGCAGTTCACTGCTGCATTTTGAACTGCATGTTTTACCCAATTGCAATTTTGAAGAGTTGAGTGTGCAACAGATTTGAGGCTGCTTAAAAAATTGTACTAAACTCAAAATTTCAAGATTGCAAGTATTCGAAAATATGAAATTATGTTCAAGAAGGGAGGAAAATATTGACTTTATAGTCCAAAAGTTGTGGGTTTAAACCCTACTCTAATAATCAAACATTATTCCGATGTTCATTACGAACTAACAGAACAGAAAATAATAAAAAAAATTATACATCAAACTGACACATTTTCGAAAATTAAATAAATTCTTTTCCATAATGATTGCAAACGTAAATAAATTGATTTTCTAATTACAATTATACATATTGTAGCTATTGTTTGTAGCCGTCTTAATTGCTGGTAGTATTTTTTTATTTTGAATTAGTGGTCAGTGGAAATACACTACATATGCAATGTATTGCACTGGAACTAGATAGAGAGAGAGAGTGAGAGAGAGATAGTGTAGAGAACATACAAGGGGTGAAAGTGATAGGAAAAGAGAGCTTAATGCTTACACAACTCTGCACTTGCGTGTTAACGCAAAGTTGCGGCGTCTCTGATGTTAATATTCATGGATTATTTTAAGGTACGGAGCGCCATTTTATTTCTTATTTTACTTCGCCGACATTTTATTGCTTAAACACCCTCGAAGCAGGGTAATATTTTTGACTTGACCGGTCTTGGAATCGAACTCGGCCATCAGTACCTTCTTTGTATCCTCAATAAAGAAGAAATTTAAAATTCGTAAAACCCTCAATGTCGGAATAAACCAAGCAACTGGTCTATGTGTCAATTAATGAAGTACTCGTATGTCATTAGTATATGGTAGCTAAAGGGTACTTGGCGGTGCCATCTTAGTATGGATTCAGAAGATAGTGCAGATATTCATCTGAAAAAAACTTAATACGGGAAGATTCTTTAAGACTCTGAAGTTAGTGATTGCGTATTAAGACCAGCAGGAGATGAGTAAATCGTACATATATCCAGCTTAATCTTAGAGACAGGAGAGTCAGTATTTTTTTAGGATTATAAAGTGGCAGAAAAAAATTTGGGCTCTTTCTGCCTTCTAACGCAACATTTGAAACCTTCCCTTCACGGTCACTCCAAAATATTTATTCGCCTTCAAAATCATTTTTGGACTTCATAACAGGTTAAGCTCTTATTAGCAAATAAAAATTCAATGGCATTTATGCAACGTATCCAGAATGTATCAAAAATTTTTCAATGGCATTTTTTTTATCTTCGACCAGCACTCACCTACACATGCGATGCATTGTGCTGGAACTGTAGGAAAAGAATAGTTAGAGAAATGACGGGAGGTAAAGCTTCACTATCCTACAACTCTGCTTTTGCACGTTTTTCTTATAGCAGTGTTTGAGCGCCTCTGATGTTAAGGAGGCATATTAAATTTTGAAGCTTCGTTTTTAGTAGCCATTTTTTAGTAATTATTTTACATCGCCGGTGCTACACAATACCGATAAAAAAAGGGCGTGCTGATGGGCCAGTGGATTTGTTACAGCTGAAGACGGTTCTGTTCAGTAACCAGTGACTATGCCTTCGCCACTGAAACCTTCCAACAACAATAATAAACACAAACACGAAAACAATAATAACACAGCTCAACAAAATCAAGATTTCCTTGTGTGGTCTGAGGTTTCATAGTCAATTTGAACGCATATAGTACTTCGGATTCTATACCTATGAATTAATTTTTTTGGATTGACAATGGTTTTCGAGATTTGCCGTTATATAGAAAAAAGGGGAGGTTTCACCACGTAATTTGCAATAACTCGAGAATAATATGTATCCAAATTGACTAAAAAACCTCAGGCCAATGAATTCTTGTTGACCAGTTTAATTTTTAGAAAAATTAGTAGATGTAAATCGAATAAAAAAAATACTTTTTGTATAAAATAATTTTTGCAAAGTCTACTATGATTATTTTATTTATATTTGGTAATTCTCAAGCATATTTTGAGAGTTTTTGTATAAATAAAAAAGCTCACATTTTTTAGCTTTTTAAGAAATTAGGTTGAAGGTCTGCTGATGAATGGGTATAAGTATCAACGAAATGTATGTACATATAGACTACCTTGTATGTATGTATATATCAATAATAATAATTTCCTATCTTAACTCAATCTCATTTGTAAAATCGCGAACCACTTAAGAAAACTTCTTCGTGTGTTTCAATTTGATTGGCCCACAGAAAATAAAATCAAACAAAAATTTTACGTCACAGACAACACAATATTTTTTCAAATCAGAATAAGATATTTAAAGAAAACTCTTTATAATAAAGAAAATGATACGATACTCTCAACCTTGGGATTTATTTTTTTCAATAAAAATATTAATTTAATTATAAACAACAAATGACGTTCAAATTTCGTTGATCGTTTTAATTTCTTTTCATTTGAATTTTATTTAATTTCTTTTAACACGATTAGTTTTGTACTCACGTGAACGTAAATGTATTTGTATAATGAAATATTTTCATTGAAATAAATTATACAGGGTGTCCGCCGGGAAGGTATACTACTTTGTTTTGCCGCCATTTTGGTAAACATTACTCTTGTCAGTTCATATTTGGCAGTCGTGAAGTAGACACGTGGCAAATTTATTATGGAAAAATATTTGATAAACCAACGTGTTTTAATCGTTAAAACATTTTATCAAAATCAATCATCGATTACTGTGACGATGAGAAAGTTACGTGAAATTTTTGGCAGAAAGAACGTGCCACCAAAACGCACTATTTATCGTGTAGTGAATGATTTCGAAGAAAGAGGGTCTGTAGGTGATAGACCCAAGCATGGACCACAACGTACTGCAAGATCGGCTGAAAACATTACTGCAAGAAAGTATTCAAACATTCCATCAACCTCAATTCGACCCCGTGCTTAGGAGCTTGATCTTCTAAGAACAATTATGGCCACAATTTTTAACGCCGCAAATGCATGCTTTGGGCTTGATTAACATGCGGTATCAACAAGACGGTGTCACATCGTATACAGCCAGGATTACAATGGAATTACTGCGAGACCTCTTTGCACAACAAGTTATTTCAAGAAATGGTGATGTTGATTGGCCTCCACGGTCGCCTGATTTGACTGCTCCGGCCTTCTTTTTGTGGGAATATCTGAAAAGCAAGGTTTATGCAAACAAACTAGAAACGCTTGAGCAACTCAAACAAAATATTCGTGATGAAATTAATGAAATCCCGCTTGAAATGTGTGAGATTGTAATGAAAAATGTGCTCAAAAGGGCTCGCATTTGTGAGACTAACAGAGGCGGACATTTATCTGCTATTGTATTCCATACATAACTGCCGACATTAAATAAAACATTTATCAATTTTAGTTGTGAAAATTTTTCCTTTTTACTTTCATTTTCTGTTTAATTTTTTCCATTTGTTTCTTTAAAGAGATTCGTATTCAGGCAAAATGTGCTTTTTCGATTTGATTTTTAGATCACTTTTAAAAAATCTCTGTTTGTTTTAAATTATATTTGAAATGCAAAAAAAGATCTACAGAATCAGAGAATCATATTTGTATTTCTTTGGTCAAGCGTCAAAAGCACAAAACAAACATATTCCCACAAACTAAATGTTCTTTTCATGTTAACCACGGATATGGTAGCGTGATCATGGTCCCGTTGTGGACAAAATTTCGGAATTCTCGAATTACTTTTAAAGCAATTTTTGATTATGCATTATGCAAGTTTTATTTTTATTTTGTTTTGTCTAACATGGTGACATGTGTGATTTAACAAAAGTAATGAAAATTAAGTTTTCAATGGTACCCACTGGTAACCACACAAAATTTTTATTTTATTTTTATAAAGAAAAAATTACATTAGTTAACTTCACACTTCATTCGGTAACTTGCTTTTGTTTTTGTAAAATTGTAAAATGTCGAGTTTTAAATAAAATCAAAATGAAAAACCATAAGTTAACATGAAATTAATTTAAAAACATATTGAGGGTCCTCATGAGAACGCTTAAAATTACCATCTGCACAATTGTGCATATTTGCGTAGCTTCTATCATGAAGTCCCCTTAATAAACTTGCTAAAAAAGTTCTACTGGAATTTAGGCAACTGGAGATAATTCAGGGTCGAACAGTATTACATGCATATAGCAACCGTAAATATAAAAACAAATTTTATAAAATACGAAAACTAAAAATTTGTGTCTAGAAATTGTGATTTGTTTTTAAAAATGCTTTTAGGGGAAGACTCAATTGATCAGATTATTTGCGATCAGTTAACCCTTGGTAAACATTACTCTTGTCAGTTCATATTTGGCAGTCGTGAAGTAGACACGTGGCAAATTTATTATGGAAAAATATTTGATAAACCAACGTGTTTTAATCGTTAAAACATTTTATCAAAATCAATCATCGATTACTGTGACGATGAGAAAGTTACGTGAAATTTTTGGCAGAAAGAACGTGCCACCAAAACGCACTATTTATCGTGTAGTGAATGATTTCGAAGAAAGAGGGTCTGTAGGTGATAGACCCAAGCATGGACCACAACGTACTGCAAGATCGGCTGAAAACATTACTGCAAGAAAGTATTCAAACATTCCATCAACCTCAATTCGACCCCGTGCTTAGGAGCTTGATCTTCTAAGAACAATTATGGCCACAATTTTTAACGCCGCAAATGCATGCTTTGGGCTTGATTAACATGCGGTATCAACAAGACGGTGTCACATCGTATACAGCCAGGATTACAATGGAATTACTGCGAGACCTCTTTGCACAACAAGTTATTTCAAGAAATGGTGATGTTGATTGGCCTCCACGGTCGCCTGATTTGACTGCTCCGGCCTTCTTTTTGTGGGAATATCTGAAAAGCAAGGTTTATGCAAACAAACTAGAAACGCTTGAGCAACTCAAACAAAATATTCGTGATGAAATTAATGAAATCCCGCTTGAAATGTGTGAGATTGTAATGAAAAATGTGCTCAAAAGGGCTCGCATTTGTGAGACTAACAGAGGCGGACATTTATCTGCTATTGTATTCCATACATAACTGCCGACATTAAATAAAACATTTATCAATCTAAGATCCATTTCATTTCATTTCATTTAATCAATAATTATAAACAAACAAAGTGGTATACCTTCCCGGCGGACACCCTGTACATTTAAAGATTTCTAAATTGTCATTTAATTTGCACTGAATGTTAAACGAACGTTTGTCAACAATTTGTGGCCTAACAAATTTATAGCAATTTTATTTTCATTATTAATTGTTGTTGTTTCTTATTTGTTAATTAAATATAAACACGCACGAGTAATAGTTGTAAGAAAAATTTGAATGAATTTTAAATGTCGAACATTTAAGTACACGAGGGTGGTATTCGAAATGCCATTAATTTAGAAGTCCCAATACTATTTGCCGCTAAACTACAAAAGTTCTGACGCGATGGAGTTATGAAACTGACGCTAAAGTTACAAATATTTTCTAGACTGAAATTTAAAAATCCTAGAAATGAGATCTAAAATGGTATTCGATATCGATTGAAATTTCCCTACAAATTAATTTTGTAATTTTGTTCTACTTTGAATGTCGGGTAGTACGGCTTTTTAATAATAACCGGACTATTAAATTATTTTAGCTGCAGGACATGAAAACTTTAAGCGTCAGACGGAAAGCTCGTACCGAAGAGTGTCCATCTACAAAGGAACGTGAAATTTGTGTAGTGAAGTATGTATATGCTGCAATCTAGAATATCTTCCATAATTATAGAATTCTATAAACTTTATAATAGGACATCAACTAAGTTGTTTAAGTAGTAGTTGAGTAAAGCAATAACCTTTCGTGTTCTTTCCTAGCTGCCAGCTATCATTTTCAGACCACCTTCGTATATTCATCATCATTGAAAACAAAGTATTTAATAGACTGGTAATTAATTCAACTTTTTTATTATTTATTATTTTATTACTCGGTTAAATGAAATTGTTACGAATTCATCTATTTATAATTGATATTTTTAGCATCTACATTTCCTTTTGACCTCTTTCCTATTCGGAAATTTAGATTAAAAAGCAGAAAAAAAGCTTGTTGAACTAGATGGAGATTTCAATTACTTATTGAATTTGTAATACTGTCAGTTGTTTACGTATGTTGCATTTTCAGACTAATTGCGAGATAAACTTTACAAAAATAAGGCCTGCGTCCGCAAAGATCTATAATACAAATTATGTAGAAGAATGAAATGAATCAGCTGTTATTTGAATGCTAGTTAGTTAGTTCATATGTAGTTGCAGCTTTACCCTTGATTGGGAGCAAACTTTTCTAAAAATAAACAACTGTGAATAACTTAAATATATAGATACTTGAGAAAGTTAACACTTATAGATTATTTCTGAATATGTGACATTATTGCTAAATTTCCTTGCAGTAAATCGTAATGGCGAAGCCAAATAATTTCTTTGTTCTTAGAGAATATCAGCCGTATTAATAAAAAAAAGTCTTAAATAAGGTTTAAAATACATATTAGTTAAAACGCTTTTTAATCGTAAAACACGTTTTTTAAAACTTCATATTAATAATCAGTATTTTAACTATAATACGTTTTAAGGTTTTTCAAAAATGAGGATCGCAGCCCCAGATTTTTTATTTACCACTTGACTCCAAATGATGCAAAACCGTGATTATTAATTCTCGCAGTAATCGTATCTAAATAGTTTTATTGTCGTGTTTAATAAGAATATTGCTGTTTATAGAATAGAAAATGTATGATAAGGTATAAGGATATTAATCAAAAAACTAATAACAGTAAAAATATCGCTTGGTAAGATTGCAATTTTAGTGACTTATTTAATTTCAGTTGAAAGAGTATTCGAATAACGAGTTTATACTATTTGTTTTGATTGTTTACACATCACTACTTAGTCAACATTAGTTTTATTTGAAATTTGTGTAACATTAATAATAAAAATTAATTAAAAAAAAACCTTAAGCTTAAATAATTAGTGTTATTAATTAATAATAATATAAAAAAGCAATAAAAAGGGGAAAAAAGAGCACTGCAAACGCAAACGTTCCGAAAATTTTGTCGAATTTTTTTTCACAAATAACAATCACAATGAAAACAAACACTGCACAATATGACATCTTAAAATAGCTTTAAAACAGGGTCGAACCAATTTTAAAATGTCCATATTTACACAAAGTTTAAAATGTGCATTTTAAGCTAAAATTCGTTTATTAATACCATTTTAATGAATTTTGCTTAAAAAAGCTTTAAAATGCATTTTAAAATTTTTATTAATACGACTGTATACAATTAGTTTTCTCGCGAGCATTACAATGATGAAGAGCAGAAGAGTATTAAAAATACGAATTCATCACTTAATATCTTTCTTCTAGACACTAGAGATGAGATCGGAGAAAGATTTTATATAGCTCATGCTAAATAAGAATCTAATTTAAGATCAAGTAATTTAAGTAACGTTATAAAAATTCACCGCCAAAAATTGTTGTGCTGTACGATGAATTATTTAGCGCTTTCACTCTACAGTGCGAAGTTTTACGTTGAAATGCTTACCTCAACACCGGAGATAGTTAAAACTTTGCTTAGGATTTTAACAAAATGCACAACAGTAAAGTTGCTTAAGAATTAAGCCCTAATCCACCACTTCTTTGCCTGAATCTTTTTTCACACAAAATCATACCATGTCACGATTGTTGTTAGAAATCTGAATTGACCCAGTGTCGTTTCTCTTAAAAAAAAAGAAAAAAATAATAAATATAGTGTGGTGCATCTGAACTACTTCGGAATATATTCACTATTTTCACAAAATTTTCAACTAGGTTTTCCCAAATCGCTTCGCTTATACGAAAAATAATAAACGCCAAACGACGGTAGACAAATTTTTAATTTGCAATGCAATGTAACATCAAATTTATCCATTCAGTTTTTTTTTCTTCTATCGTAAACCAGCACTCCAGATATGACCCCTACTCATGCGCTGCGTTGTAGGATAGAGAGAGATGACAGGAGGTGAACCTTCACTATACTACACCTCTGCTTTTGCAGTGCTGCAGCCTGTGTGTTGTTAAAGAGACGTATTCAATTTTGAAGCTTTGTTTTATTTTTAGTAATTACTTTACTTCGGTGGAGCTACACAACACCGATCAAGGCGGACGATCTGATGTGCCTGTGATTGGTATCAGCTGAAACGGGTACTGTTCAGTGACCAGTGACTATGCCTTCGCCACTGAAACCTTCCGACAACAACTGACATACACAGGCACACTAATGTATATCAGAAAAGAATGCGAGATGTTTTTATGACTTAGTCTGAAACTGGGCTCGAACCCAGAACTTTTTGGTTTTATAATCAAATTACTGGTTTTAATAATACTCAGATATTATACACAGATTGTCGTATTTAGTCGCTGACAACGAAAACTCTTCTTAAGAAGTTTTCTTGTGACTTCCCAAATATTTAGCGCATGGTATTTTATACAATTCGCCTTACAAAGAGATGAAAATGTATTTATATACTCGTTTTCATTTACAGCTGACCTCTGAAACTGACACTTATCAATCTGTCTGACTATGTTCTGGCATTAATTCTTTACAGCCTCAAAGACGTCAATTAAAAAGTTTACAAAAACAAAACGTTCGACCAAGAACCGCCAGCCGAAATCGCTGAAACAAAATACATGCGTACGCAATGTAAAATCTAAATTTAAAAAATTGTTTACAATATTTCACTCAATTTTCGTACCGAAAATTGAGTTGCTTTGTATGCCTTTCAATTCACTTCATTTCAATGTGAAAACGATTCCATTCCATTTAATTGGAAAGTTTTGTAAATGTGCTTGTGGGGCGAGTATATCGCATATCAAACTGATTAACAGAAGCTTTTACGATCAATAAACAAACATTATTCATTGTAAAATATATATATATATATATATAGATGCATACATATACATACATATAGATGTACATATGCATAAGTACGTACGTATATTGCCAAAGATGTAGAACAATAAAGAAAAGATGCTAATGGTATGGTGTTCATTGACGAATATGTAAAAGTAGATACGCGTATAAATACATACTTGATGACGATCATGGTGACGATGAGGTTGCATATTTACAATATCTGTGTTAGAGATGGTCAGTGAGTGCAAAACAATCGCACATAAATAAAATACATATAATTTTTTTTAAATATTTCTTTATGGCATAATAATAAAATATACTTTTTTTTGGAGCATATTTGCGATTCTCCAGTTATTAGTAAAACTGTACTCAGTTTACCATCCCTGTTGTTATTTTGAAAAATATGTTAAGAAAGCAGACTCTTCAGTGTTGATGCACATTTTGAAAGAAATCCTTGTTTGTATTACTTTTTTTTATTTACAATTTAACCCTTCAGCACTTATTTTAATTCGGTTTTATTTATTTAAAAAGTAATTTTTCTTGTCTAATTTTTATTTAGTTTTATTTCGAATACAATTTGCATAACCAACCTGGCCACGATAATGGATAGTGATGTTTCCTTTGAACTTTTTGTTACCATGCCTCGGGGTGTTGTAGCCGAAGTGAAAACGAACTTATTTGCCGCAACTGTAAAAATCTTCCAATTTCCAAGTTTGATTTAAGATCTTTAAAAATTTCTACAGCAATGTGGTTGCTTATCCTACGAAAATATAGTAATATACTTCTATTAGCTTCTTCTTGGCAAAGAAAAAGTACTGGAAATACATTTTCAAGCTCTTTTAAAGAAATTTTATCAATACGAATGAATAATAATTTAGGGTTAAGCTTTTATAAAATTAATTTAGTGATATTTTCCTGAATACTTTTGGTCGGGTTTTTTTAAATTTTTTCGCTTCGTTTATAAGCGACTCTATGGTCAAGTGGGAAATGATAAAGATTGACGGAAAGTGTGTGAGTGTGTGTGTGATGCGATGTATGACACTGCTGTTTTAATCGCAAAAGTGTGTTTTGTGTTGTTTTTTCGTATTGAAATTTAAATATTCACTTGTGGTAAACGTCAAAAACTTGTCATATTTTTTATTTTACAACCAGCCATATGTTGCATCTTTTACCCTTTTTTAAAAAACCATTTATTTTACTTTTAAATTATTTTTCATTCGTTTTTTTTTTGTTTTTGTTACATTTATTTTTAAAATATTCATGCGTTCCTTCGCAAGTAAATGTTATGCGGTTGATGTACAGTTCCATATTTCACTACTTGTCGTCATTTATGTTGCATTTCCAAGAGAAAAATTTTCACACTTTGCAATACGAAATGGTGGATATCATGATTTTTGATTAAAAGAAGGGGATATTGTCAAAGGTTTTAATTTTGGAATCTCTTTTCGTATTAAAATTAGAAATACAGTTAAAGCCCGGTATAACGAATGTAAAATGACAGACACCTTCATTATAGTGAGAGATTCGTTACACCGAACATATTAGTTTTAGTTCAGCGATGGCTGGACTAGTCTTCACATTCACGACAAAACCAAAAATTTCCTAAGTTCGACCACAGTTTCAGATTAAATCATAAAAATATCTCGCATTTATTCTGTCTTTGTGTCAGTTGTTGTCGGAAGATTTCAGTGGCAAAGGCCACATCAGAACGCCCTCCTTCGTCAGTATTGTGTAGCACCGGCAAAATAAAATAATTATATAAAATGTCTACTACAACGAAGCTTCAAAATTTAATACGTTTCCTTGACATCAGATGCGCTTTTAACACTGCTATAAACGAAGAACGTGCAGAAGCAGGGTTGTGAGGCAGTGAAGCTTTACCTTATCTCATTACTCTATAACTATCCCTCTTCTCTAGTTCCAGCACAATGCATCGTCTTGTTACCTCCTGAGTATTGGTCCAAAATAAAAAACGTTATTTTTTATTTATTTTTTATGCCACTACAGGTAAGCCTCCTACAGCGCGATAGTTACGCTCTTCAAAAGACATGTTAGTGCTTTATACGAAGCAATAAATGAGAAAAAAAGAGAAATAACACATACGAGTTTCGAGAAATCACGCAAACAAATGACATACACGCACACTACTTACCATGCCTGCCACATATTTCGTTTTATAGTCAGTTCGTCCATTTTTTTAATAAACAAAACTAACAGTTTAGGTCTTTTGTTTCACTGTTTTCTGTTCCATTCTATATATAATGCCGAGCCTTAAGCGTTTTTAAGGGATGTGAAAATCAAAGATTAAATTCAAATAACTTATGAATTTAAATTATACAATTTAAGTAATATTTAAATAGTTTAAATAAATTACATCTTTCTCAGTGAGTTTTTCTTTCAGACTCAAGATACTAAAGAAGAAAGTTCTTCCTTTAAATACTTATGACCCTTGTGGACTAAGATTTTAGGAGGTAAAGAATTTGAATCAAATAGTATTATTTGCTCCTTCTTTTAACATATAGCACGTTTAGATCTTAATTAATAATCCAATTTTTAATGGATTCTTATTAAATGTAGAATTTTGTTTAGGCGTTTCTGAATTTTCCGTTCTTAATATGCAGTAGGGACAATGAACCAGACTTCCACCGTATGACGGCCTTTATACCGCAATGATTGTGGCGGTAGGCACATGGGTGAGACCGCCAACCACGGGCATGTTCTTTTGCTCTAGACTTTAATGATTTCGGTAATTTGACTGATAGTAATTGAAAACTCCCTTCTCATCAGTGAGTCTTGGTCTGCCTGCATTTGCTTAAGAGAGGATTCCCCCATCACAACAACTTCGTCCTCCCTAGTTTAGCCAGTTGATATCTTAAGCTCGCCTACCCCATAATCAACAAGTGAACTAAGCCAAGGTTCTACCCGAGTGCCTTACCCGATGTCCTTCATCTACACGTTGAGCTTCATACGGGCCTGCCTACGCGATGTCCTGTCTCGCCTCCTCCTAAGGTTTATCGAATCCACCTACCGAATTTTCAATAGTTGTGTTGTGTAGCAAAAATTGTAGGCTGAGTTTCTACTAGTCAATAAATATATCTACTTATATGACTTGCAATTCTATTTGTAGGAAAATAGTATATAAACTTTGCCCATTGCAATAGTTCTGAAACAAATAGTATGCAAATATATTAAATAAACCTTAAGTATTTTCCAAATTATTTATAAAGTACATATACATATAAATGATTTTATATGACCATTTGGTCTATTACACCATAAGAAATTCCAGTCGTATTTCCATTTCGCAGCATCTAGAGGGGATACCAATCGACTGGTTTGAAATTCTTCGTTACTATACTCGATAAGTCGGGTTACAATAAATACAAAAATAATAAATGAAAACTTCTCTAAAGAAGACAACAGTTTTGCAATTTGTATTTAGTGCTAATTATTTTTCCAACAGTGTACAAATACGAGTAACACACAACAGACTGTCTAGATTCTCGAATCATCTATCTACAATATGAATCGGTTAGTATAAATGAGCATAACAAACAAACAAACAAACAAAAATGGCGAACTTAATATTAAAATTAAACTAAAACTAAACGCATTTTTAAATAGGTACGAGTATGATGTACATTTTCATTCTCTCGCAAACACAATATACGTACTTACATGTATTTTCGTATATTTGTTCACCCAGGCGTTCTACCCTCAACGCTCTTATTGCAATATTTAGTTCGTTCAATGAACAACCATAAACTGATGCGATGAAGTCAAAGAGGACAAGAACTTAAAGAATAAAAAATATACAAGATCACTAAATGTATGTACGCAAAACTAACTACTCGTACTGGTACCACATGAATCCATGAATTGCTCGTAATAGGCTAGTGCAGATGTAAATGTATCTTTTACATGTGTTGTGTGTACACATGTGTCTGCTGATTTATTTACAAGTCCATTTGCGTATCATCCACATATTAAAACGGTGTTTTGTTCTTAATTTTTTCATTTAGAAAAATTAAATATACGAACACAACGTACAGAGAAACGGTAGATGAACATAAAATACATAAATAATATTATTTGCCCTTGTGTCTTGTGCCGTCATATGCATGGAAATAATTTCTAAACTTATTCAAATAGAAGTGACTCAAAGTGTAAGAACACCGCCATAGTTGATGTAAAAAGCTCTTTGCAATTGGAAAAATTTTACAGAACTGGTACTTTTCGAAAAATTACCATATCCAAAGGCTACCATTCATAATATATTTATGATTTTATAAGAAAGTTAGTTTTCCGACAATATATATTCGAAATGTACATCATGATATCCATGTAACGCATTGTGTACAGCGTGCGAATAATTTCAACTGATTTTGTTGAGAAAATATTTTTTGTTAAAGAAAGAAGATTTTTCGTTTTTATTATTCAATTTTATACTCTTTTAAAAATGTATAAATATTTTGTAAATCGGTTTTCATAAAATCGGCGATATGAAGCAAATGCATGTCAGTTTCTATCTAAAATTTCAGCGATTTGTTTTTTTACAGCTTTCGTAGAGTATATTTATATTTATAGGTTATGTTATGTTATCTGATTAAAAAATAATATGTGTAAAATATTTTTTAAAATTTTAACATTGTTACGCGCAAGTTACATTTGTCTCACAAAATTACCCTTTTTTTTATAATACATACTCGTTTGTTTCGAGCATGCCAAATAATAAAATGCTATACAAAATGGTTAAACTTTTCTCATTTTTGTATATTTTGGTTATTATTAAATACAAATTAAGCTAAAGATCGTAACATTTTTAGTCTGAAAGAATTAGACATGCGACAACATTCCAAGGGAGCAACGGAAAAGTCAAGATCAATCAATACCAATTTAAACATGCTAAACTCATATTTTATTTTAAAATATATATTTCTTAAATTAGAGACGAAAGAAAAATAATTCAAAAAACCTTAAAACTTTATTATCGTCCACTTTTCCTGATACTACATCAGATTTCGAATGAATGAAATCTTCTTTATAAAATGTTACTCCTACTACTAGGAAAACAACCGCTATTTTCACAAATTCACTTTAAAAAATATACTGATGACTTTTCTGTGGAACTCCCGACATGGAAATAATTTCTTTCTTTGAGAAGGAAAGCATATCAATATAATATATAATAATGAGAAATGATAATTTTGGTGTCGAAAAATCATCACTTCTTACGTACATAAATATATTTTTAGTTTTTATCCGGTAATTCCCGGAAAATTAGGAAACGATTTTTGAGATGGGAATTTCCGGGAAAAAATACTCCTTGAAACAGAAGTTTGTCTTTTTTCCTTTTTTAATAGTAATCCTCGATTATTTGAACTTTTTCCTGGTCCCATGCATTTAAAATTATCGCGCGTTGACTGTAGGATACTATGTTATCATTCGAAAAACTTTACATTTTCATTCATGAATCGTTTCACCGCTAATCTTTTCGTTTCAGTGAAATCTCGTCAGAAAATTTTTTATTATTTCATGGCGCGTATCATACTTAACCGATCATACATGAATTCTTTTTTATTATATACTATCGATCGCTTCAATTAACAAAAGATTCAAATGTACAACAAGTACTCACATTATTTACATAAATATCAACCACAACGTTTTATATGCAACAGCTGAATACTGCAGCTAGGGCGTCGAGGTACTTTTTGTCAACACTCAGCACTCAGTAGATGACTCTACACATGCGAAGCATTGTGCTGGAACTATAGGAAAGGGATAGTTAGAGAAATGACAGAAGGTGAAGTTTATAGCAGTGTTCGGTTTAGTAGCCATTTTTATTATTATTTTACTTTGCCGGTGCTACACAATGCCGACGAAGGAGGATGTAATTGTGGATTGCTATTAGCTGGAGCCGGTATTGTTCAGTGACCATTGTGACTATGCCTTCGCCACTGAAACCTTCCGACAACAATTGACACACAAAGGCACATGAATGCACATCAGGAAAATGCGAGATGTTTTTTTTTATAATTTTAGTTCGACAGTTATAAATCAAAATTCGACAAAAGTCAACACATTTAATTACATTTTACTGTTCTTAACTGTTTTTTAATATTATTCTTTCCTTCTTCAGTAGAAGAGGTAAAACCATAAAAACTATTTATATTTCAAATGAATATTGTTAGCGACCAACTTATATGCCTTGTACACATTTGACTTTTCTTTTGTTGTCATTTTTGAGACGCCATTATGGAAATGTGTGCAATGCGTGCAATATTTATCGGAAATGACAAATGTTGTCACTAGTATCAGAAAATGCCATAGTGCGTAGCCAGCATTAGAAAATAGTCTGCAATAATTTATTTACAAACATTTTGCGGGGAAAAACTAAATAAACGTAAAGCGTTTGTGGTTCATCATTACGAGACTAAACATATCTTTCGTGTAAAAGAGATGCGGGCGAAAATAGAATTGCTACAGAAATATTACAAATTATAACATACATTAAAAATAAGAGAATACATGAATGGATGCCAAGTGTGCAGCTGAGTGGGTGAGTGAGTGTGAATGAGTATTTTTATGGTGACTTTTAGCGTGTTTTTTTTTTGAGTGAATTTTTCAGAATTTCCCTAATGGTTTTGTACTGTTTGAAAAAAAAAAAAAAAACAAAAAAACAAACTGTGTTCTGTCGGAGTCTCCGTGCATCCATCCATCCATCCATATGTTTTCGTATATGCATTTATTTATATTTCAAATAGCATTGTAAGCGAAATGCTGCTGGTCGTTGTTTTGTTCTTTATGTTTCGTTCATTATAATTGAGTATGGGAGTATAAAAGTACAAAAAAATGCGTATCTCACAATTTCATTTTGGGATGTGAAATACACATTGATGATATTCTAAAAGATCTCGCCATTTCAGTAGGAGACTGTTATTAATGATCAATTTGAAACAGTTCATTTTCTGCTCTGCACAAATTAACAACGGGAAATTTTTAAGAATTACCGCGAAATACAGTGGCGCTACAAAAAAACTGAAAAAAATTTTAAATTGTGCCAAAATTGTTTAATTAACTGAACAAGCAAAATAAGGAGAGAGTTTTTAAATTAGAACAAAAATAGTATAAAAAAAAGAAAACATTTTAGCTTGTTATATAAAATGTACCCATTTATACTTTGGGCAATTATATATGAAAGATGAAAATGGATGTGCGCGTTTATGTTTTATTTTGAAATTATATGGACATTTTCAAACTTAATTTAAAGGTATCTATAGAAAAGAATTTGTTGAACAGAAAAAAAGAATGAAAGAATAAACGACAAAACAAATAATATCTATACAAAAATGAATGAAATCCACTCGTATTCGTATTTTATAATGAAAATAGAAAAAAAGTGAACTTGAAACAAATTATTTGAGAATGTATCGAATTCATAGAAATTCAATTATATTAGTCGCTAGTGTTTTTGTTTTTATTAAATTCCACAAGCAATTGTTAGTTGGGACGCACCAATTTTTCTACATTAAAGTTTTATTAAAGTATTATAGCCATATTTGCAAAAAAAAACCGATTTTAAGAATAATAGGAGTTAAGGCATTTCTACATGAAGGTAACAATATGTAACAACAACAAAAAATTTATTGAAACGATTGAGGAAAATGCATGTAAAGCAAATCAAATTTATCAATTTGTCATTTGACGACAATTGACAAACAATTAAGTTTAGAGCACAAATTCCTAAAACAGACACAGTAAGTATGGCAATGTTGATAAACGCATATTGCGGGCATTGTTTGAAAAATTGCGTATGCAATGCATAGAAAAGCAGGTCTTAAGTGCAACTCTGTTTCGCGGAGAAATGCTTTACAAGTAAACGGCGCTTACGAACGCCATTGGAAAAAATTTGCTTAAGCAGTTAACTGCAACTATTTGCATGAAACTAGTTTAAAATTGTAAAAGAATTAATGTGTGTGAAGATAAAGTTTAAAATATATAACCCTAGACACAAACCTCAGCACTTAACAGAGCTCTGTTAACGTATTAACATAGATCTGTTAGGTATTCTAAAATTAAGTTGTTCTTAAAGTGAGAATTTTTAGAAACGGATGCACCGTAAGCGACCACACTAAAACGGGATTTCTGTAGAAAGATCTCCTCTATATTTCTGTATAGCTCCCCTGAGAAAAATTTCCACTTTTCATACTTTTCCCCTTATTTATTCTCCCGTATACAGAATTTCAGCTCTGTAGCTGTAATTAAAGTCCCCAAAGCACACAAATTGTCTATCAAGGCATTCAGACCAAAATGAGATACTTGAGCTTTAAACGTTCTCCAGATATACAAAAATCATATTTACTTTTTATGGCCCACTTGTCCAATCCCTTCCAGTTTTTGCTTGATGATTTTTGTTAATTACAGTAATTTCTACCAAACTTAGAAGATTTCGCTGTAACAGGTTTCAATATATACAGTAATCAATATTTAGTTTGTATGGGAGGTACCAAACACACTTGACCAATTCCACCCACTTTCTCTCTAATGATTTGTACTGATCATTAAGTTACTCAGACCAAATATAGAAACTTTAGCTTTAACCATTCTCTAGATATAATGAAATCAATATTTACTGTATATGGGCGGTACCACGCCCACTTTTCCAATCCCTCCCAGTTGTTCACTGATGATTTTTTTAAATTAAGATTTATTTAAATAATAATTAAACAGTTTTCAAGATGTACATTTTTTGACTGATTATTTGTACTGACCATTAATTTACTCAGACTAAATGCAGTAACATTAACTTTAACCGTATCATGAAGATGGTGGCGTAAAATTACTTCATACAAAATGTAAAGGAAAAAGAATTTTCTTGTCGGGGATATTTCCGGAATATTATTATTTATTAATTAGCCGGAGACCAGTCCAAAAATGTGCGAATCATCGAAATCGATCCATGCGTTCTTGAGTTATAAGATTAGAAACTAACGTCACTCCCTTTTATATATAGAGATGTGCGTGACCGGAATAAGCACTTGGAAAACGAAATTGTAATGGATTTTTAGAAATAGTGACAAGAAAAATAAATTTTGCGCAGTCAAGTCAATCCATCATCAATTCGGAAAAGAAAGATGCTTTTCTGAACACACACTTACATAATCACATATCTCTACTGGACAAATGTATGCCACCGTAGCCTACTGCATGTGCTTTAGACTATCTATCTGGTGGTTGCGGGTTCAATTCCTACCTAGACCCTGTATCTGTCTGCAGACAAGCTGAGAGCTTCGCAAATTGTGTCTTAAACAAAATACTGAGAATGAAACCAAAAAAATATCCATATAACTTTTACTTTCCGCATGGAAACATGCCAACTGGCATATAAAATATGCCGGAATATACCTTGATCAACGGTTAACCTGTAAATTCTGGTTATTTGCTACAATTTCCTTAAAAATTAATGCGTCAGCGGAGCAACTCTGTTTTACAAATGTTCACAAAACATGCAACTGCATATTTGCGTTAGAATTAATCCCTTTATTCCTCTATCTCTTCACCGTCTGTTATCGTGCGTTTTCTTAATTTATTAATATTAAATTTGCGTCTGGTAAATTTATGATTTAATTCGCCAACACACAGAGATGTGATGCGCCTTATTATACATCAGAAAAATTGTTTACGACTAGTGGAGATATCAAACTCAGGCCTCTGAAAAATGCAATTAGTTTAACGCACAAACTTTGGTCCACAACTTATATATATAACTTAAAAAACTTTTTAAATTTTAATAAATAAATATACAGAACTATGCGATTTTTCAAGTAAAATGTGTCCAAAATAGCTCCAGGAAATCTGAGCACAAGTTACAAGGCATAAATAAAAGTCCAAGATTTTCAATTGCTAATTCTCTATAAAAATAAACAATATTAAATCGTTAAAAATGTCAATGGTATGCGAAAAGGAAAAAAAAACTCTCACAATAACAACAAGACAAAAAGAAAACAAAAATTCCTTAAATCACAGTAATTTTTTTATTAAATGATTTAATAACTGAAAAAAACTCTCAGACAGAAGAGAAACACTAAACTAAAGCCGGAAATCTCTGCGACATTTTTAATTAATGTCAAGTTAAAAAATTCAACAAACTGCTGTTCTCCAATTAACCAAAAATAAAAATGAAATAAATTAAAAAAAAAAGAATACAATAAAGATACGTTGTTCTAAAAGTAAATCTTGAAACTCCAAATTCAATGAGAAGAAACATTTTGCTAACTTTTAAGCTGAAATTATCCTGAAAATGGCACAACAGAGAAAACGAAGAATAAAAATAATAAATTTCAATTTGACCATGATGTGACACTCCACATAATTTTAAAAATTAAAGAAAATTTTCTTAAAAATTTTCAAAAAGAACACAACACAAATTAACTGATGACGACCATAAGGAAGGAAACAGAATGTTAAAAATACAAATAAATAAAAATATATCCGAAATATAAAAATAACACACTTCAGATTCAATCGACTACAACTTGTTTTAGTCATTAATGACAGCTTTTTTTGTTTTTATTTCTGCTTATTCTTGCGCCTCCGCGCTGCCCTCAGGCAATGATGTTGAATTCTTTCTACTAGATATTCAAATACTTATAAGATACTCTATGTCTAGTATATCTAGAATATAAATATGTGCTATTATTGTTTTTATTTTTATTTATATAATACTAGAATAACCCGGTGCGTTTCGCAACCCCACACCAATTTGTCTAATCTCCCCGACTTATGTATAGATATTGTTACGGCAAGCCATCTATATCAAATTTGTATAGTTTTATTGTTATATCAACGGTCCCTTTTCCCAAAACATAAAAAAGGTACAAAACGCAGTTTTGCTGAAAAGTACCTATTTCACTTTATTTTAGGTTTTCTTCTCAAACATTTTTTCATTGAAGTAAAGTGATTGAAGAAGAGATATCATTATATTTTACGCTCACTTCACAAATCCCTTTAGCTTGATACCCATATCATGGCGATGTTTAAAGATAGAAAAAAATGTGCATCATCAGCACTATTTAAATGGGGTAAATGTAAAAAGGAACAATTTTACTCCATATATTTGCGATTTTCGAAAAAGTAAGATCACACACTCGAAGTTTTTTCTGGAAGAAACCTTTGTTCTATGGCCAATAATTTAGGATTAATATGGTTGCAAAGAGAAATTCAAAAATAGTTTTGCTTAATGGATCTAAACATGAAAGGAGGAGGCTACATACCAAATTTCAACGGATGATGCTGGTTGGGTGGACACTTTGCCTTTCCCCCCAATTTAAAAAAAAAAATTTAGCGTAACTTTTCCATTTGATAAAAGAATTTTGGAAATTGGTTCAGAAACGACGAAATTATTTATAATCACTTTTTAAAGTCGAGCACTTAGCCCCCACCCTTCTCAAATTACGATAATAATAGACCTTTTCCATATGCAAAAATAAATTCGAAAATTGGGTGTGTACTTCGCCGGCACCTTCAGTTAAAAAAAAATTAGTAGACCTTTTTCATATGTACAAATAATTTTTGAAAATTGGTACACAACTGGCGATGTTGAAAATTAATTTTTGTGGCGGGTACGTTGCCTCTCCTCCCACCAACAATTTAAAAAAAAAAATTTTGTGGACGTTTTCCATATGCAAAAATACTTTTGAAAATTGGTCCACAAATGGCGAAGTTATTAGATAATAAATTTTTGGGTCGGGCACTTTTCTTCCCCCGCCCCCAATTTAAAAACTAAAAATAATTATAAAAATGGGTCCACAAATGGCGAAGTTATTTCATAATCAATTATTGGGATGCTTTGCTTTCCTCCACATTTCCAAAAAAAAAAAAATTGGTGGACCTGTTGCATATGGAAAACTAATTTTGAAAATTGGTCCGCAAATGTTAAGTTCGGCTTGTTTATATTATAAAATCTGTTAAAATCATTTGGAAGGAGTACCATAATTCAAAAAAAGTAGGCGTGGTTAAAAAATCAGCCTATAATTCTTTCAAGAGGCCCAGTTAAATGCTGCGAAAATTTCAGGAATTTCGGCCCAGCGGTTTGGTCTCCTATAAGTTACAAACAAACAAACAACCAAACACACATGCTGCTTTATATATATACATAGATATACATACATACATATGTATATAGATTGAATACTCAAAAAACAATTAAAATTTGCTGTTGTTCGAGAAGCTTTCTCTCATTATTTTCTTTTGGAAAAACAAAGAATTTTCAGTTTATAAATTATTAGTACATATCTTTTTGTGAATGAAAAATAGCACGAGCTACATAAGGTGGCGAAAATAAAATTGAAAAGAAATCGGAAATATACTATGTAGGCCTTTACTGATTGTAATAGAAAAATAAAAATAGGAACTGTTTATTCTTAATAGATTTCGATAATCGAACTACAACCGCCTTAATTAATTTTTTTTTGCATTTATTATGATTTAAAAAGAAAATAATTAAAAAAATATTTTTTCGACAATTCTATTCGCCAAAAGGAATTAACGCAATCCAAAAGTAAGGTCGTTCCAAGAGTCGTAACTGACAAATAGAAACCAATTCAAATTTTTATTGGAATAATGCACGGCAATATGAACCACTTGATTCGCTCTCCGAATTACGATTGCCAACCACAGTGTTCACATGACTGTTCTTGTTTAATTTTGGCATTTCATGTTTTCATTTTCTCAATTTTTCCTTTGCCTATTTTTATATAAATATGTATATATTATTTAATATTTTTCCAAATTTATTTTATTTTATACGTTTATTTTAGTTCGGATAAATTAGCGATAATTTGTTATCAAAATTAGAGACGAAAACATTATCATTTACAGTATAAAAAATCTTCACAATTATTTTTAATCCAAAATTTTATTTCGAAGAAAAACATACAAATATGCAGATTTTTCATTCTATACAGTGTTAATGGAGAATTAGGTAAATTTTTACTAAATTAATTTAAAATAATAAACGGAAACTTTTAAAAAAATGTATTTCATTGTTACCGACTGTTCTCATTTTTTTTTAGTATTCTCAGTCGGTGGTGACCAGTGACTGCAGTAGTCTGCACGTTGTTTGCAAAACCAAAAAAAAAAAATACTGGGTTGCACCAGTTGCAGACTAAGAAAAAATATCTCGCATTTTTTCTGATGTGCATTACTGTGTTAGACCTATTGTCGGAAGGTTTCAGAGGCGAAGGCATAGGCACTGGTCACTGAACAGTACCGACTTCAGCTGATAGCAATCCGTAACACCTCACAGAGCCCTCCTTCGTCGGTATTGTGTAGCACCGGTGAAGTAAAATAATTAATAAAAATGGTTACTGACAGAAAGCTTCAAAAATTCAATACGTCTCCTTGACATCAGAGGCGCTGAAGCGCTGCAATAGCGTAAATACGTGCAAAAGCAGGCTTGTAAGTTAGTGAAGTGAAGCTTCCTGTCATTTCTCTAACTATCCCTTTCAATTAGTTTTTTTTTTCTTGGACCGACACTCTCCGATACATGTGGTGCATTGTGTCGGAACTAGGAAATAAGGTTTTGGGAGAAAGGGTAGAGGGAGTAGAGTTTATTGACATTCGATTTGAATTTTCCCACGTCAAAAGTAACAGGACGGACCTCTGCAGTAGTCTATTCCACATACGTGCTGTTCGGGCTAAAAATCAATTTTCTCTGTAATGCGTAGTGCGATTCGATCATTCGATCACATTCTTTTTCCTTAATCGTACGAGCGTGTAGGATAGTCAATCATGGCCTTTATAGGCATATTTTTACGTATTTCGGCCTTAATAGAATATTTTTGCTTCTTTTGCATTTAAAATCTTATTCGGAGGAGCATATTCGACATTTTTACAGCATATTTTAATACATTATTCACGGTTTATCGATTTCAATAAACTTAAAACATAAATAGATTTTCACCCAAGGGGCTATACGCTTTTTCTAAACTATGACCAATAGGGGAGTTCGGAGCGGTTTCTACGTAGCGAAAATTATTCAATAGATTCGTCACACCTGGCTATTCTTTTGTTGATAACACCAGCATTTGCCAGTCATATTCTCTCAGTAATATGGCAGTTACTACTGCCATGAAGCAGAATATGAAAGTCACTTTGGAAAGATGTCTTGTACCGACGTCGGAATGGTGTCACGCGAACAGGATCGATTTCAATGCCTGTAAGAATAAATTCTCTATTGTCATACATGACCGAAAATTCTATAGCGGTATTCGATGTTTAGTGCGTTTTAGATTGAAACTTCTTACACTTGCAACACTTTCGTCATTAATTGCGAGCGGCTTTATTTCTTCTTCAGTTTGCAACACTATTTGCAAACTAAATAAATGTCTGTGATAAAAAAAAAATTAGTTGTTTGTTATTTGTTTTTCAAATTCAATACAATTGTCCAAAATAACATTCCTCTATATCATTTGCTTGCTCCAAATAATTTAAAATGCTTTGGATTTCTTCCAGGGTCCACTTTTTATTTGTTTTTTTTCTCTTATCTTTTTTTCAACTACAGACGCCATTATTTTAAATTGAAATTAATTTTTTTTTGTTTACATATGTCAGCTGTTATATGCCAGAGATGCAAACGCAACACAGTTGCAAAAAGAGCTATACCATTTTCAGTATGGCAAAAGCGCAATGGTGTAGAAAAAGCAAACTTGTACATTTTGTTGTTGGATTGCAAACAAAAGCTACAAAGTTTTGCATTTGCAATGTTGCAAGAGCATTTGCAGCAATGATCGAACTCCGCTTATGTCTTTTCTACTTATAGATTGTAAAGGGTATTAAGGAATCTGAATCTGTTGATGCTCTTGGCGTGAATATTTAGTGTGGCGTTTGCTGGAATGAATTACTTTCTTAGAAAAAGTGTATTGGTTTTTTGGGAGCTTTAATTTTCTGACTTTAGGGTGGTGGACTTTAGGTGGTAGACATCTGGTGGATTAGTACTAGAAGGGGTTCTTGAAGTCAATTTTTTTGTTTTCTCGAGACACAAACATTGCATATTATTCTAAGATCCCAAATGCAAATACCAAAGATATGTATAAAGAAAAGTTTAAAAAGCCGACCCCTACCTTCGGGGTGTGCGGGGAATTTTTTTTTTATTTTTTAAGGTACGGTTTAATGGGAAACATTTGTGCATTTTAAAAAACAATATTATTTCTATTCAAATCTAAGGTTCACAGCACATACGTTACATACATATGTATGTATGTATGTATGTATATAAATCTTGTCAATAAAGAACAAGCAATATATTGTTGTTAATGAAAGCAAAAATAAGAGCAGCATTCAATAAAAATAATTTTTAAATTTTCAATGGTTAATCTTGTTGTTTGAAAAGCGCAAGTAAATTTTTTCGATATTAGTTTCGCAGTGAAATTGTAATAAATAGAAAATAAAAACGCTTGTTTTAATGAACTAAAATGTTTAAGTACTTAGAAATATAACAATGACTGAATGAATGAATGTCTGAATGACTCAATGTAATACGAATTGACTTGTGTTTTAACATTGGAAAAACTCGCCGGAAGTGTACACCAACTACGCCATCATCATCGGCAGCACACTCCGATCGTTATCGAAATTAATATTATTTCTATTAACATTAAAACGATCATGCTGTTTAGTTGGGATTGTGCGCATGTTGTGAAATGAAGGGGATTATTAAAAAAAAAAAATAAAAAATCATCAATTAAATCTGTGGCAACAATTACTGGTTGTTTCATTCATTAATTTTATTCATTTATAATATGAAAGAACATTAATTCTTTTTGCAATTGTGTAAATAGTTCTTACGTATGCATGTACGAATGTTTGTACTATGTAAATATTTCGCCAACGAAATTGTGTACAAATTACAGCGTTCCCAGTTTTATTTGTATCTTATGCCCAATTGTCGATGGCTCATCCCCAAAATAATAAAATGTACAGTTACAAAGTATATATAGGCATTCACATGTATAAATACATACTTTTTTTTTGGCGTGTGAGGTAGGGTTGAAAATGTCTTCGCAATTACAGAGACCGTCGTCTTTTGCGTAGAGTGGTGTTACCACTAAAAAATTCCCTCCTCCTCCTCCTCTGAGTAGATTCCTTCCCGGGACCGCTTTCCGCATTATTTCGGGAAGGCCCAGAGCGGCGTCCCAATCAAGACCGCCCTTGCTCACCTACGTCTGGATCCGCCAAGTTTGTAGCCGGTACAATGGTGCCGGCTCCTATCCCATGGTCCCCGTCAGATCCCCATAGGTGGGTTTAGAAATTTGTTTATAAACCTACGGGTGTTTAACAAGCTAAAGGTCTAGCATTACCTTAAACTCCCCTGGAGTTTGAATATGACAGAAAAGGTGACTCTTCGAAATCTTACTAGAGATTGAGGAGGTTATGCTTGCATTTCCGTGTGACTGCAGAAATACAGTTCAATTCTAATCTAGTACTATGGGGCCAGCGAAGCCTGACTGCTCTAACGCTCAGTAAGGGTTTAATGAATGATGTACTCTTAAGTGAGTACTTCGTGTCCACCCCGAAAAGTTGGAGTTGTGTGCTGGTTTGGGAATGGATTCGTAGTCATACATGATTTTTTTGGAAATTTATCATTTTGAAAGCACGGAAAAAACCATAAATTCAATCAAAGTGCAAATTATTAGGTGTCATAAAAATAATTGACATTTTGATTATCTATGAAGGGGCGACAACTTAAAGTTTTTAGCGTTATTTTAGTGCATTTTAAAATTGCCCACTGGAAATTTTTCTCTATTCCTATTCGATATCAATTCGTAATAATACAGTAGAATATCTATTTTAATGGGTAGCATTATATAGGTTATAAATTTTTTGACGTTTAATATTATTCTATTTTATTATTTATAAAATAAATCTCATGGAAGAGAAAAACCTTTGGGAATCATTGCGCATATAATATTTTTTAATATATGTATCTCTATCAAGCTGATCTTCACGTCAGTGAAAGCAATGGACATACTACGAATGTTTGCCAATTCGTACCACTGTTCGATGATAATTGGCACTGATATTAAACTGAAAGGATACTGAGGTGTGTAAGTAGACCTTTAAACGGCTCCCTACCTTTTTCTTTGTTTCTTTCTTTCTGTCTATCACTTCTAATATTCGTATTCATTTCTAAACAATATGTCATTTTAAACTAAAAAACAAAAAACAACAATGTGTAATACTTTTAACTGCTTTTAAGAGGTGCAACTTGCAACATTCAAAGGCATTCGTATTAAATTGACTTCACGTCTAAGAAACTCTTGAAATATGTATATTCTTTAATTGAATATAAAAGGAGCCATTTAAAACAAGTCTCAGTCTTAAAACAATGTCTGCCTGATTTAAAAGTATTTAAAATTGTTTAAGTGGTTTGTCTGAGAATAAGTATTGTAATAATATTCAACACTAGAGACCCTTAAGAAGCCATAAAGCATTTAAAGAATGAGTGTAATTTTTTTAAGAGGAAATCCCCAGGAAAGTGGTAAATATAGAATTTGCGATGAAGTATTAAGTTCTCAAAATTATTAAATAAAATAAAAAGAAATAGTAGAATGGCCAGTAGATACGGAACAGTAGGTACACTATAGCAACGAATTTCTTGTGACTTTACTTCTTTGAAATCAGCCACCACCATCCAATATATATAATTATTATAATATCGTATTCACTTTTGTATAGAAAAGCTTATTCATTTCAATATTTTATAAGCTTTTTCACATTATTGTGGTATAAGCAGACAAGTAATATATTATTTTTTTTAGTGTTGAAAAAGAGAAATCAGTATTATTTCTTATTATTAAATTTTTTTTTATTTTTCTTAATACTTTTTTTAACCTTTTTTATTATTTTAACAATCTATTTTTTTTTAAGCTTTAAGGTTTTTTCTCTTTTTATTTATTATTTTTATATTTATTTTCTATATTTCGTTAACCTTCGGTTAACATCTTCAGGAAATTTTTATTTTTAAAATTGTTTTCCCTTTTTTGAAGTTTATATAAAAATTTTTCTAACATAACATGTCTCATAAAAAAATAAATATAAAAATAATAAATAAAAAGAGAAAAAACCTTAAAGCTTAAAAAAAAATAGATTGTTAAAATTTTTTTTTATTTTTTTTTTTTATTTTTTTTGTAGTTTTCTCGTACCTTTATGCGATTTTTCGCAAAATGGAAGAACATTCGAAATAGGTCCTCTGTAATACCCATAGATAAAGCTGCAGCTGTAAAATGTAAATATGTAATGGTTATTTTCTTTAAGTTAAAATTTTTTCTTTAATTTATATTGTATTGCATTTGTTGTGCTTAGATTCCGCACACTTTTCTTGGTCTCAATTATTATTAAATCTATATATATAAAAATTAATGTTTGTTTGTTTGTTTGTGTGTTTGTTTGTCTGTTTGTACCTTATAGGAGCCCAAACCGCTGGACCGATCTTCCTGAAATTTTCACACCATATAACTGGGACTCTTGAAAGAGCTACTTTTTTTTAATCACGCCCACCTTTACGCCTACTTTTTTAATTATGCTACTTCTTCCACATATTTTTTAACATATTTTATAATATAAACGACCACTGAGACATCGTGACAATCGCTAATTCAAAAGGTGCCACCCTCCCTCTGCACCGTTTATTACGTTTTGAAATAATCTTTTTTAAAAATATAAATTTGCCACCAGACACCCTGTATACATAATAATTTTAAGAAAAATTATAATTCTTCTAATGCAGTTGACTATGTAAAGCCAATAAAATAATAAAAATTGGATGCTTTTCTAAATATTATTTTCGAATAAAAAATGTTTTACAACACAATATGCCTTAAATATCATAAAATATGACTCTTTGTGTTCAACTGCTTATAATAATCTTGGAAATTCCAAGCGCCTATTAAAATGTATTAATAATTTTATTTTCTTTTCCTTTTTTAGATTTGAAATTGGACAAGCCACACAGTTATTATAAATCAGAGATAAACACACAAACAGACCGACAGTAACAACTGGAGAATTATTGCACCGGGAATAGAAGAAAATTAAAAACACCTTTCAATTTCCTTCTGGGCTTATGTTGTGGAACGTATAACGATGAAGATTGATTACAATTTGATGTTAAAAATTACACAAAAACTAATTAAAACATAGAAAGCGCATCACATTTGAAAGATCTATGCATATGAATTTGAAAAAGATTCAACACAGGAAAAATAAAGAATATTTACACTCAAAGTGAAACTAAAGGTGATCATTATTTTATAATGACATCGTCACCCGCCCGAAGTATCATTTGTACAATTCTAATTAAAAAAAATCCTTAAGACTTGCCACATCAATCATCACTAAGAAACTTTGAGGCAACAAATCGAAGGCATAACAACAAACCGGCAAATGCGACAAAAACATTTATGGTCTTTAATGATTTTAACATTTCAAAATCTAAAATAGAAATTGAAATATCAATCCAGAAAGCCTAACGGAAAAAGAGGAAAAATATTTTGTATTTTTATATATTTTTCCCCCAAAAGAAACACACACATGTTGCTACAGTTCATTAGGACAGCAGAAACAACAACAACAACAACTGCACAGTTTGAACATAATTTGCAATAGAACAACAACACAGCAGAACGAAACACAGCACAGCACAGCACATCATTTCAATTAAATTTTTCATTTTTGTTGTCACATCCAGTAACTCAGAAGGTTTGGAGGAATTTTTCAATCTCTTTCTCCGGAGTGGATTCCGGTTGAACACACCACAAACAACATCACCAAAACCAACAACAAGAACAACAATTACAATATCATCAATACAAATCAAAACAAAACAAAAAAAAAGGAATAGGAGAAAGAAAAAGAACCACTTTTTTGGGTCTTGTGAAGTCCCTTAAATGAAAAGTGAAACTTGTAGCAACATACTTGCAACACATGTGTCTCAAATGAAAAAAAACATGTTGTCATAGCAAGAGGTACAACCAACAAAAACAGAAAAACAGAAATTAACAATTTGAATAAAAACAAAAAACCAAAAAGAACACTTATCAAACCTACTTAAAATTGTAGTCGCCAGTAAAAACTCACACTTAAAAATTGAGAGGTGAAAGAGAGAAGTTCGACCTCAGCATAATTGAGTGAAATTACCGACTAGACTTTAGCAATTGTTGGCCTCATTTTGTAAACCAACATCATGGTGCTAAGAAGGCAAAGTGTGCCAAATAGAAATCCTTGCGATTGTCTTAATCACGTTTTAATACTGACCGTATTATCGGCTTTTGTTGTGATTATTTTAACTCAAACAGTGGTGACAGCCAATGCCAGACGATTTACTGTCTCGGAAGCAAATGACTATGATTACGGCTACTCTTCACAAGGGGAAGTAAGAAAACGCAGTGGCGGAGCTGTGCATGGCGTTAGTGCAAATACTAGTCTAACTGCAGATCAATTTAACGATGAGGAGGAACGTGATCGTAATGAGGACAACGATGATGAAGAGGATGACCATCAGCCACAGCAACAGCAGCAGCAACAACCTGATAAATTGCCAAAATTTAAAAATCCCAGAAATTTACGCAACATTTACTCCAAACCGTCGGGCAGTTTTATACAACTATCATGTCCTGCTACTGGCAAGCCAGAACCGAACATTACTTGGCTGGTAAACAGCACCAGAATTGCCCGTATTGTGGGTAAAATACGAAAAACTAAATGGGCCATAGTCATGGAGGATCTTGTGCCCACCGATTCTGGCCTATACACATGCAAAGTTTGTAATCCCTATGGCTGCATTAATCACACCACCAGTCTACATATCAGTGATCGTGTCAATCACAAACCCATTAGCCTCATATCACCCGCTAATCTAACGTTATTTATCAATGAAAGCGGACTAATGGAGTGTAAATTTTTATCCGATCTATTCAGTTCAAAGAGTTGGACTTTTACTCCTTGCAACGCCTCGCATGGCTGTTCGCCGAATAGCACCGTTTTGCAGGATGTACAGGACGTTTTGAAATTTGAAAATGTCACCAAAGATGAGGAGGGCTGGTACACTTGCATGGAAATAAATGGTCTGGGTAAGTCTTTAAAGAGTGCCTATCTCAGGGTCAAAGATCCCAGCGAAACGAAAGTCACCAAAGTCATCAGATCACAAACATTATGGGAAGTGGTAGTGGCTACTGTTATTATCCTTATGTTGCTACTATTGGCCATATTTATTTACTATGTCTGGCGTAAAATGAAGCACGAGAAATTGCTTAAGCAACGCATAGAAACTGTACATCAATGGACTAAGAAAGTAATTGTCTACAAACCAGCCAGTGGGGATTCTTCGGGTTCTATGGATGCAATGATTATGCCGGTGGTGAAAATTGAAAAACAACGTACTACCGTATTACAAAATTCCAACTCCGATCCAGTTCCGTTCAATGAATATGAATTTCCCTTAGATTCTCATTGGGAAATACCACGCAACCAGCTTCTGTTGGGGGCAACACTGGGAGAGGGAGCCTTTGGACGCGTGGTAATGGCTGAAGTCAACAATGCCATAGTGGCTGTTAAAATGGTCAAGGAAGGCCACACCGACGATGACATTGCCAGTTTGGTGCGTGAAATGGAAGTAATGAAAATAATTGGGAAACACATCAATATTATAAATCTCTTAGGCTGTTGCTCTCAAAGTGGTCCTCTGTATGTCATTGTAGAATTTGCTCCTCATGGCAATTTAAAGGACTTTTTGAATAAAAATCGTCCGGGCAAGGAATACGATAAAGATGGCAATCTGACTTCCCCACATCATCATCTCACCGAAAAGCATTTGATTTCCTTTGCCTTTCAAATAGCACGAGGCATGGAGTATTTGGCCTCACGGCGCTGTATACATCGTGATTTGGCCGCTCGCAATGTTTTAGTTTCCGATGATTATGTCATGAAAATAGCCGATTTTGGCTTGGCTCGTGACATCCAGGACACGGACTATTATCGCAAAAATACCAATGGCCGCTTGCCCATCAAATGGATGGCTCCCGAATCCCTGCAAGAGAAATTCTATGATTCCCAAAGCGATGTGTGGTCTTATGGCATTTTGCTGTGGGAAATAATGACGTTTGGTGCCCAGCCTTATCCCACGATAATGTCAGCCGAGGAGCTATACAGTTATTTAATGTCGGGCCAGCGCATGGAAAAGCCCACGAAATGTTCTCTCAATATTTATATGCTAATGCGGCAATGTTGGCACTTCGATGGCAATGCGAGACCCACATTCACCGAAATTGTTGAAAATCTAGATAAACTTCTGCTAACAAATGAAGATTATCTGGATGTGGCTGTGGCGAACTTAGAAACACCGCCCTCTTCCAGCGATGAAGCTGATTCTGATGAAGAGTCCCTACGTTATCATTATAAGTAACAAAACTATGTTAAACTTTAAGCATGCTACATTAAAATTTAAGCATTAAATAATGGTTGTTAGTATATTGTAATGCTCGTACAATAAAATATGTTGCAATGTGAATAGCAGAAAAGCAAAAACAAACAAAATCAGCTCTACATTAAAATATTAAATATTTAAAATGTTTAGCATTAAGGATATAATTTCACAACGAAAAATATTTGAAAACGGAAAAATTAATGGTTTCATTGATATTTAAGCAGCATATTTAAGAAAAACAAGTCACTAAATCTTTGTACTATAAACTTTTTTAATTAATTTTAAGTCGATTGTATATAGTTGAAGTTTTTTCTTTATGAAAAATAAATATATTTTCTGAATTAACTATTTTTGCAGAACTAGCTAAATAATCCAAAGATACTTTTCTATAAGTTAACGTATTTCTCTACACTCTACATAGAAGCGAAAAGTCTGTATTATATTTTTCCAAAGATTAAATACCAAAAAGAAAAAATTTTATAATTTTAGCTATTGTGTAAATTATTATTACAATTTAAGTGAACTGTTTTCTTTTTTATAAATATTTAAATGCAATTAGTTTTATGACAATATTTTATACTACAAAAATATAATTTAATGAATAAATACAAGTACTACAAATAATATTAGGTATGTATGTTTCTTTACTCTAAATTGGGATACGTGGGATTGCATTCTTACCAGAAAGCATTCCCGTATACAAAAATTGGGTAAAGGAGAGACGTTTTAAGAAAGTAATGTTCTTTTCTTCGGGCTAGTTTGGGGTAAGTATGTTTGTAGTTATCAATTGCCATAAGGCAGATGGAAGAAGCAAGTGCTTAAATGAATAAATAATTTTTTGCTATGAAATACACAAAATTACCGCATTTTAATTATTATTTATTTATTATTTAATTTCATATATGGAACACTCATTATCCAAATAGAAATTAATACCCAATAAAATAGTCGAATTGAATTAAATATTTTTTTTTTTTTAATTTTTTTTAACTTTTTTAATTTCATTGATACTATTAATATTTTTACAGCTGAAAATCGAATTAGTTTTTTAATTCATATTTGTATTTAATTAAAATTTTGTTTTATTTTTTTCTTTGTAAGTTCCATGGTAATTTAAACATAGAAAATTTGCATCATTCAATTGAAAACTAGTTACGCATTTAGAATAATAAAATGTGATTAATGAAATAGGTTATTAATATTGAATGAATTTAGTATGGAAAGGGTATCCCACACAATATATATATTTTAAACGACCTACATATATTAAATTATATATAAAAATCTTGAGTATGATGGTCTCCAGCAGTAACAGCAACGTGATTAATAACGAAAAGCCATAACAACCATAAATGATACAGTTAACCGTCGCAAATCCATTAACCAGTGCGAGTGAGACGCAAAACTCTCGAAGGCCAAAAAACAAGAAAGGGCCTGATCGCACTTAAATAATAATTACGATGACGCGTGAGTTGTCCTTCAACCCAGAGCTGCTTTACGACTAGTTTGGGCAAGTAAACAAGCAAGATTTTGCAGTAATGACGATTTTTGTACTTACATAAGTGACAACAGCGGATTAAAAAAATTAAAGTGGTTCTTCAAGTCCATTTTTGCTGTTGATTACACAAATCAATCGGTTTCTGATCTCGATAAATCTAAATAGTTATTATCTACTAAAGTGTGGCACAAACACAACAAAAATGTCTTACAAGCATTTCATGAAATTGCAATTAGTGTGTATGTATTAATTGCTCATTGCAAAACACATACTTCCAAAAATATTTCTTTTGTTCCAGGATCAAAACATTGAAGAAGAGAACACAAGTACAACAAAACAATGTTAAAATAAAACAAGGCTGAAGTAGAAGAAAAATGAAGTATGTAGAAGTCAAAACTATTTTGGAACATTCAAAACATGTTTGAATAACTCGTAGACAAACTTGCAAAGAAACTTTTGCATTTTTTATGAACATAAAAAATCGAATGTATACAAATAAAATAAAAATATCACAATTCATATTAGGTTTGAGGTTCGTTTGTAAGGTTCTTTAAAGAAAAATATTTACAATTTCGCAAAAAATTTTAAAAATTTATAATTTTAACTACATTTAATGCATCCATTGCAATATATATTTAAGACTACTAAAATTTAGAAAAATCACGAAAATCAGAAAGTTGAAATTATGAAAAAAAATTATATACGTTCTTTTTACGCTTTTTTGTGTTTGTTCTTGTGTACTCGATGCTTTTGGTGTAATTTACCGTTTTTTTTATTTCATTGTCTGTTTTTGTTTTGATGTTTTGCTTCATTTGAACACACAAGCACAAACAAAACTATAGAGAGAAACTTTTCGAATGGTGCTTGTTTTGTTTCAGTGAGAGTCATGTTTTGTTATGCTTGTTTTGTTGAGAATGTTTACACTGGAATACACGGCTTGGAAGTAGTGTGCTTTAGAATGCAGAACTTTCAATACATTTTGTACAGCTCTTTATTATCTACTACTGCATTTCTAAAATTCTTTATTTCTATCTGAAATAGGGCTGTACATTGTTTATTTTTCCAGTCCCAATGCTTGATATATTCTAAACTGTTTTCTATTTTGGAAACAGTTTCCAAATAAATTGTTTCAATAAATTGGTTTACAAAGTTTCTTATATCAATTTAATTGTCATTACCAAAGACGTTGTCAACACTTAATGGGGTAACTTTTTGCAAAATTTCCCAATTTCTAATGTCGTATATGAGCCATTTTGAACACAACCCTTTTTTATTATTTTCGTATAGTAATTCTTCTTGGACTTAATATCAAGACATGTTAAAAGCACTAAAGGCACTAACGAAAAATTTCAAAAATATCAAGATAGTGCTTTTTATTGTTTTAACACCAAAACTAGCTAAAATTTGGCATCAAAAAGCACTAAAAATAATACAAAAGCACTAAGTTGGCATCGATGGGTAAACTGTCCTACATGTGGTTATTTTATGCAGTACATTTTGATATATTTAAAATGTTATAAAAACACAACTACCTGCAACTTGACGCTCAATAATTTTTTACATTGTGGAAGCAAAAATATGCTATTCTATTTATATTGGTTTAAAACCAATTCGCATTGCTCAATCGTTTTGCGGGGTTTAAGCATTAAAAGCCAGCCTTTTAAGAAGTAGAATAATGATGTTGTCTGGTTGAACAATCAGAAAGTTATATGTTCAAACCGTATAAATTATAATTTCTTTTTAATATAAATTGTACAGCATCATTAAGTCGGTCTTAACTCTAATGTATTTTCTAATTGCTCAATAACTATTTTTAAAGGAAAGAAAAATCTATAAATGAATTTTTATAAAATGTACTCGTATAATTAATTAAACAAGTCTGTGCAATTTTGTTCATGTCCAAAAATTTGCAAATGTTATAAAAAATTATGCTCAAAGCCATAAAATACTTAATTGCAGTTGCTGTATAAATTGACCATTAAATTAATTTTAATTATTGTATAACTAGAAAAATACTTGAAATACAAAAATTAGTTTTTATAGATTTGGGCAAAAATTTTCATTTGTAATCACAAATTTCATCATCTTAAGAAATCGCCATGAAACATTGGACAAAAAATATATTTGTATGTATATACAGGGTGGGCCAAAAGAAACCAAGGGGTGTAAAAATTGAATAACTTTTTTGTTTATTATTATTTTTTAGTTTTTATTTTTTTTTAATATAATATAAGCTTTGTACGATATAAATTTTAATTATGAAAAATAATATCAGAGAGATGACCCCCATTTTCAGCGATGCTCAATTGGGCTCTTAAACAGGCGTTTTGCATAACTGCACGCAAAGTTACAGGCTCTATTGCCCTGATCTAAGCTTCAATGTTGTGCTTTAGTCGATCTATAGTTTGGGGCGTGTTAACATACACTCATTCTTTGAGATAACCCCATTGAAAATAATCAGGGCCAGTTAAGTCTGCTGAATTTCTATCTGAATTTCTTGAGATAATTCGGCCTTCAAAAATTGAAAAAGCAAAATTCTACCACTCTGGTACGTTGCTCGGTCGTTAAATTTTGCATGGTGGTGTAACACGGTTCGATGAATAAAATCTAAAAAACACAATAAAAAATCATAATAAACAAAAAAGTTATTAAAATTTTACACCCCTTGGTTTCTTTAAGCCCACCCTGTACATATGTACATACATATATATATGTATTTAGTATATATTTTAATTCTACACTTTGAAAACCAAGTAGCTCTGAATTCTGAAGCAAATTTCAAATGTAAATGGAAGTATAACAATTATGTCTTAATTAAACTGACTCAAAAATGCTCAAGACTGAGTTCATGTTATTGGAAATCGTAGCAAATTGATTTTTAACAATTGATAGACAAGACAATACAATGGGTTTGGCGCTTAAAAGTTAAAATGTTAAAATCAATTTGTTTTTCATTTAGAATATTTTCAGATAATCCATATTTATTAATCATGATAACACCTTTCAATTAACACAAATTTGTAACGTGGTAAAGCGTGTTTAAATAAACAATAAATGACTTCATACTTGTTATTAAACCGAAAATGAAATAATTATTTTTGTATTATTTATAAAATAACAATCGAACATTAGAAATCTGTAGTTCAGCTAAAAAAAAAAAACATCAGCATTTGTCGTGACTTAAAAATATCAGTTGCAATACTCTTACGTGGGTACATTGGAAATTAAAAATGTTTTATGAAAAGGTGTTCCAAAAATTTTAGCATAACTTATAAGAATTCCTCTTGTTGGGTTCGCTTACCACCATTGCATAAATTTATGGCTGTATAAATTTTGTATGTAACAGCAATATCTTTTATAAAAACTAAAAAATTATGCGGTCTTGTGCTGCAAACGTAATCGTTTTCAAAAACAAGAAATTTTGAAAACCGAAGAAAAGACTACTCTTTGCTGTTATGCAAGTCTTATGTTTTGGTGTCAAAATTATTATGAAATTATGTTCGAAGTTTCATGGGTATGGGTTTGGAGCATACGCCAAGAAGGCGGAATGGAGAAAAATGACAAAGGAATTTAACATGAACTGCCTGGTCCACGATGTTACACTATATCGTTGGCTCGCTTAATTAAAAAAAAAAATTTTTTTTTTTTTAATGTGATGTGGTGATCGATGATTCGCAATAATCCGCACTAACAAAGAAGAATTATACCAAATAAAATTACGGAAATATCCCCGAAAAAATTATCAAGAAAATTCATTTTCCCATACATTTTGTATGGACGCCATCTTCATGATAGATGACGTTTGTGAAAGTTTCTGAATATGGTCCAAATGACTTTGTAGTTAAAACAAATCATCAGTCAAAAACTGGAAGCGATTGGACAAGTGGGCGGGGTACTTCCTATACAAAGTAAATATTGATTTCATTATATCCTGAGAATGGTTAAAATTAAAGTTCCTGTATTTGTCTGAGTAACTTAATGGTCAACACAAATCATTAGTGAGAAAGTGGGCGTGGTAGCTCCCATGCAAACTAAATATTAATTTCTGTATAGCTAGAAAACTGTTTTAGCGAAATCTTCTAAGTTTGGTAGAAATAACTACTTAATTAAGTAAAATCATCAATCAAAAACTGGCAGGGATTGGACAAGTGGGCGTGGTACCTCCCATACAAAATAAAGAAAGATTTATATAGATATATATATATAAGATATACAATCTTGAGAGTGGTTAAAGCTAAAGTTTCACATTTTCGTCTGAATCACTTGATAGTAAATTTTGTACTTTCATTATAGCTACACAGAGCAGAAATTCGGTATGCGGGAGAGTAAATAATGGAAAAAAAATATATAAACTGGCAAATTTTTATCAGGGGACTATGCTGATCCCTTTATGCATATGGCACTCCCATTTGATGTACAGATTTGCACTCTTCGTATAGTCAGAGAGCTAAAATTGGTTATATATGTAGACATGTCTTCTGAACATTTGGGTATTAGCAGCAAATGGAAAGCGCACATATGTAGACCAAATAAACCATATAACAAACATAGATAAGAAACCATAATTTTTTAAGAAATTTTTTTCTTTGAAATGCCAAAAAAATCCTACTTTTTAATTACTGATTGTTTGGGCCACGATAAAAATCATGATTTCCATAATCAAATAAGTAAAACAGGTGACTAAGGAATATAATTAAATGCATCAAAGCATAAATGTCTGTCCATAACTATCAAAGATTTTTAATACCTTCACGGTAACGATTATAAGTTACTCACTCAGTTTATAATAATTGCAATACGAATACACATTTGATTTCCAATAGAATTAAATGCACCTCTAATATAATTATCGGATGAAAACATTAGAAAAAAAAACGTTTTCTCTTTATACTTCGTAAATTTTTGTTACTGTATCCTTGTTTACGGGGAGGACCAAGATTCCAGCATTCGCGCTTCCCACACTTATGGGGCGGAACCTTCGACTGGGGTCTAGGGTTAGGTATTTAGGGGTCGTTATGGATGCAAAACTTAACTGGAGGATGAATGTGGAGGAGCGCATAAGGAAAGCTATATCAGCTTTATACACGTGCAGAAGGATGTTAGGAAGGACATGGGGAGTACGGCCGCGGTTGACGATGTGGGCTTTTACGGCTATAGTAAGGCCATGGACCCCTACAGATTAGTACGATTCTTGAATGTGGCCGGCTGGATATAGGTGCTGAATACTGCGGTCGATGACAGCAACTTCTCTTTAGGTTTCGTGAGTTTTGTGGCAAAACGGCACTTTGTGCTTTGGAACGGGGTGCCACTTGAACCAACCAACCAACTAAAAGCGCCTATATAAAAATATAAAAAATGATAATGTCATTGTATATTAGACTTGCGAATAAAAAAAATGTGAGTAACTGAGTGTCTAGTTTTTATCATTTCATTCATTAGCGTTAAAATTTCATTCATTCGACATTAATTAATTAAAAAAACATAAACAAAAAAACCCACGCAATACGAATTTGTTGTTTAAGACACTCCGTTTCACTCTTCACTGACAGTTTGGCTCTTCTAGCAGACGTTAAAGTCGGCGCTATAAACCATGCAAATTGTTCAGAGTTTTAAACATTATTTTTATATTCCAATTTCTTGATTCTGTTTTTTGTGATACCTGCATATTGAAATTTTTTTTAGTACATGTTTCATATACTTTGCGGTCAATTTAAATTTTATTAACACACGAAATGCATAAAATATAAAATATTATAAATACACTTTATACAAAATAAAAAATAATATATTAATAGTACACTATACGAATAGTATATACATACATGTATATTTAGTTTATGCATAAAAAAAATTGAAAGTAAATAAATCCAGTTAATTTAATGCAATGAATACACCGGCAAAAAATAGGTGCCAAAATTTTTAAATTTTGCATAGATTTGTTTAAATAACACTCAAACATTATACATTTTTAAAATATATTTCTGCGCAGCTTTAAACTTGTTGAAATTTAGTAAAGAAAACATATTTATTCAATTTCCTGGGGCCTAATTCTAGCAGTCGTATTCAATCGAATACTTACTCGTACGTTCGGGTTTTTTCACTTTTGAGATTCTCTCAGTCCTTATCGAATAACTTGTATTGAAGTTTCTAAAGATAATAATGCAAAAAAGCACAAAAATTTATATATTTTCAATTAATTTGTATTCTAACGGCCCTTTCCACAATGTCCGATTAAAAGTTAACGTTGACTTTAAAGTCAACTTTGTCATACAAAACTTGCTGCTAAAGCTCACGTTAAGTTTTAATCGTACATTGTGAAAAGGGCCGTAAACAAGATAAAGAAAACAAACAAACAAAAATTTAAACAACAACAAAAAAAATTATGCTTCCCACGATTTTGCACAGATCCATATTTTTTTGCTCTTGTTGGAGCCTCCGATGTGTTTTTAGCATATTCTAAGCTATTTCCTGCACTTGCATTGCTGCTTAAAACTAATAACATCAAAAATCAAAACTTCCATTATCCTTACCGTTTCTCTTTAAATATACAGTGCAGCACTAAAATCTTAAACCAATTGAGACCCCCAAAATCTGAAAACTTATGATGGTTGAACCCACTAGCTGGGTTTAGAATTATTAGCTAAGGTTTTTTTTTAATTCATTTTTGAAGTTTTCGACTCGCTGGAGGATTTTAGTACATTTTTCAAAGAACATGTACTGATTCTTAAGTCTATATCTCGTCAACTATTCGAAATATTGCTTTTCTTTCTGCCTCAGCGCCGAGTTCATAGTCGATGTTGGCCTACGACTAAATGAGTATGAGTGACAAATGCCGCTGTCATCTGCAAAATAGTGGATAGAGTTAGAAGTTTGCCTTAGAAGGTCATTAAGAAAGATAAGAAATAGGGTTGGAGAAAAAAAGGATGCTTGCTGGATCCCTGAATATATCTTGAAGTCGTTAACAACTCTTATAGGGCGATCCCTGAGAAAGCTCGATATAAATCAAGAGAAGATATCAGCGACCCCAAATGCCAAAATGCTGAAGAGAACTGCACCATTTTTTCCAGAGGGAGGCCAATAGCTCGTTCGTTGAGCGTCCTCTATGGAAGCCGTATTAGTGTTCGTTCAGTAAATTGTTGAACTCTAGATTTAAACAGTAATTTCAGCAAAAACAAGCGACGAATTCTGAAAATATTGCTTATACATACCGTTCCTTTAATTCAACGACGTCCATAACTCAAGAAACTAGTTTTGGAAAAAACGTACTTAAAGTTTTCATTTTACAGGCCTCTTTTATGGGGAAATGAAAAAATATTCGTCTGTCACGAGGTGAGTTCTGAAGCTATTTGCAAAAATTTTTTACTTAAGATAAAGGCCGATATGAATAATTATTCTGCATTTTTAACTCAAGAAGTGTATTCTTTGGATTATGACGTTATTGAAGTAAATGAGCAATATGTTCTGTAAACTTCAACTTTATACGTTAAAGCTCCACTGACCTTGGAAGTATTTGGCCGGAGTTTTCGCCTCGCCATTGTGGAAAATTTTTTAAATTTTTGCGTTTGCAAAAAATTTTTTAAATTTCATAATTTTTGCTTTCATGAAAAATGACATGAAAAACAAAAGAGTTTTTATAAGTGTACAAGTATTAATTTTCGAATGAATGAATTGATTTTACTAAATGAATATGCAAGCAGCAATTTAGTGGTAACTTAAAGCCACCAACAAAACTACTATTGAACGATATGCTTGCTAAAGTTAGACATAAAACACTCAGGGACAGACAAATTTATAGATCAATGCTGGCCATTCGGATGAATAAATGTTGGATGGCGTAAGAAACATGTCGTTGTAGTAAAAAGCTCGTTTCTTTAAAGTCGATTAAAAAAATTATGCAAGTGTAAAATTTTAGTATTTAAAAATATAAAAGATACAATTTGAAGCACAATTAAATATATAATTTGAAAACTGAATTTGTTTCTTCAATCAAACGACTATTTATTCATTCAATAAAAATATAATTTAGAAATTAAAAAGAAAAATACAAATCAATAGTTTTAATTAGAAACAAAAAACTATTTTTATGAAACTTTTATGAACAAACTGAAATGGCTTTTTGGCGGAAAATTAAATATTGTTTTATTTAAACCTGAACTTCTTTTAAGGTTGTAAATGAAACACTGGAGAAAATCTGATAATTCATAAGACCACACAAGTTTCCAAAATCAAGTACTTTGGCATAAATTTTAAGTATCTAGGCAACTCCTTATAACAGCATTTTCACCATAAAAATATAAAATAAATTTTAATTGGTTTTAAGTTTTATTTTTTTACTGTTTGACAATAAAACATTTAAGGCATTTTTTAAGGCTACTCAAACTGTTTTTATTACACTTCTTTTTATTAAATTCTATCGTATAGATACACCCCTCCTTGTACATACAAGTGCGGTTAATACTCTCTGCTTGTAATCATCAATTTGTAATGATGATCATCATTCAGTTAAGCACAATTTTAGTTGACTAAATAATTGTTAAATGGCTTTTTAATACACACATGGAATAAAATGTTATTCTTTATATTTCTAAATACAAAAATACTGTTGAACGCACCTAAATAGACAAAAGATAATTAGTTAGACTTCAAGACGTCAGTCAGGGAACTGTGTTCCTATCGCAGCAATATTTAATAAAATTAATTATTTTTAATTTCTTTTTTTTTTTTAACAAAATATGTAAGTGACTTTTTCATGCATTATTTACAAACTTCAAAAATAATGTGAAAGTAATTCGAGTGGTCTTAAAATCTGTGACAATCAGACGCGAAATATAAACGATATTAAATGAAAAGCAATTCATTGCTTTACCATCACAATAAAACACCTGTTCGTTGATGGTTGCTTCTGATTGACTTTTGGTCAAATACAACACTGCAGCTATGCCTCACCCACCATATTCACGCGATTAGGAACATCTATGAAATGATTGAGATTTAGTGCGAATGAGAAGATAAACACTGCATTGTTCGTAAGCACTTACGAGTATGTATGAAGAATTTAAATACTTTAGAGGAAAAAAAAAACTAAAATTCAACTCATTGCATTTTAACAGACTATACTTTGTCCAGGAATTTAGAAAAAAATTTACAAGTTAAACTTGCAAAAATGCTTTCTCAATTATATTTTATTCTATTTCTAATTGTACAACATAGTCGCACATCCTTTCTGCAAAAAGCCATTAAATTTTCATGAAAAGAAAAAAATCAAGTCGTCGACCATAAAAATAAATTGATTAAACGCCATAAATGTAGCCACGACATAGAATAATTTCCAATGACAAAGTCTGTGACACATTTTACTATTCGCCATCTAAATTCGTTTTGGAACAAAAGCAAACTTCTGTTACAAAAAAAATTATATAGTAACTTGAAAATAGCGGGTGAAGTCTACGTTGTCTAGTATCGGCTAGAGCTTCAAAGTAAATTTAAAAGAAAGAAAAAAAAAATAAAGAAGTAGAAAAATTACTACCAGTCATGTTGCATGAAAAATGAGACCTTGATTATGATGACATGTTGCAACAATTTTAACAGCAGAGTGGAATTTTCTTTAAAAAAAAAAAGTGATTTTTTAAAGAAAATTTTTCCCTCTTAATTCTTCTGATTCTAATGCTACAAAAAAAAATAAAATAAGCAGTAGTTAAGACTTTTATGGAAAATAGAAAAAAAAAATGTGGCCAAAAAAATCAAGTGCAGCATTTTTATTGTGCAACACACAGCAACTCTTTACCTCTAAAATTATATTTCTAGGAATAAAATAATAAAAAATCTTATATCTCTTTCTGTGATATGCTACAAGCTTGCGAAAAGTTTATAATTTTAAGCAACGTTTGTTTGCAGAATTCCAATTATACTAGCAAAAATATGACAGACATTATATTTTTGACTACAACTTTTCTTTTATTAAAACTGATAAAAAAAAATAATAATTTATCACACTTGTATGACTTTGGCATAAATATTTCTCAATCTTGATGACATTATGATAATGATATACAATTTATTGCACATTACTGTAAGATAATTCGGCTTTCGGCTTTGCATTCCATAAGAATAAGTGAAAAGTTAAGCGCCATACAAAATTAATAGATGGGCCATTCGGAGTTCAATTCCTGCTGAAAACTTTGGATTTTTCAGCAGGCAAGCCAAAGTCATTTGTGTTAGCTTTGGATCGCCACAACGCGCCCCAATTGGTCTCAGTAAGTTTACATAACGATTAAACTATTCCCAATTTCAAAAAAAAATTGTTTCTTTTGGTCTGCTCATACAGATATCATTATTCTAAAGGCATTTTCAAATTCGTTTCACATGAAATAATAATTTAACTTCGTCTTATGCAACAATTTGTTGAAGGTGGAAAACGAGATTGTTAAACACACTGTGTATACGAAAATAATGAAGACCATAACGATGTTGATGTTACGCTTAACTAGTTGCAATTCAACTTTGTGTTTTAGGTTGGAATTAAGAAGTATAACGTCTTTTTCTTTTTTATTTATGTGTAAAATTTATTGATATTGTTAAAGGCCCATAGGACTCCTTTTATAGCAAGCAACATGCCACAAAAGAAAATTCGTAACCGAAAATAAGTGAAATAATATCTACTTTGATAAAAGTTTTGTCTTGCGGCACTGGCACGTAACTTCTTTCAAACAACCTGCATGCATGTCTTTATTACGCAATTCAGATTTTATTGTTAAACAAAATCAAATTGCAAAAATAGAGAAAAGAGAAAAAACGAAAAAGAAAAATATTGGTCATTTATGGCTTTAAGCCATTGATAACTTAACAAAAGCGGTACTTTAAGAAAAATCTAGAAAAACCGTCAAATAGAATTTTCGCTACGAATTATATTTTAGAGATTTGCTTACAATACACGTTTTTTACATAAAGCTTTAGCCAGAATTAAGCAAAAAAAACCCAGTAGTTGTCTAAAGAGTTAAATTTCCACACACACAGCCAGTTTGCTTAAATGGTTCATGTGATTTTTCTTTGCAAAACTTCCTTTTTTTAGTTTTGTTCTTCTTAACCCAGTAATCAACGACAGGCAGAATGTAATTGTTTTCTGACACATGCACTTACAAATGTAGACTATCGGGAAGACAGGTGTAGTTTACCAACCTCTGAAGGATGCTGGTTGGTTGCATCTGTAAAATATTTATACTTCTATTTATTACATGCGAATACGTCGGCAGTACTAAATTGCCAATGTCAGCTTCCCGTATTTTGTGTTTAACTGCTGTCTTAACTATCACTATTAACTGTATGTTTTCAATGAAAAATTATAACAATTTTTACGTTAAAAATCATTGTTATTAAATATCGTTATGAAAAATTATGATACATTGTGCTTGTTTTCCTTTTACGCTTAAATTGTGAGGTGATGTAAAAACGACAGACATCACTATGGTCCATCAATCCCAATAACGTTTTTAATGATTTTAAAGAAAATACACATAAACTCGCTTTTGGTAAATGTGATGCTCAGTGGGCAACATTTAACTATTCCATAAATTTAAGCAATTCTAGTAAATTTAAAGACTGAAAATATTGCACCTCTTCGAGTACCTTATGAGTTCACTCACGGCCACGAGAAAAACTACTCAACCAATTGAGATGATACCTTCCAAGGCAAATTCAAATCAATACTTCTTCACCCAATAAATAGAATATGTTAAACTTGAAGTGATGCGGTTCTCCCCGGCTACCCCATACCAAATTATCAAATTGTCATCAAATCATTGACATTGGGTAGAAATTCGCCAATTGGGAAATACTTCTATCAGCAGGTTTGAGGAACAAGAACTTTAGTTAATAGTCTAACGGCCATTTTCACAATGCCTAATTATTTTACTTTTAACAGAAAATTAACTAACTGGCTGTTTGCTTAACAGGCACTATTTAATCGACGGTTAATGATGTCAGTTTCACCATCCTTCAGTTACTTAACAAAAGAATTCGCTAAAAAGTATGGCAATATTGTTTGTTTTTGTTCACGAAAAATACTATAATGACAGAAAATAGAAAAAAAAGCTTAATGTTTGTAAAAAAAAACATTGAAATATACTGAAAGGAAATGGCGGAATATTCATAAGCAACAAATTGTTCCAGCTTGGAACATTCAAAAAAACAACTGAGACAGATAAAATATTGGTCTATAAAAATATTAAGATAAAGTTTTTTGTAGAGCCTCTAATATCGCAGCAAGATTACTTTTTTTTTGTTTCAAAGTTTCAAAATTATAAACATTGAAAAAATATAAGTGTTGCTTTCCCATTTTTTACATGTGTTCTTTTTTTTTCTATTTATCAATTAAAATTAGCTGGGCATAGGTGTCGATTATATTGTTAACCGCCACATTTTGTTCGGTTAAATTTAACAGACACTTTTTCGTTAAATGGTGTCAGTTAAAAGTTAATCATACATTGTGAAATATATTTTCAGTTAACCGACTGTTAAAGTTCCAATTAAGTTTTAATCAGACATTGTGAAAATGGCCATAAAAGTAGTAAATATCATATTTTTCGCAATTTGTTTTTAAGCTAAAAAATCTGTTACTATATTAACTGAATTTATTTTGGGAATAGCTATTTATATATAATTCTAAAAGAGCACAATTTTGAAATTAGAATGATATACAGGGTGGCGCAGAATGAGCTATATGGTTTAAATCGTTTATAACTTTTTATTTATGCGATTATTATAATTATTTTTTTTTGAAATACAGTCTGTATATTATTGGGGAATTTTTTGCAATTAGCTTTGAAAAATGATATCCTGTCAGTGATGTCCATTTTCTGCTGCGCACATACGTGCTCTTTTTAGCATAGCCGTGATAGTCCAAGGTGTCTCGAACGCCTCCTTGTTGATGTTGATGTTGATGGACTATGCTGCACGCTCTCTCGTACACGTTCAATATTTTGACCAGTATGAACGGTAGGTGTTATTCCGGCACCAGGTCTTACAGACCCATGTTGACGAAAATTTCTATTCAATTGATTTATTGCTGACGCTGTGGGTGCAATTCGCACATTAAAATGATGACGATATGCACGCCGTGTCAACGCAATAGACTGTTGGTTTGAAAAATAAAATTCAATAATTTTTGTACGTTGTTCGATCGTGTAATGATTCATAATTAATTCCCCAAGTCTTCCTCACAAAATGCTGAAAAAAAACCAAGAAAAAATAATAATTAAAAAAGTTATAAAGAATTCAAACCATATAGCTCATTTTGTGCCACCCTTTTACTATTTTTGACATCTCAAATAATTTTGAAAATAAGATAAATCTTCATATTTGGTAATACTAATCTCAACATAATACGAGAAAAGCATCAACTCTGTTTTAATTCGCAAAAAAAAAGAAAAAATTCATAGTTGCGGAAGAATTAAAACTCTCCGTCTTTCCATCAATTCATTACTAGTCTCTAAACTCTCTAAACTATCGCTCAAGGTGTCTTTAATAAGGTGCTGTTGAATGGAGTTGTTGTACTACCAAATATTACAAATATTAGCAAATATTACAAAAACAATATGTTTTTAACGTCTGTTGTACAAACGTAGGTACGTAAAAAATTGACTCTTGTTTTAACAACCCCACCTTGTTTGATACGCCTTGCTATCGATCGCTGCAAAATTAGTTTCGGTGCACGCATTGCATACGAACAAATGAGAGCGCTGTTAAGAGAAAAAATGTTTGATCTGTCGGGGTATTGAACTGGAGATATTCTCCTTGCAGAGTCAAAGGAGTAACAACGCAGTTAACAAAACGCGCTTATTTTAGCTATGTTATCCAAATTCAATTAGATTCACAAAAATTAAATTCAAAACATCTTACATGGTCATTAGAATATTTTTTTTATAACATAAAATAAAACCTGCAATAATATTTCTCTTACAGCATCCTAAACTTAATATTCCAGTTAAATAATATATTTTTCTACCAAAATTTAAAATCAACCATCCCATTGTGCAAAGTTTTTAACAGCAAAATTATGTATAATCATAGGAAAGATGCTATTTACGGTAGTTTAGCATTTTCAAATGAAAAACTTCAATTTAAACAAGATTTTTGCAACAAATTTAATGGAAACATTTACACCTTATCTCGACGGGCACGAAAGCAACAAGGGAAAAAATGTGAAAACTGCTAAAATCTCAATAAAGGAAAAGTAAGTCAATGGAAAATTATGATGATGATAATATTGAATGATGAATCGATTATGAGATTATCTCATAATGAAAAATATATACCAAAATGTTTAAAGAGCTGCTCACATTAATCGTATGAAAATTTTATGATGGAAATCATTTATGATTTCTAGGAAAGCAGAGAATCATCTCAATAAATTTCATTGGGAAAAGAAGCGAAAATAAAATATTTAGCGCGTTATTGAGAAGAGTTTAAAATAGAATGGATTGGAAACCAGTTTGCTATTTAATTAAATGAAAATTTGGAAATCAAAAGAATTACATTCTTGTATGAGTTTCTGCTCTGTTGGAGAACGGATTCAGCAATACCAATGAAATTTCGATTTAAACGTTATTTATTGTATGACTCTACTCATCCTTTACATCTTTGGCAGCCCGCACAAGTTCCTATAGTTGGGAAAACAAAAGCAAAAATTTATGATATTTAGATTTTTTTCTATGCTGGCAACGCTAATTCGGAGCCTAGTCTTGCCGTGAGCCAACGTTCAACAAATTTCTTTACCCTCCTTTTGTTCTGATCATTTTTACCATAAACACTGGTTGAAAAACATTTCATTTTTTTGTTGTCACATGAAAACTTGTATCAAATTTTATATCCATTAAACAAAAATATATATCAAAGAAAAGAATTAGCACATCAGGTATCCTTCGGATATCAAAACATGAATTTTTCTAAAATTTTTAAAAACCAGCAACACTTTAAAAAATTAGTGTTAAATCTACCTTCTTATATAACAAAATTACATGTTTGTACGTATATATGTATTTAGGTATGTGTGTGTGTGTGTGTACGTGTGTTTGTGCCTTTTAGACAGGAAAACGGCTGCACCCATTTTCTTGAAATTATCAAAGTATCTCTCTGCATATCTGGAACGAACTATAGGCTATATAATTTTCAAAAATTCCAACTGGGCGTTACCACGCCCGTACAAAGTAAATATTTATGTTTTATATATCTTGGGAAAGGTTAAAGTTAATGTTTCTGTATTTGGTTTAAGTAACATAATGATCAGTATACATCACCATGGATTTTTGTATATCTGGAGAACGGTTAAATTTAAAACTTCTTATTTTGGTCTAAATGACTTGATATAAAGTTTTTTTGCTTCGCGCACTATCATATATAGCTGCTGAGCTGAAATCGGATAAACGGGAGAATAAATGATGGGAAAAATAAGAAAACTGGCAATTTTTAGCAGGATTACTTGGCTGAAATAGGCCAGAGAGCTGAAATTGGGTATACTGGTAGCCATTGGGAAGGTAGAGAGGAAATACATAGACTATATAGTTTTTCAAAGATAAGGTACCACCACGGTTGGTAGAGGGCAACTTCCGCGTCTCCGACACTAACTAGCCGATTTTAATAAAGGACACATGGAACATGTGGAACACATGGGTTGTTTAGAGTATAATAATCTTCCTCAACATTTAAAAGATGTTGAAAGAATATCTATGTTTAAAAAGAAACTAAAAGAATATTTATTGCAAAATTTTGAAATGCTTCTTTGAAAGTTAACATTTTTTTTTTTTTTAATTATATAGGGAATTTTTCTTTTGTTTTAATAACTCTTATTTTATTTTATATGTATGTATATGATTGTGAGCAAAATCTAATTTATATATTTTTTAATATATATATTTTTGTTCTCTTTATTGCCAACACGTCTCAATAATGTCCCATGGACGCTGAGGCACAAACCACTGTAAAAAGTAATAATAATAAAAGTAAAATTTGGATTAAAAAAAAAAAAAACACACATGAGGCACATAAATTTTTTTAAATAAAAATATTATAACAGCTACAAGAAGGTTGGGCCTGTTCAGTTAGTATACGTATATAAAAATTTAATGAACCGTGTATGCAATCGCATCACGGCTGGATCGAATTTATTTTGGTAGATTTGAAATTTTTTAGGAAAAAAAACAATTAGAATGGGTACTTTTTGGAAAAATTGCGTTTTTAAAAAGGTACCTTTCATATTTTTAACAATAAAAGTATCTAATTTTGGTTCCCGTAACAATATCTGTATAAAATCGGCGAGATTAGATAAGCTGGTATTGGGTAGCTAAGCGCATCGTGTTAATGTAGTTTACGATAAATAATTATCATTTTCGAGAATATTTAACATCTGGTAGATATCTTTTTAGTTTCCAATAATAATCTGTCAGTATCTCTGGGCTCCATTTCCTTTGGTAGTGTTTCTCCATTAGGGAAATGTCCTGATGAAACGTATTACCTTGTTCATCACACACAGTACCCAAATTTTAAGGAAAGAAATGCAGATGAGAATCCAACATGTGTATTTTTTTAAGGACATATTGCAGAACAAAATACATTAGACATTAGAAGTTTGTGTATGCCTTTTCTTTGAGATAAACAAAAACAATAATCACTTTCATGATCTTTTGGTTCTCTCCAACTCATTATTGGTAAAGCAAATGGCAAATATCTAGGTTCTTATTTAGCCCAACCTAAAAAAGTCTCATACACGTTACACAACTTATATGTGGAGTGCAGGATATCTAAAATACTCTAAACGACACTGTTCTATTAATAGCTTGAAATTGCGACGATGAGGTCTAATTCTACACGCATTTTAATAAAAACTGTTTGGGTTGTTAGAATATTTTCGTGACATATTAACGATTTAACTAATTTAAATAAAATGTAAAATAGTTAAATACGGTAGTTATATAGTTATTCCAACAAACACGTCTATTGAGGTTAGAAATGAATATATAATTTTCACAAAAAAAAAAATGAACGTGACTGGATCGAAACTATATTTTTTTTAAACGAAGGTGTGCCAAAATAAACAAAAATTATTACTGAGTTCGTGGGACATCAACAGTTTTTACCAGTGTAATCTAATCAGTATTTTACTTAATTATATTTTCTTTTAAAAAACCTCAAAGAAAATTGTATATATTATTTATGTTTGTAAAAGATATTTAAATAATCTCTGCATACTTCCAGTCCAGTATTATCAAAGAATTTGATAATTGGATTGATTTAATTAATTTTTAATTAATTTTTATTGTTATTTATTCTTTCGAAATACGTATTTCACAACGAATAACTGGCAGAAGAACATCAAATTCTGGTTCTAAAATTTTTAGTTTTTGAAAACGACTCAAACGACTGCTTCATTCAAGGAATTAATTGCCTGATATTTTCTTAAGTCACAATTTATTTAATTGCAAAATTTTATTTCGCCCTAATTTTGTTATCTTTTTTGTTAATTGATAGCAATCTATAATTTTAAATGAAGTCACTTTTCATTTCCTTTAACGATTAAGAAAGCAAAAAAATTTTAAAAACTCGTTTGGCATCGAAATTTCCTTTTATGGTGGATACTTAACATCTCAAGAATATTCGCAGTTACCAGCATAATTTTCAAATTAAAAACTTTTTTGGAAATAAATATTGGATTCATCTTTTTTGAGTTTCAGTTTTCTCTTCTTTTGCTGCTTAAAAGTAGATAATCGTTTTAAAAATCTCTTACAAATCGCATAAATTAGCATGAGATTCCTGGCATTAAGTGATCCATCAAGATATACAAAAATTAATGTTATTTTGTTGTAATTGCTTTGACTCGGTGCTTCTGTTCATGCCACTACCAGCAACCAGTTGGGGCACCCGACTCTAGCAAAAGCAATGCAACCACATATTTCGTTGGCTCTGGCTGCTTCGTATTTCAAAGATTTTTATTTATTGATAAATGATTATAAATCATTTACAAATAAAGTTCGTTTATTTTTTTTGCAAAGAAAATGAGAAAAAAAATTTCAAGAACTGAAACTCTGTACAATTCGTATTTCTAATTATGTGATTATTTTTGCTTTTAATAATTTTTTGAATATGACTGTGCTTTTAACATATCGACTTTACCATTATTCATGATCAGTTGACATGTAACATTCTTGTTGTTGTTGTTGTTAATCTTTTTAACTTCTTTGAAACGTTGTTGGTGCAGTTCAATGGTGTATGCTGTTGCTGTTGCTGTTGATATCGATGGTAGCCAGGTGCTTATAACCTAATTTCTTGTCGTTTTATCGATACAATAATATTTTGGCATGATTTATTTGGTTTGTTGGTTTTCATTTTACTTTGGGTGCCACTTGCTACATCAGCTACAGGTGTTAAAAAAAAACTCGTATGCAAAGTTGCAAGTATTTGAATCAATTGTTTGCTCGAAAAATTATGTGTAAAAGACAGTAAAGAAAAATATTATCCTGAGCCCTTGTAAACACTGTGTTGGTAAATCATTCAGTTGGTGGTACTCTTTCTAAGTGCAATATTCGTATTTCGTTATTATATATTCAAATAACCTGATTTAAAGTTTGCCAAAATCGCTAATACCGAAAGGTTTACTTATCAGCGTTATAGTACTATTACGGTTGGCAACCGAAGCGGAGCGAAGTTATCAGTTGTCAAATATGGTATTGTGATTGGCAACTGGCAAGTAAGAGTTGCAAATATCAATTGCTTCTCACTTCTCACTGGTTGGGTGCTGACAACGCAACTGTGGCTACTTATTTAATCAATCCAGCATACATTACTACTTACTGGAAGCATTTTTATTAGAGTAGAACAGTTTACAGAATCAGTGTGTTCTGCTTCCAATGAAGGCTTATGTACAGGTAGTTGCAAAAGAAAACTTTCAACTTCCCAATCGTTAAAGTTAGGATGCTTAGTTTAATTGTAGTTTTGTTAAACTTAACTAAATTTTAACTACATTTGATCCACCAAGTTTTTCAGTGATAGTTTAAGAAATATCAAATTGGTCCCGGCCCACACCCTGTGAATAGTAATTTTCAGAGTATTAGCTACATATATATTGTGTCGTCTAACGTTAGACTCGAGTAAAAATAGTTAATTTGGCATGTGAAAATAAGTGTTTTTATTCTCTTCCAGCATCAATTTTCTTGTTAGACAACGCTGCTTATTTAGGTTACGCTAGTAAATCGTCATTTGCATTGAGTTCGTAAAGAATTTCAATTATAACAACAATTTAAGAAAATGTTCACTTTATTTGAAATAATACCAGAGCAAATATATCAGAGTGATTATCCTTTATGAAGCACAGTCACATTCAAACACATATATTTTCAGAGGCAGTGATGGACATAAAAGAAATATATTTCCAAATCATTTCTTTATGATAATGAAATTGTTAAAAGTTGAATTATTCAATATATATTCATTTCTTAAATATTAAAAATTAAAGTGAAAATTTATTTTCTAAAATAAAAGAAACTGCCACAAATACTCTACTTTTAGTAGAGTTGTCATTGTTTAGACACCTTAACAAGGGAGTTACTTTTTATTCCGTGGGAACGCGTTCGAACGGTGAATTGCTATTCTTAATTAAAAACAACCTTATGTCCTATGATGACGATAAATGCATATGCATTTAATTTTTTTTTACTTTTGGCAACCAACTTCACATGTAAAAATAAGATTTTCCCACCGAAGAAGAAACTCCATTTTTTTATTACAATATTTTAATTTGCCAAATTCCGACGAAGGAGGGTGCTGCCATGTAAATTCGAATATATGCTGATGCAAATCAGAAAAAATTTTGAGATTAAATCCATTACTTTCATGCTGTAGTCAATAGGCTAAATACTTCAGTCAACAACTCCCTTCATGACTTAAATAGCATTTGAAATTCCACTCATATCTTCATAATGGATCTAAACATCTGGAAAGGATGCTAAATTTCACTTCTGTAGCTTCAGTCTTTTACAGTAAGATTTGATATGTCAATCATGACTTGCGCCATTTATGCTCGCCACTGTATAAGCAAAAAAAAAGTAAATAAAATTTGTAAAAAATTCTTGTTTAAATAACTGATTGTTATCCACTTTGTCAAATGCAACGTTTGGAATATTTTTTCTCCCAACATGTGCCATTTCCACAAAAACTTGTTGCCTTAAAAATCAACCAATTGTTGCAAAAGTAAAATCTTTTAAATGTTTGTGATGCCATATGTACAAATTATGTCATTATAGTTGCCATTTAAGGTTAACTGATTGATGGTGGTGCATTGGCTTCGAATAGTACGGTTACAACTACAATCGAATGGATAAAATACCTTTTGAATACTTTTTTACTGCTGTTTCTTTTTCTTTTAGAATTGAAAAGACGACAACATAAAATAAGCAGGTTAAGTAAATAAACTTTATTTGCATGCCAGAATGTTAGTAAACTTTGCAATTGTTAAACAGATCAAATAACAGACTTTTTTTGTTTAATCAAACCGAAAGCAAATAACTGTTGACTGCGAATGGAGCAGTGACCATCAAATGATGCCCAACTATGGTGTGCCTTAAACAAAATCTTGACTGATATTCGAAAGCAAATGCGGATTATATTTAAAATATTCGCACACACACGCACTTTCTTAAAAGCATTTGAAGTGTTTAAGAGGGTTTTGGAAGGCAGAGAGATTAACTTAATTCAATTTAAAATAATATTTTCCATAATCTGTACTTTGTTTAATTATTTCAAATGATTTCTGCTTATTTAAACCCGATGGCAAATAACAACGACATTTGACATTTACAGACACAAAGTCCTTGTCCATAACTAAACTACAGCTTATACTAATAAATCCTTTAAAACTCATTCTTTCGTTTTCAACAACTTTGCATTTCGAAAACAACTTTATTTTTCCACAACTTGGTCTTCGTCTTCTTCGACTGCAGCACTCGATGGCCATAAAGAAACTTGTTGTCATTAACTGTCCACAAAATAAACAAACGAAATGCTAAATAAAATGCAACAATATCAACAAACATACTAAAATGGAGTGAGAAACAACAAAAATAAAAACTTAAACGTCAAGCAAAAAAACATTTTGGTTTATTGTCCTATAAACATTTAAATTTAACTGCCTTGTAGTATAATAAATACACTCTGGGGAATTTGAATCGCTTTGCCGTAACTGATCCATTTTATAAAGCTTAAGCAAATTGTTGCACATGGAGCAGAATATATTCCGCCTTATTTGAAATCAAAAGCACAGAGTTGCCAAAAAGTAGCTTTAGAGTACTTTAGAGAGAAACTTTAATTTCAGCGAAATTTCCTAATTGTAAATTTATCGAAGCTAAAAAATCTGTTTATCTAAGATAAAAATGTATTTTCAAAACGACTTTCGCCGGTATAAGGTTAGGTTAGGTCCCAAGTCCCAGCGGAATCAGCTCGCTTCGGTCCTTCTGGGTCCCATTGTGTCGCCTGACCGGCATCAGTCCTCATCCCTTCTCATCGGTTACAAACTACCTCGAGTTCCGGATAAACAAGCTTATCCCCCTTACACCCCGTCACCTCTGCGAGGTCACGCAGGAAGGGAACCCCATCGCAGACGCACGTCCAACTGCAAGAGCGGACAGTGACACAGCAAGTGCTCAACGGTCTCCTCCTCCTTCTCATCAGGACAGCTCCTGCAGAAGTCGTTATACGGCATACCCAATCTCCTGGCGTGCAAACCATTGTTACAGTGGCCCGTCAGCACCGCCACCGTCATCCGGAGTCGGCCATAAGTTCCATAAGTCCGGTTTGAGTCGTACCGAGACCAAGTCATGCTGGAAATCGAGCATGTGATCTCGTTCGACCACACAGTCTGCGCAGTCTCGTAGAGCTCCCGCTCCAACTGCGTCCTGCAGTATCCCAACGGAATCCCGAAATAGCCAACGATGTGCCCATGAGGCAGACGAGCTCCCTCCTTGGCCAGCCCATCAGGCACACCACTGTGTCCCAGTACCCAGACCAGCCCAAGGGTCGAATGTGCCGCCATGTCGTCCAGAGACACCCAGCATTCACCAACCAAAATCGATGTCGTATAAACATCCGACAGCGATCTTATCACAGACCGACTGTCGGCACATACACGAATACACTCCGCGAATATCCCGTGGTACCTCATCCAATTCGTCGCCCTCCTTATGGCCGATATCTCACCCTGTACCACGCTTTGAAGCACAGCAATAATTTGTTTAAACTATTCTAAAATATTAAGACATTATGACAATATGACTTGTGAATACCCCAAATATTTCTCCATCAATGCAAAATACCAAAGTCGTACAGGCGAGACTTTTGGCCCACCCTATACTTTGACAGTTATCAATTGGTTTTTTTTTTGGTTTGTTTTCATTTATTTTTCATTTCAAATACAAAAAGAAAAATTAAATAAATTAAAAAACTAAATTTAAACAAATAAAATGGACAGCAGTTTTATTGAAGTTGTTCAAATGTTTCCATGTGATAAAAAAAAAACAGCTGCTTTGCGTGCTGTTTGGTCTGTACAAAATTTATATGAAAACCATTTAAAATTGTTAGTGTTAGAGAAACAGCACATTAATATCCGTCAACAAAGTAGTCATTGTGTCAGCCTAATCCGTCGTTCCGTTAATAACAGTTGAAAAAGGTGACGCATAACATATAACAGATTATATGTGCATCGCTTTCCATAACATGGGCGGTAATTGTGCTCCTTGTTATTATCGCCTTGGTTGCTGAATAGAAAAGAATGAAATGTTCAAAGCTTCTAATCAAATATAATAATTTCTGTGCCAATCTGTTTCACAGTTTAAAATTTGGCAACTCTTTGTACGACTCAATGTTCAAAAAAAAAATATTATGGCTACCAGCTTCAAAAGTTTCTTATTTAATAAAACATTCACCAAGTGCCACTGTCTTCAAAACTCTTGCAAGTTTGGTATGAACAATTTTTTGTTTATCTAAAAAAGAAAAAAAAACCTCTGGTTTGATATGCTAAATTTGTATTTCACATTTTTGTTATTTTTATATTTTTTTTTTTACGTTTTTCCTCAAATATAAATTTGAAATCTTTTTTTTATTATTTTATAACCTGCTGGTGATGTTGCACTCAAACATGAATATCAGTTGATTTGTGTGTTCGTACGAGTAATTATTCTGTTCAGTTGGTTGTTGGTTGCAATTTCGGTTGCTGGCTGTAACCATGTTTTCGTCAGTTACACTTAATGGTTAAGTAGAAATGTTGCATGCTCATGATTTTCGACACATTTAAGCCATGTCTAATTTAGACTTAAATTATTTTAATGACAGTTGCCCATATGTGACATCCTGAAACAATGAATGCGATAACAACTACAACAGCAGTGGCAAAATTATCAACACTGACATACAAACAGTAGGGAATTATTAATGTAAATAAATTCAATGCAGATTTCTTTTTCGCTACAGTCTCGCAAATATTATGTGACACAGTTTTTAAGCCACGAAAGATTTTCCGGAACAAAAAGAAAATATGTACTTTATATAATTTTCTTAAAATGTCATCCAGAAAATGTTTTTGAAGATTAAACATTTTATGGTTGGTCGGAAAATATTTTAAGCCTCAGTCCAAGTGTACGAGTAATAGAAATTGAATGTCATAGAAACTGTTTAAGAACTATACAAATTAAACTGAAGATTATTTTATTAAATGACAAATTAATATGCCAATTCCTCCTAACATCTGCAATAAATCATATTTGAAAAGAAATAGCATCTAAAATAAATAATAAACAGTAGTGCCCTCACATCTGCGTAAAGTGTAAATCCGGTGATTCCGCTGCCCGAAAGTCGTGCTTTCAAAATCCAGTCTTCAAAAATGTTTCTGCTGTCTTATTGTCTATGCTTCGTTGGTATTCGACGAACAAATTATATACACTATCGCCTATCAAAAACAATGTGACACAATGAGCGTGGTGATGGCTTTTTACTAAAGGGTGCTTTACATTGTCCCACAAGTCGTACGACAAATTTTATTTCTTTTCGTTTGGTATACTGTTAACATCTATCATAATAATAGCTACCCTGTTTTAGTTTACACGTGTTTATTTAATTTAATAAAAAATTTAAAAAAAATATATAAAATTATATAAAAATTATTATAAAATTTTTCTTCTTAGCATCCATTTTGCTTCAAATTATACCTTGTGCTTCAAATGTCTATCCAAAAAAAAATATTCACACCTTCTATCACAGGGTAGTTATTTTATATTTACATTCGGTATTGAGAAATATAAAAAAAAAATTTAAAAAAGAAGATAGAAGGGAGGAATAAAAAATACTAAACATGAAGGAAAAGATTCAAGTATGAACACGGCTGCAGTTTCAAAAGAGAATTCAAAAAACTTTTGCAGCAAAAACTCAACAGTATGTTCGGGGACTTTGTGTACAGATTTCTATGATTCTTTTCTCTCGAAAGGCAAGCGCGTGCCTCCTGTGTATTATAAACAGGTAAAAAACAAACACTTCCACAAATAATTTGTATTACAAATTTAGCAAAATATTTGAATTCAATGGTTGCATGGCAAAATTTGTTACTTTTTCAAAATTACTTGATGTAAATAGGATTTAATAACGCAACGTTTTTTCTGTCTATTTTTTCAGTTTTCTCTCACAATTTTTAATTTCAACGCGTCACTATACCTATTACCTATTTCAGATTTATTTCTATATAGTGATGTAGATTTTTATGCACTTTAAGCGAGTACTTTAATTTAGTAATGCGTTTGCATACGTTGTATAGAGCTAATAAATCGTAAAAAGAAACAAAGGTGTGTTTTAACTGTGTCATCAAAAATGAGGGTGGCGATGGTCGAAGTAGTCTGCGCGATGACTACAAAATCAAGAATTTCCTGGGTTCAAACCCAGTTTCAGACTCATGAAAACATCTCGTATATTTTCTGATGTGCATTTGTGTGTCTTTGTGTCAATTGTCGACAAAGGTATTGTGTAGCACCGGCGAAGTAAAATAATTCCAAAAAAATGGCTACTAAAAACGAAGCTTCCAAGTTTAATACGACTCCTTGATATCTGAGACGCTACAACACTGCTATAAACAAAGAACGTGCAAAAGCAGAGTTGTAAGATAGTGGAGCTTCACCCCTTGTCATTTCTCCTACTATCTCTGTCCCCTAGTTCCGGCACAATGTGCATGTGTAGGGGTCATTTTCTGAGTGCTGGTCAAATATAAAAAAATAGTGTGTTAGAAACTACACCGAAAAAAAAGACTCAAAACATTTCAGCATGTTGCCGCAAGAGATTTTATTGAAATAGAGATATGTATGTATGCATGTACAGTAGACACTCTAATAGTACGTTTCCATTATCAGCAAAATGAGTCGTTTTGAGTAAATTATTTCGAAATGTTGCCATTATGTTGTAAGTGTTTTGGTGTTCGAATTTTCGTAATCAATTTGACGTTTAATTTGTTTACATTATTTACAAACAACAACAACAACAACATGGTGACCTGACCTTACAAACGACAACCAAAAACCACTTCATACAATTTATTTATATTTTCTGAATTCACAAATTTTTTAATTTAAAAAAAAATGCAAATATAAATGTAGCTTTTTTCGAATTTGCCATTCCTCAATAATGGTTAAGCGAGAGTTGCATTTGTAATCATAGAATTAAGTTTTTGGAGTGTTTTTTTTCATATGAAAAATGTATAGGAAAACAAGTAGCAAAACACTTGTTTTGCGCAACCCAAGTGCATTGCTCCAAAACACGAATGTATATGGAAACGCATTCTACTATTACCTCCAGTTTTCTTAACCTTATGTTTTTCGTACAGTGAGTAAAAAATTTGTGTATTTAAACCGCTAATGTTGTTTTATTTTATTTTACTATTTCGTCGATTTTAACATGTGAAATCAGCTGTTATAGAAAACGGTGTTGCCAATTGAATACATATTCTACTGATATCGTTACTAATACTCGTGTTATAATTGCGAAAGTATTTCTTCATAAAATTTTAAATACAGATAGATCTGTGTGCAGAATATGTAGGATGTATATATTTAAAATAAAATTAACCAGGAGGAGCGTAGGAGAAAATATATGCTTCACCGAAAATATACAACAGATTTTTATATATGTATATAAGTAAAAATGATGCTAAGCGCATCATCGGGGAACTGCTGAATTGATTTCGATAATTTTTTTCTGGTTATTCTTTGAAATATTCCGAGGGTTGAAAGAATAGTTGGCCGGGAGTGAACCCGTGGGTAAGAGTTCGTAATAATATAATTCCCTCTATAAAATTTTAATAACAAAAAATAACTTACTACCATTAATTATTGCAAAAGCATCACATTGGAAAATAGTGTTCCAAAATAATTATCATAACTTCTTGTATTTCTGCCACAAAATAAATCAAAATTTAAAACTGCAAAAAAAAAACCAAATATTTCTGGGTTAAGATTGTAAAAAGAGGTGAGATATTTAGCACAACCGCATGCGTGTCATGACATTTGGCACTAATGGCTGCTTATACTTAGGATTTTTATTTTATTTTAGTTTACGTCTCATGTTGCTGTATGTTGTGGCTCGAGTTCATTGCATCATGTTTCTATTCTAAAAGTCATATAAGAAGTTTTCAGCAGCAGCACAAATGAAGTCATTAGCAAGAGAGTTTTTTTTTGATATTTTCGATGGCCAAAATTGGAGTCATGTATATCACGTACAGGCGGATGGATGGTATGGCAGACAAATCGACAAATAGTTGTAGACAAAACGTATGGACTGTTAACACAAGGTGTCAAAAGCAAACACATTTACAAAAATAACAAGTAACAGCATAATAATACTAACTTAACAACTCTTGTCTACAATATGCTTTACTATTCAAGAATAGAAAAAAATACTCCTAATTTAAGCAGATTTTTAATCTACACTTAAAATATTAACCCGTTAAAAGTGCAATGTCATTTTAGAGCAGAAATAGCTGATTGCATTGATAAGAAATGTATGCGTGCGTATTTACGAGCAATTGAGGATGGCAATTGCAGCAGATTGACTAAAAAGCAAAAGGTCCCGGTTTTGAATCCAATATACGACTAAGTAATAAAAACACTTAATATTTTTTGATGCGAATTAGTGTGCTTTTGTTGTCGAAATATTGCAGCGGCGAACGGCACCGTTTTTAGCTGAAAGCAATTCAAAAGTAAAATCAGAGCGCCCTTCTTCCACGGTAGCATCACAGCGAAGTAAAATAATTAATAAAGAAATTGACTACCAAATATAGCTTCAGAATTAAATTTGTTCCTGAACACCAGAGACGCTGCAACACTGCTAGAAAAAAATCGTGCAAAAGTAGAGTTGTAGAAATAGTCTTTGGCTATCTACCGCTTCACAACCTGTCATCTCCATGACTATCTCTTTCCTATAGAGGTTACATGCAGTATTATGTTTTCATTGCCTTGTAATATCAGGCAATGAAATTGAGAGAAACATTGTCATAAAATGTTTAACAACCGTGTGAACTTACAATTTGTATCTGGCAACATTGTCACAAAAAGCATTGCCAGTCATTTGTGTTTAAGTTAGTGCACCGTACTATTCTATTGGCAACGCTGTCACAAATATTAAGAGGCAATGTTTAACATGGAATCTGGCAACTTTTTCCATACAATAATCTGACAACCGTGTGAACTAACAATTTTTGTTGCCAGATAAATTTATTGAGTAACAATGAAATTGTACAGATTTCTTACAATAGTGTGAACAGACAATTTACATTTAGGTGACAATTTTTCACCGTGAGTGCATTGCCACCATATTGCCATATCGTACAATATTGTTATAGCTGACAAAGCTTACAAGCAGAATAATGTTGCCGAATGAAGAAGATCTTTTTAGAAATGAAATTGTGTTCTGCTTTTAAAATAAAAATTATCTATTAAATACTTGTGAAAGTTATCAATCAGTATCCAATCCAAAAAAAAAAATTAAATCGGATTGTAATGCTCTGCACAAATTTTCTTGACAAAAGCAATACGACTGTTTATATTAAATAGTTCTTTCTTAAAACATCGAAATCAAGCAATATTGTAGAGAGAAGTGAAACTGGAAAGAAAGTTTGATGTAAATTATTACTGGAACAAAAATATAATCGGTTTAAACCGAACGACTCTAATTAAACACCACTTAGAGGAAGACTTATAGACGGACAGATATGTACTAATAGTTATTGTCCGGTTATGGGAGTTTTCTTTAATAAAAAAAGTAAAAATTATTCTTTCTAATTTTTTTTTACAAAAACCACTAGAAGAACATTTGTGGCTAGTTGCATCTTTCTTTTGGACTACGGCTTAAGTAATGTCCACTGGGTGTTCAAACCATTACACCGAAACTAGATTTTGGGAAGAAAGATAAAAAGCCCGATGTTTATTAACGGTTGACTTAAACTGTCCGACATCGCGTTGAAAGACAAGACTTCAGCAGGGAGTTTCTTCCACATACATACATATTGAAGGCTCCAGATAAAAACGAATTTCGTATGGTATGCGTAGTGTCATTCGCTGAAAAATAGCCCACATATTGATGAGGTCACGATGAGTTACGAGTTTCGGAAACGAGTTCTCTAATATCATTATAACACCTTTGGTTTACGTATCCTCTTCTCGCCAGAGTAGCTTCAAAATAGACTTTGAAGACCCGTCCCCTCCCTATACATGCGATTTGTATTCCATTTTCGAACGGATAGAGGTTGTATAGATAGTGAGGAGATCGGAGGGAGTTGTGAGAAGTAGCGATATTATAAAAATTCTGTGCTTACTTTTGAGATTTGAAAAATGTGCAACGATCACGATAAGTTTGCCCATCCTCTACTGCACGCGGTCAAGTAGCTTCAAAATGACAGTTGTATTACGGTGGTACTGCATTAGTCAATTAAACTACCACTCATGGTAATCCTGTGCTCTAATCTAACCATAATCTTCAAGTAGAAACTGCCCCTTAAAGGTTTAAATGAAATTCTCTTAAGATAATTGATCTGTAAGTTTCCTGTAACGCCCCTTGACCCAAAGCAATGCCATCAAGGGTTAATGCGCATAAATTGCACACCAAAAATAAACTCGTATATTCGTGCATATTTTCATTTGCTACTAGTCCAAAAGGGGGTTTGTGTGTGTATGTTGTTTGGTTGTTTGGAGTGTCATGATAAATTACCATAAGCGAAATATTTGACTTTGTGTCGCTAATTGCGTAAAAATTTTTCAAACTAACATGAAGCGAATACTTGCAGCAGATACTTACATAAGTAGATAATTTTACTGTACGAAACACATGTAAGCGCAGTCACTCATATTTGCGTTCTATAAAGCGTATTAACAAACAGATTTGTAATAAAGTTTGTTGTTCACTTTTTAATAAAAATTAATACTTAATAAATTTTTTTATTTATTTTAGTAAGTAAAGCTTTTTTGGTGTGTTAATAAATATATGTACATATTTTTTATTCGTTTGCATCTAATTCTCATTAGATTATTGTCGTGAGATATGACAATGTTGAATTTTGTGATTGTTGTTAATGTTGCTAATGATCGTTGCAACAAATTGCTTTTCAGTTTTAAATTTAATGCAACAAGTTGAATAAAAGCTGATACAACAACAATATACTATATACACATTTATATGCATGTGTATAGCAGCTGTAGTAGGTTTTTAAGATATTAGGTCGGCTAATAAGCAATTTCGGAAAGGAGCTGAAGTTATTCAACATCTGGCTAAATACCTTGAAGAAACAGGTCTGTTTCAAGAAACTTGTCTGATGCAATTAAAACTTTTGGGTTCCCTTCAGAGCAACGAACTAGTGTCACCTTTTATTTAATCAAGTTTTATTGTTTTAGTGGCATGAACATTTGTGAGCAACGTAAGCAAAATTAAACATAATTCATTAATTTTAATAAAAAAAAAATATTATTCAAAATCTAGGAAAACGTACATCTATTGTTCGTATTATAATTACCCCATGGGAGACCCACTTCTGGAGAGAACGGGTTTGACAATACCGCATATCCCAGTAAGTCGTATCAGCAACATAATAAAGCTTTAATGACTATTATTAGTGGCTTAGCTCGACACAAAGATATGTTCTTGTTCACCCTGAAAAGTTGGTACTGTGACCGGTTATGAAAAAAATTTTTTCTAAAATAATTTTATTTTTATATGTACTTTCAGTTTATGCAATTTTTGAACGAAGATGCCTAAAAACGACGCCGAGAAAAATAAAGCCAGCTGCAAACTGTGGAAAGAAAAACTAAAAGATGATGAAGGAACATTACAAGAATATAATTTAAAAAACAGGGAAAGAATGAGGAAAGCTAGACAGACGTGGAAAGCAATGGCTAAAGGAAAAGAAGATATAATTGAAGAGAAAAGGATATATAATCGTATACGACAACGAGAGAGGCACCAAAAACAAAGAGAAAATGAAACGTCATACGCACGACAAAATCAGAATGAACAGTATGAATGTAAGCAAAACTGCGAAAGCAGTTCAAAAAGTAGAGAAAGCAATGCTAAAGGATATACACAGACGCGTAAAAATTCTTGAGGTCCTGTTCATAAAATATAAACAGACTGAAGAAACGAACTTAAAAAAATCTAACAGAAAATTGCCAGAATGAGAAGTTAAAGCCGTCAAAGATTATTATCAAGCTTCGGGGAAAAAGATACTATTATAATCGAAAGCAAATTAGTAGCTAAGCGCTTTATGTTAATGACGGTGTCTGAATCATATGAGCTGTTTAAAAAAGATTTTCAAGCACAAAGATAGCCTAATCAACTTTTTTTAAAATGCGACCTCGCCATGTCGAGTTAGCAAATAAGATATCGCATAACATGTGTGTTTGCATGTATCATGCTGATTTTGGGTTTTTACTAGAAGGTTGCGCAATTTTAACACCGAGTATTCCAAAAGATTTCCAGAGCTTTTTACAATTAGTTTGCTGCGATATTGATAATGAGAATTGCATGACAAGTAAATGTGAAAATTGTGTGAAGGACTTAAAATCAAAATTAGTTCCCATAAATTATTTAATAAAAATGGACGAGTGGGAACAGTGGCGAAAAGTTGATAATGGTGTGTAAAGAAAATATAATGCTTGGTGAATTAGCCCTGCAAATTGATTTTGCAGAAAATTACCGGCTTATTTTACAAGTTGAAAAGTAATCACTCCAATTCATTGACAAATGGAAAGAAGTTAAAAAAATTCCTGGTATCCAAAAATTGCACTCATTTTCATACGATGGTGTTGAAACAAAAGTAGATCGGACTGCATATTCACATAAAAAAAAAATACTTTAATTTATATTAATACTATCTATATTCTATTTTGAAGAATAAATTTGTTTAAAAATTACTAGTAATTAAACAGTTGAATCATTGTGGAAAAAATTTCACGTTCGACACATCACGTATCGACCAACCTATAGCTATAAAAAAATATTGCAAACATGAGTTTTTTCAATCAAGCCAAAGACATTTTAAACTAAAATTGTTATGTAAAATTCTAAAGTTATTTGCAATACGAAACCACGTTAGGTTTTGCTGAATTTCTCCTTTCTAAGCGTGAGCACAAAAACTACTTCCAATTTTGTCACGTTCGAACCGCTAATTGATTTTTTATTTTCTTTTATCTGCACTTTTATCTGCTATCAAATTTATTTCAGATTACAGTGCTTCCTCTGAGTTATAATTTGGAATAAAAACGAACCTGAAAATTATTTTTGTATTTTTTTTATTTATTTTTAAACGCATACAACCGTCACGTTCGACAGCAGAGAAATGCCGATATGCAGGCTCTGCTTGTGTAAACATTAGGTGTGTTTTTTAACTATTATTTATCTCAATAAGAGACAAAAATGTACAAAAGTAAGAAAACGAAAAAAACCATAAAATTTAGATACAAAATAGATCAGTTCCGCTGTAAAATGTGGACAAAAATAAATTGACAAAAAAAGTAAAAGCCCTTTTTTATTAAATAAAGTGATAAATATGCACAAATATATGTATGTACTTACATTTCTGGTAAGATTGGGCCACATTGCCACATGTCACGAATCATTTCTTTACACGGAAAAACCAAATAGAAACGAAATCCCGCGATATTTAAAGTGATTGATAATTTGTAATTGTATGTGTGTGTGTGTGTATAATTTCCCGTAGTAGTTGGCCTAATTACTCTACAACCTCGGAGCTGCATATTCAAATAAATAAATAAATATGAAATTAGTTTTTCTATCACCCAAATAATATGTATGTATGTATGTATGGATATATGTATATAAAAAATATGCACACATTTACAATATATGAGCGTAACTGTGACCAGTGTTAGCGTTGTTGCTGTTGTTGTTGCTGTTGCTATTAATGCCATTTATGTCTCAGTGTTATTTGTAGATTAATTGCATTCAGAAACAGTTGGATATTATATACGACATTTACTAAGATACAACCAAATAGATACTGAAACATAAGTGTGACTTACTAACTTATTCGCAATATGTAGATATTCATTTGAACACACGTAAATTGGTGTACCTGATAGCAGGACGGCCAAACGGATAGAGTTTTTATTTAAAAAAAAGTTTTGATTGCATTTGTTTTCTGTGTACATTATTGATATTTTGTTTATGAGGAAAATTAAAAATAATTTTTATTTAAGAAAATGCAAATAAACTAGATAATCTCAATTTCCATGACGCCACTTCCATTGACCCGTAAAACAGTTGTTGGCTGCTTGACATCATCGTTATTATCATAATACAGCCAGTATTTTTTCTGCGTTTTATTTCTAAATATTTGTCTTTAATAATTAACAACTTCCTTTTTGTTTATTTATTAGTTTTGGCATTTTGATAATGATTTTATTTTGTTGCTGGCGTTTTTTCACCTGCGAAAACTTAATATCTTTTTTTTCCTACTTTTTAGTTGTATGGAGTTTTGAATTTTATTAAACAATACAGTTGTTTGCCTGTAGCTTCTATTTTTTTTGGCCAAATGCAATTTTCTTTAACTCTGCTAACAAAAAACTGAAAAAAAAAAAATAATTCTCTGTTGCACATACTCTTAGCATGTCTCAAACGCTTAATAGCAATGTGCTTATGTGTTGCTGTTGAATGCGTTTTATTTTGGCAACACCTTCAAATGTGTCTAACCATCAAATATGATTTTGTATTTTTGTGTCTCCTCATTTTGCCATCGCCCGTATGGGGCTTGTGTTATTTTTGGGGTCTTGTTCCTGATCAGTTTGAATAAATATTATTGTGGTCATTTGGAATACAGAGTATTTGTGGCATGGTGCTGTTACAAACTCTATTTGCAGACGCACATCACAGTCTGTTGTTAAGTTTTAGTAACAAGCAACCTGTTGTTTTACGTTTAACTACATTTTCTGAGAGTTATTATAAGTTGTTAGTTGGAAATATAACAGATTACCTGTTGTATTCATAAAAATAATTTTTAGTTAGAAATTTCTTTCATAAACATTTATTTTATGAATCAGACACATTTTTAATGAACACGTCAGTATTTTTCTCTTTATTTAAACAAAAATATATGTATGAAAATAAAATCGTTTAATTATACCGACCAGCTACACCATTCTCCCCAGCGTTTACATGCTTTTCTTGTATGCACACACTCAGCTACCAACCATATACTACATACCAGTCTGCATTACTTAGAAGGCAGGAAGAAGTGACTCGAATATCACATGTTGCAGAAGTATTTATTGTTTTACAAAAAATTTCTACTGTTTCTAAATACAGAAATACCAAATACCTATCCTTACGTGTGACGTCAGCACTCTCTTCACCGTTGTTTCTAAGATGTTTACAAGGGGAAGGATCTGGAGAGGTGGTGCTATAGCAAGATAGCACTGCGTTATAAAGGGGGCACAACTTAGCAATTCCTGAGATTTTGCCACTTGTTTTTTGGCACTCTGTTTTTATGCTTGGTGAATATCAAATGAGTTCCAGCAACAAGTTTTGATTACAAAAATGCTAAGAACATTCTTAGAAAGCTATTGATGGGGAAGTTGTAATTGAAATTTCGAATGCCAGCAAAGCACTTAATAGATTCTTACATCTGTATCTGGATAACTCAGACCATAGCTCAGTCTCAGTCCTGCCACTAACAACCCAAAGAAACTCCAAATTTAAGAATACAATTAGTTATATTTTACAACATTCTTAGGCAGTTTTTATTGTTTTGTATTTGTGTTACTTTTCCACATGCATAAAAAAAATATATTGCACATTCTTACTACCAGCACCAGCCACCAAACAACAAGGTATTTTATTTTATACTTAACAGCAACTAAAGTGTGTTTGCAACCAACAACTAACAATGTACCATTTTAGACAGCTTTCAGGCATGCAGTAAACGCAATGAGTACTCGCACAAAAATAACAACAACAGAGACAATAGCAACAATAAATAAGAAAAAGTGTTGCTGCTTATTAGTAAAACTGAATGCATCTAAACAACGCAACATTTACGCCCAACTTTTAACTAAAAGCAGCATTTTGTTGTTCATTTTTTAACCGTTTATTTTTTAGTATGTCTTTCTATATTTTTTTTTGTTTTGTTAAAATTATCCCATCTGTACAAATACGTAGTAGACAATTGTATGAGTGTCTGTCCCTTCGTTTGTTGGCCTGTCCGCCTGTTCATCCATTACGACCACTTGTTGCTCTTTTATTCATTCAATTTGTCAGAAGAAGTTTTAAAAAATCGCCAAATAAATAACAACAGCGCTGGAATAATAATTTGCACCATGGACACAAACAAGAACAACTGCAGCATAAAATATTTGTAAATATTAGAAAATGCACTCTTCTGTGACGTGTCTGTACACACACATACTAACAGACATAATCGGAACCTGTTGGAATTGTGGCGATATTCATATCGAGTCAAAAGGTTATCGTTCAATAACCACCGAGCAAGCAGCCATATGCTAAACAGCAAAAATTCTATTTAGTGTCTGCTGTTTATGGAACTTGCCACAAAAGAAATTCCAAGGAAAGCTATTAATGCTTCTTTATTATAGCAAACGACAGTGGTTCGAAAATTTTAAATGTTGTGTAGTAAAATCAAAAAAAAATGCTGATTTATTTCGAACAAAATTTTGATTATTGTGAAATTCAATTTAGGCTAAAATTCGCCACGCTCCTAGTCAGAACAAAATTAGACATGAGACAGCATTCGAAAAGTGCAAAGGAAACGACAATGTCATCACAGAAATAAAGTCCACGGCTTCGCGTTGCGTTACAGATTCGCTTTGCCATCAGCGATAAAATGTACAAACTTATATGAAACATGCCATTGGAAGCACTTTTAACGCAGCTTGAAGCGAAGAGTTCGGCAACTCTCATCTTTTGCCGTGCTTTGACAAACAGCAAAAATAATTTTCTTTTATTCATTTGCCAAATGCGGACGTAAATTTAAATTTAAATACTTAAAACAAAACATATAGTACGTAAATATGTACATACAGACTTTTGTGCAATTTATACAATAAATGGAAAAAGAAATATAGTTATTATTATTTTATTTAGAAGAAAAACTCATTGAGGCAATGAAAATGAGGTTGGCGATGGTCGAAGTAGTCTGCACGTTGACTACAAAACAAAAAATTTTCCTGAGTTCAACCCCAGTTTCAGACTCATAAAAACATCTCGCATTTTTTCTGATGTGCATTTTGTGTGTCCTTGTATCAGTTGTTGTCGGGTTGTTAAAGGGTTGAGTGGCGAAGGCATAGTCACTGGTCACTGAACAATACCGGCTTCAGCTGATAGCAATCCACAATCACATCAGAACGCCCTCCTTCGCCGGTATTGTGTAGCACCGGCGAAGTAAAATAATAATAAAAATGGCTACTAAACCGAAGCTTCACTACTAAGAGTATAAACAAAGCACGTGCAAAAGCAGAGCTGCAAAATAAATAATTAAGCTTCACCTCCTGTCGTTTGTCCTACTATCCATTTCCTATAGTTCCCAGCACAATGCTTCGCATGTGTAGGAGTCATCTCCTGAATGCTGGTCCTAGATAAAAAAAAAAAAATAATTGTGCAACTCCGGGAAGGTTATAGGCTATTAGTTTCTTTAAAATTAGGATCATGAGGGAAAGTAGGAGCAATTTCAACGCCAGCGAGACTATATAACCGATTTTAATGAAATTTAAATGTATTTATGTTTTTGCGTCTAGAAGGACACATATGCTGCATATATATTTTTTGAATAGAACGACGAAGGAGACAACGTAGGGGTAGGATATTGATTTCCAACACCGTATAACCCATGGAGATTATAACGGGTGTGAAGCTGCGGGTAAAAGCTAGTTTTATATAAAATGAGAAGATAGTAATTTTAGAAGATAGAATTACGAGATATGATTCAAAGGACTGATGCAATTGGATTGTAAATTTGAGCTGAGCAGAACGGTAATCGCAAAAGGTATAAAAATTAAATTAAAAAGTTTCTCTCTCTCCTCTGGACTGCCGAAGAATCAGCGCAGATGGTATTTTAGAAACTTGTCCGAATTAATGAAGGTACTGGAACAATTCTGAACCAAAAAAAAAGGGTAGTTTACAAATATTGCAATAAATTCTTTATCTACTATTTCTTGTGCAGTTATCAACATAAAGCATGGATTTTAAACCCTAAAGTGACCACTGTTCTTCAAGCTCTTTTATATCAGTTGTTTGGGTACAGATTACACACGTCAACAAAATCAATTAATGAAATGTAACTCATTTTATTTGTAACATTTGCGAGTACCAAAATTATTAACAACATTTCAGATTTTGTTTGTTTAACATTTTTAATAAACTTTTCAATACTAATTTTGTTGCAATTGTTGTTGTTGTTGTTTTTGCTCAAAACATTCTGAATATCTCCTAAACTATAACAGCCGTATTAATAAAAAAAAAGTCTTAAATAAGGTTTAAAATACATATTAGTTTAGTTTAGCTTTTTAATCCTAAAACAGGTTTTTTAAAACTTCATATTAATAATCAGTATTTTAACTAACATACGTTTTAAGGTTTTTCAAAAATGAGGATGGCAGCCCTAGATTTTTTATTTACCACTCGACTCCTAATGATGCAAAACCGTGATTATTAATTCTCGCAGAAATCGTATCTAATAGTTTTATTGTCGTGTTTAATAAGAATATTGTTGTTTATGGAATAGAAAATGTATGATAAGGTGTATATTAATCCAAAAAATAATAACAGTAAAAATATCGCTTGGTAAGATTGCAATTTTAGTGACTTATTTAATTTCAGTTAAAAGAGTATTTGAATAACGAGTTTCATACTATTTGTTTTGATTGTTTACACATCACTACTTAGTCGACATTAGTTTGATTTGAAATTTAATTTTAAAATGCGTTTTAAAATTTTTATTAATACGGCTGTAAGAATTTGCAAAAAAAATATATATTAACATAATTTAAAGGTTATTTTATTCTTGATCCTTCTGTGTGTGTGTGTGTTTTTTTTAGTTCTGGGGAAGACCTAGTTCTAGAGTTATTGCAAATTACGTGGTGCAACGTCCGCTTTGTTCTATATATCAGTAAATCTCGACAACCAGATTCAATCCAAAAGAAGTAATTTCTAGCCATTGAATCGGAGTACCATATGTATTCAAATTGACTACGGATGCTCAGACCAATAAGTACTTGTTGACCAGTGTTATTGATTTAACTATATTTGTTATGTGAGTATTACATTGTATTAAATGTTTGTTTTTCAGCCTCTTAACAACAATCATATTAGCAATTTGAATATGAGATCTATAAACTTGTGCTTACGTACATCATTTGCATTACATATTGAACAGAAATAACATTCTCTTCACAATATTCTTAAGGCACCGGAATTATCCGTCAAAATAATTATTAACCACAAAATGCTTTGATTATATGGGAATAGGTGTTCGACTTTGTATTGTCAATTGCAATTGCCAAATGTCAAATGCTTCATACCCTGTTCCATCCCACATATAAAGCATACAACGTGGATAGTAAAACTTTGGGGATGCTGGATTGTATCAGTAATTCTCGCTCTCACAAATATTCAGATATCAATGCATTTAAGAATGCATGGATGATCTCAAAAATGGACATTGACACTTAGCAATTCTAGATGTGGTGACGAAATTTTCAAAGCAAAGTTGGAGGAGATGATTACTTCACTCTTCCTTCTTCCTTTAGAAATGTTCTAATTACATCTCTTCAGGCTAAACAAAGCTAAAGATCAGGTTGTCTATAAACGATCAAGTCATGAGTCAGGTAATGCCCCAAAAAATTCAAGAAAATAAATATTCAAAATGTGAACTTCGATTTTTCATTTCCTCATTTTAAATTTATCTTTAGCTGTTTGGATGATCCTCAAATACAAGTGCGTTCAAATGCATTATTTTTATAAAAATGTTTTTTTCTTTTCTTTGTGCAATACAGCCAACTTTTGATAGTTTGAATCCAGGGACCAAAGAAAAATTTAAATTAACAAGAGCTTGTAAAATGTAAAAATAGAGAAACTCCTGTTTTAAGCATATTGATTGTTAGAGTTATTTTTAAATTTGAAAGGTGCTGTTGGCTGAGTAGTTAGCGCCTTGACTCTTCAAAGCTAGGGTCGTCGGTTCAAGACCAGATCAGACTAAAAAATTTTAAATTGTGTCTGCATTAACAGCGCCCTCCTTCATCGATATTAGAGCACCAAAAAGTCGGCTTGAAAACGAATGCGTCAACTTAACATGAGAAACACAGCAACCCTGCAACTGCAAAGTTGTAAATGAATTAATCTCCATATCCTTCTATCACTTCACCACATATGTCTTCTCTATGATATCCCATTATAACTAGTTCCGTTGCATTCATTGCATTCGGAAGTGACGTATCCTCAGCACTTGTTCAAGAACAAAAAACAACTGTCCAAATTATTGCGCACAGACTCTACTCAAATCTTAATTTCTGTATTTGTTTTAAAAACACGAACTAAATTATCAAATCAAATTATGTCTATAGTGCAGGAAGATAATACCCCGAATTATAGGAATAGAGTGAGATGACTATCTAAATAAAAGTTATGTTGAATCGAAAAGATGGCTAACTACATCGACCCAATGTCATACGGGATTAAAATTATGATCAAAACCGATATGTTGTGCCGTATGCCAAAGATTCAGGGTACCTCCACCAAAAGCCGATAAGCTAGACACTTCAAAAAGGTTATCAGCTTTATGTACTGTCACCGGTGCCTCCAATCCTAGTCCCTTAAGCATTCAAGGTCCGGTATACAAGACCACCGGAAATCTGTTCCTTAATCCCACACAATACTGGACAGGAACACAGAAAGTGTTCCCGTGTCTCACACCTTCTCTCCCATGCCCCGAATGTGATATTCACCATCAGTCCCATACGCGCCATATGTGAGCCCATCTCTATGTGACCGCTTATTATACCAACCAGTCCCCTGTGTGTTGGTCCTTTCAGTCTTCGTATCTCCCCTGACTTCTCTTGATTCGGTTCATTCCAAAGTCTTGTAGTCACTCTGCCTACATTAGCATCCCGTCAAACTCTTCGGTCGTATGAAATGTTGAAGATCTTCTAACAATTATCATAGAGTGGTTCCCTTTTATTAGTACCGCCATGTTTTCTGAGTAACAGATGGGTTTGACACCTTCCTCTGTTAGAGTTCTCAGTAGACTGTGTATGGTGGTCGGCCATAGCAACGGAGATAATATACCTTCCTGCGGACTTATAAAGCTGTTGTTGTGAAATAAAACAAAAATTGCTATTTTATAAAAAAACTAGCTGACCCGGTCCGCGTTGCTGGACCTAAGCAAACATTAGTGTTGCATTACCACACGATTCATTTATTTAAAATTAAAAACCCAAAAAAAATAAAAAATCAGACTTCACAGTGTCACCCGCCTGAATATTCTGAAGATTCCCTGAAAATTTCATGAAAATCGGCCCAGCCGTTTTGGATTCCATACGTTATATACATACACACATCCTGTTTTATATATATAGAAGATAGAAGTATGTTAAGATAGTTCAACTTATTCAGCGTAGGGGTAAAATGTTAAAATTATAGAACGCAAGCTATCGAAGGATTCTAATTACCTTGAGGTTCTCCAGTTTAAGGAATATTTCTGAACGGACCTAGAAAACGCTTATCAAAATCACAAATTGTCGAAAAATTAAAATTAACTAAGTTAAAATTATCGAGAGTGAACTGTATCTTCCTATAGCCACAGATAATATTTATTTTTTCTAACGTTAGTATCCATTTTTTTTTTCTGCTTGCCGATCTGCCTGGATATCTGTGAAAATAATGTGGTATTGTGTGCGAAGGTGGGGCGTAAATTATTATCTATTCAATTGTTAAATTTAAAGTGCGGTTATTCATTCACTCATTCGTATGCTGCAAAAACAATATAATGCACTCGCGTACATGCATATTCTTATTTGCAATCAAAATATGTGCAAAAGATATTCGCGTTATTCGTATGTCGTTGTTGCTATTTTTTTATAACCACATATATATTTCTTTTTGGGGCTGGCATTATTAATTGGATAATGTCGCTTGTGGTACTATTTTATAATTTAGCACTTTTTATTGATGACCTTGCATTATGCGATTAAAGTTTTGTAAAAAAAAAACCAGAGTGATTAATTTGTTATTTAAACAATCTGTATTATAACCATAAGATAGTCTTAAGAAATTGCCACTAGGCTTTAGAGATTTCAAATTTTATATTGACGAAGTGAAATGGATATAATTAGTTTTGCCACTTAATATGTTTTGTTAATTTGTAAAACGGACTTGTAAATCCCACGATTTTAGTGGCACAAACACCGACGAAGAGCCTTGTGTGGGTTACAGTAGCATTGATTTTAATACACATCAGCACAATTTTGGATAACTGTAGTTTAGAAGCCATGACCTTCGGGTTATATGATCAACGTTACTATTATAGTGAATCTCAACTTTCCCTTTTGTTTCTTTTTCTCCTCAATGTCCTCGGTCATCTCCAGCTTTTTTGTGGGCTACTGTATTGCTGTGGGATTTTCGCCCACCTGGTAACTGGGTGAAGAGTTCTTCGGTATGTGGCGTTTATCTCTAGAAATCGTGGCGGCATTCTTGATTGTAGCGCTGATTTCTACGAGCTCGATCGAAGCCGAATAAATGATTGGTATCAGCATAATCTGAGTGGGCGTTATTACATTGTTGGGATATTTTTGGAGAGTAATGCAAGACTAATCGGTTTTATGAGTGAAAATTATCAGGAATACATAAGTATATGCGGTTTCTAAAATTTATTGCATTACGTTCAGTCAATAGTACTTCTGTTGGCTTTAACTTTGTGGGCGCAGTAAAACGATGGAAAATATATGTATTTTTTTAAATTAAAATATTTTTTATTTACTAAATTTTTCACAGAATCAATAACATAAACAATACAATAATTTTTGCGGGTGATGAAATCTTCACCAAGTCTGAGTCAAACCATATAATTTGTTTGGTTTTTTTCGGATTAAATGACGGTATTGAATTAAGATGGCTGGCAGAATGTAAAGGAAGTAAAAAAAGAGATGCTCACGTATACATTATTTTTTTCATCACCGCCAACAATAAATAAACACTTAAAAATTTAATGGCATAATTGCAGTAATTGCGTGAAAAATAACTTCATCATGTCAAAATTTCATTGTGAAAACACGAGATACGGCGATGGCCAGTTAGGCAATCAGGTATTCATTTTGGTTGTCAAATTTGTTTGTTTATATTCTTAATGCTTTGAATAAAGCAAACTCCTCGAAGCAATTACCAAATCAGTGACCGACATAAAGAGAACATAAGTGGGAAACAGAATAATCGCTGCAGGACAACGTAACGTGTAACTGCAAATAGAACAAATTGTAAAAAAAAAAATTCGTAATGCCCCCAGAAATGAAAAAAATCTGGCAAACGTTTTTTGAAAGCTGCAAAATTAAACGTAAAAATTGTATTCCACAAATATGTATGTACATTAGGGTGGGTAAAATTTTTTTGTAAGTAGGCGTATAGCAAAAACGTAATCTACAATAAATTCTAAGAAAACTTGACTAAGAAACTATGGGTCTAAAATCAAAACCTAGATCCCGCCGAGAAACAGTAAGAACACAATTTTATTAAAAGAATTTTTTTAATTAATTTCGTAATTTAAACAACAGAACTAAGTCTTTTTTACAGTCCATTCGGGGTGTTTGGGTTCGACTTTCTAAAGTCACTGCCATAACACCATCACGATTTTTTGCAATCACTCGTCGTGAGACGTGCGTTAGCAACTGTACACACCGCTCGGTTTCCTGGATGTGCGACGGAATTCCTGGATCTGGCAGCGGTGCATCATCAGATTTAATATACTCCAACAGGTGCTCGTCTGGGATACTTGCAGTAAATGGAGGCTCAGATAATATATTGTCATTCTCTAAGTCGACTAAATCCATATAAGCCCTGAGTTTAGTTGACTCATACAATTGTTCACGACAATACAAAATGTTGTTAATGGCTCTTTCACGAACATTGTTAACAATATATTTTCGGGATGGGCGAAAAATACATTGTTTTGTATAGTTTTGTTTACAATTTCTCGAAGATTTTGTGGTAAAAATTTCGTGGACTTAATAAATTTATATAAAAGCGCACTACCATGTACTACTGAATTGTAAAATTTTACATTAAAATACATCGGTACATCATGGTCAATCATGAATGCTTTGAGAGGATCAGGAATTAATCCACAGGAGCATGGCTTTGTTTTTTTGCAACTTCTACATCAGTTACAATTCGTATTAGATGAAAATTTGTGCTTTTAAAACAATTCCCTTTTCTGTCTTAAAGTTGAGATGTTAGCTACTACGAGCAGGATTGCCAGAAGAAGACAGAAGAAAAGTGATAAATCGCCAAAAAAAAAAAGCAAGTGCTAAGTGGGGAATTTAAACCAGTTTTTATCATATTTTACACACATATGTATAGTCAAAAAATAATTTTGTTTTAAAAACTTTTGTATATAAAATCCTTTTTGTTTAATACAAACACTAATTTTTGTGATATGCAAACATATTTAACAAGCAAAAAGTTAAGTTATTAAGGGTATTCAAAATTTCAACCACGTTATTTTCTTTTTTATGTAGAACTATTTTCCTATTGAATGATAATGAGAGAGACAAAGTGTTTTTGAAATACTTTTTAATATCTGTTATGTACTGTACGGCGTGGCCCAAAATGGGCGAAGGTGTTTGAATCTCTTATAACTTTTTTATTATATTTTTTTTTCTGTTGTTTTCAGCATTTTGTAAAGAAGACCTGGCGAGTTGATTGTGCAATTTATTTTCTTCGAAAAGCAGAAGAAAATCATGATTTTATTCATAATTTAATTATGAGCGACGAAGCCTATTTCCAAATGAATGGGTTCGTTAACAGGCAAAAAGGCCTACGGACAAATCAAGAGTAGTTCAGCAGCGAGAATTACATCCACTTAAGTGTACCGTTTGGAGCGGTGTTTCGACGCACAGGATAATTAGCCCATATTTTTTTTTAAAAAGAACACAGTGTCGCCGTTTCCATAACTGGTGTTAGATATCGGACAATGTTGGAAATTTTTTTAAGGCCAGCCGTGGAAAACCATCCGCAATTATAGTTCCAACAGGATGGAGAAACAGCTCACAAAGCGAGGAACACAATGGCTCTCTTACGCGAGATCATTGATGAACGAATTATTTCCCGTACAAGCGATTTTAATTGGCCTCCGCGTTTATCAGATTTAACCACTTTAGACCCTTTCCTTTGGGGTTATTTGAAAAGAAAAGTCTATACTAATAAGCCTAGAATCATATAGCAATTAAAAAATAATATACACGACAAAATCAAAAGCATACAGCTGAAGTTTTGCTAAATTCAGAACGCCCTCCTTCGTCGGTATTGTGTAGCACCGGCGAAGTAAAATAATAATAACAAAAAAAAGGCTACTGAACCGAAGCTTCAGCACTGCTACGAGTATAAAAACAAAAGAACGTGCGAAAGCAGAGCTGCAAAATAATTAATTAAGCTTCACCTCCTGTCGTTTCTCTTATTTCCTATAGTTCCTGAGTGCTGGTCCCAGATAAAAAAAAAATTAAAGGCAATGTTGTCCATAATATACTGTATTTAAAATAAAAAAAATTTAATAATGATGATTAATGATAATTCTTCTAGTTACTTGCCCTACTTTTCTATTAATTAAACTAATTATTCAAGCTGCAGGTCTTTATTATTTCGATATTTCGCTACTCGTTTGTGTAGCTTCTTCAGGAATATTGGTTTTTGTTTATAATGAAAAAAAATATATATTTTATTTCTTTTTTTTTATAAAATTCGCAATAAAGAAAATTTTGAAATTGTAGAATATGTTTGAATTTACACTGACAAAAACTTTCTCTATATTGTGAATTAAAATTTTTTTATTTTACTTTCTTATTTTTGTTTATTTTAGATACGACTTACGATCAAATCGAACATCTTATATAAAATTAAAGTTATCAACAATGGTTACATTTTATAACATTTTAAACTATGGCTCGGTTAATAAAATAAATAAATAAAAAAAAAATTTATGATGTCGATATCTATGGCAAAGGAGAATAATTTCTTTAGTCGACTTAAGTTCTGAATGGAACATAAATCGTTTACAATATACAAAATATCATCAGCAGTTTTAACATGGAATTTCTCTGGAGCAACTGTTATCGAAAACGGCTGATTCATTCTTCTAGAACGCAATGCTATTTGCACAATAAATTTTTCTTTAAGACATCTTTAGATTTCCCATAAAGAAACTGTAGGACACTCTTCAGTCGCACTTGACCAATAACTGCCAAATGTTGTATCTCTACATAGTAAAGAAAAAGCCTTAACCCATAATTAAAGACCACGTTCGATAAGTATAATTCTTTTACATGAACATTCACACTAAGTTCTTGCGCTAATCAATACAGTTTACAGAAAGTTGCACGCACACATGCACCAGTTATTAATGGGGGAAAAAAAGTATTAAAAGAAATGGGAGGCCCGATACAAGTGAATCTTTCTCGTATCTTAAACGATGGCAAATGATTTGATTTCATTGTTATTATTGCAAACAATAACAAAAATATCGCAAAAGTATATATAATTTTATTTTACAATTTCGCATTGGGTCAATTCAGACTTTCTGATACTCTACTAAGAAAATGTTTGAAAGGCACTTCCTCATCAGTTTTCCGCTAAAATGTAAAGCTATCTTGACACGATTGTCAGATTGTACAATATTATAGGATACGGCAATATGGTGGCAATGCACTCACAATGAAAAATTGTTACCATCTGGTAATTTGTCTGTTCACAATATTGAAAGAAAACCATACAATTTCAGTGGCACACAGTTCTACGACAATAAATTTTTCTGCCAATAATAATTGTCTGTTCACACGGTTGTCAGATTATTGTATGGCAAACGTTGCCAGAACCGATGTTTAACATTGTATATAAATATTTATGGGCAGCGTTGCCAACAGAAATATTTATCTGCCAATGTGTGAAGCACATGCGACAATAACAAATGACTGTAAATTGTGTGTCAATGGAAATGAAGGGTGTTCTCAAGATTGTCAGAATTGTGACAATATTATTGGCAAACAATGCACCGACAATACGTTTCGTGACGATGTTGCCACACAAAAATTCTGTGTTCATACGGTTGTTGCACATTTTGTAACAATTTTTCTATTGACTATAGATTCTATTGACTCAGTAAGTTTTTCAAACTGTTCCTTGTTGTTTGTAACTTTATTGTGACTATATAATACTAATAAAATACCTGATTAATAAACTAGTTTAAGACAATAAAGATATTTTATTGCCATCTTTCTAATAATTATTTCGAGAACAACTGTAAGGAATGAGATGTAATTTCTTCATTATTTTGGCAACTGCATCAACAAAGGGTTATAATCGACAATACCTTAAACAAGTTGTAATAAGTTGTAATTTCAATTTGAAATTTTTTGTCAGCTTGAGTTGTAATCGAGATATCGAAAATTTCAACTCAAGTGGAGTTGAGTTGTAAACCGTAATAGGGGCATAAATTATGCACACATAACTTCATATAAAATGTGTTTGTGATATCGTTTTTTCATCAGATGGTTGTCAGCATTTTTAAAAGAACTACAAATTCAATTTCACCGCTTGCTTTAAGTGGTTTCTTCAGGAAATTACCTCATTTCACTCATTTCAGTTGATAAATATTTATGAAATTAATAATTTCTGTTTAAAAAAAAATCCTCAACATAAAAATCATTCCATAAAAAATAGATGCAATGTAGTGTAACTGTATTTCGTTGTGCCCATTGATTAAAATCTTTCTCATACTAAGAATTAACTAACCAAGGGCAAGGTCTTTTGCTTTTGTTTCTTAGCCTGGCTATGAAATCGTGATATTGTACCTAAATGTACCTTAATCGATTTAAGGCTTTTGTTTACACATTTTATTGGCACAGATGTTGCAAGATCTTAACTTTATATCAAACTTATAACAACAACAAAATAAGAAGAGATTCTGCAAGTGTCTGGCCTCATAATGAAACAATATAATAGCGATAAAAAAAATGCACGTACTTGGCGCATATAATTTTTGCCAACCCATTTTATAAATATTTAGGCTGTGGATTATTTCTCGGTTCGGGCGAAACATTCATTTTGTTTGTTTTAATATTCAGTGCTTTAAGATTTTTAAACTAAATATTTGTATTCATGTTGGCTTTTACGACTACTCAATATCAATTGATCTAATCATCATGTGCATCAGCTTATACACATCCTCTATCGTGAGAAACTATGCGTGTGTTCGTTCTGTTTAGGTTGCAACCAAAAAAAGTTGCAACTCCTTTTTTCGTAAGACATTGTATGAGTATAAGAAAAGCTCTTTCTTTATGCTTTTAAAGTGTTAATGAGGCAAAAAGTGTGTTTTGCAATATTTTTCTTATTTTTTTTTTGCAAAACTTTCAAATTACTTATTGGGTTTTACCTTTAGACCACCTACGAGAATGAAAAAAAGAGATCGTTCTGTTTTCAACCGAGAAAATTAAGCAATTTTATGGCACAAAATAATGTTGTTAAAGAAATATTACCAAGCCATGGAACGTGACAGGACAATGAACTTTTTGCAAAATATTTTTGCAGGATATTAGAAATAAAATAGGACAGCATTAACTTGAATACAAAAGCAAGTTAAAGTTCCAAAAAGTTGAAACAAATTTCAAAGCTTAATATATTCACTTTAAAATGTACAATTGCATGCATGCATATACATGTATGTGATAGAAAATATTATCCGTTCGTTTATTCCCAGAACCAAATTTGTAAAAATTACCAGCATTAAAGTCATATAAAAGACAAGCTGCGTAAATAAAAATTGAAATATAAAGAAGTTGAAAGAACGAACGAAAAACTAACAGGCATAAAGTTCGATTTTTCACGGTCTATGCGAAATTAAAATATTCATTTAATATTTGCCACAGTTCAGACTGCACAATGGCTTGATGTTGTTAATGGCAAGTACGACTCAAACCAATTCAGCGAATAAAGTTACATGTTAAATTGAACTTAACCCCCCACTGGCTGAGAGGTACAATGTTTGCGGTCATAATGCATAGACAAACGCACACATTAAACGCCATGGGATGCCATGTAGAGACCAAATGCCGGCAAATATGATGTAATAAATATTCTTTTAATAAGTGGGGAAATGCGAAGGAGACACATTTGTGTTTACGTACATATACGTAAATATATAAACATGTGTGTGTGTGTGTATATGTCTATCAATAATTTAAATGTGTTAAATATTAATTTCTAACTATAAATTTAATGGGGCGCTGGTTTCCTGACTTTATCGTTATAAATGGCTACAATTATAGGAATTTGTGTCATGTCTGTCAATCCTATTTTTCAACAAATTGTTAAGAAAATAGAAATATTTACATTTGTACACGAACCTTAACACATCCTATTTTAAGTAGTTGCATTGAAACATTTCTGAATACATTGTGCACTATAATTTTTAGCACTTTTGTGTAACATGTAACGGCTGACTGGTTTTTAATTTTTACGTGTAAAACTTTAAAAAATTTTATTATCTTTCCGAACGATCAATTGTTACAACAGCTCCCAGTGTAAACATGATAATAGCAGCTTAATTAATCGTTGTGAGAACCAGTCTTCACAAGATAATGAACCACAAAGAAGGGTTGCTCGACCTGTTCACACCGGAAACGCTGTGGCTGCTGTACAAGGAAGTGTTGACACGTATCCATCTGAGTGAACTCGTCAAACTGAGAATCTCCAGAACATCACTGGACCATCTTCAAGGGCCTAAAAATTAATAATTCTGTCATCCACATAAAGGTCCTTATGAGGAACGCGGTATTGAACAGGTCGACTGAAGGAATTTTCACAATGTGATGTGAACTTTTATTTAATTTTTCAACAATAAAATATATTAAAAATTTATTTATATTAGTATCACTTCTATTTTTATTTTGACCTTTATTAAAATTTTTTAATTATATTTATTATTATTTTTTATTTCCTGACGATGCTACCTATTTGGTAGCGAAATATTGAGAAATAAATAATAGTTGAAAAACTTTTCATAAAAAAGACCATCGCTCAAAAATAAATAGAAATTAAAAAATTTTTTTTTTGAAATATATTTATTAAGCTTGAGGTCTTTTATTATTTTATTTGGTTCTATTATTCGATATTTCGTTAACAGCTTGTTAACATCATCAGGAATAATAGGATAATAAGGAATAATAATGATGATGTTAACAAGCTGTTAACGAAATATCGAATAATAAAACCTCACAATACGCATCGAATGAAAAATTCTGTTCGAAAAAAGCTCGATGCTCGACGAAAATTTCGACAGACTTGTCAAAAAACAATACGAATATTGAAAATTAAAAGATTTACAAGCTCTAAAACCCTACTTGGTTGGATATGAAGCGTTTTATGAGAATATTTTTAATTGCTTACAACGACAACAGAATGATGCACTGTAGTCATAAAATACATTCGGAAATAACTTTTTTAATACGATCTACGAGTTGAATACCAATAGTAATGATCTTGACCACTTTTGCCGAAAGTTCTCAATAAGTCGTTTATTATCCACAAAAATAAAACAAAAACGCCAAACTGACACAAACTACACTACCAGCATCAAATTGATACTCGTAGTTACAACGAAATGAGGTTTTAAAACTTTGTCGTTTTCTGTAACTTCTTATTTTATGAAGTTCTGCCACGACAACCACACCCTCATTTATTTTTTCCCTCTACGCATATAAAATGATCCATAATTTAACAGAAAATAAAAAAAGTGCAAGAAAATTGTTATTTTTGCACTGCAAGAAACGAAAGAAAATGTATTTCCTAAACGCCCTGTCTGCTGGTTGTTGCTTTAAAATGTGATGAAAACGTTATGCTCCATTTAATTCCTGAAGGCGTTTTCTCACGTTCAATTTATTTATTACTTTTAATTCATATCGAAAAGAAAATAAAAACTGAAAAGCAAAATTGAGCAAAAAAAATGTTTATAGGTGCAAGAATTGCCCAGAAAAAAAATACCTGTATAAAATAAACACGTATGATTTTTATTAATAAAACAAGTGTCATGAACTTTTGGTGGAGTTGTTGTACAGCTGGTTGAATAATGAATTAATTAAGAAATGAATTATTTAACTTAAAGTGAAGTTATTTACTTAAATCCTTTTGGAGGAGACTGTTAAAAGTATGAAATATATTTCAAAGCAAGAAAAAAATTTATATGCGAAAAAATTGCTGACATTTTTGTTTCTAATTCAGTGATTTCGTTTATGGAAATATTGTCTGCATAGGCTTTCTTTTCTTTTCCTTTCAAATAACCCAAAAAGAAACAGTCTGGAGCGGTTGAATCTGGTGAACACGGAGGACAATTAAAATCACTTGTACGGGAAATAATTCGTTCACCAAAGATGTCACGCAAAAGAGCCATTGTGTCCGTCGCAGTGTGCACTGTGGCTCCATACTTGTTGGAACCATACTTGCGGATGGTTTTCCACGGTTGGCTTTAAAAAAATTTCCTATATTGTCAGATATATAACACCAGTGATGGAAACGACGATTGCGTGTTCAATTTAAAAAAAATATGGATTAATTATCCGTTCCGACAAAACACCGCACTTAACGGTACACTTAAGTGGGTTCTCATTGTTGAACTACTCTTGGATTTTTCGTAGCCCATATCCTGCAGGTTCGCCTATTAACAAACACATTCAATTGGAAATTGGCTTTGCCGCTCATAATTAAATTATGAATAAAATCATGATTTTCTTCTGCTTTTTGAGCAAAATAAATTACGTAATCAAGTCGTTATGTACTGTTCCATTTTAAATTGCCCAAGTCTTTACAAAATACTGAAAACTAAACAAAAACCAAATTATAACTGAAAAGTTATATGGAATTCAAACACCTTCGCTCATTTTGGGGCACCCTGTATTACATTATATTTACATTTGAGAATTCGTGTTTAATATTCGTACGACACAAAAAGTAAAAACGATATTAAACACATGACTTAAAAAAAATTACACTCAATAAAATATAACGATCTTAATTTTTTAATATCACTACAACTTTACTTTTGATTATTTTCCATATATTCGCATTTAATACATATTTAAATTTAAAGTGGTTGCCAATAATTTCTTATACCGTTTTTTTTATCTTGGACCAGCACTCAGGAGGAGACCCCTACATATGTGGTGCATTTCGCTGGAACTAGAGGAAAGGGATTGTAAGAGAAATTACAGGAGGTGAAGCTTCGCTATCTTACAAGTCTGCTTTTGCACATTCTTCGTTTTTAAACCAGTGTTGCAGAGTATCTGATGTCAAGGAGCCTTATTCAATTATTAATTATTTTACTTCTCCGATGATGCTACACACTACCGACGAAGGAGGGCGCTCTGATATGCCTGTCGATTGGTATCATCTGAAGCTGGTATTGCTTAGTAACCAGTGATTATACCTTCGACACTGAAACCTTCCGACAACAATTGACACACCGGAAAAATGCGAGATGTTTTTTTTATAATTTTGTCTGAAACTAAAGTCGAACCGAGAAAATTTTTGGTTTTGTAGTCAACGTGCAGACTACTTCAGCCATCGCCACCCTCTTTTATATAATTAATCGGCAAACAGGTTTCTTCCAATACTTTTTACGACCGTACTACTGCACAGACTTTAAAAACATTTACATATTTGGTTTTAAAGATATGCACAATCTCAATCTCTCAAATCGGGACAATATTTTAGTGGTATATACATATGTAAAATATTTAAAACGAATCAAAAGTAATTAGGATTATATTTTTGATTACTTTTTATTATATTTTTCAGTAATTTCAAGTAATCCCGATTCTGTTTCAATTCTTTATAATCACATCAATTTCTAATCCGTAATTTTCCCAAAATGAGCGAAGGTGTTTGAATTCCTTATAACTTTGTATTATAATTTTTTTTTTGTTTTCAGTATTTTGTAAAGAAGACTTGGGGAATTTACAAAAGTTACACAATTGAACAACGTGCCAAAATCGTTGAACTTTATTTCAGAAGAAAATCATGATTTTATTAATAATTTAATTGTAAGCGACGAAGCCTATTTTCATTTGAATATGTTCGTTAATGGGCAAAAAAGGCTACGGAAAAACCAAGAGAAGTTCAATAGCGAGAATTACACCCACTTAAGTATACCGTTTGGTGCGGTGTCTCGTCAGATAATTAACCCATATTTTTTTTAAAAATGAACACGGTGTCGCCGTTTCCATGACTGATGTTATATATCAGGCAATGTTGGAAATGTTTGTTAAGCCAGCCGTGGAAAACCCTCCGCAATTATGGTTCGAACAGGATGGAGCCACAGCGCACACTGCGAGGGACACAATGGCTCTTAGAACTCAAACTCCTTTCGTCATTTTGGGCCACCTTGTCTGCTGGTTGCAGACCTATCACGATGGCTTTTCAGCCTACAGCGGCCACAATGCGTAAATGGATATTTTGAAGTAACATAAACCACACTGATTTGTTTCGCACGTCACACAAACGTCAAAGGCTCGCAAAAACTTGATACAAGTAAAATACGATTGTGATGAAATAACGATCTTTCAATGGTAATGCTTAAACAACGATTGTAATGTAAAATAAAGAAATACTCGTAGAACAATTATCAAAATGAATGGCAAAAATATCATTTGGAAGAGTAAAATACAATTCTTGATTACTAATAATCTTTCAATTTTCGCCAAAATACGTAAACGAGGACTCACTCGTCCAACAATCCTCTGGACGATAAAAAAAAAAGTCGTGGAGTGATCGCGCTCGTCAATCAATCTTCGAAATGGCAGCTGGGAATCGACATATAAGAAGTCAAAATGGTGTTAGAAATAGGAAATTAAAATCAAAACAAAAGTTACTCAAAAAAGTTAAAACGCACTTAACTTTCTAGAGTGGCATATGAAAGGTGTTTAACTTTTCCGTATTCTTTAACTATTTAACGTAATAATTTTTTCGAGCTTCTACAGAGGGCAACGTTGACGTGACATTGTTTTATTTGAGAAGATAAGGAAACACATGCAAGGAATTGCGCTGAACCTATTGTAGAAAATTGTGAGTTTCTGTTGGCTAAATAGTTCACTGTAACACTACAGTCAGAAGATCGCGGATTCAAGTATCCACCTAAATATTTTTCTCATGTCCATTACTGTGTCTGCTAATAGTGTCCTCGTCTGTTCTCAAGAAAATGGTTCCCCATGACCTTCATTCCATTGCGTCTGTATATGACATTTTGCTTCACAAATTAACAAACCGCGCAACAACAGAGTTGTGAAAGAATTAAGCCATATTCATTCACTTCACCTCACTACATGCCCATTCTCAACGCTATGCATTTCCAAAAAAAAGGAGATAATGCACGATGTCACAATTGTTGGTAGGACTCATAACTGCTTGCTTGGCTGTTTCTTTTGACAACTTACACTGTTGAATTTCAAAATACATTCATCCATACTGGAACTCATAAATAAGTATCTGCTGAATTGTAAAATTTTCTGAATTTGCCAAATGTAATGGAGACGGTGTCGTTATTTGTCTAACAATAAATTCAATTATCCGTGCCTCCAATAAAACAATACGCCATAAAATAACAATAAAAGTTTCAAAATATTTTCAATACTCTGTCTTAAAAGTGCAAGAAAAATAGTTAATAAAATTTCAATTTAGCAAAATGTCATAATTGTTGATATTTCATTTCCTGTAGACAAACAAACATGCACTTAAATATAATGGTATCAACAACGTACAATGTTTCTAACCAATAACACAAGGGAACAAAATTAAACTTGTTTGTGTTCCATGGAATTTGTAGTTGTTTAACTAATCAGCATTAGCATCACCAATGTCAATATACATATGCCATGAAAGTCCTTCATTTTTCAGAAAATGGTACATCTCGAAAACTGGAGCAGATTGGAGCAATCGGAGTCAATATTCGAGTTCAGTCAGCGTCCCAAATAACTTAACGCTGCAGTCACATGATCAAGTTTGTCTCTGCCTCCTTGTCAAAAATCATTTACATTTTCGCCCGTGACATAGACTTGGGTGCAGTTTTAACCAAAATAATTTGAAACACGAATTGGAAAGGAAATTTTAAAGCAAATTCGCATAAATTTTTAAAAGTATGAATGTATTAGCAGTAAAGTGTGAGCATATTTCATTTTGAAAGGCAAAAATTGATCGTGTAACTATCAACTTCATATTCCAGTAGCTCGTTTCTGTATTTCTCGCATCGTAAAATTACTCACATGAAGTGTGAAACAAAAAATTTCATCATTTCTCTATTTGGGAGAAAAAAAGTGTTTCTGTATTTGAATGCGAAAACAGACAATACTGATTATGTTGTTCCTGGAATATTTCCAGTAATTAAGTGTCAAATTCAAGTCAAACGTCAACAAAAGAAATAAATAAAAGAAAAACAAGTAAACAGTGAAAAGTTAAAAGTTAAAAAAATTGGAATTAAATATAAAGAAAAAAAAATATATAAATATATAAAAAATATATAAAAAATATAAATAAAATAACAGAAAAAATATAGTAAAAATCCGAACAAAATGTATAGTGTAGCAATAATAACAGCTTAACATACACTTTTAGTGCCTCCCATTGCCCCCTTGAAATTACAATTTGCGTTTAATTTATCAAACTGACCTCTACCAAATTCTAAATTGGATGACATGTAGTCCACTAGCTTTTGTTGTTGTTGTTGTTGTTGTTGTTGTTGTTTAGATATTCTTTCTATTTTCTAAATTAAAGAAATAATTTACAAACACATTTTATTACTCACCTTTTCAGCTGATTTGGATTCCATATTACGTTATTTATTTAATTATTTAATAAAGTACGCACGAAATATTTCTATAAATTTCTAAACTTTGCTGTTCTCGCACCAATTTGAAATGTGACTTGTTTTAACAGTTCTCATGAGAAACTTTTCACAAAACGTTGGTACACAAACACTTTTTCTCACATCCTTCTAATAATTGATGGAAAATTATTTAAATGACAGTTAATTTTCGGAATGTAAAGATACAGAAACACTTGTGTGAGAAAAACCATGTTTTGTTTCAATTTACACTCTTTTTGTTACAATTCCCTCGTTCCATGCGAGAAATACAGAAACGAGCTACAGGACAACAAAAGGTGTGTTCCCTTGTGTAATTTATAGAGCAAAGCAAAATTATTAACAAAAGTATTCAAATACTTACACTTGCATTTAGCAAATAAATAAAAATAGAAGAAAAAGAAAAGAAAATATGGAATATAAAACAATACCCAGTCTAAACTTCAACATATCAATTTCAATTTTCCAACACGACCAGGTTGCAATAGACAGACCTTTTTGCTGTTGTGCGTTGTTGTTGTTACTAGCTTTGTTCGAAAGCACTGGGTTGTTGTAAAATAAAATGAATAATGGTTTCAAGGTGGTGAGACAACTCAACACAAAAGGCCAAACAACGAAAACAACATTTGACTTCAATATTTCCCGGCCACCAAAAGAAAATAGCTACATACATAAACAACAACAACGTTATAGTTACAGCAACGTCATGCAAGAAACTTTAACCGTTTTTTTTTTGAGAACTTAAAAACGAACGACATAATAATGTTCTTAAATTGTTGCAATCTCAACTTTTACTGCTCTCGTATTGCTCTCATAAATCATGAAAAATTGGTTGTGAATAAAAACTAAAAAAAGGAACTCAAAAATGTTTTGGCTTATTATACCCTACAACAATAACAATGAAAATAAATTTTATGAAATACGTACAAAATGTAATTAATTTTAATTATATTATTAATTGACCTTTTTTATTATATTTTTTGAAGTATATTTATTAAGCTTGAGGTCTTTTTTATTTTATTTTGTTTTATTATTCGATATTTCGTTGCGATGGCACAATGGATGGTAGTCTGCACGTTGACTACGAATCCAAAAACAGACCTGGGTTCAACCCCAGTTTCAGACAAAAAAAATTTTTAAAATAAAAATAAACATCTCGCATTTTTCTGATGTGCATTAGTGTGTCTTTGTGTGTTAGTTGTTGTCGGAAGGTTTCAGTGGCGAAGGCATAGTCACTGGTCACTGAACAATACCGGCTTCAGCTGATAGCAATCCACAATCACATCAGAACGCCCTCCTTCGTCGGTATTGTGTAGCACCGGCGAAGTAAAATAATAATAAAAATGGCTACTAAACCGAAGCTCTTCAGCACTGCTACGAATATAAAAAAACTAAAGAACGTGCGAAAGCAGAGCTGCAAAATAATTAATTAAGCTTCACCTCACCTCCTGTCGTTTCTCCTACTATCCCTTTCCTATAGTTCCCAGCACAATGCTTCGCATGTGTAGGAGTCATCTCCTGAGTGCTGGTCCAAGATAAAAAAAAAAAAAATTAAATGGAAATTCATGCAGGATAACGATCCCAAGCATACCTCCAAAGTAGTAAAAAAGTGGTTTTTTGTGAGGAGAAGATTGATGTTTTCGATTGGCCAGCCCAGAGCCCTGACTTAAACCCCATAGAGAACCTATGGAACGAAGTCAAGGTTGAAATAGCGAAACATAATTATAAAAATATGGACGAACTGTGGTCAGCAGCGCAAAAAGCTTGGTATGAGACACCTAAAGCAAAATGCGAAAAACTCGTTGAAAGATGGGCAGGAGGTGCGAAGCTGTCATCAGAAACAAATGGTTTAGCACTAAATATTAACAACAAAATGCTGGTACACAGAAAAAAATCGAGGAATGCAAATTTTTTATACTCTTTCAAGATTGTGCCATTTATGTGTCCAACTCATTTCAGGAGTGTTTAGACTTAATGAATTTTTTTAGTTTTTATGTTAATGAATTTTAGTGTAAGCTTATTTAATATTAAATATTAGTAATACAACTTTGCAAAAAACCAAAAATTTGTTGTTTATTATTCATATTTCCGATATTGTAGCACTAAAGGTAACATGTGCCATTTATATGTCCATAGCTGTATGTTGCAGATGTCAATTCTGAAACGGTCTGTTATGATTTACGCAGGAAAAAATCAAAACAACTGACTACTTTTTATATTGTCAATAACAATGATCCAATTGCCTCTTGGGAGACTGCTCGGTGATCATCACCAAACAGTCCAACAGCAACTATCACAAATGCATCAACAATATACAAACTTTTTTTATCGTACAATGGCGCGAAAAAAAGCCGTAAAAGCCCTGATCCGGTCACCGTCACCCGAAGTGCCAACACTGGTTGGTGGTGTCAGCACTGGTTTATTTGATTTTCGTTCGGTCACTGGTAACGGGGTTTCTATTTTATTGCTGCTGCTGTTTTTTTTTTTTATATTATTATTTCTGATTCTTATACATATTTTATTTTAAGTCCAGTTTAATGTTTTTTTTTATTGCTTTTAGTGTTATGTTGTTTTTGTTTTTCCGCTCCGCTATGACAAGCGGATGATGCAGGTACATGAAAAGAAATTGATATATGTATGTACATGTATATCTCTATATATTTATTTTCAAATTTAATAATAAAACGGTTTGTAGACCACTGAACTGAAACCATTGCTCTTTCTTCAAGAACTTTAGGCTATTTGTGATTTATTTTATTCTACGAAATGCCATTGCAAATCTACAAGTTAGATTTTAAACAAGTGATATGGTATATTTCAATAGTTTATTTGTGGGGGAACTAAGTTAATTAAAGGACATGAAAAATAACTTAAACTATTAAAGCTTCCATTTCCAAGAGTTTGTACTACGTTCTGCTGTTATTATTATCAAACAATTAATTCTCCTACATCTGGAACTCCCTTGGTTTAGACTAATTTATGTTACTACATGACTTACTTATGAAAATTGTTTACTTTGGAAATAATTTTTTTTTAATTTTTCGTACTCATTTTTCGTTTAAAATAAAATTTTGCTGATAGCTAAAATATCTAGTGCTATTTGTAATATATATATATATTAGTCTTATATTAATATACGGTTATGTAATAATAATAATAAATAACATAACATTATTAGTTGTATAAATGTAAAAAGAAAACAAATGCATTACATTATCTTCAGAATGAAGGTTTGTATAGTGAACTCGCGATAACGTGAACTAATAGTATTTAAAAAAATACACGATTTACTCCGAAATATTGGAAATTTTTATATACCTACGTAAATTCATTTTAATAAAAAAACAAGCAATTGAAAGAAAGCAGAAGTTAAAAATACAAATGTATGCATATAAAATATATTTTAATAATATTTATTCACTTCTAAAAGCATAAAAAAAATTATTTCTGTAATTCTTAACAACTGAATAAAAAAAGGAATTAATTCAACAAAGTCGTATAGTACATAAAAGTAAATTAAAACAAGAATGGGTTTTTTGATAAAAATATTTCAGGGGTATACACGTTTTTGCGAGTTCACAGTATTATTATCGCTACACAACTTATATATCGTGCTCATCTGAAATATCTGATGAAGTACCGGATGCTTGTTTTGATTTTTTATTCTTTGGTGGTGCTGCATCGTCTTCAGAACTGCTCAATGTACTGTCTGATGATGTTCCGCTTTCTTCACTATCACTAGAACTATCAGAATCAGTGCCACATGATGAACTGGATCCAGTTGAAGAACCAGTGCCTGACGATCCCGTATTATCTGATGATGAATCCGACTCGCTGTCTGAACTGGACGAAGAACTACTGGATGATCCAGATGTTGAATGCCTACGTTTTTGCTTTTTCTTTGCCAATGCACTGTCTGTTTGTGTGGTAACAACATTTCCCTGCTGTACTGCGATTTTTTCTTCAATATTTTTGTTCAACAATTTTGTTCGTGAAGTTCGATGTACATATTTACGTTTATCCTTGCATTCGTAAGACCAATGACCGAACTCAAGACATTTTTGACACCGTACACCATTGGGAAAAGCTGCTGCTAGCTTGGCATTGCTAACAAGTAAAAGTATATTTTAAATGTACATAAATATATAACACATCAAGTATAAGATATAAGATCTACCGTTTTTTTATCGAAAGCTTTCTAGCCGCTAATCCTACCAGTGCCATTATCAAAATTCTACGAAACCGCCTGCGGGAATAAATTTTGCCGGTTTTAACTGTCCACGGTTTTACAACACACGTATTACATAAATTTTTTTAACACTTCCTGCAAAAAATGTTAAGCTTGATGTAATGTTTGAAATACTTTTCCAAGTTATTGTATTTTGTGAAACACCCACAACACAAAGCCTGTATTTAATGCAGGCTACAGACGGTGCAACAAGTTTATGCAACTCGTTTATTATTTATATTGAATATTTTGACACGAACACTGCACAGAGATGTCTTTAACTAGATGATGGCGAATCAAGTTGTTATACAACAATCCATATTTTTTGTCCACGATATGTCAAAAACAACGAATGCAAATATTACAAAAAAAATGTGTTTTATTTATGAACAAAAAGTGTGTATGATTTTAAATTTTTTAAAAATCATTTGATTTTAAATACAAAGTTTATTCTCACCAAAAACAGAATTTTTAAACAACTTTTTTACGTTTGAAGCACAAACGTTGGTACAGCAAAAAATTTGCCACCAGTTTTACCAACCCCACCCAGTTTGATACGCCGTGACAGCAATCAATAAGTAATCCATAAAGGACCCTCAATTCTCAATTGAATACCGTTGGAGAAACACTGTTAAAAAATATATCTGTACAGCTGTTTCTGTGAATTTGTTTCCACTGAAACGAATCAGTAAAAATACTAAAGACCCAGAAAATATCAAAATATTTTGATGTCTTAGAAACCACGAATGCACAACGAAATGAAACAATAAAAGGGACTTCAAACTATGCACTCAAAAGATGTTGCTTAAAACCTAAATATGTTGCATCGTGTATAGCCACCAGAATGGCCACATTTGACAACGAGAGTTGCTAATCTTTTCAACTAACATTTGACAGAATTGCCATTCTTGAAACTGAAGCTGCCAAATGAAGTTTTTTAAAAATCGTCAAAATCTGGATAAAATAAAAATAACTGATGACGGGAAAACATATTTTTAATAAATTCTTTTCATGTGCATACGTGCAGAATAAAAATAAATTTACACGGAGATCAATATGTGCATAACATTTCTTTTAATTGAAGAGTCGTGCAACAATAGTGTATTAAGTCCAAATTTAAAGGTATTTAGTGAAACTAAAAAGCCTCTTGAAAGTAAGAAGAAAATTACTCTTTTATTTGAAAAATCTTCCATTTTGGTTTTTCATAAATTTTTAACTAAACAATTTTTTTTGTTTCTTTGCAAGTTTTCTGATTAATTTCTTAGTTTCATATAAAAATAAACAGATGATCATTTAATTCTAGACCAATCTTACCCAAAGAAAAAATTCATACAACTTTTTACAGGAAATTAAAAATTTTACTCTCATTTTCTCTCTAAATTACAGAAAATTTGCACAAAAACTATAATCAGGACCGCTTTTGGACTAATTTGTGCAAGGTCTGGCTGTTTTGTTATGCATTTTTTTGTCGGCGCAAGCGCACGGCCCGGATAACGTCAAATCAATTTTACACACTTTCAATTTTTGGTGCAGCAATTTTTATTCATATATTTTAAAAATCGTGCGTTCTTGTTAAACAAAAATAATTTAATTTAACGGAAATTACAGATGGTGAATTTGAAATTTACAAATTAATTAGAGCGCATTTACATTGGCATAAAATCTAGAATTAGAAATCTATCTCAAAATATAGACCGTTTACAACAAGGAGAATTCATACCAAGTGGCTGAATAAGTTAAATTCTCATCAGCTGATTTCTGTTCAGTTGTCAAAGTTGTGTTCTTCACAGCATATTAATACGTAAACTCTTTTGACAACTTTAATAAAATTGTTGTATTTGTTAACAAAAAATGCTGTTGTTGTATGGACCAGTTCACCTGGTATGAGTTCGCGTTGGTTTACACCACACTTTTGTAACATTTAGCTACTTTTCATTTTATGACAGTTAAAAAGTTGTATAAAAAAGTAATTTCATTCTCAGCCGTACTGAAAACAGAAGCTTTGTCCTTTGGGAATATATGAAGTGTGACCTTTACTAGAAACATAAAAAACAACAAAGCTGACAATCTTTGTTAATAGTATGTAGACAGTAACGATTATTCTCGTACACATTTACTTAAGCTCTGACGCGATAAATAAATTTTATTAATGACTTTGCAACTACCTCCCTGTTGACACAAATAGTACTGATGCCATGCGTAGTGGCATAGAAAATCTGATGTAATATTACACACTATCACACTCAAAATAACATGAAAAGCATAAGTAGAAAGAAAAAAACCGGTTCAGCAGTAAAAGATTTTTTTGCAATTTTGTTATATTTTTTATTTGCTTTTGTAATATTACAATCCTGATAAAATTTTAAATCTTATCGTTTAGGAAAATTTATAAAAACGATAGGATGGTCTTATGGGATGTCGAATGTATTTTTTTTGTATTATGTATTTATGTATTACAGTATTATTTGTCTTTTTCATAAGACATTGCATTTATACCACAGAGGTCTGCATGGACTAAAGCCAAGTTATTGGAACGTGGCATGCACCAACAGTATATGGCTATGGTGCCAAACATGATTTCGATTGTGACGATGAGGAAAAATATAGTGTCTGCAGTGCAGATCCCTTTTTAGAAATATTTATAATACTACAAAAATATATCATACCAATAAGAATTATTAACAAATAATTAAAATAATTTGCTTTTCAGGTAATAATTCACAAGTTGTATTGTTATTATTATTTTTGGTTATTATAAATAATTCATTTTGACGCGTTGAATAAATGAAATAAAATGTTAAATTATATTTGATGAAGTGAATTCACTTATGTGAACACATTATAATAATACATTTTTAATAATGAAAATACTGTGTATTTAAAGTCTTCCATAATATCTTTTTCTAATTTTCTAGAATGCTGTCGTGATACATATTAAAAATTTTTTTATGCTGTTTAAATTTTTATTCTTTGCTATCTTGTCTTATAGTCTGGCAACCTCTTTATAGTACATATTTTTTTGTACTGATTTACAACACTGAATTTCTTTTTGTTTTTATTGCTTTTACAATTGAAGTTTTGATAATCGTTTGCGTGTACTTTTTGTATTTATTCATTTGAAGATTGCGTTCATTTTTTAACAGATATTCTACAGAAAATTGTAACTTATTTAACCACATTTAGCAAACCTTTTAGAAATAAAAATGAAATACGCAAATAGGTATCTCTTATCTGCAATAACATTGACTTTTATATGCCGACTACATACTGCTTTTGGTAAGCACGATAGCATACTCTTGTGGCCGACTCTGATTGGTCGTTCATTCATAATTCTCTGCATATTATTTATGAATATTTTCTTGTTAAATTAGTTTTAGATTATTCCAAAATTGATAGTATGTGTTTATTGATTTTGGTTTATTTGCAGGAGCTAAAGCAAAATTTGTAACTTGTGGTTCTGTAATTAAACTTGTAAATTCAGATTACGGTATGCGTTTACATTCACATGAAGTCAAATATGGTTCCGGATCAGGACAACAGTCTGTTACAGGTATCGAACTAAAAGAAGATATTAACAGTCATTGGGTTATAAAAGGTCCTACTGATAAAGATTGTGATAGAGGTGAACCAATAAAATGTGGCAATACCATACGTTTCGAACACTCAACTACGAGGAAGAACCTGCACTCTCATTACTTTTCCTCACCTCTGTCCGCAGAACAAGAAATTTCAGCATATGGTAAGGATGGTGTCGGTGATTCTGGAGATCACTGGGAAGTTATTTGTAGTACTACCCAATGGTTACGAGATACTGCTGTACGTTTACGTCATTCCGATACCGATGCTTATCTTTCAATGTCAGGTCGTTCCTTTGGTCGCCCAATTGCTGGTCAAATGGAAGTTGTTGGTGTCAGCAGCTCTTCACATGGTACACGATGGATGTCGGCGGAAGGTGTTTTTATATTACCAAAAGAAAAAGAAACAGAGTACGCCCATACAGAATTGTAAATTACTACTGTCTATACATATGCAACTATTAAAACATTTAGTAGAAATTTTTAATTGGAGTTTAATTTTATAATATTTTATATTAGTTTAGTTTTCTGATTTACTTATCAATAAAGTTATGGCTGATGATGTTAAGGAGTATTTTTTCCGTATCAGATAATTAATTTTCAAATAAAGTCGAGAAATCACCATCATAATAACGGGTGTCCCAACAAGAACGCAAGATTTAAATGACTGATGCAGCAATTGAATTGTTTCTCTGGCTGTATGACATATGGCGCCGTATTGTTGAAACCACATGCCCTCCACATTCATTTCTTCAATTCTAGGCACGAAAAAACTGGTTATCATTTCACGATACCGAACACCAGTGACTGTTTGCGCTTGACCTGCCTCATTTTCATAAAAAAAAAGGTCCAATGATTCCTCCAGCCCAAAATCCACACCACACAGTGACACGTTGAGCATGCATTTGCTTCTCGTAAATCACTTGAAGATTTTCCTCACCGCAAATGCGACAATTCTGCCTATTGACGAAGCCATCAAGATGGAAATGGGCCTCACGACTGAAGATGATTTTATCGGCAAAATCAGCATTTTCCTATTGTCTCTCCAATACCCAATAACGAACTCCCTTCGCTGTCCATGGTCAGCTGGCTTCAGTTCCTGAGTCTGAGTAAATATATTTTCAGTATGTTTAAAAAAAAATCGATAATTTAGTATACACAGTAGTGCTCATTCGGTTACCACATTTACTTTTTCTACCTATAATTTGCTGAAGCTATAAACTTGTATATTTATTAGTTTAATGTTATTTATGCCTAGTACTTCGCTGGAAACCACTATTATGACTTAATTATATTTTTGATGATTTTTTCATCAAAATATGTTTCAATAACATTTTCTCCAATAATAGTTTTTTATTTTTGGAAGTATTGCTTACATTAGCAAAGCTACTGTTTGAATTAAACAACTTAAACGGCAAAATATTCTAATTTATACATCTGGCATCATTTCATTTCAACCGCTCATTTCCTTTATATGTCAGAGTTGTGATTTAGTTTCCGCGCCATTTCTGTCCACGGTACAAGCTAAATTTCTGAATGTAAAAAAAATGTCGATCGAAAATTAATATATTAAATATTAATCGGGTGTGATAGAAAAGGTTTTAATGTAATCGGCTAATGGGCTAGATTCGTGTTATCGTTTTCTATTAAATTGCATTGAATAAATCATTTTGAAATCTGTTAAAATCCTAGTGTAGTGTCTGTGTATGCAAAAGTGAAAAAATGCATTTTATATGCGTATTTTATAAAATTTGGTTTACATATCGCAAAATATAAGAGCAAATTAAAAATAAAAAAGCAAAGTTTTGATAAAGTATCAAATTTCTATAAGAAAATATCAATGTAATTAATAAAAATAAGCTCTAGAGTAAAAGTGGGTGTGTGCATATGGCTGAAAAAAGTAATTAAATATGAAAATTCTGCTTAAAAAAGCAAATATGAAATAAAAGTCCACGTGTAACACAGAGATGTTAGCCGTAGAGTAATTATGTGACTGCACTTAATGATGAGTAAAGAACAATAATTTACAAAACACTTTCAGCTATTGCCACAACTTGAAAATTTTAAAGTGTTTTAAAATATACATAACGTGAAATACGTTAACCGGTCATTAATATTTAGCACTACTGTAGTGACCATATTTTACGAAGTCTTTGAATAGGAACAAGTTAAGCAATATAAACACTGGTCGACATCTGTTGCTTTCGGTGCAAGTTAAATCTGCTGGCTGTCCACTAGCTGTGTATTTTTCAAAAATTATAAATTTTTCCTAATTAAAGAGTTTTTCGTGAGCTTGATACTGTTTGTATATTTTTGTCATATCGGATGTCCGGCTGTCTTCCTCTTTCCTAGTTTTAGATTAGAGTGTGAATCATTTCCAACCACATCATTAATGTCTGTGTTCTCTGGTTAATATTGCCACATATTGGACGGCCCTTCTAATGAAAAGCGGATTTAACCAAATTTACAAAAAACAATGCAAAACGAAAGGGCGGAATGAGTATATGTTGATGAAAATGAAAAATTATTAAACAGAATTAGTATAATAGACTGCAAGCTTAATTTCATTGCAAAATTATAATCGTCATGTGCAAGAATTTCTCGAAAATTATTGACTGCTAGAGATAATTTAAAATAAGAAGTTAACATCACTGAGTATGTGTTTTTAATATCAAATATTAAAACTATATTTGTGACTGCAGACGAAATGCGACTTCCTAAGGATTTTGTCAACGACACTGTTTTTAAACTTGCTGCCGGCATCAACGACTGTGTTGCGAAATCGTTGCTTCTCTGGTATTTGAAGTTGAAAAATGCCGGGGATGGTGTCCATGTGCGAGTATGTGTTGGCTTTTAGTTTTGCATGTCGCTTTGTTCATTTATTAGAAGAGAAATTACCGCTTATGCGCTTTTTGGTGGGAGAGGGCAGTTATTAAACCGTTGGCGTCGGCGTTTAAAATAGTTAAACATGTGTGGTTGTATGTGCATATGAATGTGGGTCAACTAATCATTTCCATCCTTCTAAATAAATCTGTACACTTATTTAAAAGAAGGACTTTGCTCTTATTATGCGACAAATTAGTTCTCGCTGCGTCATCATTGAGTTCGGTCGTTAGAATTTATTGTTTGTTTGGAATTGCATATTAATTTGTGGCTTTTTAAAATGAGTTCTTAATTGTTGAAGTTATTGAAAAATATCAATATTCGATTATATTTGCTAATAGAAATATTGAATTGATAATAGAAAATATTGGATATATGTATATGAAAATACATACATATATGTTCATATGTATAAAAAAGTATGCTAAAAATGTGTATCTATTTTGTGAAAAGTGTTTTTTTGTTGTTGCAAAAATTGGTGGTTTCTTTATTTTGTCTTGCTTATTGCCTTTTTCAATGCAAAAACATGTGTATGTGCGTGTGAATGATTGTAGTGCTTTGAATTTTGAAACAGCAACAGCTTTACTATATTTGATTTAAATTTTTGGGTGGTCTTCTTTGCAGTATACGGGTATGTCTGAAAATAATTTGTACATATAAATATGTATGACTGTTCATTGTGTTCTAAATGAAGTTAGACAATAATTGGGATTAAAAGCCGTGCTAGTGGCTGTTCTAATGATGATGTTATCTCAACTTGATAATGACGACGGAAATGAAAGAATGAAGAAGAAAAATAAGTAGTGGAAATGAAGAGAAATAGGAAAATAAATTTGATGTGTTTGCTATTGGATTTTGAAAATATAGTTGTTGCTGGGCGATTTTTGTATTTTATTTATTCGGTTTTCTCTTTATTTCTATTATTTTGTGATTGCAAAATCATTTTGGAAACAAAATTTTTTCGATTATTTTGAAATAAAAAAAAATTTTGTAATTTTTTACTTCGGTTATTTAAAAAACAGAAGTTCATTTATTTTAAGAGTAGAAGTTTCATTAACTTCAGTATATTTTTCAGTTTCATTGTGTTTTTCACTGAAACATATGTAATTTTTTATGTAAAAAAACATTCAATCTCCACACACATGTTATTTTGCATGTGGATGCTGTGAGCAAACGGTGGATAGAGATGCTTCCAATATAGATCTCTGATAAATAAAACGGTTTTCGGTACGGGCGTTATAATAAATGAAAATAGTTAAAAATCCTTTATTTTTATTGAAATTTAAGGTGAGTTATGCATGTAAACTAGTAAAATTAAGTAATTATTTTATATACATACATATATGTATATATATACATATATTTAATTTTATACTATTAAATACCCGGCAAAAAAATTTAAGAAAAGTAACCGAGTTTCGAATTCAGGATTTTTGGTAGAATGATTTCCCATCTGAATGATTTTAAGAAGCCGTGATGGATTTTTGAAATATTATTATTGTTTTATTGATAAAAGTTTCTATTTGGGTACTTATGTTTAATATAAAAGAAGATTTTGCAAGAAGCCTTCTTAATTTTTGTACAAATAAAATGGCGATTGTCGAAGTAGTTGACTACAACGTTCAACTCCAGTTTCAGACTCATAAAAACATGATGTGCATTTGTGTGTCTTTGTGTCAGTTGTTGTCGCAAGGTCACTGAACAGTACCGGCTTCAGCTGTATCCAATCCACAGGCACATCAGAACGCGTGTATTGTGTAGCACCGGCGAAGTAAAATAATTACCAAAATGGTTCCTAAAAACGAATCTTCAAACAGCAAAGGTTTTACAACACTGCTATGAAAACAAAGAACGTGCAAAAGCAGAGTTGTAAGATAGTGAAGCATTGCATGTGTAGGGGTCATCTCCTGAGTGCTGGTCCAAGATAAAAAAAAAACAAAACCAATCTTAAACTTATTATATACATATTTATAATTTTTATTTCAAAAATATGCTCTCTCCCGAAAAAAATATTTATACATGAAATGTATTATAAATTTTTGTAAAATAAACGCAATAAAATTGATTGGTGAGTCGCCGTCCATACTGTGAAGCATAGGCTGTTTGATGAGAAGGGGAAGAGGCGTGGAAGTATGTACGCTGTTTCATGTACATGCAGTTTTTGTTGAATTTCTTATTTGCATCTTTTGAGATGAGGTGTATTTGACGTTTCATTTTATTTCTTTTCGTTTGGTATACTGTTAACATCTATCATAATAATTGCAACCCTGTTTTATTGTTAACTTTTTGTGAAATATAATCAAAAATTTAAAAAAAAAAAATATAAAATTATATAAAAATTATTATATAATTTTTATTCTTTTTTTTTGCTTCAAATTATACCTTGTGCTTCAAATGTCTATCCAAAAAAAATATTCACACCTTCTATCACAGGGTAGTTATTTTATATTTACATTCGGTATTGAGAAATGTAAAAAAAAATTAAAAAAAGAAGATAGAAGGGATGAATAAAAAATACTAAACATGAAGCAAAATATTCATGTATGGACACTGCTGCAGTTTCAAAAGAGAATTCAAAAAACTTTTGCAGAAAAAACTCAACAGTTATTGACGGGGACTGAGGGTAATAAAAAGGGAAACATAATTGCCGATACTCGGTCATTTCATTGTGTTCTTTCATTCGATTCTTTCCTGTATAATATTTAATATTTGACATTTTCTTTCATTAGTTGTCATTACGATCTCAAAACGATTCTCCTTTACCCAAATTTCGACTACGGTAATGCTTTCCGGTAAGATTGGAATCATTCGGTCACCAAATTTAGAGTAAAGAAATACAACTAATAATTTCAACGGTAGCAATCCCGGTTATAAAATTGATTAACAAAATATATGTGTAAAGTTTAGTTAAAAAAACACGAATTTGTGTTAAACCACTTTAACTGAAGCACCAAAGATTATATTTTTTTCTTGATAAAAGCTGCACTTGAAGGCAAGCACACTTTTGCTATTCCTTTCCAGTTGTATGAATAATACCAATCAACCCCATTATGATGTTGTCCTTGGTCATGGTGTGAGTGTAATGAGTTTCTTGTCTTGATTTTGTTTATCTTACATGAATGTATGATGCGGCAAAGGATTCGAAGCTACATATATTCAATTACACTCGGAAATTTTCTGTGTATTAAGAGAACATATGTATTAATTATATTTGCACATTTACGAATTAATACGTATCTACCATAGCCCAAATGCAGAGCAGAATGTCATTATATCGATTCTAAAGTCGTACAAATTGGTTATACACCCATCTCTTCTCTCTAACTATGGTCTAGTGCTCTAAAATGCCCTGATATCCAAACAATAAAGTGCAAATGTTTTACCTGAAGTGGGAAAAATTAGGCAAGAAAAGCAATGCACTTTTGTTTGAAAAGAAAACGCCATAAATAAGCGATATGTGTAAATATACATAAAATGTATGTAAATACATATGTATGTACCAGTAGATATATGCTAAAAATGAATTTATGTTATTTTAATCCTCGTTGTGCTAATCGTATTTTCGTATCGTATCTTAATGGTGATGCAATTGAAAATTTATCTTTCTGATGTGTTTGCAACAATTAAGTTTTTTTTACCTTTAAATTATTGCAAATAAAATTTTCTACTTTTGGGTGGAGCATTTTTATAAACGCACAACGAAAAGTTTCGTTAGAATAATTTAGTCACGAAACATCGAAATACATATACTTATATATATCGATGTTTTCTATAAAAAGAATTTTTCTCTACGATAAGTTCAAGGGTGCATAAATTTTCTGTTAATAAATCTTTTGTAGAAGATTTTCCGTATTCCTGACATTTGCTCTGTACACACTATGGCAAATATTATATCGAGCCCTGTGCGCGAAATTAACGTATGTTACAAAACCTAAATTTTACATGAGAGCGTTATTATTCCATTTTTTGTTGTTGCCTTACAGCATTAGCTGTCACATACGATAAAATGTACATAGTGTTATCTCCATATCTGTAACAATTATTGCTATAATATTTTATTAGCAGATGAATTAATGGATTTAGAACAAATTTGCATAAAAAAGTCGATTTCGAAAAAGATGTAACATACGATAATTTCGCGCACAGGGGTCGATATTATGTAAGGCCGCTTTAAACGATAAGATTTGTCGTACGTAAAATGTGAGAGAAAATAAAATTAAATTCCATCCGTAGAGATTAAAAATTCCGACGGTTGTTTTCTGGCGTTTACACCATTGGTATAGATAAAATCAAGTAAGACGAAAACATATTAATTTAATTTAACACAGCTGTTTGCTTGTTTTCCCCAGGGATGGAGTTCTTGTGCAATTGAATTTTTTTTTAATAACCTTGAAAAATATTTTTAATACTGGTCAAAATTTTTAGTGTACTATTGGAAAATATACGTGTATTTTTATAAAATTGTGCGGTCGTGGTCTAAAATGTACATTTTGATTTTATAACTGGTATAAATTTATGAAAGCAGTTTTCCCTCCCTGGCTTTCTCACATTTGTTTACATAAAAATGCATCTCTGATCTAATGGTGTGCGTTTGAAATATTTTAAAAAATCAAGAGAGCCATACGACTGTCAAATTTTCCTCCGTATTTTCTCTCAAAATCGTATAGTTTCATTACATATTACGTTTAGACGATCCGACTTGTGCTCTTCTACACAAAAATTTGGCATGTCGTACAATTGTATATTATATATTATACAATTGTATATTATATATTATACAATTATATATAAATACAATTGTGGGACAATGTAAAGCACCCTGTACTAGTAGCAACGCTTGTCATAATAGCGTCGCAAAATGACAACAAACGAAATGCCAAGTTTGTACAGGCATTATTTAAATTTAATTATTTTATAGCCCATTTATATTATCATGAAATCTAGTAGATTTGATTTGAAATCTAGTAGATTTGATTTGAAATCTATCTCGAAATCTAGACACTTTTGTGAAATTTAGCTACATTTAATTTTAAGACAGAAATTTTACAGTATACTATTTGACATTTGGTTCTAACAAACCACATGTATCACCTTCATTAATATACATGCCAAGATATACTGCTTTACTAGGTAGTCTCTCGAGGCCAGCTGACTGTATGCTTGCAGCTGTCAACTTACACGCAATACTATTATATATCTTTCTTACATGATATTCTACCGTTCTAAACAACATGAGAGAGCCCTGTTGTTTTTTTTTCTATAATACAATTTTTGTAGTTACATACATTAGTGATTGTATTTTTTAGTACAATTTAGAAAAACAACATGGTTGTATCACTAAGGACTACTAGATTTTGCCAAAATCTAGTGACGATGTAGATTTTGTTTTGTATGGGAAATCTAGTAAAAAAAACAATTGGATATTGCTCAAAATCTCGTAAGTACTAGATTTCATGCCAATGTAAATGGGCTTTTATTGTAAGTTACTCCAAGGTATTTAATTTTGTCTTTAAAAGGAATTTGAAAGCCGTACACAACAATTTTTAAACGGTTATTTTGTGTAACAACATAATATGGACACTTACCTGAACGATATCGTATACTTGGATTAATCCTTACACTATGCTCAGACATGTATTCTTAATTTTTATCTTGGACCAGTGCTCAGGGGCTATCGCCTACATATGCAATGCACTGGAACTAAAGGAAAGGGATAGGGTAGAGAATAGACAGGTGGCGAAAGTGGTAGGAAGACAGAGCTTAATTTTTGCACAACTCTGTAGTTGTTGCGGCATCTGTGATGGTTTGTTTGACGCATTATTTTTAAGTTAATGGAGAGTCATTTTATTTATTATTTTACTTCGGCGACGTTTTTTATTGCTCAAATACCGTGCTGTAGCACAGAAAATTCAGAAAAAACTTTTTCTGTTCTGACCTGGCTGGGAATCGATCCTGGGTCTTTCTGGTTGCAGAGCCAACACGCTGACTACTCGCCATCAGATAATATAGGCAATTTCATTTAGTGTTCACACATATTTAATTTAGAAGAAAGAAAGGAAGAAAAATAACATTTTGAGGTATAATTCGATGGTCATCTCCTTTTCATTTTTGCTTTTTTATTTACTGTTTTTACATTTGGATTGCCATTGTACAAAATTTTTGCTTTTCACTGAACAGACTTCCCATTTAAAATACTTGCGGGAATGGTTGCATTTCAAGGAGCAAAAGAAGCCTATATTTCTATAAGTGACAAAGTGTTGCTGCATAACGTGCCATAAATGGGCACCAGACTTTCTTACAAAGAAATTTATCGTAACATCAAGATTAAGTAAAATAGTATAGTGTTGAGCACAGAGAAGAGATCCTTTGTAAAAATCTCAGTCATCTAAAGAAAGCTCCTGCTGCTACATTGCGAGTTCCATCATAAATTCAGTTACATAGGAAAGAATTAAACCATCGAAGCATTTTACTCGATAATATATGTATTGAAAAAAAAAATTAAATGATTAAAAACATAAACTTTCCATTTTTTTAAAATTCAAGCAAATTACGCTCGCTTTCGGTTAAAAATGTTTGTGGTTGACGGCAAACTTTCTCTAATGTTCTCTCAATTACTTTATATTTTTTTTAATAGGTTGCCATTTTCATTATCTGAGCTGGTAAAACGATTGCCACATGCTGCCTTAGTAAACGTATAAAATATAAAATAATTTACATAGATGTTGAGAATATGCAACTGCAATTATCTTAAAAATAATGCCTATTTAGATGCAACGATACAAACAGCCGATTGTTTGAATGGAGTACACGTATCATTTGCAGTCATATTAAGAATATATTATTGAAAAGGCACATGTTGTCCCATAATAGTAGTTGCTCTTTTAGTGACAATAAGAATTCTCTAGAGAACAATGAATAATGTTGCCTACAGACCCAAAATTGTATTCTTTGTGTGAATGGTTTACATTTAGACTTCCGTTTCCTCTTCCAATTCAAACAAAAGTTAATTGTTCTTTGCATGCAAAACGAATCTCAAATGCATTAAGAATGGAATACGGCAATATATTTGAATTTACAAATTAGAAGTATTTTTCTAGCGAAAGTTTTATTTAAAATCCAACAATTTAAGATACATATTTCTAATATAAAACTTATTTTGTTTTAAAATGGGGTGAAATAATAAAATTAAAATGAATTACTTTGTAGGTGATAATATTAACTAATTTGCTAAGTATGTTAGTTTTAGTGCCTCAAGTCTCCACGAAACTTGAAATGAAAAAAAACCAAAACGACGAAGTAGGTGATCATCCGTAAACATGAAACACACGGAAACATTTTTATCAATTGACTGTGAACAAAGCCTGCTCTTTTGTTTTAAATTCGGGAAACCCAGCATTAGCATACTTTGTGCTTCAACGAACAATCGGTATCTGTTCAATTAAAAAAAAAATCCAAAAAAATAATTTTCTATACAAATTAAAAGGTTTAGTTTTAATTTTATTGTTAGTGGACGTTTTCGCAAGTAGAGTAAGTGCGCACATAAAAATATTTGCTCTAAAACAGTTTCTGCTTGTGGCGTATGATTAATAAAAACACTTTAAAAACTCATACGTTCGAAAATTAAAGCCCGATCATGAATAACACAGCCCGACAAAATTAAATTTATCTTTTTTCATCACTAATGCAGTGTTGTTATATTCTTCTTTCATTGTTGTGGAGTGCGCAATTGGAATTGATGCATACACATTGCCATTGTGCAATAAGACGCACTTCAAACTTCTCTTGGAACTGTCCACGAAGAGGCGCCAATCGCTATGTAGATACTTGAATAGCCCCATTTCCTGCATAAGACCATTTACATTATTACAAAACACCAGATTGTCTTCCTTAGTAAAAAATTTTAAAAAAGCTTTATCCCTAGTGCGGTAATAAGTTATTTTTGTTCCACGTTCTAACAAATTCTTATTATTTAACCTCGAAGCTAACACTTCAGACGCTTCTTTTGATAAGCCCAAATCTCGAATTAAGTTATTCAACTCGCATTGATTAAACGTTGAGGAATAGTTTCTGTGTCTTCGAAAACACTGTCGCAATCAGTTAGATCATTAGCGGTATTATGTTCAAACTCCGAACTCAGCTCTGAAGAATCATTCAGTTTTGGAATGGGAACATCTTCGGAATGGGCAATTGGACGGCGCGCTGACGGTAAATCGGGATACTGCCATTTATGTTTATATGCAATTGGAGTGCAAAAAAAAAATAACGTTCTGAATAATATTGCACAAATAAAATTCCCGTTAATCAGCTAGCAATTACACAAAAAATAATATTTTCGGTAAAAACGGAATGACAAACTGATATATACCCTCCTCACTTACAGTGGAGGGTATAAAAAGCTATATCATGAAAACTAGAGCTGATAGAGACAAACTGAGTACAGATTTGAATTCAGCGCACCCAAATTAACTAGAATCAGTTGATAAATTCAAAGAAGCAAATTGAGTGTTGGCCTGTGTAATAATTTCACTGGAATGTTTAAATTTTTACCATTCCTCCTACGAGTATTATGAATAAAAATTTCGCCTCGAAATTCCTGACTTTACCCTAAAAGTATTTCCTGCGCAAAACAGAAGTAATATTTTTATAAAACAAAATTTAAAGGAAAAAAAGTGTTTTGGGGTTCTTTTGCGGCGAAGACAACAAATCAAGTGCAAGTGAGGGTGGCGATGGCACGATGGATGGTAGTCTGCACGTTGACTACAAATCCAAAAACAGAACTGGGTTCAACCCCAGTTTCAGACTAAAATTTCAAATTAAAAATAAACATCGCGCACTTTTCTGATGTGCATTAGTGTGTCTTTGTGTGTCAGTTGTTGTCGGAAGGTTTCAGTGGCGAAGGCATAGTCACTGGTCACTGAACAATAACGGCTTCAGCTGATAGCAATCCACAATCGCATCAGAACGCCCTCCTTCATTGGCATTGTGTAGCACCGGCGAAGTAAAATAATAATGGCTACTGAACCGAAGCTTCAGCACTGCTACGAGTGTAAACAACCAAACAACGTGTAAAAGCAGAGCTGCAAAAAAATTAATTAAACTTCACCTCTTGTCGTTTCTCCTACTATCTCTTTCCTATAGTTCCAGCACAATGCTTCGCATGTGTAGGAGTCATCTCCTGAGTGCTGGTCCCAGATAAAAAAAAGAAAAGGTATATGTTTTCGCGTCTAGAAGGACACATATGCTACATATATATTTTTTAAATAGAACCAGGAGGCGACGTAGGGTTAAGATATGCCTTACCGAAACTGTAGAACTGTATAATAACGGGAGCGAAGCCGCGAGTAAAAGCTAGTTTGTCATAAGACTGAACGCAAACTTTTTGGTTGTTTTATTAACTTGCTGTTATGGTATTTTTCATAGAATTTTTGTAAATCTTTAGATATTTATTTAATTTATTTTTCAATCTGTACTACAGTGCGAATGTCAAAATCAATATACGAGTATCCCGTTTCTTCGGACATGAGTTATCATCCATACAAAAGAGTAAATGGGCACTGTAATATTGATAACATAACAAGAGAGCAGAAGAAATTGTCAAAGCCCATGATTTCTACCAGCCATCCTAAAGAGAGAGAGACAAAAATAAATAAGAAAATAAAATTTGACAACTAATTGCTAGCGATACCATTTAACGATATTTAACAGTCAATGTTTGACAGTTGAAGTTAACACGTCTAACGAAAATATTAAAAAAAAAATAAATAAACAAATAAAAACAATTGTGTTGAAAAATGTAATTTAAAATGGTTCATTAAGTATAAATCAATAACAAATTTGTAAATAAAAACTTTAAAATACTTTAATTGCGATAATAAAAAAGTGATAAGAAGAATAGAAAGAAATAAAAAAAAAATAAAAATAAAAACAAATCACAAAATCAAAGTTGTTACATAAATCGGTGCGTCTTAATTTCCACAATTTCCAAAAGAAAAATTCTATTCGTTTTACTATTCTATTATACCAATTTATACATGTACATATGTATTGTATATAAACGTTCTCTCGCTATCTCTCTCTCTCACGCTTCCGCTCTTCTAAAGCGCATGACATTTTACTCTTTTAAAAGTTACCAAACTTAAAAACAGCTGTTTTTTTTTTTTGTAAAGTCCTTGCAAAGGTGTAACTTGTTTGCATAGTTTTTGATTGACGGAATTTGTGAATACACTAACAAGTATAACGGGAAATTTACTGTTAATTATTACAATAATAAATAAGAAGTGCGTAGTGTTAAATTTACGAAAATAAAATTATTTACGTTTTTGTGTATTGCAGCAGAATTATTTTAAAGATCAAATTTTGAGAAAAAAATAAAAGAAAATTATGTCAATTATCGATTGAAACCAAAATAGAACTAAGAAAAATATTAAAAAAAAATTAAAAAAAAAACGTTATACTTATTCTGGTAGTTGAGTTTTGTGTTTGTCATTCGAAAAGATGTGTCTATTATTAATTATATAATTTATGAAATAAGTGTTGCAATTATTAAAAAAATTTTATATTCACGTACATACATACATACATGTAAGGACTAAAATTAAAATCAAAAATTTTAATGCCGCAACATAAAAAGGTTGAATAAAAGAGAAAAAAAACGAAATAGCAAGAAATAGAAATCAGCCAGCCACAGAATTTGGATAACATATTAGTAATCAACATTTTGTCAAAGAATGTAAGTTTAATTTTTTGTTTTTGGTTTTTGAAGAATTTCTAAATTTGATAATTTTCTTAAATGCATCATAAATTGCCACAGCATTTATTTGAAATTTTTATTTTAATGGGTTTGCCGTTTAGAGAAAATGTAAAATTCTCGATCACTTACTACAGCAAATATTGTCTTTCAAAGCGTCAATGATATGTGACTTACAGCTAAACTTAAATCATCTGCTCAAAATTCTCATTCTCATACATAATGTATGAAACAAACCCAAATATCGCGACGTCAATTGTTTGTAATTCGAAAATCATCTTTATTAATTTTGCCTGGGAATAAGGGGCATGGTTGAAAAGTAATAACAATTTAGTTGTTTTCAGGACAATCCATTTTTTTATCCATATTTTTAACCCTTATACTGGCTGCACAGTGAGGAACACGACGGAGGAGCATATGTTTCTGGATTTGTTTCATTTTTGAATCCACACGAAGCAACCAAAAAATAAACCATAAACAAAACATACTAAACAAATATATAAGGAAGAAAAACCCTTATTGAAATTCTTCTATGTTCTTTTATACAATTTTCATAGATATGCTGATTTTTTATGTTTATGTTTTTATGCCCGTATCACACGCAGAGAAGTAACACTCAGGCAATGCTTGCCTACTACTAGGTGCTAACTTATAGGAATAGGGATAGTGTTAGAGATTACAGGTGATGAAGGGATATATAGAAGAAAGCTTCATTATTTTTACAATACTGCGTTTGCTCGCTTTTTGCTTTTATAGCAGTGTTGAAGCGCCTCTGGTGTCAAGGAAACGCATGTTCATGGCCGAATGTTGACGATCTAATTTAAGTATATCATGGGAGTGTTAAAAATTGGTGTAGGAAAATAATACGTCTAAGGGTAGTACAAAATCATTAAGAATTGTAGACAGAAGATGCCTGCAATCCGTAAAGCACAGCAACAGTAATTTTTTTTTTGAATGCAACGATGTTTTCTTCACTCCAATTGCAGCAGTTTTGCTTTGTAGTTTTCCCGATTAATAGATCTAACTAATGGTTGATTATATCGAGCGTAATATAATTAAATTAAAAAATTATAGATTTCGTAAAACTTATCTTATTTACTATATATACATATATGTATGTATATATACGAGTATATAGTACTTATCTTATATACTATATAGGATATTACTATCATACATTTTAAGAAAAGGCTATTTTTTAAGTGGCAGACATAACTATTTGACCCGAGAAAGTATAATGGCTGATGCATTTCCATTACACAGCTACAAACTTCTCTTTTAAATCGATGAAAGCATATAATTTTCCTACATATACATATTTATTATCCTGATAAAAAGAATTCCAAGTGGTAGTTTAGATACTTATCGTTATCTTCGCTATGAATGTTACAAATTCATACAGTACTATTTGAATGATGCTCTTGCAGAGGCTGAGAAAAATTTCTTTAATTTTTTGACAGAATCTTGTTCTTACACATTTATTTGGCGAAGTGAAAGCTTAATTCTTGCTGCAGTTGCGCGTTTTTTTTTTTTGTAGTATTTTTACAGCAGAGTTACTGCGTCTCTAGTGTTATATTGACGCATTAATTTCTTTGTTTTTACTAAGACGATTTTATTATTTTATTTATTATTTCAATTCGGAGGAGAAAACTACAATAATTACTGTACAAACATCAGTGATTTAAGTGCAAATATTGATGTTGTTGATTATTTTTATAAAGCATATAACTCTGAGTGAATGTGTATAGACGATACATGTTCTGTTTCATTCACGACTAAGAGCAATGACCGTCTCTAATCTTTAATTAATACTTCCGCCTTCAAAGCGTGTTAAATGAGTAAAATATTTTAAGGGTTTCACATACAGAAACCATATGAAATGTTAGACCACAGTATTAAAAATTAAATCACGTCATAGTTATATGTTCAGAATTTTAAGTAAAAAGAGAGCGGCCTTCTTCGTGGGTACTGTGTAGCATTATAGGCGAAGTAAAATAACTAATAAAAATGGCTGCTAAACACAGCTTAAAAAAAGTTAATGCGTACGCTTTATCTATTTAATCTAAATTTAAAATCAGTCAAGCGAATAAGTTTGATTTTATGGGCAATCCATGTCAGGCACTGTTACAGCGTACAAACAATATTAACTGATTTAGTTGAGAGAATATTTCTGTGTTAAAAAAGATTTGCCGTTTTTATTTTATTAAATTTTGTACTCTTTTTAAAATGTGGAAATTTTCATTAATTGGTTTTTAATTTAGTTGATATGAAGCAAAATGTATCGTACTTGCGCGCTACAAAATTTAACCTTTGAAAATTAGTTGTCAGTTTCTCTCTAAAATTTTAGCGAATTTACTTCAGTTAGAATATTCATATTTTTTTTACAGATATTATAAGATTTCGTAGAGTATATAAATAGTTGTGTTACCTAAAAAATATATATGTATAGTTTATAAAATATTTTAAAATATTTACTTTAACTGCGTCACGCACATGCTACATTTATCACGCACAATTACACCATACTTTTATAGTACATAATTGTGTTTAATTACGAGTACGCTTAATAATAAAAAGCAATTAAAAATGTTTAAACTTTTCTCAATTTAGTATATTTTGGTTATTATTGAATTCAAATTGGGTTAAACTTCCTAACATTTTTAGTCGGAAAGAATTAGACATGAGACATTCCAAGGGGGAAAAGTCAATTAATACCAACCTATTCTGATTGTAAATTGTATTTCTGTTATTGAAAGCGAAAAAAACATTAATTCAAGAAACTTTAAAACTTTATTATCGGCAACGTTTCTCGATACTACATCTAATTTGAAAGGTGATTTGAGGGAAATGAAATTTTCATTAGAAAATTTTACTACTCCTTTTACGTTATTTGTAGAAATTCACTTTGAAAAATATTGCTGTAAATCGAGAGATTATATTTTATATAATTTGGTTTTCTCGCAACATTTAAGATTACTTTTAAAATACTGATATTCTTTTCTATGAAAGTTATCAATTTCTGTAACTATTTGATAAATATAAATATTTTTTTTCTATATTGACATATATTTACAAAATAATATTAAGTTAAGTTAAAATTAAGTTTAATATTATTGTCATATATTATGTTTATTTGTTCGGGAAAGACTGCAGTGAATTCTACTCGCTGTTGTAGGCCATTGAAAATTATTCTAATAAAATATTGTTCATATCCAAACAAGTAGGGTTTTAGAACTTGGAAAAAATCTTTTATTTTTTTGCAAATTTATTGCGACCTACAACATTCACAAAAAAAATTAGATTAGGGCCTAGTATTACAGGGTGTAAAATATAACCATGTAATATTTTTTACTCACCTTCCTTGAAGGATATGCCATATGTTCGCCATTAGAAAGAACTAGACGGATTACTAATACAATGTAATCACCACTAAGAAACTGTAATTAAACTGAACACTCGCAGACAATCGCGCGAACTGCCAAATATGACATGTGTGCTAAAAAGAGAGGTTGTGTAGCCTAAAAATGCTGATTTCCGACAGAATATTTAAATCTAAAGAAAGAAAATGCACATTTTTAATAAAATATAGTTTGATGTACTGAATTATTTGTATAATAGTGTTGTTCTTACAAATTCACGAAGCGTTTTATAAAGTCCGTCAGACTTTATTGTGTAGATTAGTGAATCAGGGATTTAATAAACACGACCAAAAATGTTGTCACCCACCATACGACTACTGGAAAATGCAAGTCAGACACAGATGCGAAATCCAGCCTGGAATTGAAACACAACTGTGAATTCCGTGCAGTACTGTCAAATCATTGACCTATAGCGACGCCAAATACGCGCCGTATTAAGCAGAATCAAGCATCGTCACTTGACTTCTTTCTGCACTAAACAAGGATTTCTCGGCTTTACGTCACCAGCACGTGGGGTCAGTATTTGATATTTTTGCTTTAAACGACGGTTTGACCGTTACAAAACAGTAATCCCCAATAAGTCCAGTTTTGATTTTTTTGCATGCCTGGATTTTGAAATAAACGATTCAATTAGTCAACATATTGTTTGGTTGACAATGATGTTTTAAAACACAAAACAAAACGTTAAATTTCAATAAAAGTTTACTTGTTCTTTTTTATTTATTTAACGGGGGTGAAAATTCATTACGATTATTTATTTATATTTGTAGTATGGTTCAGGTAGTCAATTAAATCGATTTAAAATGATTAAAGAAATGCTTGTTGTACCTGTAAAATAATTTTTGCTAAGTCTTTTTAATTTATTTCTGTTCTGTATTCTTTGTGATTCTCAAAGATTTTTTGGAATTTTTTTTATTGAAAGATGTGAGATTTCTTAGCTGTTTCAGGATTTTAGTTGAAAGTCTACTGATGAGTTGTCATTGGCAGTTATATTTTTGGTCTAGACCACGGTTTAAAATAACAACGAACATTCGGTTTTTTCTTCAAAACCCTTTTTATTGAACCTAAGAATAAGACTGACTTTTAATTTATAAAATCTTAATATTAAATACAAAATGAAAGTATTCTTAGGAAATCTTACAAAAGTAAAATTGTTTACTTTTGTAGTTTTTTGTGTAGCAAATGAAAGTACTTATTCCTAGAAAATATTGCAAAACTAAAATTGCTTATTTTATGAAAGCAAATGCAATAAATTTCAAATACTTATTTCTATCTCAAGAACTCATATCGTATTTTTATTGGTTCAGCGGTTCATTGTTCCAATTATTAATTAATGTATGCTTGGCCAGCCACCAAATATTGGAAAGCCAATATTACATTATATATATATATATTATATATGTATGTAGTTCAAGTGTCTTAGATGTAAGTATGTAATAATAATAGTAATAATAGTAAGTATAAATGTTTGTATGCAATGCAAATGTAAGTATGTACGTTTGTATGCAATGTAAATTTGTAAATAAAGAAAGGAATTCAATTTTGTAAATAAAGAAAATAATTAAATTCAAGTGCATATGTATAGTCATGTGTCTGAATGTGTGTTTATATTATTATATTATGAGGGGATATCGTTGATATTGTAACTAGCTTAGACGTACAACAGACAGAAATACAAATTGCATCTGAAATTTGCTTTTGTTTACAATATATTCGCAATAATTTTGTCGTCTGCATTACGAAATCGGGAAAAGTCAGCAGACTGATTATATACAGCATTTTCAATTTAAATTAAACCTTTTTAAAATTAAACGAAAGCTTTTTCAAATAAAACGAACACTTTTTCAAATTAAATGAACCCTTTTTCAAAATAAACGAACCTTTTTTCAAAATAAACGAAACTTTTTCCAAAGTAAATCAAACTTTTTTTTAAATTAAGAAGAACTTTATTCAAAAACAATTAAACATTTTTCAATTTAAGTTAAACCATTTAATTTTTCAGGTATTATTAAATTGTATAACGAAGGGAATACCATCACAGCAACAACTCGTATAATTTCCGTTAATACAAACACCGGGAAAACCATAATTTCACGTTATAAAAAGAACGGTTGCGAACGTGCGGAAGTTAATCGTGGGAGAAATAGGTCAAAAAAGTTGACTACCCAAATTCTGGAAAAAATTGAGACACTTATTGAAAGTGAACCTGGAATAACCCTTAAAAATATTCGCAATAAATTATTTGAACAATTCAATTTGTCGTTAGCTCTATCTACAATTTTCAATGGCCTGAAAGAGCTCAAGATTACGCTAAAAATGGCTTCCATCGAAATGGACCGTATGAACAGTGCAACGACTATTGAAAACCGTCGAAAATATGCCTCAGAGTTTACTATGTGGTCTCCGCAACAAAAGGAAAAAATGGTATTTATAGATGAGTGCGGGTTCAATTTGCATTTACGGCGTTCACAAGCACGAGCCAAAGTAGGTGACAGAGCTCATGTTGTAGTGTCAACCGTGAGGGGAAGGAACGTAACTCTAATTGCGGCATTGTTTACCAAAAAATTTTTTCTCTTTCCACCGTGAATTCGGTCCGTTTCCAAGAATTTCTTCGGGAACTCTTGGACAAGATTGTAAGCATCCCAGAGTTACAAAATTCGATTTTAATTATGGATAATGCCAGAATCCATAAATCACAAGTAATACGAAATATGATTGACAATAGTGGGCAACCTCTCCATTAAGTGTGACTTAATCGACTTTACTTATTTTTTACTGTTTTTTTTTAAGTTTTTTTCAATTTGAAAAATGTTTAATTGTATTTGAAATAAGTTCTTCTTAATTTAAAAAAAGTTTGATTTACTTTGGAAAAAGTTTCGTTTTTTTTTTTTTTTTTTTTTTTATCTTGGACCAGTGCTCAGGGGCTATCCCCTACATATGCAATGCATTGTACTGGAACTAGAGAGAAGGATAGGGAAGAAACAGACAGGTGGTGAAAGTGGTAGGAAGATAGAGCTTAATTCTTGCACAACTCTGCAGTTGCGTGCAAATTATAAAGCAAAGTTGCGGCGGTCTTTGATGTTTTTTGACGCATTATTTTTAAGTTAATGGAGCCATTTTATTTATTATTTTACTTCGCCAACGTTTTATTGCTCAAATACCAACGAAGGAGGGTGCTGTAGCACAGAAAACTCAGAAAAAACTATTTTCTGATTTGACCCGGCTGGGAATCGAACCTGGGTCTTTCTGGTTGCAGAGCCAACACGCTGACTATTCGCCATCAGCATTTTTGAAAAAAAATTTGTTTATATTGAATAAAGTTTCGTTTATATTGAATAAAGTTTCGTTTATTTTGAAAGAAGTTTCGTTTAATTTGAAAAAGGTTTCGTTTAATTTGAAAAAGGTTTCGTTATAATTTGAAAAAGGTTTAATTTAAATTGAAAATGCATAAATTAGAAATGAAAATATGATGTCAATCGTAATTTGCTACGAATACTATCACGTTGAAACGGCTACATAATACCTACGAAATATCTGGTATAGAGTAGTGGGTCTGTTTATTTAAAACTTAAAAATGCCAATGACATATTAAAATGCCAGGACATATGTATGTATATTAAAAAAATTAAACATTATAAAATGATTTGAACAAAGCATTTAATTAAGCTTTAAGGTTTTTTATTTCTTAGTTTTATATAATCTCGATATTTCGTTAACCTTAACATATATTTATATATAAATTATAAATATAAAAAAAAAAAAAAAATATATTTCAAGTGTTTAGTTAAATAATAGCTAATAACTTGAAGTATATTTTTAGGCTGATATTCATGTGATATTTAATTTGTTTTTTGTTAGTTGTTTAACATATAATTGTATATTAAAATTAATATTGTGTTAATGTAATAATAATAATTTAAAATATATGTGTAGATTTATATACACATATATGTATATGTATATGGGTATGTGGCATTATAAGTATATATAAAAAGATATTTTAAATGTATATTTAAATGTAAATATTTTAAAACATTTTTTAATTTTATACATTTTGTTAATATTGTAAAAAATTTAAAATATTTTGAATCATATTCATTACACAATTTTTATGTGACATGTTATGTTAGAAAAATTTTTATATTAAATTCAAATCGAGATTATATAAAAATAAGAAATAAAAAACCTTAAAGCTTAATTAAATAGATTGTTCAAATAATAAAAAAGCTTAAAAAAACAAGTATTAAGAAAAATTATAAGCTGATTCTAGCTCTAATTAAAAATATAAACTTTTTGTAATTACACAGAAAAAAATTATTTTCATAATATTTATGAAAACCGTTCATATTTTTTGGCGTTCATAAAATATATGAAACGTACTTAGTATATATGAATTATTTCTCGTATTTTAGATTCTCTTTGAGATTCCCAGTATTAAGTTATGAATTTCGGTATAAATGTTATGAATTAAATTCATAAATTTGTTCATAAGAATTTTTCTTCGATCTAATGAACATCTAAATTTGCATAAATTGGAAGAAATTTTTCATATACATATTTTATGTATTTTTCATAAAATATTCGTCCAATTTTCATAGAATATTTTCCCAGTATTATTTTATTTTTAGGACTGAATAGTATGAAAAATTTCATATATATAAGAAATTCGTACATTGGCAAATTTTTCATAAAATATTCATGGATATTATGAATTTTTTTTTTTTGTGTGTATTAACTTAGCGGGAAGCTTATTCGAATATCACAAATACCAAGAACCCTATTAACTTAAAAAAATGGTTTTCGATTACAAAACAATACACTTAAATAAATATCCTTGAAATTGCAAATTTAACAATTCATAGTCATAGTCCTATAATTTTTCCATACATATACATACATACATATACGTACATTCGAGTATTATTACTGAAAACAAAATAGCAGTTGTTATTGTTGCTATGAGAAACTACAGTTTGAAACTTGCAACATAGAAAACTGCTGTTGATAATCCAACCTTTTCTATTGTTCTGTTGGTGACATTGAAATATTGCATAATTTGCTATGGCCACGTAGATCCCCACTTTAATACGAGTATATCCAGTGGTTTTTCTTTTATTTTCATATTCATTTTGTCTTTTCTTTTGTAATATTTATTGCTTTTTTTGTATTATTCTGTCAAGCCGTTTGTCCTATTCTTAATTAAAGTTGTGTTTACATTGTGGGCTATTACTTTTACTTTTTCCGGAAAGAAACACATGCACAAGAATTAATTCCTTCTGTGTATGTTTTCAGTTCAGAATGTTTTCCAATGTTTGTCTGCAGTTCAGTGTTGTCAATATTGTTGAAGGAAATTAACTAAAATTAACGTTTCGAAAAAGAGTGAAGGCAACGAATTACTGTAGAAGTTGCGGTAAAAAGTGCAATCATTTTCTTCTGTACTCGCCCATTTTAATGGAAATAGGATTTCAAAATTTTCAACGCTGAAATGTCTTTTGCTTTTATTGAATCATTTATAAGAGAATTTTATTTGCAAAATATTCATTTGTCAGTAGATTAGAGCGAGTTTCTCGAGCAATAATGGACAAAGGATACAAACGTACACATCGCGGATTAAACTATACGAAACTGTTGGTTTTTTGTGCATGTAGTTATATTATTGAATTCTATTTCTATTCCAAGAGGAATGACATCTATTCCATTATATATTAAAACTCAAATATTCATAATTATTGAAATTGTCATCAGGCACAAAAATAACTACTTTAAGCAAGCGCGACTCTGTAAAAATTTCCTAGTTTTTAATATTGCAGCAGCAAATATTTCAGAAGGGGCGATCGAGTAGAGCTTTATTCTTAAAAAATCTGCTGTTGCTAATTTTATTGTTGAAACGCTGGATTCATTTTTATGGTAAAAGATAGCCATTTGGAATACCTTTTTCCTCCGACCACTTTTTAATTTAGGGGTCCTGATGTCTGGCTGGTTAACGTACCGACTCTGCAGCCAGAAGATCTGCCATTCACATCGCCGTAACTCCAAAAATTTTTCTGATCTGTCTATGTTAACCGCGCTCTCCTTCGGCGGCAGTTCAGCAAGAAAACGTCGGCGAAGTAAAATTATAACCAAAATTAATACGTCAACGTAACATCAGAGAAGCAGCGGCTGACTTCATAAATGCAGTTTGCAAAGCAACACTTAAAATTTCACTTATAAATTAATTAAACATTATAAAACAATAATCAATTTATCTTTAATCTTTTTTTAGGTATTTTACTAAATTATGATACCAATTTTACACTACTTTTTCCAAATATTTAACTTATTCAGAAAAATATTTTTACTAAAAGAAAATATATAGAAAAATGATTTAGGAGGAGTTAACTAGTTCCTATGCGCAATTCACTGTTACACTAAGGCAGATCTTAAGGGAATCTTTACCCAAGTTTTTCTTAGAACAACTAGAGATCTTATATTAAACCATTATTTAAATAAATGAGAAGTTTTACCAATATCAGAGCTGAAACAAGAACGCCATAATCAATCCTCATTTTCGAGGTTCTATTGTATTTAATTTTTAGCTTGCTGGCAGTAATGGGCAAAGTAAAGGATATTGTGAGTCTTCAAATTTAGGGCTTTTAGAAAACACCGACAGTGCATAGCAATAACCATATGGCAGTTGATTTAAATAATTGTGATATAAAATATTTTGTATTTAAATATTGCCATAAAATAAAAGTTTTCGTTATTTAATTTTTTTTCCTTTCAATATTTTAATCACTTTTTTGGCAAAACTTAAAAAAAAGCAAATAAAAAATTATACATGAAATGATAAGAACATTCAAACTTGTATGTGTTTGTGCTTTCTCGAATACTAAACGGCATGTATATTTTTTTTTTTAACTGGGACCAGCACTCAGGAGATGACTCCTACACTTGCGAAGCATTGTGCTGGAACTATAGCAAAGGGATAGTAGGAGAAACGACAGGAGGAGAAGCTTAATTAATTATTTTTTTTTGCAGCTCTGCTTTCGCACGTTCTTTGTTTATACTCGGAGCAGTGCTAAAGCTTCGGTTCAGTAGCCATTTTTATTATTGTTTTACTTCGCCGGTGCTACACAATACCGACGAAGGAGGGCGTTCTGTTGCGATTGTGGATTGGTATCAGCTGAAGCCGGTATTGTTCAGTGACCAGTGACTATGCCTTCGCCTCTGAAACCTTCCGACAACAACTGTGCGTTTCATTTTCGTTTTCCAGGTATACATACATATATGCACATACAATTTATTTCTATATTCTATTTTAGTTGACCTTTTTATAATTCATTTTGTTATTAAACATCATAAGTAAAATTAAAAATTTTCCAGGAGAGCGAGAAAACTATTTAAGTAGTCGTTTTAATTTCAGTTTTTTTTTTGTTATTATTTGCATTTTAAAAAATGTATAAATTCAGTATAACAAAATTTTCTGTAATTAAAGTCAAGCTTACAAATTAATTCAATAAAAGGTCAGATTAGGTCAGTGGATTACTATTTGTGCGGTATCTCAAAAATTTAAATTCATACAAATGCGCTGATTAGTGTAAATAAAGCGTTTTGCGAAGATTTCTTTACGATTGAAATACTAAGAAATTTTTTTTTAATTATTGCATGTTATTATTATAATTTTATTTTGGAAATATTTTAACTCTACATCCTGACGAAATATTGTTAACGAAATATTGAAAATAAATAAATATAATGTAATTGTAAAAGCAAAACGACCTCGAGCTTAATAATAATAAAAATAACAGAATATACAATTTATATCTATTGTTCGTTATTTCGTATGTACGGGGTGGGTGTAGTTTGTTAAGTGTTTTTCAAAAAAGGAAACGCAATGCATGTGTATACTACGTTTCGAATTGCCTTTTTCATTGCTCCTGTGTACACTTAACGCTAACTGACCTTCTTATTTCTTTTTGCTTTGAGTTTGAAATATCAATTGTGACAAAATAAATAAATTCATTTTAAAACCAATTTACTTGCTCTTCCCTTATGTTTACATATTCAGGATATATAAACAAAAATATGGAATACAGAAAAAGAGAGAAAATCAAAACTATATGTAGCGTTGCCAGAATGATTATTATTATGATTTTATCATGGATGATTTTTTGGCCAAAATATTGTTTGATAATTTATTATTTTTGCAAATCATAATTTTTTATTTTAAGTAAACATAACTTTCATAATGGTTATACAAGCTACAATCACAATTTTATCTAGTGTAGAAAATAGCATTCATTAATTTAAAAAAAATTATGAATTATCGACATCTACAGTCTATCAACGGTTGCAATCCTTAATCAAACAATTCTTCTACTCCTCAGTATGTATTCTTCAAATTTATATCACTAAATTAAGCTAGAAAAATAAAAAAATTGTTTTACCTCTACTTTGAATCGTGATCTTGTAACGATCTCATATGAACTGCTACATATTGTTGGACTTTCAAGCGTCAAGATTTTCCTCGACAGCGCACCCATTTGCGGTCAATTTTTCAACTAATCGCATTTCAATTATGAAATTGTAAATTCTGTAGCGGAACTCACTCTTTGGTGCATACTTACAAAAAATGCTAATATGCTACAGTTTTTTGCAACGAAGCGTGAGTGTCTGTTTTATAAGAATATCAAATTTTTGATAACAGCTGACTGCTTGCATTTTTAACAAAAAGTAAATAAAGAAATTGTAAAAATTAAGAAATCCAAAATCTTTTTCAATTCATCGTCCGTCCACTTTTTGTTATTTGGTTTTTGCCGTATTTGTTTTATTTTCTTTTTCGGTTCTTCAATATTCATATTTTATTAAATTTTATTTTTTGTGTCGTCTAATTACTATAATTTTATTGCACAAACTATGCTAAAATTTTTAACGCCGGCAAAAAGTTAGCCGCTTTCAATATCATAACGCCGTTGCTCAATCTACACCGAATGAAAGGGAACAAATTTGGTTTATGACGGCACTTCCAAATAAAATAAAATATAAATTAGGTTGTAGGAAATTGAATTCTTAGAAGATAAGAAGTTTTTCATATCTCTTGCAATTTCCTTCATAAGATTTTGATTCCGTGCACAAGAATGATATCCAAAATTTAACTTTTTATGCTTGAGATAACATTTTTTTGGCATCTAATACGCATCTTGACAAGCTTTTCAATGATATCAATATGTGCAGATATATTACGCAGAATCACCATTTTCTATTAAGTTTAGTTTACTTTAATTTTTATACCCTTCACGTTAGGTGGCAAAAAAATCCTCAAAGCTCAAGAACACTGCCAAAACGCAAAAAGTTGCCAAAATAAATAAAAACGCCAAAACGCACGAAAATCGGCAAAACGTAAAATGCTCATATGGTGAAGGGTGTATAAGATTCGGCACAGTCGAATATAGCCCTCTTACTTGTCTTATAATTAAATTTCCTGTCAATTAATACAAATAATTATCAGATATCATTTTAATAATTTTATGAAAATTTTGATTAATTATTAAAATTTTACTTGAAACTCTGATGTTTACTTTTTGACCAACCGTAAATGAAAATTAAAAGTTCTGGGGTAAATTGTGTGACGGCGCCACCGTTATAAAAATTGACGAACTCAGTTATCTAATTGTTTATTTTTATTTATGTAGTCAGCTGTTTTGGTTTAGCATATTTTGTCCTAGCATATTTTTGTGTTTCTTGCAATGAATTTTTTTGGTGCAAATTGGATGAAGAGGTGCATATCGCGGTTACATGTATTTGTTTTTGTGGTATTGCATTTTATGTTAGATTTGCACTGTTTGCAATGATTGCAAATGATTTGCACCAAAGAGTGAGTTCCGCTTGTTTTTTTTCTTGGACGAGTGTTCGGAATATGTCTCCTGCGTATGGCAGTGCATGCACTTAACTAATTCAAGGCTAATTCGAAAAATATAGTGTAGAGAAGATACAGGCGATGAAGTTATAACAGGATAGATCAGGAAGAATTTTGTAATATTTACAATTTAAATTTTTGAAAATTTTCTCTTTATTTCATAATTCTATACGGATTAACATTCATATGTGTACAATTTACATTGTATATACACACTCACTTATTTGGCACCAGATATAAGAATTCTGCACAGTAACCACTTGAAAGAATTATATTTTTAATATTGTTGTATTAAAATATTTTACATTTATAAAAATGAAATTACTTAACACAAGTCAATTTATTTGTTTAAAATTTTGTGCGAAGTCCCAGACCCGTCAATGCTGTACAGAATTGAATTTATCTTAATCCACTCCGAAAGCAGTAAATATTGTCGCGGGAGATGAATGTATCGAAATGTATCCATTTCTTGTACGACTTGGGACTTCGAGCTTACAAAGACAAACACTGCATCTACTTACGGCGGCCAGTACGCCAATAACGGCCACAGAAAAATTATGTTTACTGATGAGAAAATTTTTAGTTGTCGTTCAATAACTAAATGATAGAGTCTATGCTCAGTGACCTCTGCAAGCAATGAATTGGTTCCCAGATTTCAGAGAGGTCACGATCCTGCTTCTGTGATGGTATGGTGGGGAGTCGGCTATGATGGTTCACAATGCGAAAAATGTGTTAAAACTTCGGCATAGGAATACCAATCTGTGTTTTGAAAAAGTTTATGAAGCCATTAAATAGCACATTATTCAAACCTTTCAACAGAACTCTGCCCCAGCTAATAAAACAAAAACATAAAACAAAAAAAAATGAGGGTGGCGATGACTGAAGTACTCTACACGTTGACTTCAAAACCAAAACAGAACTGGGTTCAACACCAGTTTCAGACTAAAATTATAAAAAAAAACATCTCGCATTTTTCTGATGTGCATTAGTGTGTCAGTTGTTGTCGGAAGGTTTCACTGGCGAAGGCATAGTCACTGGTCACTGAACAATACCGGCTTCAGAACGCCCTCCTTCGTCGGTATTGTGTAGCACCGGCGAAGTACAATAATAATAAAAAGGGATACTAAACCGAAGCTTCAGCACTGCTATAAACAAAGGACGTGCAAAAGCAGAGCTGTAAAATAAGTAATTAAGCTTCACTTCCTGCCGTTTCTCAAATTATCCCTTTCCTACAGTTCCAGCACAAAATACAATTTACCAAACTCTATTTATACGAATGATTGGCATCGGGTAGTCTAGATCCGAAACCTTTAGACTATAAATTATGGTTCGTTTTAGAAGGTATGGTCTGCACTACTCACCACAGCAAATTGGAATCTTTTAAACGTGCACTTATCCGTGCAGTGGACAATTTCGCCATGGAGGTCGTGCGTTCTGCAATTGACGATTGTCTGTTCAGACTTCGGTAATGTTGAAGGGCATTTAGAAAAGTTTATTTTTGTTACATTCTGAAATATTTAATAAAAATACAATTTTATTTTTAAAAAATCTCTTGTTTGTTTTTTATCTAAAAAAAAACGAGTGCCAGAATATGAATATGAAAGTACTAGGTACAATCTTTTACATTTGTTGCGTTGTTTTCTCATTAACAAAATAAAATATTTATATGTATGTTCCCATCGATATCATAATTTTTTTTTATATTGACAATACACATGTATTCTATTTTTGTGGTTGTGGTCGGTAGCCTGTCGTCTAGAATGTATTTCGTGCATTCGTTTTGCCAAAATTAGTCCCTTCTACAAGGGAGTTGAAGGCGTTATTGCAATTTAGAAACGTTAACATCACTGCTTGTTATAGTTTTTTTTTTTCTCTTCTCCATACCTGCCATTCCTACAAACCTACACAAAATTACAAAGACTTTATTTACTGGTATTTTGTTTTATTTTTGTTGTGCTAAAATATTTTATGGTATGTATGATGTGTGTATGGCTGTGCAATGCACTTGAATCAGTATTAGTGCCAGTTGCCGTTGTATTCAAACGTTATAAGTACTACGCATTACCATCTTGATGTGCAAAATATAAACTTCTGGTTTTTAAGAATAAAAAAAAAAAGAAAAAACACAAAGCAAACAAAAAATTTTTCATTTCCATGATATTTTCTTTTGTGTCTGTTGTTGGTATTAGTTTCTTCTTCTGTGAACACATAGAAAATGCCTTTAATGTGGAATATTTAAAATTTCTTTTAGTTTTTCTTTATAAAATAGTGTCTGGAGAGGACTTCTTCCATTAGATTACATACGTTAAGAGAGTTCACAACACCAAGGTATGTAATACGACCATACGATACGATCATATGATACGACCATAAAATTAGAAAACATATTTTTTAATTATTATAAAAATTACAAAAATTACAAAAATTACAAAAATTTTTTACATACAGTGGCCAAAAAAACTATTCGACATTGCAATTATTTTCTTAAATTTCATTGAAAACGCTAGTATGCTTTTGTTTTTTATATGTATAAACGTGAGATCACATTGTATTATATATACATATTTAATAATTTATGGTCCTAAAAATAATAAAAATTGCACATTTTTTAACTCATCTATCTGTTTGAACGAAAAAACAAAAATTGCCAAGCAAAAAAAGTATTCGACTGGCATTGTTTTTCCCTTATTCTGATTGTGTATTTCTTATTACTTCATGTCATTGTTGGTAAAAATATCGCTATGTTTCTTGTTTATCATTTACAAGAACTTTTTTCTTATTTCTGTGCAAGTGATCGCGATGATGGGACGTAAAGGGAAAGAAACTTTTGTTGATGTAAGAAATTTAATAATTCATCATTTTAAATTAAGAAAAACGGAAAAGACTATATCAGAAATCGTTTAAAAGTCAAGAACTACTTTATATTACATTATAAAAAAGTACAAATCAAGTAAAACTGTGATAAACAAGGTAAGGAATGGGCGACCTTGCAAACTTACAGATTCAGATGAACGGCGAATCGTGCATGAAGTAAGAAAAAATCCAAAAATTACTGCTAACACTTTAGCTATAAACACTGAGGAACACTTAGGTATATCCGTTACACCTCAAAAAATAAGAAACGTCTTAAAAAAGCACGATTTCCATGCACGATCAGCCAGGAAGAAGCCACACATTACTAAGAAAAATAGAAAGTTGAGATTCGATTTTGCGAAAGAGCATGTAAATAAGCCAATGGAGTTCTGGATGGATTTTATTTTTGCTGACGAAAGTAAATATAACCTCTTTCGATGTCATGGAAAAGTTCTGGTATATCGCAAGCCTAACACAGAATTGGATGAAAGGAATATGGTACCAACTGTTAAACATGGTGGCGGTGGTGTTATGGTATGGGGATGTATGGCGGCATCAGGCTTGGGTAATATTGCGATTATTGATGAGATTATGGATCACCGAAAGTACATTGACCTCCTAAAGCAAAATTTGAGGTCAAGTGCTGAAAAATTGGGTCTGGCAAATAGATTTCAGTTTTATCAAGATAATGATCCCAAACATTGTGCCACTAATACAAAGCTTTTGCTTTTATATAATTGTCCAAAATTAATAAAAACGCCGCCACAGTCCCCAGACCTTAACCCTATTGAACATCTTTGGGGTCACTTGGAAAAAAAAACAGAAAACGTGAATTTACGAACAAACACCAGATGAAAGTTATCCTGCAGGAGGAATGGAGCCAAATTGTCCAGAATATACCAAAACGTTGGTAAAATCTATGCCAGATCGTTTAAAAGAGGTTATACGTAGGCAAGGAAAAGCAACTCGCTACTGAAGTAGAAATAAGCTTGTATTTCAATTCATGTATTTTTTTTTATACTTTTTTGCTTGTTTTTTGTTATTAATATTTTAATTCATGTGTTTTTTGCTTTTTTTACTTTGAGCTCTCATTTTTTTTACTGAATATAACTTTGTGTTCCTTAATAAAGACTTTTATAAGTTTATTTTGTTAAAAACAACATTCCATATTTTTTTCTTGATAAATATATAAAGTTTACGGCCTATGTCGAATAGTTTTTTTGGGCACTTATGTACATATGTATGTATCTATGTAGATACATAGTACATACATACATACATACATACATATGTATGTACCTTCCCAGTTTAAAAAACCTTGTTTTTGATATATTTTGAAGATATTTATAAAAAAAAATACAAGAGACTGTTTTAATATTACAAAAACATAAACATAAATATCTTATTTTTATGAAAAATTTTACATAATTTTAAACAATTTCAAAAAAAGATCAATGTTTTGCAATCCATTGTTTTTTTTCTATTACCACAGATGTCGCTCATTTGTAAGCAGATAGGAAATTTTCCTGTCTGAAACGAATAATGAATAAGATTTAGAAAAATAAGAATAAGAATAAAGGCAGTGTCCGATACAACTTTGTCGCTTAGCGTGACGTTTTGAACTTTGATAGAAAAGTGTAAATCAAAATTTGTATGACACAATAAAAACTTTGACAACTTTCGCGCACTGTTTGTTTACCAAAAAAAAGTGTTTTATAATTTTGCTATTTATTTTTTTTTATTATAAAAATAAAAGTCAATAATGTTATTTGACGATATATTTTACAATTTTCTTCTGTTTTAAAAGGAAAAGCATAAAAATGAAGACACGAGTAAATATAATTATTCTAGGTGCTTGTCAAAGCACTCAAAAATTTGAGATTCGACGAACTTTTCGCTTCAAGCTGCGTTCATGTTCATGTCATGTTTCGTATAAGTATGTACATTTAATCTTTGATATTAAAGCGAATCTGTAACGCAACACGAAGCAATAGTTTTTTTTAAAACTGAGAAGGCCTTAAGATAGAGAATAAGCATAAGAATAAAAATAAGAACAAGAATAAGAACTCCGCGGGACCGTTAAATTTTGTTCATTATAGCCGGAGTTCGTTATAACTTGGGAATTTAACATATGTATGTATATCACTTTGTTTTTAGTTTGTTTTTTTGGAAATCTATATTTAGAGAACTTCTTTTTTGTGTCCTTGACATTTTTCGTATCTGTGAATTAAAATTAATTTTTTATTTATTTTTCAAGTAGGAGAGCAACTGATAGTGTTACCAAAAAGTTTCAAAATACGCCATTAAAAAATTTTAAATTTTTTTCCATGTATTTTTGTTTGTTGGACTTAAGAAACGGCTCGTCATTTATAAAAATTCGTTATAACCGAACTCCACTGTAATAATAATAATAATAATAATAATAATAATAATAATAATAATAATAATAATAATAATAATAATAAAAATAATAATAAAAATAATAATAAATAAAGCATAATACAATACTGTTAAATAACATTTTGCTGTAATATTTGGCGCAAGCTCACATAATTTCGACCTCTAACTCTCTTTTTAACTCTGTTCGATTATTTTCCTTATTTTGTTATTTATTATTAAATGCCATTTGTTCTCTATCAGCGTTATTCAATAGAATTTTGTTGTTTTAATCCGGCAGCTGATTTACATATGTATTCAGGTGCCACATGTTTTCCAAAAAAAAAACAACAATATTCTTTCTCCATTATTCTCAACTAGATATTGAATGTCTGTCAATGTCTCCCATATACATTTTGAGCAGTGTAGCCATCGCGCATGAAATTTATAGTTGCATGTTTAGTTAAATTTGCAAAGCGCTAAGAAACTTTTGCCGGTCAGCAGAAGAAATTGATGAAAAATTGGGAAGCATTACTCCGTCACCACTAATGTCAAACCTACAAACTGTTTTTGAAATCGCTGAGAGTAGATCCATCCACAATTTCGGAAAACTTAATTACACTTGCATAAATGCAGTACTGAATTTTCCTGGATGATTCCTATTTCACAAAATATGAAATGTGCCAAAAATGGATAGGATGCAGACGTCTGAGTATTTAGCGTGTGGACTCTGAAACTAGACCGACCCCTAATAAAAACCTGTTAATTCCTGTAAAATTTGAAACACAAATTCGTACATGCTCTTTGAAAAGAATAATTATATACTAAAAAGATAATTTGTTATTTAGTTTAATTTATATTCAACGTAAATATACTATGTAGAATAAAACATATTTTGCAAATACGCAATTTATCAATATCAATGTGTAAGTTAAAAAATATCTTTACGGCAACACTAATTTTAAATGTATTCATTATTGTGGTGCTCTTGAGTTTGTCCTTGACAAGGTTTTTTGGTATACATTCTAACGCATACAAATAAATACACATACATCAATGCTTAGATAGTGTATATGCATGTTTTGAATGTACAATATTATTTAAGTTCCTTAATAATTTTTATCTAAATAAACGCGCTTTGTTAAGTATGTTTGAATGTGTGTATTGCATAAACATACATACTACATAAATAAATATTTTTGTATTCATATCTACGAGTATTCTCTATACACACATATCCATAAGTACCTACATTCTTATATGTAACTTTATGGACCAGCATTCATTCCATATGAAATTCTTTTAAAAATAAATTTTTATCAGATTGCTAAAGGGTTTAAATTGGCAATAGAGATGAAAATTTAAGAAAATATTTTGTAATAAATATAGAAATTTTGTATGTAGTAAAATTGTCTTGCCTGCGCAAATACACGGATTCCTTGTCAGAAGTAGCAATCACAACACAGACACTACTAGGCACTAGTGCATGAAAAATTTTAGTATTTTGTACAGATTATTACTATTGTTATTATTACTATAGGGCCCGAAGCACTTCGACCAAGAAGATCTATAGTGCAAGCCTATTATATTAGACGTGCCATCCTAATGCTTCGGACGCACACAAGCACTATTTGGGGTGTTGTGTGGAGGCACCATGGTTCCAACCAGGTGTAAAAACCTCTGTGTGGCCAGTGCAGGACAATGGGTGGAGTGAATAAAAAGGTAGTTAAAGCTTTTACTACAAAATTTGAAGTTAAAGCTAGTATTCAGGTGAATAAAAATTTCAGTGAAAGCTAGTACTTTTTACTTACTAGTAAAAGCTAGTTTTTCCAGCGTTGACTTGAAAAAGGTGTGAATAAAAACTAGTGAACACTTAAAATTACTAGTTTATGCTTTGATTTTTTTAAGCAAGTGATTGAGATGCTGGAAGTTTCTGTTTTAAGACTTAAAAAGTTAAGTGTATTTTTGTTTATATAAATTCAAATATTACTATGGCTGCTTTTATGAACATACGTCAAAGGAAAGAATACCGCAAGCGGATGCATTCTCACCCTGCCGCTTATGTCAATTTATATAGATTTCGGAAAGAAAACTTGAAGTGGTTAGCAGAACATTTTTTGTTTTCACTAAAGGCACCTGTGACTTTTTAAATAAAACTTGGTAATTTTTTAATATTTCAAAAAACATTTTATTTCCTTTATCAGCCATCATAAAATAATAAATCATTGCGACATTGCCACTATGTTTTTCTTATGATATCTTTCATAAATTTCTGCAGAAGTCTCTACCAGTATTTAAACATAAAAAAAGTGGTAACTCATGAGCCATTTTTGCCAGCTGATTTAATATACACATTTACCAGCTTTTGCTAGTAATTTCCCAGCACTAGCTATGTATGTAGCATTAGCTAAGAGTTATTCACAGCAATCGTAGCATAAGCTTTTCCGCATAGCTAGTACTGAACACTGAAAGCTAGTGCTAGTACTTAACACTTTGTAGCATAAGCTACTTTTTTATTCACTCCACCCAATGTGTAACTTCAGTTTATTCTTACTTATCAACTGTTCAACGTCCGCATACAGTAGTTTTGACTTAGCTGCCTTAGACTTAACTATACAAAAATAATTTCTCTTGTTCCTATTATTCCTAAAAATTCAATACAATTTCGGGGACTTACCCCATTCCATACCTGCACATTTCAGAAAAATGCCTAACTTTTTTGTCATTTTAAAATTATTTCCATATAAAGGGTGTATGTAAAACCGTAGCAAATGACATTAACGTACCGACGGAAGAGATTGGCACAATGAGTACTTTGTTGACGGATATCAACTCATAGCCAGCGTTACCACGTTACCACGTTAAAAAGTTAAAAAATAAAAAAAAAATACCAGAATATATTTTACTTTTGGTGATTTCCTTTCTGAACAAAAATGTTGCCCTTTCGCTGGATAACATTTTCTACAGTTTGCCCATACCTTTAAATAGTGATACATTTTTTACTGCCACAATGGTACAAAATATTTGAGATTTAACATTAATGTATACTTAGCGTTTCACTGTTTCTACGGTTTTTAGCACCATTTTATCAATACAAATCGTCAGCAACATGGTTTTCTAATCACCTGCTATTACCTAGAACAAACTGCAAAAAGTCTAAACGAAAAATGTATCAAAAAAGTTTACATTAAAATAAAAAATAAATTAAACAGAATCTTCCTCTAACAAAAGTCTGATAGACTCTAGTCAAAGTGATAATTCATAATTCTTATTTGTATAAAAAAGTACTTAACAAAGATGTAAAAAGGTTAGTACATCACCCCGACTTGAGAGTAGAGGGTCAAATATGTTGCATATTTTGCCAGTTATTTGTGCAACATATTTAGAAAGGAACGAAATAGCTTTTTTTAATGTTACATATTTTTTAGAATGGAACAGAAATAGTAACGAAATGTAGCATATACATATGTAACATTTTTGTCTAATAAGTCTAATAAGTATTCAATTTCTTTTATACTAGTCAGAAATTTAAAAAAAAAAAAAAATTATATTAAAACATTATATACTACATACACCATTTCAATTTAAGACAAGCAAACCCGTGCAAATAATTTCTTCCCTATTTTTGTTGTTTTATTTTTGTTTCTGCTGCAGCAGTTTTGAATTTTTTTGTTACATTAGAAACGATTTTTAATAAAACTAAAGGGTGTTAATAACGTTTCGCAAATATAAAACCTGATTTTAAAACTTTGCCAGTAAAATTTACGTATTGAGCAATACTTAGGCTGGAAAAAGTAAACAAAATGCAAAAAATATTCACATCTCCACCTTAAAAAAAACCAACCAATTTTGGTTGAAAATAACCTACAACGGCAACGCTGTTCATAGCTGTCAAAGTACTCAACGTATGTTGAAAGTTGGCCAACTTTCGTACTTTGCTTTGACGGAGACGGCACTGAATGTGAAAAAGCTCACATAAGAAAACGTGTATTTCAATTTACTTGTCAGTTGAAACAGGCAAAGTATGAGGGATGACGGATTCTATGTGGCCCGGCCTTAAATGACACTTCAGTTGATATATATTTAACAGCTGACAACCTTACCAGATCGGCGGTTTTCTAACCAGTAAATGGCAAAAAAGAGGGAAACTTCAGCCGTAAAGCAGCTCTGTGCAGAGGAACAGCTCACACGTCATCGTCAGGCCTGTTTTTGTTGTTTGGGCTTCGAGAGTTTTGCGTCTCATTCGCATTGGTTAATTGATTTGTCACAAATAACTGTATTTTTTACGGATCTTGGTGAATTTTCTTTATTAACCACGTTGCTTTTTCATTGTTGCGAAATCATTTGGTCGATTAAGTCAGTCGTAAAACAATTTTAAATTTCTGTTAATACAATCTTGGGAATTAGTTACCCCGCCCATATCTGTACAGTTATATTTTGCAAATTTATTTGTTAAGTATAAAATAAATAAATAAATAAAACGGAATTGTTTCTGAATCGTTTACATTGATTTCTTTTACACTGAACAGTGAATCACAACTGCAAGTGGTATGTGTTTTTACACTGACATTTCTGTATGTACACATATACATCAAATCTACTATCATGTTATATATTTAGCTCCTTGATTTACAATACAAGGGCACCTATTGTTTAGACGTCTGTTTTGTTGAATAATTTCTGTAAGCTGTTTTGTTGTTTTATTTTAACAACCAACTTGTTTTGTTGACACATCTAATGCCTATGCAAATGTATGTTCATTTGCATGTGTCCCTGTGTACAAGTTATTAATGCACCCGTATAATGCATGTGTATGACATTGAGCTTGAGCCTTAATCTGTCTAATGATTAAAACCAAAAAAAAAAAGGGTTTTCTGTATAGAATATTATTCGCTAATGCAAAATATATGCACATCTGCACACGCACTCAGCCATTAACCTACCCAAAGGAAAAATGTTTTCTGCAATATGACCGAGTCTATTCGGTCGTTCGCAGTGCACAATGGGCAGTAGAACTAGGAGAAAATGTCTTCTTAGACTTGTGGCCTTATTCATGAATATTATTTTCGTCTTATTATTCCGTTAAAAATTTATTTTTTAAAAATTTTATAAAATACAATACAATTTTATGAATTTTCCAGTGTTTAAATGATAAATTTACTACGAATTGATCGATCAATTTCAGAAACTAAACAAATTCAGAGCCATCATGACAGTTATGCATAATCATTTTATTTGTAACATATCGTTACCTTAATATAGAAAGGCCGTAACGATTTTTTTTTTTACAAAAAACGAAAAATGTTCATAAATGCTTTAGTTTTGTAGTCGCGGTTACTTTTAAGGCAGTCTTTTTTTTTAATTCTCTAAGCAATCCTCAGTTGGAACACAAAATTTTTATTATCAAATTTATTTGAAAGGAATATTTATCAAAAAACCTAAAAAACCGAATTTAAAAAAGAAAATGAGTTAGGGCTTTTCATAATAATCATAATAATATAAACTAATTAATCAAGGGTGCCTCCGTAGTCTAGTGCATGAGCATTAGTCTTATCAATATGGAGGTGCGGGTTCGATTCCCGCTGAGACCCTGGGTGTTTCTACAGACAAGCGTGTAAGAGCTTCATAGAGTTTGTATTGTCTTAAAAAAAAAAAAAAAAAAAAGAAAAAACTACTAAACAATGCAAATTTTCAGCGTCTAGTTGGACGACATAAGGATATTAATAGCTTGCTTATTCCAACATAAAATAGTAACTTTATGTCTACCTGAAGAACTATATAAGCGACTCAGTTTCAGTCGTTTCGGTAGGATTACTTTAAAATTGGCAAATTTCACATATGTATGTACGATACGTCTTTGGAATACTACACCATCAGATATTAAGGGAATTAGCAAAGTCTTACTTTTTAAAAGAAAAATTTTTCTTTAATATTCTCAGCTAAAACTTAATGACAGTATTTTAACAATTAATTAAAAATTGAGAATTAAAATTTTTTTATCACAGACAATATTAGTATATTTCTTGTACTTTAACACTTAAGTTTTGTTGTAGAAGTTTCCGAACATTGTAGTCTATATTGTTGAAGACAGAATATATGAAGACCGCAAGGAAATTATTTCGAAATGATGTGCGCACTTGTCATACTTGATTTTGAATAAGTATAACTTTTAATTTTGGCCGGTCATTTATTTATGCATTTTTACGTTAGAAGCTTGGAGGCCCTAAAATCATTGTCAAACTTATACTTCCATGCTTTTGAACAATTTTCAGTCATATTTTGCCATTACGATTTTTTATATATCATGATAATTTGAATGTAGTATTAAAAGTTAAAGAACGACAAATATATTACTCTTCCCCTAGCACTCTGAACTTAATATATCTTCTGGTTCATGTATAAATATTGTATACCAACACTCTCCATTTCGAATTGGAATAAATAGTAAAAATAAAAGATTTCACCCCAGTACAGCACATCGACCCCTGTGCGCGAAATTATCGTATGTTACACTTTTTTCGAAATCGAGTTTTTTATGCAAAATGGTTCTAAATCCATTAATTCATCAGTAGATAAAGTATTATAGTGATAATTGTTATAGTTATGCAGATAACACTATGTACATTTTATCGTATGTGACAGTTACTGCTGTCAGGCAAATAAAAAAAAGACGAATAAAAACGCTCTCCTGTGAAATTTATTTTTTGTAACATACGATAATTTCGCGCACAGGGGTCAACATCATATGTGCATTAGCTCTCTAGTTTTTGATACTTTTTATTTTTTACTTTTACTTTTTTGCGATTCCAACAATTTTTTTAAAAGTTAATTTCGATATTGGGAATTTTTTCGCATTTTTCTAATAAACATAAGAATTTTCACAACATTTGCCTACTCGTCCTGTCGGTGGTCCTCCCCTTACAGAAATGCTTGATCAAACCAGGCCGCAAATGTATTTGCCTTTATAACCCCAAATGCAAAAATAAAACATTTCTGCTGCATAACAATGAAAAAGAAACCCATTAAAACTATTAATATGAAAGAAAATTACCGCGTGTGCAACGGTGTAGTCACTTCCATTAGCTGCAGTAATTGCAATGTCCTTTGTGCTCATGAACAATGAATGTTAAGAGTTAATTTTAGTGCAGATTAGATATTGTTGAATATTTCTTCTTGTTTTTATGCTCGCTGAATTAAAATGAGTTTTATTTTTCAATTACGTACCCGCAGTTGGTGTCGTTGCTTTTCTATTGCAGATTTTGCATGAATATTTTGCAAATTATTTCTGAATCAATTTCAGGGAGAGTGGAGACAATTTCAGTGGAAACCTATTGTTAAGTGATGAATTTAAATTTACTAAAACGTGAAAATATTTGCAACGGGAAAAATACATTATATTTTTTCAAGGCTGCAGTAGTAAGAAGACATTCTATTAGGTGTCTTTGAAGAAAATATTATTATGCTTGTAACTAATTTTCCGATAATGAGGGCGTTACAATGCAATTGGTAATTTCGAGAAATAGAGGGAGTATTCGATTTGAATATTCCGACGTCAAAAGTGACAGCAAAGACATCTGCGGGTAGTTTATTCAAAAAAAACAAGTTTCTCTGTAATACATAGTGCGATTCGCCGCCAATTCGACCACAAAGGGATGCGCTCTTAATGATGAATTTGTTGTGCATGGGACTGAGCGGGATTCGGGAACAAGTTTCCTGGTATAATTGGAAGATATCCCATCGTAGTAACGATAGAACAACGACCTATACACGGTTGAATAGTTTCAAAATTGTGTTCAACTGTTGATCGAATATCAGCGGTATAAATGATAAGGTGGTAAGATGGGGTGAAGTATGTCTTACACCGTCTTATAAAGCTGAGGCACTTGGATGTTTCCTTTAAGAGCTGAAAAATGTGCTCAGTCCATCGAACATCATACTAAATTCTTGTGTCAAACACGTCTGATTCCGCAATACATATACCACTCATAATTATATCATCGGGTATGCGTCGATAAGCATGCATCATTATGTCTTTTTAGCATTGAATTCGTTCCTGTTCGCGAGACCTCATTACGATATTCTTGTGAGGTAACTATTCAATAAATCATACATATTTTGCTCATCGTTACGATCCCAATCCATGTTGGCCTATAGTTGAATAAAAATAAAAGCCAATGGCTGCTGTCATCTGCAAAAGTGTGAATAGGATTATAATTTCAAGACAGAAGGCCATTAAGAAAATTAAGAAACAAAGGATGCAGCTTTGCGGTACCCATAAATTAATCTTGAACTTGCTACATGAGCTGCTGTCTGTAAAAACATTTATAGCACGATCCCTGTAAAAGCTCTCCATATATCGAGAAAATATATATCATCGACACGTATTCAAGCTGTATTAAATTTAAGCTTCAAACCGTTGCACCACAATTCTTTGCCCAAAAAATTTTTTCTTGATGTAAATATACTCTGAAATTCATTCAAACCTGTTTTTTAATGCCTATAAATATTTAAGGATAAAATTTAAATTATGTGTGCTTGTTTGAACAATTCACTGCATTTCTTCATCAACATCCGAATGGGCATCCGTTGTCCATGTTCATGTTGCTATTAAAAATATTATATTTGTGTATGTAAGCAGACACTTTATTACAATATTTATGGATTTTTGTGATTCCGTGCGAAACTTCTTTAATATTCCTCTCAGAAGAAAAATTTATATATTTTCCGAAATGTTATGAATAGAGAAGTTTATAGAGACATGTCCGTCTGACCGTCTCTCTCTATGTATCCGTTGAAATGCCGTTTATGGCCAAATTAATCTTCTCATAAAATTCGTTTTGGGTCAATCGGTCAGTAGTAGACCTGAATCTCTTTGGATTGAAACTCGGCCAAATCGGTTGAATCGTTTCCGAGCTACAGCCGAAAATCCACGACCACCTCTTTTTTCGGCACTACAAACGACTATCCGGCACTTCAGGCGAATATCAGAAATAAAGTGAGCCAGTGAAGGGTATCTAAGATTCGGCACAGCCGAATATAGCACTCTTACTTGTTTTTTCAATATCACTATCATTGTTTGCAGACAGACGCAGAATTAGTTGACAAGAAACAATGAAGCGATCCACAGTGTGAAATTATTTGACAAATTTTCAGTTTCTTTTTCAATTACGAGAAGTTCCTTTTGCTAATGCAATGCATTGCGTAGAAACTAAGATAATGCCGTGTAAATTTGGATACTTTTATTGTTATATCACCAGTCCTTTTTTTCAAAAATTAAATTAAAAACACACGTTTTCCAAGAATTACTCTTTCCACTTTTTTTTTTCTTTCTTTACAAAAATCCGTTTCATTTGATATCCATATCATGGGAGTGGGTATACAATATTCGTCCGCCATTTTGGGGCGTCCCCCATATTGTGTTTGCTCAGATTTCATTAAATTTTATGTTCCCTTCAGAAACCATAAAAAATGTACATCTTAAGCACTATTTAAATGGCATAAATGTAGAAGGGTTCAATTTTACTACATATGTATATGTTCAAATAAGTAAGAAAATGCATTCCAGATTTTTTTCTCGATTACAAGAGTACGGAAAAAGCTTCGTTTTAAGTGCAATAGTTTTAGAGATATATGGTTGCAAAGAGTGGTATCATAATTCAGTTTTTTTCCGTTTTACCCACTTTAAGTACGTGAATGGAAAAAGTACCCAACACGTGTGCGCAGCAGCATTTTTATGCTTTTATAATTTTTATTTTAGCTGTCTGAGATATCTGAGTTATTAAGTTAATTTTTTGATTTTATTCGTTTTTACTCTTTTTTAAACCTCTTAACAGTAGCATATCGAAAAATCTCTTCTTACGAGATCCAAACATCGATAGAAATTTTATACGTACATATGTAACCATATGAAGTATCGAAACTTTTTAAAAAATTTGCTTGAATTAGGAATCGTAAAGCGATATATAACGCACACAATGACAAATATTGAAGCTAAACATTGATCGTGTAGCTTTCGCTTAAAACAAAACGCATATTTGAGGGGCATAACTGTGCTATTTGTTTTAATAAGTGATGGGTTTTTATTTTATAGTGACGCCGCTGATGGCAACCAGCATCAGAGCGGTTAGTTGTTGAAAATTATTTTCAACACTGTGCAACCAAAAGCATTCGGTTTTCGAAATCTAACATTGAAGAAGATATTATCAGTTTACGGCAGAATTTTAAAGGCCGTAAAGCGAACATTAGCTCGAGATGTGGTCATCTGACCGATTTTCGTTAAGACCAACATAACGTTCCTTTAGTTCTAACAAAATTTATTAATATTTTGGCATTACTTTTGAGCCACCTTCTATATGAATATGAGTAACTGTGTAAATTATGCAGGTACTTTTTTTTGGAAATAGTAATAACATTCTAGCAATTAAGAATGGTAACATTGTGCGTTATCTTTTTTGAAATGTCATAATGTCGAGAGAGTGATAGAGAGAGAGACAGAAAGAGTGAGAGGTAGTTGGTGAAGTGATAGAGTCGGGCTTAATTCTGTCACCACTTCGCTGTTGCACGATTTTTAATTTGTAACGGCCCTTTTCACAATGTCTGATTAAAAGTTAACGTGGACTTTAACGGCAACATTGGCATAAAAAATTGCTGTTAATCGTATATTGTGAAAAGGGCAGTTTAAATTGGCCGAATATTCAGAAAGGAAGGTCCCGTTGTAAGAGAGTACACTGTACTTTCATAGATTTTATTTTATTTCAACGAACCTACCACACTATCCAATTTTACTTGTCATATTTGGTTACTTTGCTTGCAATTTCTCCTTCCCAGCGTTCGGCAATAAAAATGCAATAACATTTCAATTCTTTCATATGATGTGGAAATCTATACGAGCGATACATAGCTAAAGTTCTTTTCGATTTGTTGTGCAATTGTTCTACAGTTTCTGTGCTACAATAAAAGTGGTCATATAAATTTTTTATCAATACAAATGTGTCTCCAGTGTTTTTGTGACAACATTTTCATCATGGAAGTAAAAGCAATAAAACCTATAAAATATTGAATTATTTTTCTTTAAATTTCAAAACTTAAACATTTTTATTGTTCAGCTGGTTGGATAAATATTTTATACACACCGCGATGATTTTTTTCTAAAGACCGCGGGAGAGATTTTCATTACTTTGAGGTGGCTGTATTCTCTCGGTCCGAAAACCATCCCGCTTTCATGCTGTGCGTGCCTTTCATAATTTTGGAAAGTATTCTTTCCTACCTCAGAAAATCGGAGCGTAATGACATATTCTTACACATCACTTACAGGAGAGAAAGACACCAGCTGCTTCCAAGTTCCCGATGTTTCAAGCGATAGGGCCCCAACTCCCGGTGGTATCGTTTATTCTGTCCCAACCGCAATCGCCATTTAAAATGGTCGGATGAATTTTCTTATGCAATTTACACATTTTCCGGATTGCTACCTTAATAAGTAAAATAAAATGAAATAAATAAATTTCAATCCACAATGCTTCGTATAAAGTGATTTTTGCATAGTGCAGTTTAATTATGCTCAGAATAGATTTATGGGTTCAGGAGGGGAGCCGGAAAAAAGGTTTGTTCGATTCACAAGTTCTTATTAACTTTTATTATACAGTATTGTATTTTTTTATGGTAATTTTCATACAAAAGTGTGCTTTATATATTCTTGAAATAGTTGTACTGAGGCCTGGTCGGGGAATATTAAATTTTTTTTGTTTAATTTCGTAAAAATCTTTCAAACTAAATTCTTCTTAATGATTCAATTCAATTTTCAAACTATTTGAATCAAAATTGCTTATCGTGAAACGATACTTGGTTTACCATCATGGAATAAAATGAAATGAGTGTCAAATTTGTTTTTTAAAGAAGAAAATATAAAGAAAAACAAAAATAAATACATGATAAAATCAAGGTACAACAAATATGATGGTTCACAAGCACATAAAGACATATCGTCTTTTTTTTACACGATAAACCGTACAACTGAACTTATATATTGAGCAAATATTTTGTTTATTATAACTTTAAACATAAATCAAATCATTGTTGGCACAGTTTGTCTTGAGACGGAATCTGGCTTTCCCTTCTTCATCTTTTTTTCTACTCTATTCTTGAATTTTTTTTGTCGAAAAGATTCACAATGGACCCCATGGGTCTTCGAATGCAGGTGATGATGTACTACTGAGATACCACCCTTATGAACTTAACCCAACCTAACCCATATCACAGTGTTGTTTTTCGTCACCATATGAACAATGAAAAACAAAATGAAACATTATGAACCAATAATTCGTTTAAGAAATCAATCAAGATGTAAAATTTAATAAAAGGTTTAGTTTAGCATCACTTGGTTTTGTAACTGACAATTAAATTTCCAACTGCAAAATGCGGTAAATGTCGGATGACAATGTTAGATGATTTTAAATCAAACCTTGTTCTATTTTGTTGAGGCAAACATCATCTATTTTACCGGTTATGCCAGATATAATTATATCAGAGCTGACATACATATGTATACATGTAGGTGTGAAAGTCTTTCCGTCTCGTGGTTTCTAATTTCCATAAGATTTATTGGTTTTAAAGGAGGGAGCGATATCACAAGCAACTTAAACTATACCTTTGAATTTCTTGTTATTTCTTTTTTTTCCACTGTCCTTTTCCTCTTTTGTTTGCAAACAAATGCAATTTTTGTACACATTGTTTCTGGTTAGTTTGCATGTGTGTGTTTCGTCGCAACGGCCTCTACTGCATATAACAAGAGTGAAAATTAAATAATAAAACAACTTCCGTTGCACTCTGAAAAGAAAAGAAGAGAAGAACTTAAATTGGTTTACTTCCTCTCAATTTGTGCATTTAAGATAAACTTGTTGTAACAATTAAATTTATTGTTTCCTTTGTTTTCTCAAACATAATTGTGTGGGGAAGCGGCAGTCAAGACCTGCTCTCCAACAGGGAAATATCGGATAACATGCTGAGAAGTGCAGTGGTCTCTCTGCGATCAACATTTTTAATTTTTGTAAGGGTGGCTTTGTGAGCTCGGAACACGCTCTCTGCGATTGCCCCGCACTCGACAGATAGAAGCAGCGATATAGTGCTGCTGTGGCGCCTCCACGGAAGTTGTGGAACACTAAATCTCAAATGGTGGTTGGATTCCTTATGATGGAGATTAGGTTATCAGGCCGCGAATTCCAGTGTCACCTGAGCGTCCCAATCTACTCTGTGCCCGAATCTCGCATAAATAAACTTATACCCTTCACCCTTCCATTCGATACCACGGCAAGGTGCGGACAGTGGCAGAACAAGTGTTCAACTGTCTCCTCCTCCTCATGACGATGGATACATACTTTGCATTTTGCTGATGTGCGTTTGTTTGACTAAGTGTCAGTTATTGTCGGAATGTTTCCCTGGCGAGAGCATAGTCACTAGTCACTGAATCCTACTGGCTTCTGCTCACAGGCACATAAAAGCGCCCTTCTTCGTCGGCAGTGTGTAGCATCTTCGGCAAAGTAAAATAATTAATAATATGGCTACTAAGGCAAAGCTTCAAAATTAATTACGTTTCGTTGACATCAGAGTCGTTTCAACACTGCTATGTATGTAAGACAGTGCAGTTTCATCACCTTAAATCTGCCTCACTATCCTTTTCCTCTAGTTCCAGCACAGTGCATTGCATATGTAGGGGTCATCCCCTGAGTGCTGGTCCGAGACAAAATTAAAAAATAAAAAAGGCACAAAATTTATACAAATCAAGCAAAATACTCAACTCAATTGTCAACTGGGTGCTTCTTGCACGCGAAAAATTATTGATTCACCTTTGGTGTTTTCATTTGGAATTTTTAGTGCTTTTCTCTATTTTCGGTAGCACGAAGCCTTGAAGTCTACCAAAATTGGATTTGTGTACAAAAATTTTAACTGTTGATATTGTTATATCAATTGAAACGGTTGTATTTTTTTGCTTCCAGATTTGCAGAAGCTTGTATAAAGAAGGGAGGTATCAAGAAACCAGTTGAAGAGATACGGGGCAGATTGGTTTCGAATTTTGAAATTTCACGACAATTAATGTGTGCACAGTTAATAATGGACTATTGTAAGTTAGAGATGGTAAATTGAGAGCTTCATTTAGAAAAGAAAAAATTACGGAATTATATTTCTCGTATTCTATTTATAGGAAATAATAAATATATACAGCTAATAATTTACATTTTACAGACAACAACACACTGTGGACACAATACGAAGAACGCTGATGATGAAAGTATAGCAACTTTCGAAAACGGCATCTTGTTCCGTTCTGCTAGTGTTTGTCAGTGTGATTTACAATATTTTCTTTGATTGAGTGTTTTTCTTAGTACGTAACTATCACATGCAATTGTTATTGCCAGTAAAGATATTAATTATACTCGTCAACGAGAATTTACTGGCCTGAGGTTTCTCAGTCAATTTAGATACATACATATGGTACTCCGATTCAATGCCTATATTTTTTTTTTTTTTTTAATTGACTCTGGTTCTCGAGATTTACCGTTATATAGAAAAAAGCGGAGGTTGCACCACGTAATTTCCAATAACTCGAGAACTAGCTTTTCGATAGAAGGAAGGATCAAAAATCAAATAACATTTAAATTATGGTATTAGAAATTTTATACAAATTCTTATAGTTTTTTTTTTTTACAAGAATTTGAGACAACAGTGTTACCATTGAGGTTATTTTCAACGGAAATAAATTATCCTTGAATAAATACATTTTTCTTATATGCTTTTCATGTATAAAATACTATTTTTTATACAGAAAAGTATATTTAATTCTCTAATTTTATTGCTTTTTATCAGTTAATTGTAAATAAATTAAATCATCCGTCAAATAGTTTAATATATGAACATGTCTTAACACAAACTAAATTGTGAATAATTATTAAAGGGTGAAAGTTGTCATATTGTAAATTTCGACCACTCCATAAATTACTATCAAATTTAAAAAATAGACTTACAACTTTTATGTCAAAATCTAGAATACTTACTTTTTTTTTATACATCAAACTTTGGACTTGCTTTATTCCTTAATCAAGAAAGAAATTAATTGAATTATTATTATAAACAATCATAAACATATTCCTCATTTCCTAGTTCCAGCACAATGCATCGCATGTGTAGTGGTCATCCCCTGAGTGCTGGTCCAAGATAAAAAAATACAAAACAAAGGCTATTGGTTTGCTAAATTGTTAAATAAATAAATTATATTTTAATCAAAATTCATTAATTTTATTTCATTCACGCCTATATTTTCCACATCCATATCAGCCCACATACTCAGGAGGAGAGAAATTGGTGTCTAAAATATTTCATCCCCACAGTCAGTCCACTTCAACTAACCCTAAACTTTGACAATCAATCTTCTTTTTTTGTATTTGCCTTTGTTCTGAAACCGAATTATTTATGCAGTACATATAATATATATAATACAGACTATCCGTTCTGTATTATACAGATCAGTAATGTATTTTTCTTTATAAATTATTCTTTTAAAACAAAAAAAAAACGTTAAAATGTTGTGTATTTTAATTATTCTTTCATTTATTTTACGTTAGTCAAAATTGATTACGATTATTTATCAATGTTTGTTATATGGCTTTGCTGGTCTATATGCACATTTCATTTGGTGCTAATACCAAAATCGTCAGTAGCCATTTAACCAAATTCTTGAAAAAACCTAAATTTTTTATTTAATTGTAAAAAGGTTTAGAAAAATTAAATAAACTTAAATGGAATAATAAAAAGTTTGGTTTATACAGAACATTTTTAAAGAAGCTATTCTGCTTGTTTTGAGAAAAAAAACCCTTTTTTTTTATTTATTTTTATTTATTTTTTTTTTATTTTTTTTTTTTTTTTTTAATTTTTATTATTTTTTATTTTATTTATTAAAAAGTTTATTAAAAATGTAAAATAAACAAAATCTGATATATTGCTATCAATTTTGGTATTCGTATATGTTACAAATAAAATAAGCCATATTTCATTAAAAACCATTCAGAAATTCCAATTTTATTCACAATTAAATAAAAATTACCAGATAGGTGTATTCAAATTGACTATGAAACCTCAGACCACACAAAAAAAATTTAATTTTGTTGATTTTTGTTATCTGTATCAGCCTATTTAAATTGAAAAATTAGAAAAACTATTAATGTTGAAATCGATCTAAAACATCCCCGATCACAGGGAAGATTTTTTTAAAAGTTATTAAAATTAAATGTTTTTGTATTCATTTTATTTATTTGTTTTTAATTGCCTACGATTACATAATGTACGACAATTAGTGAAAATTAGTAGCTACTACTACTACTATTGCGCAATAGATGTATTTCTATGCAGCTGTAAGTTTCTCTGTACTTCTTGTTGTCCGTATGATTACACTAATCCACTCATACACAGCTCACACCGCGTTATCGTTATTACAATCTTACTCAAAATTTGTGATTGTGTTGTGAAAAAATTTTTACACCCTAGCGCAGTGGTTTTCAACCGGTGGGTCGCCAGCAAACCCCTGGTGGGTCGCGAGCAGATCTAAATAAAATACATTGATTTTTTTGTAAATATTTAATTTTTTTAATTCAAAAACATAAAAAAAATTTTAATTCAAAAACATAAAAGTACTTATATTAATGCGAACCCTGGGCTTGCTTATTTTTAATTAAATTCGAAAAACGTGGTTGCAATTGTGACACGCCAACAATCAAATCGTTTTCTAAATTTAGTTTATTCCTTTTTTTTTTGTTTTAATGTTCACCATTTGTGAAAAAGTCATTTCGCACAGATAAAATGTTGAAAATTGAATTAATATTTTAAGCGTTTGTTTTAGCTAGCTCAGGGGATTCTGCCTTTCTCTTTAGCCAAAATGTAGAATTATTTTGAGTTAAATATTCGATTTTGAAGTGAATTTTAAAAGTGACGATTGTTGAAAGAAAGTTGGTATAAGTTTTAGGAAATCGTTTTCTGCTTCTGCTTCAACTGCGACTTTCGATTTTTTTCAGAAGCATAAGCAGAATCATTCGTTGCTTTTAAATAGTTAAAAACAGTCAAAGCAGTAAAAAGTAAAAATTTCATAACTTTTGCTGCTTCGACTTGAGTTTTTTAAACACTGCCGTTATGTTTCCGATTAATGAATAGCAAGCAAGCGGTGTCATGTTTTTGCTTTATTTTCATTCAATTTTGTGTTTTTATAATAATATTTTCAAACTTTGAGAGCAAAAACGTTAAGGGGTCGCCAAATTTTTTGAAAATCATTTTGGGGTCGCGGCTTCCAAAAGGTTGAAAATCTATACGCCCTAGCGTATAGATGTTTACACATCAAAAAGTGATTGCATACAGCGTTTCTGTTTTGACTATAAAAAACTGAAAACACGTTATCGGGCTTTGGGAAATAATTTTCATTAACGCAAAAAAAAATATATAGAATTTACAAATACTTACCTTTAAAGAAAATTTAAATTTGGTTACATTATACCCGTAAAAACAGAATGCTATATTAAATTTTTCGAAATTACTCTTATGTTTGGTTTCTTTTTTTCTTTTAATTAAATGTTTTCTATTACAAAATTACTATTTCTTATTAATTTACAATAAAACTAAATATTTTAAATAAACTGTATGTTTTCCGAAAATACGCGTTTTTTTCGTTTTAAAATTCAAAAGTTGACAAGGCTGCCAATAATTTTTATGTTTTCGAAAATAAAAGTATACTTTAAGGTGCACATTGGTACGAATCCCGCATCTAACTGGACAGAAGTCATAAATGTTATCGCTTCAAAAAAAAAAAAAAACTTTTTTTTATTTTTTATTATATTCATTTTTCGCTACCAAATAGGTAGCATCGTCAGGAAATAATAATTTGTATTAACGAAAATACTTTTTTAAAATAAGAAAAACTAAATATTTTTGAGAGGAAATGAAATTTTTTTTTGCCATTGATATTAAAAATATTCTTTATACACATGTATAAATATGTGCACATGTATACGTTTTTAGTAAAATTGTAATAATGTGTAGGCGACACAGGATCAAAAGCATTGTAGAAATTTTAAAGGGAGTACAAACCTTTTACTGTCAGGGTAGTATATAGAAAATTAATACTACCGAAGTTCGCAGTAACGAAACCTTGAAAGATTGAGATGGAATTTTCTCACTACTTTTTGCGCATTCAGCAGCCCCAAAACCATATACAGTGCACTCGTGATAATATGAATATCCCAAAATATGAACACCCCAAAATATGAACACTCTTTTCCTTCCATCAACTACTTTAAAATATGAAATTGTGCGAACCTCTAAAATATGAACAGCTTATTTTGGTAGTTTTTTTTTAACGGATTTTATCTAGACAATTTTGAAATCGAACTTAATTCCGATTCAACTGCATAATAATTTGGGAATTTCCTTAGCAATTTGTTTTTAACTTATCTTCAACTGTCCATAAAAATTTTATTCATTCACCAAAAGGTGAAATCACAGAATTTTGAATTGCTGTTAATGCAATAAACAATAAATAAAAAAATTAACATAAGAAACTTATTTTTTTTATGGGAAAAACGTTTTTAAAGGTAAATTAGTTGCCATTCGCAAATAAGAACAATCTCACAAAAGTGAACTGGGTTTGTCTTCATTAGGTCATATTATCGCGAGTTCACTGTACCCTCCAATAATTTGAACCAGCTAGATTCTTGATTCGTCCCTCTGTGCGGTGTTTGTTTTTAAACGCTAAAATGAAAAAAAGGAAATTTAAATTACGAAAATCATTGCATTATATTTTGGTTCTGTTTTTTTTTTGTTGACATACGTCCCATAGAGTTAAAATATATTTTGCTAAAGTGTTTTTAATGTAAGAAAAAGTTAGTTTGAGCGTAAATAACGATTTTAACTTGACACTTGTCCTTATGAATTTCATTTAATGCAAGTAAATATGCTTAAATAAAAGCACAAAAAGAAAGGAAGTGAAGAAGTACAATGTGGCACAAACATTTATTTTGAAAACTGTGCCGGATGAACAAGTTAAAAAACATAAAAAAAAAGTCAAGGACATTTTAAAGTGGACGCCTAAAAGCATGCTAAAGTGCAAGAAAATTATAATGTACCATCTAGTTTTAATGAACTTTAAGTGTAAATATATTTGCTTTTTGCTTTTGTACAATTGACAGTTCTCAATATGCTGACATAATACAATTTCATTACAAGAGTTTTGTAAGTTTTAAACAGCAATTAATGTTGTACTATTGAACATGTATTCAAGCAACTAAAGACCGCTTTTCAGTTACCAGAGAAATTTAAAGCCCAACTATAATGGGCATAAACTCGCTTAAGCAATTGTGCGAAAATATGCAATTCATAAGTGCAAGCTTTTTCGTTAACTTAAGGGTTACATGATCAAATTTTATTAATTTCAAACTCACCCCACCGCGAAATGAAAAAAAGTATTTCAACCAATAGAAAATTTAAAAATAAGAAGAACAAATAAAATAATAAAAATGAGCGGAAATCCTAAGTTTACGAGTTATGGCTCTCTGAAGTTCCATTACAAATTTGTGAATGAAGGGTTTATTTGAAAGCTGTTGAAAAGATCTTTAAGAATTTAGTAAAATTTTTAATAAATTCGTTAACAGTTTACTGATGCCTCCGTATATAGACATATGTATGTATGTTTGTCTGCAGACGTAAATTAAAACATAAGTGCGCCAACTAAAATAACTATAGAAAGCGATTCAGAATGTGAATAAAAAATCTGACTAAATTCTTTTTATATCACTTTATATTGAATAACTTTTGTTTTTGTTACGAAAGATTTACTGCGTAATTTTAAAGGATTAAAAAGTGGGACATCCCGAAACAGCTCATCCTACTAAAGATTTTCGACATAGCTGGCCTTAAGTATTTAATAGCCATTATATCTAACAAATTTTAGTGAATTTTTAAAGATTTTTTCAACAGCTTTTTAATGGTACCCATATGTAGGAAATGACCCCGACACATGCCATACATTTTGCTGGAACTAGAGGAAGAGATAGTGATAGAAAACCAAGTGGTGAAGCTTCACTATCCTACAACTCTGTGCTTGCACGTTTTTTTGTTAACAGCAGTATTGCAGAGACTCTGATGTCACGGAGCCTTATTCAATTATTAATTATTTTACTTCTCCGATGATGCTACACACTACCGACTTCTTCGCGCTCTGATGTTCCTATCGATTGGTATCATCTGAAGACGGCACTGTTCAGTGACCAGTGACTATGCCTTCCAAACTGAAAACTGCCGACAACAAAAGATACAAAGACACACTAATAAACATCAGAAAAAAGGAGAAATGTATTAAGACTTATGGCTCGCATTCAAACTGTTGTTCAGTTGCCAGTTGCTAAAAATGATAATGCATGTAATGCAGATCGAAACTGCATTAATTGCAATTGCCAAAATTCCAGTGCTTTTTAGTGTTTTTCGGCAACCACAAATTTATGGTTGCCCTTCTGGCAACTCAACTGAAGTTCGGTTGCAATTCATAATCGACCCATTAGTGTGAACGTGGGGTCGAACCCAGGACTTTTTGGTTTTGAAGTCAACGTTCAGATTCCTTCAGCCATTTCCCATATTCGATATCCGAAAAATTTTTTATTTTATTTTGTCTTCTTATTTTTCAATTTTCTATCCGGCGTCATACTTTTTTTTAATGTTATGGTATGAGATGCACTTATTGTTGTGTTTTTTTTTTTTCTTATCAGCCGAATAAATTTTTTGAAATAGCACACTAATTTATGACGTGTTGTTCGTGTTGATTAATAAAATGATTACTAAATGCGTACGACGTTAATTCAAGCTTGTGGACTGAATAAATAGTAATTTAAACAATTTGGAAAGAAAAATTTTATTTCAGCACATAAGCGCAGCTATGTTTGTCAAGCGTAGGGGATGGCGTAGAGCGTACTGGGGGAAAATTTTCTTCATTACTACTATTTGCCCATAGATCTCGAAAATAAAAGAAAACGTAAATCGGTTTTGCCGAAAATGATTCATCTTCTTACGGTTTATGTTTTTTTGGAATGATTTTAGAAATAACACGCCTAAAGTTATGCTACTTTCAAAAGATTTTGGAAAAAAGTGCATTTTGCACGTTTTCAAAATAACGAAATGCCCTCAATTAGTTTTAGTCATATAGTGTGTGTGTGTGTGTGTGCATGCTTTAGATAAAATCCCAGCCAGCATTTACATATAAAAACAAGCGCTTTGTAAGCGTTCAAATGTAAGCAAAACACTGATAAAACGCTGCTGTGACCTTTACAAAAGACATCAAAGCAAGGCGTTTATAATCGAAAAGCACCCAACTTTATAAGCGTTAAAAAGACAATTGCAAAACATGTTTTTTAAGTAACGTAATTACACGTTTTCTAAATGAAAATGTTTAAAAAACACCTATTTTTAATGAAATTAGTAAGCGTTTTAAACATTTACTTTGTTTTTCATACATTTAAAAAATCATTTTTAATATTAAATTTTTTTTTCTTAATAGAAAAATATTAAATTAAAATATAAAAATAGGAACTTCATTGTTGTTTCATTTAAAAAATCATTAACTTAGTATTTTAGTTTAGTTTTTTTGTTGTTTTAATTTTAATACGATTTTTGCGTACTGGAAATATGACTTGGAGGCAAACACAAAGTTCTCTTCCTTGCCTCCATTTTCAGCGAAAGTTTCTGCAATAGAATTTAAATATAAATATAAAAATGTAACTAGAAGCCTATTAAACGTATTTCACTTACGACGAATGGCAGTGGCGACAGTGAAGGCCCTAATGCACTTCTTATCTGCAGTTCCTCGCGAGGAAAAGCTCTTAGCAACGTTGTCGTAACAAATTTTCTCGAATTCGATGTTGACAATCTTTTTAGATCTGCCTTCTAAAAATAGAAATAAAATCGACATCAGTATACAGTCACCGGACATTTCAAATTTAAATTCTTACCAGCAAGGAAAATTTATCTATATCTTCCAGTATAGTTTTCTTCAATATTAGCAAACGGCTTGCTTGGTATAATAGTAGCGTTATTTTGTGATATGAGAATGACACGTTTTGTATAAATTTATGAAACACTTGCATTTGCAAGCAAATTGTCAACGACATTCGCAAAACTCTTATTTATGCAAGCTTGCTGCAATCTTAATTTACAAAACGCTTGCCAATATGCTGGCTGGGATGCTATCATATACACCAACACATGCATGCCATCATGCCAACATTAAAGTTTATTTGGCAAAAGTATGTCACAACAACTAAATTTGTTTTTTATTGTTGTTATGGCTGTTCGGCCGTAGCAAACTGTTATTCTACCACAAGTCGTTGCTTCTTTCTTATTTTATTGGATAGTTTTATTTTATAAGTCATTTATATTTTTATTTTGTTTTTTTTTTCCAATGCAAATGTGCTATTTGTACTTTTTATATGTCACCGAAGTTGGCGGGCCATAAATGAAACGTGTACAGCAAAAAGGAGTAAGAAAAAAAAACATGAACAAGTGCAATTGCTTTAAGCCAATAACGACAACCGACAAGCAAAATTAATTTGTTTTAATGGATTTCAAATTATAAATGCAAATGCAATGAACTACTGAGATGAGAGAAAGAAAAGAAGGATGGAAATTCTTAACGTTAAGGACGCAAAGGTACACTTTCATTTACACATTCACTTATTTCCATTGCCAATGTGCTCTGTTATTTTCGTGTATGTTTAGTGGTGTTTGCTTGGCAAAATTGTTGCTTATTGTAAGTGAAAGTGTGAATTCGTGTACGTATGAGCGTTAGTTGTGCAGGGCAAACCAAATAAAATAATTCTTATACGCACGTGTGGATTTTAGCGAAGTAATTACGGACATACATATTTGGGAATTATACAGACTCATCCATCCATTAGCGAGGGTGAGGGTGGCGATGGCTGATGTAGTTAGCACGTTGACTACAAAACCAAAAGTCCTGGGTTCGAGTCCAGTTTCGTACTAACTCATAAACACCTTTCGCTTTGTTTCTTAAATCGATTAGTGTGCCGAAGGAATTGTTTTATTAGTTCAACTACATTTAAAACAAAAACAATATTTTAGTATTTGTTTTTCTATTTAATATTATCAACATATTTGACATTTTGTAAAATGGAAACTATGCGTAGGTCTATTAAATATTAATCTTAATCATAAATGTTTTTTACAAAATGTCCCTTGCGATCCTTTGGCGCTAAGGCGTCGATATGTTCTAAAATAATAACAAGAAAAATATGACTGCCGTGAAAAACCGGCCACAATTTACGCACAAAATTGTTGAAACAAGTGTAAACAAAAACAGCTGTTGCCAGTGATCTGAGCCAAATTATTTTTTGGACGGCGGCTAGTGGATAAACGTCAAGTGGATGCCAGCCAGATAAGTTACACAAACATAAATTTTTTTACTTGTGTGTTCTTCGATGTTGCTTAAATTTTTTCTGTCTTATGTTGAAGTTATTTAAATGCAATTTAATGTAGAAACATAAAGGTAGGAAACATTTTTAAACAATTTTTTACGCTTATATCATTTATAAGTATATACATGAATATATATAAATATTATCGCTGGTTCGACCGAAGAGTTTCAGCCATTCTATTCAGATATCTACTGTTATTTTCTGACAGAAAAATAATTAGTACAAAAAGTCTTACTGCCGAGCACACGATATCGAATTGTCGCTCGCTTATGAATATATTTAAAACAAAACCAAAAATTAAAACATGTTGACTATGGAGTTCTTGTTTCAGCTGTGATATTGCTAAAACTTCTCATTTATTTAATATAATAACTATAGTTGTTCTAAGAAAAATTTGGGTAAAGGTTCGCTGGAGATCTGCATTAGCAACAGTGAAATGCGCTTAGGAACCTGTTAACCCCTCCTAAATAAATTTCAATGTATTGCCTTTTAGTAGTAAAAATATTTTTCTGAACAAGTTAAATATTTTTTTGGGAAAAGTAGTGCGTAAAATTATTAAAAAATTAAATTTTGTTTCTGTTTTCAATATAAATATAATTAAGCATCAACTCGATATCGTGTGACATCGTGGCCCGACAGTTAATTATTTATGATTTTTTAACCGAGCGAAAACTTTTGCTTTTGCTACGGCGCACATGAATGATAGAAAAGTATCTGCGAATATGTGTGATTTGATTTTTTTTTAATACATTTTGTTTGAATACAAAGCCACATTTTTATGATGTTGATTGCTTAAGAATTTTTTACAATCACACCTTGTCGTTCTCTGATGTACATCAAATATAAAGATTTTTCGGTGTTACCAGACTTAAAAAAATATTAAAAATGAGTTGGGAAGTGCAAATACACAAACGAATTAATGAGTACTACACGTTCCGTTTGTTTTCCTTCAGAGAAATTCAGTTGACAAATAGAGATGAAAAATAATAGCAAAATTTTGTATTTAACAAAATTATAAAATATATCCCAGCAAAAACTACTGCATCGCAGTAAGTACATTTATAATGGAATATTGAGGTAGCATTCGCTCTCAAACCTGCTTAAGTATGGTATGATATTTGTTTGCAATGTCCCACTTTGGAGTATTTCTTTTTATATGCTTTTTTCAGCGGATGAATATGTGGCGAAATCATGGAATCAACAGTATTCATCCGAATTCTTTCCGTCGGTTTATTATGTTCTTTGCCGTATTTTATACTATATATAATGTGTGATCCATTTAGAGGTTCCCTACTTTTTTAAAGAAAAAAACACAGAAAATTCAAATTTAATGGAGAATGTTTATTCGCATTTGAAAGAACATTCTTTGGCATTTATTTTTTGAAGATAATGTCTATCAAATGTTGGCCGTTGCTACGTCGCAGATGGTCCATCCGTTGAGTCCAATTTTCGATGACTCGTTCGAGCATTTCGACTGGTAACTGGCGAATGACACGCGTGATATTTTCCTCCAAGGCCTGAATCGAAGCGGGTTTGTCCGCATAAACTTTAGACTTTACATATCCACACAGGAAAAAGTCTAACGGTGCGATATCACACGATCTTGATGGCCAATCGACCGGGCCAAAACGTGAAATTATGTGCTCACCGAAATGTTCTCTCAATAAATCCATTGATTGATGCGATGTGTGGAAAGTGGCGCCGTATTGATGAAACCAAATGCCGCCGAGATCACGAGCTTTAATTTCAGGCATCAAATAGTCGGTTATCATGGCACGATAACGGTCGCCATTGACGGTTACGTTAGCACCGGCAGCATTCTTAAAGAAATATGGACCGATGATTCCACCGGCCCACAAACCACACCAAACCGGTCGAACATTATCCAATAATGAATGCTGGGTCTCAAAATGGGTGATGGTGTTGCGAATAGTACGCTCAGTAGGCCGATTATGTTGACGAAAAGTTTAAGCAAAGTGCACGAAACACATTCCTCACAGAAAGTGAAATTGCGGAATAAAGTTGAACGATTTGTAAACGTTGTTCAGGCGTAAGTCTTTCCATTATGAAATGCCAAACAATACTAAACAAAAATAACATGACAGCATGACACGACTCACACGTGATCTGTCAAAAAAAGACTATTGAAAAAAGTATCTCTACTTGAATCACCCATTATTGTTGTTCATCTGGAGCAGTGATGTTCGTCACATACAACATTTGTTGAAAAATTTACACAGACAGTTGTTATTCTCTTTCAAAAACTTTCATTCAGTCGTCGTTGAGCAAGCGATGAATACACATGCGGATGGTTATTGTCATTTTTTTCAGAAATTTATTAAGCATTGTTGTTGTGTCTTGTTGGACGAAGCACAATAAACACACGCGATTCAATTAGAATTGAATACGAAAAAAATTAAAAAATAATAAAAGTTCACGAAATGAAATGTGAAAAGTATTTTATTGTAAACGATGATTTTCAAAACATGCCATGCCTTTTATGTTACAAAACATTAAAAGCGGGTAATGAACACGTTTTAATCAGAGCTAATAATACTTAGATCTGAGGTAAAAGATTTCAATAAAATTAGAACTCTAGAGTTTTGGAAAAATTTAGATGTTGCGATATATTGTTGGTATCACCCTGTACTATACAATCCAGTTACATTATTTTATACTTACATACATATATAACAGTACATATAACTGTCACTGCTGTTAGCTTTAAGTTAATCTTAAGCATTACATATTATATTGATTAGTTCAATAAACGTCTTATATAAAAGTTCGTCTTTTGTCTCGTGTACTTTGTTAGACATATCCACACATAAACGCAAAACCCTAACATATATCCTCAGCTCAGAAAATTGTATTTAAAATATTTATAATTTTTTTCCACTACTTATGCGAACAAATATTTTCAGACATGAGAAACGTTCGTTCCAAGCAGCGAAATAAAATGACTTCGTTGAATTTAAAAAATATTTTACTAATTCGCAATTGCCATGCAAGTATTAACATGGAATGTTTAATTTAAAATTTTCAAAGCGATTTTAAAAATTATAATGAGGAATAACAGATGGTTAAACTTTTTAGTCTAATATTTAAGCCCAAAAAAACTGTTTTATATGAATTAATTTTTGCTTTTTTCCCCCCCCAAAAGCTCTTATCTTTTTCTTAAAATTTAAATTACATTCATTTAATAAGTTGCATATAGCTGGAAATTTCTTTCTTATTTGAAACGTTTGACATTATGTTTGCTGGGCAAATTCTCTCACCAATATATCCTCATTTTATTTTTGAACACCACTGATCTGGAGGCATTACATATGTATGTATGTGCTTACTGTAAATCACATTCATATGGCAAGAAAAGTAAATTGTGCTTCCAAAATTTTAATTATTTTGTGCGGGGGTGTTTCATTTATGCCCAAATTCTTATAATTTATTCATGCCTATCGCAGTTATTCTTCTAATATACATACTATTTACTAATTCTTTATTTTCTCGTCTTTCTTTGCAGGTTCGTTAACAAACGGTTTCTTCTTAAAAAAAATATCAAATGTTTAATAATTTTATACATAAAAAAAAACCCAAATTATAAATGTACATACACAATTTAAATATGTATCTATCAAACAATTATATTACCAGATACAATAATATACAATACCACACATACAACACACCCATGCGTACATAGCTGTAGTATATACTGGTGCATAGATGCGCATAAATATGTAAATATTATATATATATATATATGTATATATTAAAAAAAAAACTATTAGTTTTTTTTTAACCACAGACATACATACATACGTACATTATTAGCAACATCACATTATTTGCACTACTTTCCTACAAACAAATTAACATTTCAATGCCATCAGCAAAAAACATACTTGTTATTAAATCATAACTGTCTTATTAACATTATCACTGATTGACAATAACATACATATGTACATGCATTCATACATACATACATACATACATACATACATATTTATTTAAATATTTAATCTGAAAGAATTCAATAATTATTAACAGTCCATAAAAAAAAAATAACACAATGGCTTCAAATGAATGCAATAAAACTTATTGCTACAACTTTTTTCCAATTAGACATAGAAAATTTATTATTTTTGCAACTTGCATTCGAACAATAGAATATTTATTTAAAATTTTACGTATGTATTTTCTTTAATTTTCTTATTTGCTTACTATTTCAAGGCTGCTGTGCATGTTTTTCTACAATATTATTCCTTTATTAACTTTCATAAACTTCAACATAAATGTTTTCCTAATATTCCCACACCGGAGTTTTTGTTAAGGAGTGTCGCAAAATTAACGAAAGATTTCTGCCGATCAGACTTTCAATAGTTTTGAAATATTGTTCAATCCGTTCTACGCTTACACGCTGCATCTTTTGACTTTCAACATTCAGCTGTTAAATTATATTTCTTTTGTAGTTGGCATGAACGGTAGCAAATTCTAATCTTACATTAATTTTGAGACACCCTTTGTCATATTCATGCAAATTAATTTCTTTTTCAATTCCCACTGACGAGTAATAATCAGGTAAGCCACGATAATGAAGTTTGTGCAGACTGTTAAAAACCTTTGCAACTTAAAAATAATCACCTAAAATTAATTTCATTAATTTTCTAATCAATTAATACCCTTTTAATTTTTACTGGCATTAAATATTTAAGCGCAATTTCAATGCAAAGCTCTCAGCACCATAAAAGCAGACAAAATAATTTCATCGAATTAAAGCCAGAATTTGCAACCATCAAAATATTTATTATTATTTTCTTTTTAACTGGAAGCTTAGAATGTAATTTGATGTAATTCAAAATAGATAGTGTAGTGATGCAGATAATTAAGAGGTCTTAATATTTGTTTCTTATATTAATTGGGCACCGCAAAATCTATAGTAACTGACAGATCAATCGAACATGGTCTTTCACAACTGCCAAACGTTTACTAGTCCACTCATTCACTCCATTTGCCAAAAGTTGAGCGTGCAGTTATCTTAGGCAAACCGCACTACTTTCCTCAAGTGATTAGTGAAATAACTGCTTTTAAATACCAGTGTTTGCCCCGCTTCCATTAACATTACGTAGTACTTATGATGAATATTTAGTTTGTGACGATATTTCCAGTTCCCGCAGATATTTTCTGAGAGATGCAGTCTTCGATGTTCTGATAATTCTTAATTGAGGTTATATAAAACGGAGCCATTATCTATGAGTTTTTTTTTAAAGAGAAATAATATTCGGGCAGTGATTGCCTACAAGTAGGTAATACTTCTATATTAAAGCGATTGTGATAGAGATGACAGGTGGTGAAGGATTAGATGTGCATGTGGATTAAATACAGCTGAAGCCAGTGACCAGTGACCAAGCCTTCGCTATTGAAACCTTTAGACAACAACTGACACAAATACATATTAATACACATCAGAAAAAATTCGATATGTTTTTACGAGACTGAAACTGTGTTCGAATCCAGGAAATTGTTGGTTTTGTAGTCAACGTGCAGACTACTTCGACCATCGCCACCCTCAACATTGTACAATATTGACAGAAAAATTGTAATAAAATGTTCAACTACCATGTAAACTCGCAATTTTTGTGTGGCAACATTGTCACAAAATGTATTGTCCGTGCATTTTATAACAATAATATTGTCACAATTCTGACAATCGTGAGAACACTGTTCATTTCCATCGACACATAATTGCCGCACATATTACAGCCATTTTTTATTGTCACATGTTATTATGTATTGTCACATATTATTGTACGGTGCAAATAACACCATTGGCAGATAAATATTTCTGTTGGCCAACCCGGCCAGAATTATTTAGATACAATTTTAAACATCGGATCTGGCAACTTTTGCCATACAATAATCTGAATACCGTATGAATAGACAATTTTAGTTGACAGATAAATTTATTGTGTGACAATTGAATTTGTACAGTTTTCTTACAATAGTCTGTACAGACCATTTTCCAGTATGAGTGCATTGCCACCATATTGCCATATCCTACAATATAGTAAAATCTGACAACCATGTGCACGTAGCTTAACCTCCAAGTAAACTAATCTGAGTCTTTAGTCTTTTTTAAGGCATTTTTATAAGCAAATTATACTTTTTACGCACAACATTAAAAATTTCATGTTTTATTTAATTTATTTTATATACGAACGTTTCTAACAAACTGACAATAATTGTTGAAAATTGCTCAATATGATACAAGCCTCTTATATATGCCCAATTTCGCAAATAGCGTTTTCATGAGAAGCCTTATCAATTTTTATAATTTGTATTAGTAAACTTGAAACTTGAATTAAAATGCAAAAGTTGTTTTTCTTCATTTCATGCTGTATTAATAAAAGAAGAAAGCTGGGAAATGTTCAGGAATGGCATTCAAATGCAAAGTTGATAATTTAGGAATCGAAATATCATACGAATATTGGCGCAGATATTCGTATTCGCGAATATTAAAATTTGGTATTCGTAACATCACTTGTACCGAAAGGATCTATACTTTCGTCTACTCAATTTCTTGTTTTTGATAATGACATTCTCTGTCGGGCTTGTTTAGGATTACAACACTCCATTCATTTGAAAACACATCATCTTCAAGATATTTCAACTCTCGCGCTCACTCTGTCCGGTTACCTAACAACAAATTACACTGAACAAACATAACTTTGCCTTTTTACACTGAAAAAAATTTTGCATTGAAGTTATAAACCTTTCGTATTTAATATTTCCAATCTTTATTTATATTTCTATAGTTCTGTGTTGTGGTTTTTCTCAATTTGAGATTTTTACAGCGGTTTTTTTTTTTTGTGAAATTAACAAAAGGAAACGAATATATCAATTAAAAATGTCATTAATTTTTGAATGCTTAATTAAGAATTAAAGAAAAATTTCTTAATAAAAACACAGACACGCTAAACTTTTAAGCACCAAATCTAAAACTAAACCTTGTCAATTATTTTTAAAAGTATCGTAAATGAAAACTTGATTTTAAATTCACCGCATCTTGTTTTACTTACTCTTCTATACAAAATTAACTTTGAAAAAAAAAAATCTTTTTCGTATGTTTTTTGTGTTCGAAATAAATTGAAAACAATTTTTTTAAATATATATTAAGCTAATTTTTTTTTAAAACTTACAACAAAAATAACAACACATAAAACTATATAAACCTTTATTTAATAAAATGTCACGCGAAAACTCACCACGTCATAGTAGCAGACGGTTGCCAAGAAACCAGCAACAAGAGCAACAATTTTTACCACCGCAGAAACAGCAGTCATCGATCATGCAACAAGCCGGTGTTGGCAGTAGTGGTAGCATTGCGGCCGTCTCTGGTGGCGGCTCAGCACCCATTTCAACATCAGCTTCAAATATTACCACCGTTCTTGAAGATGGAAATGGTGACAGTTTTGCCATCTTGCCACCTTTGAGCGGTTCGGGACCAAGCAGGCAACGTTCTCTGCGAGATCGTCTAAAAGACGGCATTACCGGCAGCTTTTCATGGCAGTAAGTCAATTAGTTTCAATAATATTTACCGTTTTCTTTAATGTTTTCCTTTTTTATTAACTTTAAATTTCATTTTCACTGTTTTAAATATTTTTCCTTTTAATTTTTAATTAAAACCAGTTACTCAATATCGAAAGATTCTCTAGATTATTTAATTGGCTAGAAAATATTATTGGTTATAATTTGTTATATGTATAGTTATTACTTTACACTTATAAATATGTAAATTGTATTATAAATACTTTTATAAAGTATACGAGTATATTGATCATATTATTCATATTTTGTCGATTCATAATTTGAATGTATATTTTTCCAGCTAAATAGTTTAATAGAATACTCAAATAGAAAGAAAACTAAATTGTATTTTAATAAATATTTACAATTGGAAGTAAACGAAGGGTCTGTTCGTAAATACATACGCGGGGAGTGGAGTTTTTGGTCTAATCGTAAATATGTGTGGAGTGACGCATATTAATGATATGACTTTTACTCTACTAGGTGCTGTTGCCATTCGACAGTAGTCACCGGAATGTGTTTCGAACCAACAGTATTACTGTTAAATGGGTCTTGACATAAAAACATTCTGATGTGACAAGAGTTTAGGCGGCTCGCACACCTCAACAAGGTGCATTATAGAATTCAGGGATAACTATTCATGATTTGCTACCCAACTCTGGAAGTAGGTGGCCTACGGGCTCATTTGCTTATCAGTGCTCTGGGGGCGCTAGTAAATCGTTTCAAAAATTTACTCGGTGTTGAGACCACCGTCTGATAAGGCCCTATGGACAGGTGCAGACGTTAATCTTGAACACCATTGTTCGTAAATACATCACTGCGCTGAACCTGATGCGCATCATGTTCCTAAAAAATAAATAAAAAATAGCGGCAACACTGTCGCTGTCAGAAGGCCAAAAATGCAAATGAGCAGTATATGTTGCCCAAATGAACGCAAATAAAAATCATGAAACTGTGTGAATGTCGTAAATGGAAACAGTAAAATGCGCAAACAAAAGCATGAGCAACATATGATTAGCAGTGGTAGTGCAAAATAATCTCATTATGCAGGGCAGTGATGCAATTATGAAGAGGCCTTAGAGCAGGTCCGTCCATGTGCCGCACGCACGTACTTTCTCTTTTACCACTTCTGCAAATAAGAAGAAATAAAAACAGTGAGTTCTTTCTTTTAGAAGTGCATATTATTTTTTTTATTTTTTTTTTATTTTTTTATTCATAATATAATGTAATAATATAGGAGTTCATGTGGCCCAAAAAATATTACAAAGGATTTGAAGCTATACGCATATCGTAAAATATATAATAGCAATAAAATATATAAAAGCATTGAGAATAGTAATAATGATACGGCATCAACTCTCAACAACATTTAAAAAATATTAGTATAGAGAAGTAAAAAAGAATCAGTACCAACCTTGCGACGAACAAAATATATGTATTTATGTACATATATTCATATACAAGTATCATCACATATTGGAATTATAGTATTCAATCAGTTTGTTCTTGTATACCATCGACGAAAAACAAAAAGTTCTCAAGGCATTAGGCAAACTATTCCATGATCGAGCAATCCGTATCAAAAAAGATCTTTTAAAGCGTGAATTATTAATTCTCTACGTTTTCTAATTAATTTAACGAATCAGAATTAGAATCTTACAAAAATTATTTTAATTTTAATTTGAAGTCAGATTCTGTGCGGTGTAGACTTGTAGTGGATATTGAGTAACTGGTTATATGTACTCGTATGTGTTTACTAATTCTCATGAACAAAATAAATAATTTATACAAAAATTCTTTTCAATAGTAGATTATTTATTCTCAATTTGTATTTTGTAATAATAAAATTGAAATTTTTTGCACTGTAATATAAGCACTTAACTAAAAAAAAAAAACGCAAACTTAACACCACAGGTTTCTGTGAATTTTGTAAATATTTATTTCAATGCAGTTTGCAGCAGCTCTTATTTTCAAAACTAACTTAATATTTTTAAAGTTAATTATATTATTAATTGTTTTTTACAATTATAATTTCCTATTATTCCTGATGATGTTAACAAGCTGTTAACGAAATATCGAATAATAAAAACAAATAAAATAAAAAAAAGACCTCAGGTTAATAAATATATTTCAAAAAGTAATATTTTTAAAGTTATTTATGTATTATAAAAGGAACATATAAAAACTGTTCAAAAACAATTAAAAAAAGAAAATACACGACATATCGCTCTAGCAGATTAATTAAAATTGCTATAACACAGTGGTACAAAATTGAATGAAGTAGAAAAACCTGGGACCGTTTATTATTTTTCTTGTAGGTGTTGTCGAGTTAAAGAAGAATCCAATAGCGAAATATGCCGCACACCTCCAAAATCCGGATTTACGCTTAAAAAACCGGTTTTTGTACCTTTGCGCACTTATAAGCCTGTAATTTTGTTGATAATAATCCGATTTTCAATTTCTTACTAGATTTGGAAAGAAGTAAAGTAATAAAAATGATTTCAGAATATTGCTGGTCACTTAAACGAGAAACTGATGATGCTGATTTAAAAAAAAAACGGTCAAGCAAACACTTTTTAGTTAAATGACCAAAAATAAAATTTTGTATAAAATGTTTAAAAGTTTATTTTCATGAAAAGTTTAATAACTCAGTCAATTATTTATCTATTTTTAACCCCAAATATGCGTTGTAATCGTTAATAAACGTACTTTTTAAATAAATTCAATAGTATTATAGTTTATTACATTATAATGTATAAAAACGTCACCAAAGTTAAAAAATTTTTGAAAAATCTACAAAATTTGTGTTTGCTCGACAATAACACCCAAATTTCTCAAGTTTTCTTTGATAAATTATATATCATTCGAAAGATCTCAGTTACTTCTTTCCAAATCTAGTAAGAAATTGAAAATCGGATTATTATCAACAAAATTACAGGCTTATAAGTGCGCAAAGGTACAAAAACCGGTTTTTTAACCGTAAATCCGGATTTTGGAGGTGTCCGGCATATTTCACTAGTGGATTCTTTTTTAACTCGACAACACCTACAAGAAAATTAATATCCGGTCCCAGGTTTTTTGGACTGTCGCACCGTGTAATGAATCAAAAACTGGACACTCTGGAAAGTTCAAAATTAAAGCAGTCGGTCGGTATTATTTTAAACCTCCTTATTTTTACCAATGAACAAAAGAAAATTATTAAGTTTATTCGACGATATGCGGTAATGCTACATTTCTTATAGAAATGTAATAGACAAATATAGTTTCCGACAATACCAAATCTGATTGAATTTTTGCAAATGGGTTTTTTTTTTATTACAATTAAATGCATCAAATGCATAATTAACACATGCAAGGAGTTGATAATAAATGCAAAATTAAAGTTTGGAGTTTGGCTCTGCATAATGCAGCCACTGGGCCAATCTTCATTAGAAAATCTTGTAACAGTTAGACCAAAAGCGATTATAAATTCTTTCATAAATGGACTCCCTTATATCGGAACCATGTAGCAGGCATACAGTTGTCTCTTACCCACGTGGGTAAGTAAAATGTGTCGTAGCGCACCGAGTGATTTCAAAGAACCTATCTTGTATTAGCATTATGGATGGTATGGTAAACAGCGTTGTGAACTTTTAAATCGAGATAAAAACGCCTATTTTTGGAAAAAGAAAACTTTAAATTTAAAATATTTAATTTTATTGGAAATTCATAAGGAGTTTATTTTATAATATTCTTCTCATAATTAATTAATTAAAAGAAAAATAATAACAAAAAAATTTCAAAAGTATTTTCCTAAAAATCTAATATATAAATAATATGTAATGGGTGATTCAAGTAGAGATACTTTTTTCAATAGCCAGATCACAGATCACGTGTGAGTCGTGTCATGCTGTCATGTTATTTTTGTTTAGTATTGTTTGGTATTTGATAATGGAAAGACTTACGCCTGAACAACGTTTACAAATCGTTCAACTTTATTACGAAAACTCACGTTCTGTGAGGAATGTGTTTCGTGCACTTCGCTCAAACTTTTGGTCAACATAATCGGCCTACTGAGCGTACAATTCGCAACACCATCAACCAGTTTGAGACCCAGCATTCATTATTGGATAATATTCGACCGAATAGACCATGTCCAGCACGCTGTGAAGAAAATATAGCGGCCGTAGCTGAGAGTGTACACAAAGACCGTGCAGAGTCGATTCGGCGCCGTTCGCAGCAACTCGGACTGACGTATGGAACGACTTGGCGCATTTTACGATATTCGGCGACATTTGGTTTCAGCAAGACGGCGCCACTTTCCACACATCGCATCAATCAATGGATTTATTGAGAGAACATTTCGGTGAGCACATAATTTCACGTTTTGGCCCGGTCGATTGGCCACCAAGATCGTGTGATATCACACCGTTAAGACTTTTTCCTGTGGGGATATGTAAAGTCTAAAGTTTATGAGGACAAACCCGCTTCGATTCAGGCCTAGGAGAAAAACATCACGCGTGTTATTCGCCAGTTACCAGTCGAAATGCTCGAACGAGTCATCGAAAATTGGACTCAACGGATGGACCATGTGCGACGTAGCAACGGCCAACATTTGAAAGACATTATCTTCAAAAAATAAATGCCAAAGAATGTTCTTTCAAATGCTAATAAACATTCTCCATTAAATTTGAATTTTCTGTGTTTTTTTCATTAAAAAAGTAAGGAACCTCGAAATGGATCACGCATTATAAGACACAAGGACCATACGCTTTCAATACTAGATAAAATTTTAATATTGGACCGAAATTGTGTATTTTTATAAATATTTTTAACATTTATAATATTTATTTTCATAACATTGCAAGACAAACTGCCTCTAATCTCTTCAACTAATTTCATTGTAAATTGGTAGCAGTTTTTTATCTTTTTGTTTCACCGCCCTTGTCATTTAGCTAAAAATTGGTATTGAAAATTAATTGTTTTAAAACATTTTCCGACTTGAAAGTACATATTTGTAAATATTTATTTCTAAATATCTCTCATTCTTTCGTTTCGGTGGCGACTGGATAATAAGAATGTGTAATGGCTGAGACGGGGACTGTCAGCCTTCGTTCTCTGGTCACGTATATCGCATAGAAATTTATCAAACTCCAAAATATTGCTCACCATCAAAGTCATGTGCGCATCTCTAATTTAAACTATTTTGACAGCTCTCAAATAGAGACAAAAAAAAACCATTCTGAATGAAAAACAAGTATAATTTTGTGTATTTTTGCAATGTTTTTTTTATTTTTCCATTTAATTCATGTTTTTGTTATTTATTTATTTAATTACAATTTTTTTTTTGACAAATTGATTGACGTATGAATGTTAAATGTTATTGTTGTCATTGCAATTTTGTATTGTAACGCCATCATTTGAAATGACAAGATCAGGTTTTGTTTTTCCGTTTTTTTTTTTTTATTTAATAATTTGTTCTTTTTACTATAATATGGAAGGCGACAAACATTTCCTACCGAAATGTTTCACATTTTATATGTTTCCGATCCACATCGGAAAATTGCTCATAATAAAATTATAAAATATAAAGGTAGTGTTTAACGATTACTTACAGATCTCCTTATGTATCGATTCGAAGCATTAGGAAAACATTTAATATTTCATATTGCCGAAAAAATAAAATTTTTAATTAATTAATTTTTTTTTTTTAATTTAATGATAAAAAAAATGTTCTTTCACTGTTTGTGTATGAACGCAACGTATGTTGAAAAGAAATTTTAACAAATTTTGATGTGTGTGAATCAGCACAAATATTTCCATTGAGAACTTTCTATACTCGTATGTATGTATATAAACGTTATTAGAGTAGAAAATATTTCTCATGTGTAAATTTTTATATCATCAATCATTTGACGCATTAATTTTGTCTGTCAATTGACAGTCAGAAAATAAATCTTTAAATTATTCAAAAGGTATTTAATTCAACCGTATGATGTATTAAAAAATAATTAAATATTTTTTTATTTGCATATTCTTTGTAAATTATTACTCCCATGGCCATTCGTAATTGTTACCCACTTCAACGAATCTTGTAGTGGGCTGAAGAGGAACTAAAATTTGATTGATGATGTTTTGGAATTGTCGAGTATTTTTTACATTTCACTAATTTTTTTGTTTTTTTTTTATTTTTTTTTTTATTTTTTGATTTATTCATATTTGAAAAATAAGTTTAAAATTTAAAATCATTTCGATAGTGAGCTTGTTAATATGCATCCAATTGTTATTACGTTTTTTGTAGGACCAGCGGTCAGGGGCTGTGCTCTAGTGCTCATTGGGTTGGTGCAGCAAGGAAACAGGTGCTGAAGTGCGCAATCTTAAATTTTGGCATTCCTAATCTCTGCAATTGGCACCTTAAGTTTTATTGAAATTTATTTGCTTGAAACATCAGCGTCTCTTTGTGCTTTCAATCAACCTCTTGTTGATATGAATTTTTCTATAATTTTAACCATCGCTTATATTAACTTTTTCTATGGTCCCCTGAAGTTCAAATTATCAAGATTCGACAGAATATTATTTTCAACGAAAAGAAACTACGTGGCAACAAGAACCACCCCATCAAACAACATGCGAAAGATTAAAGACATTGATAAAAAAAAAACTATTTAATCGCCGTATTCATAAAAATATTTTGGATTTATAGAAGATATATTGATTGAATTTTGTATGGAAAATTGTCTAATAAACTGTTTAATAAATAAATAAAATATTTTATGAATACGACGGCAGTAATATTTTCTCGATTACAATTCCCGTAAATATATTTAATGTGATATTGTAGAAACTAATAAATCAAATGTATCATCTACAGCTAATCTAAATTAAACAACTTGCTGTTAAAGGACTCCCTATTAATAAGCAATTAGAAAATATCAAACGAACGACATTGAGACCCACGTCTATTTAAAAAAAAAATTCCACATTTTTAGCGATTACCCCGCTGATCGTAATAAAATGTGCCATAACTGACACATAATTGTTCTTATGCGGATGTACTCGTATGTATTTTGTATGCAACCAATCCATATATGTACAAGCGTACTTCTGAATGTACTTGATTCTTAATTTTTTTTTTCTCAAGTATTTACTATCGCCGACAATGAAAAGAAACCATAAAATAAAAAAAAGTACTCAGTCAAAAACTGATAAGTTACAAGAGAAGAAAGACATAAAAACAGTAATGGTTACAGCAGCAGAAAATTCAAGGTTATTTGCTACAAATATATCAGAAACCGACGGGAATGAAGAGGCAATATTCAATATGATTAAAAGACTGGAAAAATATTTGAAGGGCACATTCAATCACATTTTGCAAAAGTGGATTTAAAATGTTTCATTCTGCTGACTTTCGGATGAAACTGATTTCATTTTGCGACAGCAGGCTATGGGCTACAATCTTTCAAAATGAAAATATGTACATGTTTATGTGAGATCGATTATTTAGAGGGCCAGACAATCAGGGTGCAGGGTGTTGCCCATGCTGCTTTTGTCGTTGCTGTCAAATTAAATCATTAAACACATTCAACACAGCAGGCTACTAACTGCAAAAACTACAAATGTAGTTGGCTGCATTCGTTGCTTTGCAGTCGGCTACTTAATTATTTTGAAAACGGTCGATACGCCGTAACCAGCTCAAAAGAGATATATGTTTGTTTTAAAAATTAAACGGCTGCACAAGCACAACAAAAATGTCTTACACGACATCGTAACGTTTGCAAGCACTATCCTTCTCTTTTGTTCACATTTCAAAACAAACACTTCAAAGCCGAAATGTTTTATGCATATAAACGACTACTGCGCGTTAAGATTTTTTAAGCCTTTTACAAAAATGGGCGTTCAAATTAAAATGCATTTCGTGTACTTGGTGATTTTTTTGGTCAGCATAATCGACCAACAGGGCTGTAGGAAATGTGATAACACCCGCGCAGTGTGTTCTGCGGCAAGCAATACTGTGTGGCAGAAGATCCGTCAACTTCTATTCGCCGTCATACCCAACAATTGAACTTCTTAGGAACATCACTGATGCGAATTTTGAATAAAGATTTAAATTTACACGCTTACAAGGTTCGATTGACAAAAAAAAGCTGAAGCCTACTGAACATTTCAAGCGTCGTCAATACGCCGAATGGTTGGTTAAACAAACAGAAGTGAATTGAGACTTTACAAAGAAAATCATCTTCAGCGACCAGGCACACTTTCACCTCAGTTGATTCGTTAGCAAACAGTGCTTGTTGGAAAGCCGATGCATTCGCAAAGAGTGACTGTTTGGTACGTCTTATGAGCTGGCGGCTTCATCGGGCCGTACTTCTTCGAAAATGAGGTCGGTCAAGCAGTTACCGTGAATATTGTTTGCTATCGCGAGATAATAACGAACTTCTTGTGGTCGGAAATTGACAATATGGACCTGGAAAATATGTGGCTCCAACAGGATGGTGCCACTTGCGCGAGAAATTCAATGACCGTATTATCTCACGTCGTGGCGGTGTTAATTGGCCGTCACGATCATGTGATTTGACACCGCTGAACTTTTTTCTCTCTGAAATAATTGAGGGTGGCAATGCCTGAAGTATTTAGCACGTTGACTACAAATCAAAAAAGGCATGTACATTTTTTTGTATGTACATTTGCGTGCCTTTGTGTCAGTTGTTCTCGGAAGGTTTCAGTGGCGAAGCCATAGTCACTGGCCGCTGAACAGTACCGACTTTAGCTGATACCAATCCACAGGCACATCAGAGCGCCTTCCTTCGTCGGTATTCTGTAGCACCACCGAAGTAAAATAATTACTAAAAATGGTTATTAGAAGAAAGCTTAAAAATTTAATACAGCTGCTTGACATCAGAGGCGCAGAAACACTGCTATAAACAAAAAAAAACGTGCAAAAGCAAAGTTGTAAGATAGTGCACCCTGTCATCTCTCACTATCGCTTTCCTCTAGTTCCAGCACAATGCATCGCATGTGTGGGGGCTGCTCCAAGATACAAAAATAAAAAGTCTCTGTGAATATTTCAATTATTAATAATTAATGATTAAAATTTTCTTTCATTTTATTTTATGTCAATTTCATTTACGTATTAGTAAAATTGTATTTATCGAGCCCATATTATTAATTAATAGAATTTTTCTTCACAATATTACAATAATATTCCGGAAAAATGTTGTTTAAAAGCCTATTAAGCATTTATGAATACCAATTTATTAAATTTTGCTTATAAGTGGATTAGAAACCAACCTACTGAAAGTTTTTAAGAATGCGGCTGTAAATCTGCAAGTTCATTTGCGCCATTCCCGAGAAAACAATTATAAAAAGTACGTACTACATATCGAGCATTTGGTGCAATACCGTAGTAACTCAAAATTTAAATTTTTTGAGCTGGGTATGCAGAAATGATCTTTGGTGAAATATCTCAAAGAAAAAAAAAGATTATGGTTCTCTCTCTAACTGTTCAGATTCTACAGCTACAAATGTCTTTATTGTCTCCAGCTATTTCCAACAATATTCATTTGTAATAATGAAATATTTCCTTTATGACAAGAAATTTACAAACAGAAAACATTACAAAACATGCCTCTTTATTTAAAAACTTGTAAAAAAATAACTTTAGTAAACGAAAATATTTTCAAAAAGATGGCTAAACATTTCAAATGCATTTTTCTCAGTTCACGATTTTTTGAATTACGACGGTATTGCACCAAAGGCTCGATATGTTTTAATTTGTACATAATTAATTTAAGCTTTCAAAGCGCTTAGTAGTCTTTGATTTTATTACACGATAACAAAGTATAAAAGAATAAGAATAATAAGCAAAAAGTAACTTGCAATTTATTTGAATACTTCTCGTCTTACGAATTGAAAGTACTGACCATGAACTTTAAAACAAACTACTAAAAATGAAATAATAAAAAATTCAAAAATAATCAAATAAGCCAACTCAAGAAAAAAGCCATACACTGCAATGGGTTGGCCAATAAAATTTAATAAGAAAAAATCTAAAATTAAATCAAAAGCTCCACAAAGAAGTTACTGACTTCAAACCAACCAACCAACCAACAAACGGACGCATTGATACATAAAAGTCTTTACAAATCTAAAACATACTCAAAAACTACTCAAACTCTAAAAGCCTTTCGAATTTTGTTTTGCTGTTTTTTTTAACGTTTTTTTTTTAGTTTATAATATCTTAAAACTAGTCTATAAATCCACAAATAGTAATAGTATTAAGTAATCAGAGTGTACTCTGTTGCTCTGTATTCGAGCACTCCAGACCATTTATATTCGCCAATACTAAATCTTTTTAGGGGCCAGTTTTAGGACGCCAATCAAACTTAGTTCAATTGAAGTTTTGCTAAACTTAAATAAAATATAACATGCGTTTGACTCCACCTTAATAAAAAAATTACAGCAAAAAAACATCGGGTGATTACTTTTAGCCCACCGTGTGTATAGGAGATATGGGCCAGAAACAGTACACCAAAAAAAAATTTTCCAAATTAATCCAACTTAATTTTTTTTTGTATGGAATTTAGACTAGACATACATATGTATAATTTTAAAAATTTAAATAGAAAAATACATTCCGATGATCCTTAAAATAAAACTTATTACCAAACCCCAACATACCTCAGATCTCTTAGGCCCAAATTCACAGTCATTATTTAACTATTAGTAACCTGAAATGATAACTATTGTTTAACTAATACTTCTTATTCACATTGTATTGTTTAACTAACATTGTCATTAGAACTAAAGAATGGTAACCCGAACAATCTTTTAATTTTCATTATTGGCTGTACTCGTTTTTGTCTACAGTTGTTGTATTATTTCTTAAAAAAGGATAAAACAAGCGCCCGCTCATCGAACCTTACCGCGCATGATAGTGAATTGCTGCTGAAATTGGTTCGGGAAAACCAAAAAATCATCGAAAATAAAAAAACTGATAGTATTATTTTATTATATTATGATGTATTATGATAGATGATATCAAAACAAAAATAATCAGGTGTTGTCTAACTATTGGTTAACCAATGACATTTGGCGGTTTAACTAATAGTAAACATAAAGCTGCGAATTAAATACTATTGGTTCAACTATTGCTATTAGCTAACTAATGACTGTGAATTTGGGCATCAATGACAATCAATAGCTGAACAGAACAACATGCTGTTTTTGAAGGCTGCTACACATATATTTTCAGCGTTCTTCGTGTTTTGTAGATTTAAATTATTATTATTAATTTATTAGCTTTATATCTTTGTTATTTCTTATGAATAGAATGCGATAATTGTGTCTTCGATATTTTTCTCGTTATGAAGTTCTAAACTTGACCATCTATAACTTACATTTATTATTTTTTGCTTTTTTTACCATTGTGGAAAGGTTTGTATACTATTTTAGAAAGATTGAAATTAATTAAGAAAACTTAGATGCATTCATTGTAGCGTGAGTCACGGAGGAGGCTGTTACTATATTCGGAACAGAATGAACTCCTTTTTTTTCGAGTCGTCTAAAAAAATTTTTTTTTATATAATTATTTAAATTTGCAATCTATCTACTATAAGATAATAAACAAATGTGGTAAGGTCTAAAAAATGAAATCAATTTCATACACTGCTTTTAAGTAAGTAAAAAAATTTGTTTTGCGTCACGCGTTTACTAGCCGCAAAAAATGTGTTACAAATTTTTGCAATTTGTTATTTTATGTATACGCTGCTTATCACTATTTTTCGCCTATCTCAATGCGATGTGAGCCATTTTAAGTGGATTTTTTTTTGCAACTAATTCCGGTGCAATGCAGTGCCTACGTAGGAGCTATTCCTGCTTCTTCTCAAAGAAAAGGTGAAATAGCCGGAATTGTACCAGTTGTGAAGAGACAAGGCTGGCAGATGGTTATAGCTCAAAATCGTATGGTCAATAACGGTAACTGTTATAAATTGGCAAAAATGTATATAAATGTCATTTATATTTTATATACTAGGTGGCGCAAAAGTAATCAGTCTATTTGAGAACGCTATAAGATTTCAAAATGGCGCCCAATGCCTATTCGGTTTTAACATTTGTAAAATAAACAAACGCAGAATACAAATCTAGAAGCCATAATCGGTTTATTCCGCAAGAACGCGGAATAATTTTTTAATTTTTTGGCGCAACATTTCGTCCGTGGTGTTTGCACAGCGTAAATATCGTCGCAGATTTCCAGGCTTTATATATACTGCGGCGTTTGGCCGCTCGCTTTGCTGTGACTGGGCCAACACGGTATGTTTCCAAAGCTGGTCGGACCTGTAGCAGCCATTCTGCTGAGAATATTACTGCCGCCCACGATGTCGAAGGGGAGCTTGGAACATCGACCAGACGACGTGCCACGCAATTGGCCATTAGCGGGCGGTTCCCACGCAGAATTTTGGTGAAAGATTAAAAGATTTTGCCTTACAAATTAAGAAAAATATATATTAATTAAAATTGAATTGCATATAAAGAATAGAAGTGGTTTTCTTTCGAAGATATCGGATAACATAAAGAACATTTCAGCAGTTAATTTTCAATTAAAAAAAAACATAAATAAAAAACGTTAATAAATATAATTATAAGGTGCAGTAGAAAAATTTATATGAAAAAAAACTCGCAATTTTTAGTAATTTCAATAAAATAAATTGAAAACATAATGCAACTCTCAAAGTTACTTCCGTTTTCTTATAGCGTGCGACACAAAACTTCAATTATGATCAATTATTTCGCAACAAATACTTATTAACAAATTGTGTTTTAGGATATTCGAAAGTAAACTTTAATCCCACTAAACACTATGTATAAGTTTGAAAGTATATCTTTTGAAAGACCTAAATATTTTTATATATTAATTCGATATACGAGTGTATGATGGATGCATTTCACACACAATTATATAGAAATTGACAAAAACTATTTGAGAAATAATATATGTATATCTTACCGTACCAAACCTTAACTTCAAGTTCCGTAAAAGCAGCTGACTATCCGTTTAAATGATTTTTTTTTGTTTGTTTTATTTTATTTGACCGTAAGAAACAACGAATGCAATATGAATGTGTGTTTCTGTCTATAAGTAAAAAACAATTCGAATGTAGCCTAAAATACGTATTAACGTGATCTTAGTTTTTTTAAACAAATTTAGGAATTAGTTAAAAATGAAATTGCTTAGAATTTTAAATGTTTATTCATTTAAAAATTATTGTACGACGGAACACTTCTTGAATAAACTACAGTCTCTTAGTGTAATAATTTTGTGAGTGTCGTATTTAGCCCCAACTTTGTACGCATTAATGTGGTGTCATTGTGGAGAATTTACAAATATCGTGTTGTATTCAACCAGCCGTGTTTAAAATAGTTTTAGAAATTGTTTAAGATTGATGCGTATAGCGGAATCCCTTGATGCATTGTAAATATATATGTAAGTGGTATACAATTTCGCATTTCATTCAAAACAGCTACTGGTTTTTTTTTCTTTATAAAAGAATTTATATACTTACGTTTTAGGAGCCATATCCAAATGTACATTTTATTGTGTTTTCTTTTCTATGATAACAAGTGCAACTGTACGTCATCAATTGATTGTGATAGACGAATTACGCAACTGGACGACAAGTCTCGCTGTTATTATATTTGCACTGTGGGACCGAACCAATCGTTTACGTCATATATCAAGATGAGTTTTTTTTTTTTTTAACAATAATATGAATTAAAAAGTGCAATTGTAGGAAATAAATAAATGCAATTTAACAATTATATATGAAATATGAAATCAAAAACAATTTCATTAAAACCGATTAGCGGGATATGTGCCTGTCACAGGCAATTGTTCAGCAATTTGTTTCAATCTACAAGATATTATTTTCCTAATAAATACGTACTTGAACAATAACTGATATGCCGCCCGCCTACATCTTAATTGGCAAAGTTTCCAACAATTTGCATATTTTTTTAATAGAATATTTATTTTTATTTACTAGCAGCAAGATTTAGTAATTAATAATAATTTTAATGAATTGCAAAATGCTTGTTAAAACACATGTTTGAAATAACTTCGGAATTTGGAAATTTTATTTATGACTGTATTTAAAATATACTGTTAATGATTGCCTAATACATTTGACACTTCTGAACAATATTTTATTAAAAATAATTATGAATAAATAATGTTAAAATGAAACTTATTAACAGTTACTGGACACTGCAATCATTGAATTGGCTACATAATTGACAAGAATATTCCGGGGTGCTCTTGGCTGAAGTATTTAGCGCGTTAACGCTACAATAGTGATGTGTCGAATACCAAATTTTTGATATTCGCGAATACGAATACAAATATCTGCACCAATATATAATGCAAAAAAAATTTGTCGATTATTCGAATAATAATTAATTCAGTGGATTGTCCACAATTTGTAATTCTGTTGTTGCTGCTTTTCAGGCAAATTTAAACCTCATTTTACAATTTTATGCAAAGAATTTAGAAGGAATATTTACCTATATTGTGCATATGTACACAAAAATACCTTTTAAACTTTATATGTTTAATTTTAATTATATATAAGATTATAACTGAAATGAAAAGTATGTTTTTCTTACTGCTGTTTCCAGTGGTGCTCATGTTCATTGTTCATGCTTTTTGTTTGCTCCTGACGTCGTTAAGCACTTCCTTCCCATAAACCGAATTAAATAGTTTAGTGCATAATTTTTTTTAGTGTGAAAAATGTTTGTGATTCGCATACAAAATTAGGTTTTAGTTGTTAAAGATCAACAGCTTCTCGCTTCCCCATTATTATTTAAACAACAATAAAATCACGATTTTGTTGTGCGTTTTCTTCTGTGTGGACTTGCATATAAACAAGTTAATAAAATGTATGAAACATTAGTCGAAAGCACTACATATATTGTGCGTTTAAATATTATGTTAAATCATTCTCTGTAGCTGATGAAGATGAAATATTTTAAAATCGTTGTCATTGGAAAATGTTGCTTGTGTAAAATCTCATTTATGTTTATCTTTTTAAGCATTGAGAATAATCATGGAAGAATACTAGATCCGGGCAATACATTTATTTAAATAATAAAAAATAAATAAACAATTTTTTAGTTATTAACTGAATTTATTTTGGGAATATCTCTTTATATAGATATGATTACAATTGTGCTTTTTCCCTTAAAAAATATATGTGAATCTTATTATTACATACTATAGATATTCTCATAAAGTGTTTTTTTACAATAGCAAACTCAATAACTGAGGAGGAAAGCATAACCATATATCACTATTTCGCTAATGCTTACTTAGCTCATCAGTGGATTTTTCTTAATTTTTGAATACAAACCCAAGATCTATGTAAAGGGTGGTTAAATTTCAAGGGCCGATCTTGATTTTGAATAAAACACAAACTATTTAGGAAATTATTGTAATTTTATTTTATTATGATATATTGGTATTACTCAATTATGTATGGAACAAAATATCGGCCAAATGGGCGCCGCGACCACGGCGGCACACCTCCATCCGATGGTCCAAATTTTCGATGACGCTGAGGCATAGTTGAGTTTCTATGCCATTAATGTGCCGAATTATCTCATCCTTTAGGTCTTGAATTGTTGCTGGCTTATCGACGTACACCTTTTCTTTCAAATAACCCCAAAGAAAAAAGTCCAACGGTGTCAAATCACATGATCTTGGCGGCCAATTGACATCGCCATTACGTGAGATAACACGGCCATTGAATTTGTTGCGCAAAAGAGCCATTGTTTCGTGAGCTGTGTGGCAAGTGGCACCGTCCTGCTGAAACCACATATCGTCCACATCCATATCTTCCAATTCGGGCCATAAAAAGTTCGTTATCATCTCACGATAGCGAACACCATTCACAGTAACTGCCTGACCGACCTCATTTTGGAAAAAATACGGCCCGATGATGCCGCCAGCCCATAAACCGCACCAAACAGTCACTCTTTGTGGGTGCATTGGTTTTTCGACAATCACTCTTGGATTCTCATTCGCCCAAATGCGGCAATTCTGTTTATTGACGAATCCACTGAGGTGAAAATGTGCCTCATCACTGAAGATGATTTTCTTCGAAAATTGATCTTCCACTGTTGCCATTTCTTGCCACCATTCTGCCCATTCACGACGTTTGGAATTCAAATTGAGTAAGTCTGAAATAGAGAAATGTCAAATAAAATTCGGAAAAAAGCTTGGCGTTTAGGTGTGGTTCACATTCAACATCGGCCCTTACAATATCGGGTGGTTATATGTTTAAAATTCAACTAATCAATCGAGAATTGAAGTTAAATATCAAACACAAAAACCAAAAAATCTATAAACAAAAACATGAGTTTACTTTTATAAAACACACACATTTCTATTTTTAGATTATTCTTTTCATCTATTTTTTTTAGTTATTTATATACGAGTACACAAAATATCTATTATTCAAAATTGGAATTTTTTTTTTAAATTTGTAGTCAAATAAACAAATTACAAATTAAATGCATCCTCAAATCAACAATCTTCTTGTCACTTACGGCGGTTTCCTATCTGACAAAACTGTTACATTTTGTTATTATTCGTATGCCTTTCTAAAAAGTATGTTACATTCTAAGAAAACGATCACGTTCCTTTCTAATACTACATTTACAGTCGACTGAAATCTAGCAGATTTAATCTGAAATCTATCTCGAAATGCAGACCGTTTTGATATTTCGATAGGTTTCAATTTATGACATACATTTTTCAGTATAGTAAGATTTGGTTCGAACAATGCACATGCATACGCTACGCTATCACATTAAATAGTTGTATTGTTTGGTATATTTTATTAAAAACCCATAGTTGCATTTTATTATACTACTAGATTTGAGAAGATTTTGTCCAAATCTAGTGAAAAAGTAGATTTCGTTTTGTATGAGAATTCACCTCAAAGTCAACTAGATTTGCACGAAATCTCGTAATTACCAGATTTCGGTCAGGTGTAAATGTAGTATTAAATATGTTGCGCCAATATTTGACCCTCTGCTCTCAAGTTGACGATGTATAATCTAACCTCTTTTACATCTTTGTTAAGTACTTTTTTATACCAATAAGCACATTTATACTAAAACCGTATTTATTTTGTACCATTGTGGTAATAAAGAATGCAACACTTAATGAAGATATTGGCAAGCAGTAGAAAATCGTATCCATCGAAAGGGTAACATTTTTGTTCGGAAAGAAAACCGCCATTAGAGTCCAGTCTTCCAGTTCTGCTTAGAATAAATTGAGAGAAGAATGCATGGGGCCGCAAGCCTCTACATTGAGTTTGTTACAAAGTTTATTTTTCAGTAGTTTTAATTTCGGAAAAACACGTTCAGCGGATACGCTGATATAAATTTGACTATAAATATTGGTTAAATCTACTACTTTTCAAATTACCGACTTCAATTCATTCGTTTTGTCATTTACCTCACTTTCTTAAATTCACTAATTATATGGTTAAATTTGGAAACAATTTCGAAATAATTAATATCCTCTTTTGACTTAACAAATATTGAATGTAAGAATCTTAAGACATTCCAGTACAATTTCGTAATAAGGTTTTTGGTAAAAATTTAAAATGTGCATTTTAATTTCTATAATTCTTTATAATACTTTTTCAGGACATATTTCTAATTCGACTTCATGTCCTATATGTATATATATGTACGATTATATATGTATATGATAAAATTATCATTAACATGTAACGTGCTTTCAAAATCTATATTTTCTATTTATGTTTCCATAAAGTATTCTTTTTTTTAAAAAGTTTCTAAAAACTGCTAATAAAATTTCTTTTGTAAAGATAATTAGATAAATTCATTGTGATGATTGGCTTTGGAAAACTACGTTTAACTTATTCGTAATTTGAAGATTATAAACTAGAAATGTAAAATTAATTTCATTATTAGCTGAGATCCTTCCTGTATATTGCTTGTTTTTTCATATTGCTTGCAGATTTTTCAAATAAAAATTTGTTTTAATACAATTATGTATGTGTGGAAGAACCACCACATATTGTGTGTGTGTTGAAATTAACCAACTGGGAAATTCGGACCACTGTATCCTTAAAGGAAGACTATTTCTCTTAGAAAATGTTAGAATGGCTCAAATGGACATAAATATAATTTGGCTGGGAGTGGATTTAACCACGCTTGTAGAACTGTCGTCAGATCCCGATAGGAAGCATTCAGTGTCTGTGTATTAATGAATATGAATATTCGCTGCGCAAAATGGCGAGAGTGCAAAGGCATGACAACGCTCGGTACGTGAACAGCGTTCGCACCAAAGTTTTTACTTCTCCTCGGCGTATTAGGAGTTTTTGGTCATTTCTTAACAGAGTAAGGAATAGTTGTTGTTGTTCTTCAGTTCCAATATTTATTGATAACCAAATATCTGTTCAGCGCCTTCAGTTTAGAACCTCCAATCATACCTATTCTATTGCGTATGGCAGCAGCACTTGTCAGTCATATTCTTCCAGAAGAAAAACCAAAATTGCAGTTGTTGAAACCTTGAGCCAGCATATAAATATGATACTGAACCGTAAGAATAGAGTCAATTTAAACGCTCGTAAAACTCATACCATATCCTTACACATAAACGCATGACCAAAGTTGCTGCAGCACCCGCAGTTATAGATGGTGTAGATATCAAGGCATCAGACAGAAGCTCTTTATGTGGCATCTTGGCATGAAAATTCAGTGTGACGATCGCTAGACGGACCAAATTGTTCTTGTCTCAGAAGGAACATTTCAGTGCATTGGCGTTGTAATACGGCGTATAATATATATCACGCCATCTGATCTCGTTACTATCTATCGGATGCTTGTATGTATACAAGTGATAACCCATCGAGAATCGTATATAACTCTCCTGCAATGGTCGGCGCTTCAAATCCAATTTGGAAGTTATTAGACCGCATAGAGGAGAGGACGAAGAGGCTTATCGATAACTGTAGAGCAGCCAACTTTTGCGACACGCTACCAATGATGTTAATTTTTCTATTTGGATTTCCGTACTGCTTCTGTTTTAAATTACAGCACTCAAAGTCTTGTATAAATTTAATATTATTTTTTATTAAAACAGCTTTCCACCTATTTGTAAGTCAATATATTTATTTAAAAAATAACAAAAACGTAAAGAAACAAGCATGTAGCAATAATAAAATAAAGTATTTCAAAATTCTTCTGTCAGTAAAATCAACGTAGGCATTTCTGTAATATTTAATCTTAACTAAAAAGTGTTTTTTTTTATCTATTTTTGGCAGAAACGTATAGAATTTAACAATTGGCGTAAAATTGTGATTCCAGCGTTAATACGATTCATATGTTACATACTCTTGTGTTGGGAATTGCATAGAAATTGCTGTGTATTTGAAGAATTTTGTTTGCTTAGCTCGTGTTGTCATCTTGAGAGTTACAAAATGGCCCAAAAAAATTATTTTATCAATTAAAGAAAAAAATGGAAATTACATACTTGATTCCTTAAATACTTGAGATGAAGTATTAAACGAAATTGCCGGCTTGAAGTATTTTACTAGAAACGAATTCGTCGCATTTAAAAACATTTAAAACCGTTTTGAAACTCAAATTGAAACGATCTAAGCGAAATCAACTTATTCTGAATAAATTTTTTCAGCCACAAATCACTAGTGTAGCATTATAAAATAAAGAAAATTCTTAAAATAATAAATGTGTACCTCTGATAAGCGGACACATCTCATAACCGGACGGTGAGTGTCCGCTTATGAGAGGTTTCACTGTATACAGATATCAATATAAATATATTTATTTGCTTAATTGTCCAATTCCTCGCACTTTGTCACTGATGATTTATATAATACTACAAAGTCTTTTCAACCATATTCAGAAACGTTCACTTCACGGTTCTCAAGATATACTTTGTATGGGTGTGGTAACGCCCTGTTGGGCGTTCCTTCCAGATATACAGGAAAATTTTAAGAAAGTCGGTTCAGCCGTTTAGGTGTCCATCAGGCACAAATACATACATTCAAACATATAATTTTTTCTAGAAACATTATGAAGAAAGTACTGTCGGGGTTTAGCACTTATATTAACACTTATAATTCCCGTACAAATATAGAAATTACCGGCCTACCGTTTGGAGGTCTAACAGCCATACAAGCGCGGAAAGCGTTTTCTAGCTGTCAAAAATTCTCATGCCCAGACAATTTGTATGTAGCATACCGAAATACCGCGGCGTCAACGCAACGGCAACGCTTTGCAATTAGAAAATCCGATTTTGACAGTGTGTTTAATAGTGAAGTAAGTTGCAAATAAAGAAGGTGAAAGAAATAAACATAAAAAAATATTTGTTATTAGAAAATGGAGGCAAGTAAATCCTTTAAATCGTCCATATAACTCATTGTTTAAACTTTTTTTTTATAAAATGCTTATTTAAAAATCGCAAACACCAATAAACTTTATTGTTAAAATAATCAGGGTTGTTATGTTTATTTTTTTGACCTAGCGTTGCCGCTTTTATTTAGGTATGGCATTTCAGCGTAAAAGCTAAGCGAAAAAAACGTTCCGTTTTTCGCTATTGATTAGGTATGGCTGTTATTAGCGTACAAGGCGGTAATTACCGCAAGGTTAACATCATTATCAATTAAATATATAAGTATGTAAGTATATATCTGGAATTGAATTCGCTCTCAAGCGAGTTTAATTCATTCACACCACAAATGGATTGCAATTACACCATTATCAACGTAATTAATATTAAATATTTTATTAATTATTGTACATTGGCGTAAATTTGTACGATTAGTACAATTGCTTGTAAATTAATTAAACTTTTTCCTTTAATAACGATAATTTCTAGGCAACAACAAATTGATAAGATCTGTAGTTTTATTGTCTCGCCATAAAAATAGTATTAATAAAGAAATTTCCTCTCTGGCTGGCTATATAACTCTCTCCTCTCTCTCTCTCGCTCTCTCTCTGTATTTATTAATAATATTTTTGAATAATTATACATTTGCTGAATAACAAATGCATGTAAAACTATGTGTGTTAGTTTATTTTATTTGTTCGTGCAGTGTGTTTGAATACAAATAATAAAAAGAATAACTTTTAACAATTTGCAAAACAATTCTATTTTCATTCTCTGAAAAAGATACATTGACACATTCTCCACCTTCAATAAGCAAACTTTTTAACTTTAGCAAAACAAAAGACAACTGAAATTCAATTTGTTTATTTTCTAGGACGGAATAGAACATTTTGATATCATCATTATACCCTACAGTAAGCAATTTGTGTTCGCCTTGCGACTGGTAATTACTACCAGGAGAATTTTTGGCGGTTTTATTTTCTACTAATTTAACGTAAAAAGTTTAATTACTATATAATTAAAACTAAAAATCAAAACAAACACGGTAAAACTATGTTGTCCAATGTTGCCAACACATTTTACAGTATATTGCACTTCTTTTGTCTGTACAGTGTCGGCCAACTTCGACTGACTGATTTGATATTTTGATTCTTATTGATTTTTACAGTTTTTTATTTATTTTTTAATGGAATAATTATTAAAAAAAATTTGAAAACTTATGTCCATTAAATGTTTCCATTTTCCTGTTGGCTCTTTTCAAGACGTTTTGCATTACGTTTCGCCACGTTTCTGGCCCAAATTATTTGCAATTTCTGTGCGAATATTCTGCTTATATTGCTGAATCCGTTAAACATTGTTGTACGGCTTTTCAAAAATATTAAGTTTCATAAGAGCCAGTCGAGCTGCGTATAACGGTAAGTTAACTGGATTGCAGTGTAATTCACGATGACGAAATAGCAGAAATTGCTTATGTACCGATTCAATTGCATTTGAATACGTTTGATAAGTAGGATCCCATACAATTGATAAATATTCCAGAAGCCGCCGAACAAGCTATATACAGTTGAACTTCCTTATAGTGAACTTCTATACAATGAAGTTCTCCTTATTATGAAATAAAATCAAGAACACAGCTTTTTCGTTACACTTTCAATGTATTTTGATCTCTGTATAATGACTTTCCATACAGTGGATTTTTCTTTACAATGAACAACATACATTTTACGTGTGTTTATGTCTCCATATAGTGAACTATTTTTAGCAGCTTTATTTTACACTTGTTAGCAACACTATTTATAAAGAAAATAAGTAATATTTTTGGGATTCCCAAAATATGAAAATGAAAACGAAAAAGTTAATGATTTGACTTTTAACATCAGTTGACCGAGTTCAGTGAACGAAAATAATCCCCCGGAGTAGTATTTCTCTGGAACAAAAGTTATTACTAATTAATAAAGTTGAAGAAGGGACATCAAAGAAAAAAGATATAGCTTAAGGGTTTGGAAGTCTTCCCAGTACTTTATCAAACATTTAAAAAAACAAGTCAGTTATTCAAAAGAATATAGAAGACGAGCATTTAAGCATTAAGCGTAAGAGACTTCGAACTTGTCTTTTTGAAGACATTGACGAAGCAATGCTCAAATGTATTACGGCCGCTCGTTCTAAGAATCTTCCCGTATCTGGAGTATTATTGAAGCAAAAAGCCAAAGAACTGGGCTGTGAAGTAATGGCAAATATTGATATAAATGTATTTAAATGTCTTAATGTAATTGAAGCTTTTATTGATAAAGAAAAATGGAAAAATGTAGTTCAAACAAAAATACCTGATTATTTTAAATAAATAAAAAACAAAAAAAAAATATTTCTGTATAATGAAGTTTCTCTATAGTGAAATAATTGTCTGACCACTTGGAGATTCACTATAGGGAAGTTCGACTATATATACATATATATATATACATATGTGTCGCATATTGGGATTTCGTGATTACTTTGCGCAGCGTTTTATATAACCAAGTGTACCCCTCACTTTATTTATCATAAAATTGTTGCGTGAATTAAAGTTCAGTTCAGGGTCCAACAGTATACGAAGATCCAAGAAACTTTCGGCTATTTCTACTGCATAACCTCTTAGCAAATAATTTACGGTAATGGGATTGTTTATTTCTTGCAAATCGCCTTAATTTGAATTTTTTTAGGTTAAGTTCCTTTAAGTTTATTTTATTTCATTTTGAAGATGTTGAGGATCCGAAACATTGTAATAACTGAAAAATATTTTAACGTCGTCGGCATGCATGAGAACATTACATGCATGTCATTCATAAAAAGTAAGAAGCACAACAGCGGTACCAGGTGGCAGCCTTATAGTAATCCTGATATCGCATTAATAGCTTCAGAAAACTGTTCATTAAAAGTGACGGTTTGAGTTCTTTTTTTTTAAATAAGAGTATAGCGACTTTAAGTTAAGCTCCGTGAACCCCATTAGATTGAGTTTCTTTACCAGAGGTAAATGTTTTACTTTATCGAAAGCATTGCTGAAGTCACTGTAGATGTAGATCTGTTTAATTCTTAAAACCTCGATTTATAGCAATTGTAAGTTATAGAAGGTTTATTGTCATAGAACATCCTTTATTAATTGAGTTTGGGACTTGGTAACTTAAATGTTCTGATATCAGTTTTTAAAAAAAAATTTATACAATAAGATATATGCAGGTATATATTAACGATTATATATTTTTTTTTTTTTTTTTTTTTTTTTTTTAAGACAATACAAACTTTACGAAGCTCTTAAGCTTGTCTGTAGAAACACCCAGGGTCTAAGCGGGAATCGAACCCGCACCTCCATATTGATAAGACTAATGCTCATGCACTAGACTACGGAGGTACCTGTATGTATCCATGTAATAGTTAACTTTTAAATTGAATGTAAAGAATTGGTCCATGGACATCAAATTAAATAAAGTAATACATAAATAAATTAAATGTTTTTCCAATCACTTTTGACGTGGGAATATCCAAATCGCACATCCATGAACACTACTCCCTCTATCTCCCTCTCAAAACCTTATTTCCTAGTTCCAGCGCAAATTATGGCATGTGTAGCGGCCATCCCCTGAGTGCCGGTTTCAAGAAAATAATGCATGGGCCGCTTAAGAGAATTAATTGTGAATGTCACATTCGCTTTTCTGTCAATTCTACGATCACATATTTATGTACAGTGGAACCTCTCACAACCGGACACTCACTGTCGCATTAGTTTTGTACGGTTATGAGAGGTGTCCGCTTAGAAGGGGTACACATTTATTATTTTAAATATTTTCTTTATTTTATAATCCTAGACTGGTGATTTGTGGTTGAAAAAACTTATTGAGAATAAATTGCTTTAACTTAGATCGCTTCAATTTGATCTTTTTGAGATTCACAATGATTTTAAATGTTTTTAAATGCGACGAATTCGTTTCTAGTTAAATACTTCAAGCCGCCAATTTCGTTTAATGATTCACTTCATGTACATGTAATTTCCAGTTTTTCTTTAATTGTTCAAATATTTTTTTCTGTGCCAATTTGGGACTCTCAAGGTGACAACACGAATTAAGCAAACAATTTCTTCAAATAAATGTGCATTAGTGTTAACACGGGAATCACAATTTTCAATGGCATTAACACAAATCATGGATCAGAGTTGAAAAATGAAGAAATACTACTAGGCTTGGTGAGTTTCAATCAAGGTGAATTAATTAAAATTAATGCTTCTGTCCGCTTATGAGAGGCTTTTTGCGCAATTTGCAAAATTAATAAAGTGTCTGGTTGTGAGAATACATTTTGTACTGAAGAACTGATGAAAATCTCAGTTCTACGAAGTTTGTCCGGTTACGGGAGGTGTCCATTAGGAGAGGTTTCACTGTAATATTTAACAATTTTCATAAAAATATTCCACCTATAAAAACTTTTTATACGACATTTTTCTATAAAATTTTCCATATCGATTAAGGAAAAACTTTTCTAATTAAAAAACTTACCTTGAAACTGGTATGGGGTGTTACAGCGCCTGTAGCAAAAAAAAAATATTTTGGGGATTCCCAAAGTGTCACAAAATCATATGTTTTTAAATAATAACATAAAATAATATGACTACTATGAGTATTAAATTGTAAATTTGCGTAAAAATTCATTAAAAAATAAAAAATTCTTTTCAAAATACCAAAAAGAAGTGAAGAATTGAAATAATAACTAATTTGTGAAAGAAGTACATATATTTCGTTTTATTTTTGCAGATTACATACTACAAGAGTTTTACTAATTTAAAAGTTTTTTATTTAAAAACTTAAGAAATATACATATACAATTACTATAGGACAGCTAACATTTTCAATACTGCAATAGTCTGTAAAAATTGCTCACTACACCCCGAAATACTTCGTCAATATTTTATTGAAAAAGTTCGAACGTTATAATAAATTTATAAGAAAAAGTTCACACGAAGTCGACTAGACCCTAGACAAAGGAACACATATTGTAATTTAAATAAAAAAAAAATTAAATAAATCAATAAAAAAGTTCATTTGTTTTAAAAACTTCTAATTCATTCGTTTTACTGGGATGTTCTGTATTTGCCATGTGAATAATAAGAGACCATGGAAAATTTCAATGAGAATAATGTTGACTAATTAATATGTCAATATGTATTAAATTAATATTTTCATTTAATTCATTATTTATTTATATATTTTTTCAATGATACTCGTACGTGTTCATTATCAGAGTAGGAGGAATACCAAGAAAATAAATTCCTTCAAATGTATAAACACCGCGTGACTTCAACATGTGCATTACATATCAGGGTTAGTCATTTAAAAAGAGTAAAAATAGTTGCATTATTTTTCATATAAATATTTTAAATAGAGTGAATAAGGGCAGGGACAGATATACGACAAAGCCTTATAGAAACCCCATTTTTTTCTTCCTTGCAATCGACCATTTTAAGTTTTAAATATTTTAAAGTTTAAATGCGTGGTCTGTTCAAAAGAAAAGGTGAATTTTGCATATTTTTGAAAAGTATTTATTTATTCATCAATATCCATTTTGTCCCCTCCTAAGTAATCCACCTCAGATATAATGCACTTATCCCAGCACTTCTTCCAAACCTCGAAGCACTTCTGAAAGGCGCTTTTCGGTATGACCATCAGATCGTTCTTCGATTTTGACTTTATCTCATCCATTGGGGCACAACGCTTTCCTTTCATTAGTCTCTTCAGTTTTGAGCATAGAAAGAAGTCGCAGGGAGCCAAATCTGGTGAATAAGACGGTTGAGGCATTATTAGGCTGTTGTTTTTGACCAAAATTCACGAACAAGCCTTGCTGTGTGAGCTGGTGCATTATCGTGATGCAGAATCCATTATTTTTTCCACAATTCCGATCTTTTGAGCCGTATTGCTTCACGCAAGCGTTGCATAATTTCCTTGTAGTATTCCTTATTACTCGTACGATCTGTTGGCAAGAACTCATGAAAACAACAAATTTCATCTTTTCTTTGGAACAGCCCTCGTACAATATTTTTCCTTTGCGAAGAAATGCTGAAGAAATGCTTTTTCCATGATATCTTGCAAACGAAAAACACATAAGCGGTATTCGATGTTTCGTGCGTTTTAGATTGCAACTTCTTACACTTGCAACACTTTCGTCATTAATTGCGAGCGGCTTTATTTCTTCTTCAGTTTGCAACACTATTTGGAAACTAAATGTCTGTGATAAAAAAAAAATTAAGTGTTTGTTATTTGTATATTTGCAACATCAATGCAATTGTCCAAAATAACATATCTCTATATCATTTGCTTGCTCCAAATAATTTAAAATGCTATGGATTTCCTCCAGGGTCCACTTTTTATTTGTTTTTTCTCTTTTTTTTTGTCCTTTTCAACTACCAAAGCCATTATTTTAAATTGAAATTAATTTTGTTGTTTACATATGTCAGCTGTCATATGCCAGAGATGCAAACGCAACACAGTTGCAAAAAGAGCTATACCATTTTCAGTATGGCAAAAGCGCAATGGTGTAGAAAAAGCATACTTGTACATTTTGTTGTTGGAAAAGCTACAAAGTTTTGCATTTGCAATGTTGCAAGACCATTTGGACCAAACATCGGACTCCGCTATAGTTTATTGGATGCGATAAATTACTCGAATTTTTTAAATTAATCGCTTAATAGTTCAAGCAATTATTTGAGCTTTTATTTTAATCGATTAATATAAATATTCTTTTAATTATTAAACGTTAGTAGGCAGTAAAAGAATCATTAAGTTTTTTAATTAATTCGCGAATCATTCATGCACTGAATTAGGAAATTTTAAATTAATTCTTTTCACACAAAAAAATTAATTGAATGAAATTTGCGACAATTCAAACGAATTTGGTAAAATTGAATTGCAATTCATTTCCAACTCAAATGAATTGCAATGTGTTTCTAATTCAAATGAATTTGTAGAATGAATTTGTCAAAGTGAATAGCAATTCATTTGAATTTAATTGATTTTTGAATTCATTCAAATGAATTAGAAAAAAAATTAACAATTCATTACCAATTCATTTGAATTGAATTGATTGAAATTTGAACTCAATTAATTTTTTATGTAAAAGACAGCAAGTATTACTCTCGTTTAGCATATCACCTCGCGTTGTCCAAAGATATAAAAATCTTAGATTTGAAGTTCCCATGATGATATACTGGAATTGGATAGATTGCAACTCATTTTTGATTTCATACATTTGAATTGCAATTCATTGTTCTAATACATTTGAATGAATTCAAAATCAATTGAATTCAAACGAATTGGATATGAATTTCAACTTATTCTACAAAATCATTTGATTTGGAAACGAATTGAAATTCATTTCTGCCTAATTCGTTTGAATTGATTGCAATTCCATGCAATTCATTTTTGTAGAGAAAAAGAATTAATTCAAAATTTAGCTAATTCGTAATGAATTGAAATCAAAAAAGAATGATTCATTTACAGTTCTGAACGTTATTACAAATTAATTACGATTATTGTAATATGGTTTAGCTAGTCTATATGCACTATTCATTTGGTAGCCATACCAAAATCTTATAGTATTTCACATGTTTATACACGAACACCCTAAAAATCTTTGAGAATTACAAAATATACAAACAAATCGAACCAATTAGCTTCTTTAAACATGTTTATTATACAATAAACATTTCATTATTCCATTTATATTTAAATTTAAAGCTGAATTATATAACCAACATAGATAAATTAATCGATTAATTTTAAATTGAATACAATTACTTGCCAGATACAATATTAATTAATTTCAGCAAATAAAATCGTGTAATTTATTTCTATTTCAATATTTTACTAATTAAAGAAAAATAGTAAAATACAAACAAACAAATATCTTGCACTGCATATTTGGGGTATTCAAATAGTCTGTTATGCTGCTATCCAATAGTCCCCTAATAAATTGTTTTGTTGGTTAATTAAAGAAAAAGCGTTATAAATTAAAATGCAATTTTTTAAGCGCTTCTTTTTTGAAAAGGTACTCCTTTTAAAAAGTAATTTTTAGTTTTTTTTAAAAGATACCTTTTTGAAAAAGTACCTTATTAATAGTTACTTTTTTTAAAAGCTAACAGATACCTTTTTTATAGATAATTTTTTCCAACATACCTTTTAAAAATGTACTTTTTAAACGGCTGGTTGTTTTTTAAGATACTCCTTTGAAAAAGAGTTTTTATTGAAGGTACTCTCTTTAGAAATACTTTTTTTTTTAAAGTTACCTTTTAGAAGGTACTTTTTCAAGCTTCCAACAAATCTAAAAACAGTAAAGACCATGTCACATAGAACTTTTGCTTCGCTTTGCATTGCAGTTTCGCTTTGACATTTAAGATGAAAAGTTGGGCTTCTCATATCTTTTTGCGTGCTTTGACAATCAGTTTGAATAATTTTCTTTATTCGTGGCTTCCGTTCTCTTCTTTTCGTTTTCAAACAGAAGAACATTGTACAGTCGAACTTCTCTATAGCGAACTTCTCTATAACGAAATCTTCTCTATAACAAATAAAATTCGTGAACACAACATTTTTGTGAGTATTTTCATATATTTTGATCTCCCTATAACGAACTTCCTTATAGCGAAGTTCTCTCTGTAACGTATAATTTTTTAAGACCTAAATAGAATTTATCACACTAAATAATCTCTCTATTGCGAAGTTTTTAGCAATCGATTTTTTGCATCAATTTAGTCACATATGTTCATATGTATTAATAAAAAAAAAATTTATGTGTTCATGTAAAAACAATTTTTTTTTGTCTTAATAAATATATTTTCTACATAAAAAAAATGTAGTCAAAATTTTCTACAGTTTCTCTATACCGAATTTTCTCTATAACGTAGAAATTTGAAGGGCCCCAACTGCTACGTCATAGAGAAGTTCGACTGTAATTGTATATCGTCAAATAACATTATTGACTTTTATTTTTTAATAAAAAAATATATAAATACCACAATTATCAAACACTTTTCTTTGGTAAACAAACAATTCGTGAGTGTTGTCAAAGCGTTTATTGTGTCATACACCTTTTGCTTTACGCTTTTCTGTCAAAGTTAGAAACGTCACGCAAAGCAACAAAGTTCTATGTGACATGACCTTAAGTAAGCACACACATAATAGAAAATGTAAAATGGAATTGAATTTCCGAACTTGTTACTATTGTTGGCTCGTTTATTTGTTTGTTTGTTGCGCTTGAACTGCTAAACTGCACAACAGATTTTGATGAAATTTAAAACATATGTAGATCTGAGCCTAGAACCACGAGGAGGGGTAGGGTCCAATTTCTGCATCACCAAAACTAACTAATCTATTACAATGAAATTTCAAACATAGATAGGTCTGCGTCAAAAAGGACACATAGCAAAAATAAAAGCGGAAGGCGACGTAGGGGGCAATGTCCGCGTCACCGAAACTAACTAATCGATTTCTATAAAATTTAAAACATCCATACACCTGCGTCTAAAAGGAAACATTGCAAAAATAAGACCACGAGGGGTGGTAGTGGGCAATTTCTGCATCGCCGAATGTAACTGACGGATTTTAATGTAATTTAAAATATAGATAGGACTGCAACGAGAAGGACATACGAGTATAAGATATAAGAGTCAATACATGACTCTCTGAAACTATCCAACCGATGGAGATAACAGCGTGAGCAAAGACGCAGATCATGTGTATCTGCGTCTTTGTGTTGTTATTTGCTTATGGTACCTGATGTGGTTGACTGGAATGCCCTCTACAAGTTGAAATATCAGTTTTGCCCGACAGCTGAGATCGTCTCGTGTACATTAAGCAGACAACATTACAGCAATACCTAAACAAGAGCGGAAAGCGGAACGTTCTTTCCGCTTAGCTTTTACGCTGAAATGCCATGCGTAAATAAAAGCGGCAACGCTAGGTCAAAACGATAAAAACAGGGTTATCAAAAAAAACCTGATTATTTTAACAATAAAGTTTATTGGTGTTTGCGATTTTTAAATAAGCATTTAAAAAAAAAAAAGTTTGAACAATGAGTTATAGGGCCGATTTAAAGGATTTACTTACCAACCATTTTCTAATAACAAATATTTTTTTATGTTTATTTCTTTCATCTTCTTTAATTGCAACTTACTTCACTATTAAACGCACTGTCAAAATCGGATTTTCCAATTGCAAAGCGTTGCCGTTGCGTTGACGCCGCGGTATTTCGGTATGCTACATATAAATTGTATGGGCATGAGAATTTTTGACAGCTAGAAAACGCTTTCCGATCTTGTTTAGGTATGGCTGTTAGCCGCCACAACTCGCTGCAATCATTGTCATCCCTTGTTCATTTGTTTTGGTTTATTCACTCAGTTTCTCTAATTGCAATTTGCCTTCAAAAAAAATATTTTTTAACCAGTTTTAAACTCATAACTTTTATTAGTTACCTTTTTAATACGTATTTGAGTTGTGCAAATTGCAAATTATAACAACAATAATATAATGAATTAATTAATTGAACACAAACGGAATGCCAAATTCTATAAAATAAATAATGTTTTAAATGTGTAATAATGCGTAGACGTCCGATATGAGAGATTTATGAAAAGTTTAAATCTAAAAGGTGATGAAAATATAATGCAGCTCATAAAAGTGCACGAATGTGTAACAATTAATTAATTTTCTATCAACAGCAATTAAAAACAATTAAAGAGTCAATAAAATAATATTAAACGAGTTTTCTTCATAAACTAAATGAATTTGCCATTCCAAAGAGAACAAAAAAAAGCACCAAAAATTAAATAAAATTTCTAATTAAAAAATTTTAATAAGCGAAAAAAGAAAAATTAAATTTACTAATAAACGATATTGTAATTAAGTCATTTGGGAATATGTTTAAAATTTTTAAGCACCGGTAATGTTTGCAAAGCATTAGTGCATAATAAAAATACTCCTGTTGGGCAATGACGCAAAGATTAATTTTACGAAGTGCAACGAACATAATGAACCGATGGAACGAATGTTCGGACGAATGCGTTAAGATATCATGATTTTGCCTCATATTCCCTGCTCTGAAAAAAACATTTAAAAAGAAATTCTCCAAAGTGGGGGCATTGCAAAGAAATATCATGTCATACGTCAGAAGGTTTATAAGCGAATGCTACGCCAATATTCCCTTATAAACCTACTAACTGCGTTGCAGTAGTGTTTGCTGGGTAGATGCCTACATATGTTTGCAAGATTCACTAACGACATTACAAACTTATTATTTGATTGTCAACTGGTGTATCAGAATGACCCCCGCAGTTAAAACTCCACAGGGATTTTAAATAGTTTAATTAACAAATTAATTAAAGCATAAATATATATTTTTAGAAATGCAACAAACGATGTGTTTTCACTTGCAATTAATAAATAAAATTAATTAGAAATACAATAAAGTGATTTTAAAACGACATCGAAAAATGTTTGATTGATGCGTAGCAATGAATGGATCACCTACAGCGTTGCTACAGCAGTTTTTTTATTTTTGTTTGTTTGTCGAGGCCATCATTATTTCAATTCTTTACTAAATTAGTTAACAACGATTTTAAATTAATAACATCCTAATAAAGACTTGCTAATAAATGCAAGCGCCATTAGGCGTACATCAAATGTCTGAAATGGTATTCAAATGTGCCAGTTTACCCCGTACGGACAGTGAAAGTTTTGCTGCAAAAATTTAGAGTTTGTTAGAGGAACGTTCAAGGCATTCTATCACGTTACTAAATAGTTTTGCTAGAAAATTTCACAATTTGGACATGGGCTTAAGGGTGCTTTAGACCATAAGATTTGTCGTACGTAAAATGAGCGAGAAAATAAAATGAAATTGCATCCGTATTTCAAAAAAAGAGAGTAAAAATCGAATGGTTGTTTTCTGGCTTTTACACCATTGGTATCGATAAAATCAAGTAAAGAGAAAACATTATCATTTAATTTAACTACAGATGTTTGCTTGTTTTCCCAGGGATGGAGTTCTTGTGCAAATGAATTTTTTTTTTAATAACCTTGAAAAATATTTTTATAACTTTGGAATATGTTATTTTCGTGGTCAAAATTTTTAGTGTACTTTTGGAAAATATACGTATATTTTTATAAAATTGTGCTGTCGTGGTCTAAAATGTACATTTCGATTTTATAATTGGTATAAATTTATGAAACCACTTTTCCCTTCCTGGCTTTCTCACATTTGTTTACATAAAAATGCATCCCTGATCTAATGGTGTGTGATGGTTTTTGAAAAATTTTAAAAAATCAAGAGAGCCATACGACTGTAAAATTTTCATCCGTATTTTCTCTCAAAATCTTATAGTTTCATTACATATTACGTTTAGACGATCCGACTTGTGCTCTTCTACACAAAAATTTGACATGTCGTACGACAGATCTTGTGGTCTAAAGCACCCTTTAGTAACATTTAATTAAGACCTTTTTTTTTGCTAAAATACAAAGTGAAGTTTTTAGCCGCTTAAGAACGATAAAAATACCGAACACTCATGTTCCAGATTTTCGTAGATATCTGCCATGACGGCCTAATTCCACCCATAAGATTAGAATCAAGGGATGCTCAATCATAGTATAGTGTAGTTCGGTTATAAAGAACGAATTTTTGCTTCCAGTGGCGAAAAAATTCTTCGAAGATTGCATTAATATTTCATACAAATGAGTACGGTTGCAGCGAACTCCGATTATAGCGAATTTTCGTTTATAACGAACTGTTTCTTAAGTCCCAGAAACATAATTACATGGAAATTTATACGCTTTTAACGAGCAAAAAAAATTTTAAATTTTTAACTGGCACATTTGGAAACTTTAAATTATGTATCACAAATTGGTAACACATCAGTTGTTCCCTTAAATCATATTTACATGTTGCAATAAAGTCTGCAATTTTTCCATGCAAGTTTTTGTTTGATAGTGTTCGGCATAGAAAAGAAATCTGGGTGAAAAAGTTACATACCGACGACTGACGAAGCAATTTTTTTTTTAGCTTTTGTTTTGTTTTATTTTAATTTTTGAATCTAGTGTTGTCATCTTTTTTTACTCAAGAAAAAAACGTTACATTTTTAAGAAAACTTTTTTATGGCAATTTTTTAATTATAATAAAATACGAATTCACTCAAAGAATCTATAAAATCTATGTATGTATTCATAAATAAAGGTAAAATTATTGAGTATTTCACAGCTTAGGCCAAATGACAGAAGCTAAAACTTTAAACAATGTACAAATTAGTGCCTGCATAAAATAAGCTGTGAGATGAAAAAACGATGAATTTTTTGTTTTCTCAGTTTTAAGTTATTTAAATATAGATTTTTGTATTAAATGATTTTTGTTTATTAAAAAATAGTGTTTTCTGTTTTAAATAATACCAAATTCTTTTTCAAATTTTTGTTAGTTTTATTTTTATACAGCTTTAAAGAAAAAAAAGTCCACTGCATAAAATAAGCTGTGAGCCACTGTACGTTGTTACGCCTCTTAATGAAGAGATCTTATTCAAAGATTTTAATTTTATCGATGGTCGAAAAAGGTAAAGACGGATAAAATCGGTGATGTAATATCTCTGGATAAAAGTAAAAATTAAATACTTTAACATATGATTCTAATTGTGCTTTTTCCCTTATAAACTATATGTGAAATTTATATATAGATGAGAATAAAAAACTAAAAATAGAAATGTGAGTATGTTATAAAAATAAACTCATGGATTGTTATGTTTTTGTTTATAGATTTTTTGGTTTGTATGTTTAATATTCAAACAATTCTCGTTTGATTAATTGAATTTTAAACATATAGATCTTGGGTTTGTATTCAAAAATTAGGAAAATCCACTGATGAGCTAAGTAAGCGTTAGCGAAATAGTACTATATGGATATGCTTTCCTCCTCAATTATTGAGTTGCTTTTGTAATAAAATGCTTTATGATATTTTTCATACTGTATGAGAATATCATAAAGTATGTAATAATAAATTTCACATATAGATAGTTTATAAGGGAAAAAGCACAATTAGAATCATATGTATAAATAAATATTCCCAAAATAAATTCAGTTAATATTAAATACTTTTAATAATTTTTACACAAACGGATAAATGTTTGAGGTCTTTTTTCTTTTAATTTGTATTCAGAGAAAACTGATCTTTTTTATTTACTTTTTTATGCAAAAGGCATATTTTATAGTGGAAAACGTTGATAAAATACTCGTATTATGATCGTATTGCATTCTTATAGTCGAAAAAACTTTTAATCACTTAATAGCGATAGAATACGCTTGGTGGACTTTATTTTTTATATTCCATTTTTAGATTTCGCTTTCTGTTTTAATTCGTTTAAAAGTTGAACGTCAAATGCTTTGAAAAATTGAAATGTAAAAGCGGCAAAAGTTTTGAAAAAGTCTAAAGTTAACACTTCCAATAAAAAGTTATTTACTCAGGTTTAGTGTATTTTTATTCATGAGGTTTTCTAGAAAACTTCCAAAAATTTCTTACATTTTTGTCTACTCCACTTTCTTCTTCTTCTCTACCCCGGTCGCATTAAACAAAAAAATTCATGAATTTTATTCAACGTCGTATATCATAAAGCGGCAGAATGAACTCAACTTTAAAATCCCAGCGACGTTTGGTATTTAACCCACAGCTGTACGAGTCCATTCGCAATCGGAGCTAATTGGCAATTACAAATCTATAATGGTCCTCGGTTGGACCCCAGAAGCAAATCTTACCAAGCAGTCAACGCAATAATGCTGGTTTTTATTAACGAATTCCAAGAAATCAGGTTTTCCAATTTAGCTGCGAATTTGCAAAACCTAAATTCCTGGGTTCGATCCCAGTAAAAGACTGTTATAATAATTATGAAATAAAAATGTATAAATTTAATTAATTTATATTTATAAATTGAAAATAATTAATAAAATGCCTATCATCTCGTAATCACATATCAGTTCTTTCTATAGACTTTCAAAAGGCGTTCGACAGAATTGGAGCTCATGTAATTCGGAATATTTTGCATAAATGGAAAAAGTTGGTCCGAAAATATTTAATTTTATCAGAATTTACTTAAATAAACGTAAATCCACTACACATATTCAAGATTGTAATCACTGCACAATGGTATCCCACGGTGATCTCCATTGTCAGTCATTCTGTTAACTATTGCTTTAGATGAAATGAGGAGGTCCATAACAAAACGCAATAATTCCACTTTTTAAGTTTTTTGTGTTTCTGACTGAATCTAATTCTATATATTAAAATCTATATATCCATTGTTATACAACATACCTCACGTCAATAATTGTGCTGTAGTTTAACACAAAACGTAATGGTTCAGACCACAATGAAACATTTCCATATTGATGCAATCATCAACTTGGAGATAAATATTAGTAAAAAGTTAAGGGAAAACAGGTTTTATTGTTATGGTAACTCTACAATAACTGTAAAACGATAGGAATATTATTGCACTTTAAATAACTTCTACATATTTTAAATTAGTAAGTTGTGAATCGAGTACAGTTTATTAAAAATAACTATGGCAGAAGCAACAGTGATCCTATACAGAGAACGAATAATAGACGCGCCAATCGTCATAAAAAGTAGTTTTGACGTCTTGGTATTTTGTCTTACCTAAAAACATTTATATTTTTCATAGATATGCTGATCCCCTGGATCTGTCCTTTCACAAACCATGCAGACACAAAGAACAAAGCGGTTACAGATGTGAGCAATTCAACACTCAATTGATTATTCTCAATCGTGAATTGTTGTATAAAAATAAATTAAAAATTGACCAGGATCAATTCTTGGCACGGCTAATAGTTCCATATATACCCAAGCGCCACAAGTATACACCAGAAAACAAAAAGAAGAATTTCTCATGCAACTATTTTCTGAAACACAAAAAGAAATCAAAAAGGGTGTGTCAAGCCTTCTTTTTGAAAGCATTGTCCGTTACAGGTCATAGAGTGAATACTATTGCAAAAACTATATTTCACGGCAATATTCCTAAAGAGAATATAGGTGGAGATAGGCTTACCGCTAAGTTTAAACAAAAAAAAGAAAGTATATAAAAAAAAAATACCAGCGAAAGAGAGCCATTACAATAGAAATAAATCTCAAATATGCTATGTTTCACCTGAACTCAATATAAAGAAATTATGGCGGATTTATAATGATTCAGTAGATAATCCTCTGAAAGTTAAAAAACATATTTTTGGAATATTTTCAACACTCTCAACATAGGATTCTCTTCCCCTGCGACAGATATGTGTGCTCAATGCGTTTTAAATAAACATAAAATAAAGATGGAAAAAAATAAAAATGAAAAAAAAAAGATGTGAATAAAAATCTATTCAGAACAAAAAGCAATAATTCCAAATCTAGTTCATATCAAAATGCAACATCTCCATAGGGTTCATAGCAAAACGAAATAAATACTATGAGACGGACCAAAACGCAACATTTCCAAATTTGTTATCTTAATAACTTAAAAATTAACTAACATAAAATTAATTAATTTATAATTTTTACTGTTCTTAGAAAATTGTTATAATTCAACAGATATTTAACTAAATAACTGTATCCTAATAACCTTAATTACTTGTTATTACTTTACTCAAAATATTGTTCAAGTGGAATTATTGCGTTTTGTTATGGACCTCCTCAAATAAGCTTCTTACTACTTAATAAATGGAAATATTTGGGTCACTCACTGTAAATATGTATCTCTACATTTCTTGCAAGAAGAACAACAATCTTGAATCCAACGATGTCCGACAAACTGCGTTAAATAAATTACAAGACTGGTCTATAAAATCTGGTGCAATGATATCTAGTAATAAGACAAAAAGGCTATACATCTGTAATAAGGAATTATGTGACATTAATTCATACAACATTTGCATTAACGGCATCAATATAGAGAACGTTGACAAAATGAGGATATTGGGTGTTATTTTCGCAAGAAATTATCTATGGAGGGAACATTTTCTAAATTTAAACAAGTTATTGATTCCAATGATAAACGGGTTGCACAACAAGTTATTATAAATAATGCTGGGAACACAATTGCGACGAACGACGAACTTCGCCCAGCACAACGAATTCATCGGTAACAAATCGGTGCGTAACTTCGCAGTGTAGCGCACAATTATGACGAAAAAATTACAGCTGTTATAATCAGCAAAGTTGCTTGCTGTCTGTGTTACCGTAAAAAAAAATTACTTGAAAGTATTAAACGTTAACAAGAAAACAATTAAAAAGCTTGGGCTATGGTAAATAATTGTATATATTTAATTTAAATGATGTATGTTGAATATTAAACAATTATTTATCTATTTATTTATTTACCAAATATCTTGTAAAATTAATTTATAAAATAAATCTAAAGGCGCCGGGCAACAGGGCCATATGCGCTCGTTTTTTTAATATTAAATAAGTATTACTAAGAGAAACAATATTACAATATTGAATAAAGCAAAAGATTATACATTTTGTATACCGTGTTTTAAAAGACTATTTTTTATACAGGGCAAAAATTTTTTGGTTGTACAATCTAGAATTGATTCTAGTGGTTCATTTATTTTTGATTTATCGCAGGATGTGAGTATATGTGAGATAGACAGGGCGACATCGCATTGAGAACATTTTGCTTCCTCTGTTCCATTGTAGGGATTAAACAATTATTAAAAAAATTAACTTTATGAAAAAGGCGTATGAAATAGAAATAAATCTATCGTGCTGTGTTAATTTCCATATGCACAAATATGATTTCTGATGATGAAAGTTCGCAACGAATAATTCGTCGTTCATCTCAATAGTGTTCCTAGCATAGGGCATTTACTTCAGCTGTAGCTGTCGTCTTTAAAATACATAAGTAGCTGACTGTAAGCCCACGCTTGTAGTAGTGCAGTTGTGTACACTGCTGATGTATATCTGTTTAATGATATATCATTGTGCCATGGGTTTTTGTTGTTTATATCTGCAAAATTGTAAAAAAATTTAAATTCATATCGAGCATTTGCTACAGGAACGACACGAATATGTATGCAGATGTTCTTTAAAAAAAAAATAAAGAAAAATGTTTTCTTTTCATTATTATTGTGAATTTTTTAAAAATACCAAAGGAGTAAATATTATTAATTTTTTTCCTTTGAAGTGACTTCAATATTTTTAGGTTCTATAACATCTTCGCTTCTTAGCAAAACACTAATTCTCAACACTGAACTGCAAGAAATTGAAGCAAATTGTTAATTTTTATAAAAAAAACAAAACGACTTTAAGCTTAAAATTAATTTAATTAAAATTAAAATTAGTGATAATTATTTTCACTTCCTGCACCGTAATTTCGAGTTTTAAATTAAACAAAACCTCCCTCTCAAGAACATTTTTGCATGATCAATTTAAGAAATTAAAATCTTCTGTTGTGACGAGCGCGTTGCTGTGATATTGCAGTGACAAAGTTTGTAACGAAAGTTGAGTTCCGGTATCGTTGATCATATTTTTGGTTATAACCATATTCGTCTGCTACAGTGAAACGCTTCCAAAACCAGACACTCACTTTGGTGAATGGAGCCATTCTATCAATCGAATAGCAAATTTAATTTGCATTTTCTTGACAACTAAACAAAAACAATAACAAAAACCATAACAAATATTTGATTTGCATGAAAGTGCGTTTGTGTTGTTGCTACAATTACATATCTATACAAAAAAAAAAAAAAGCCTACTTGCCTTTTTAGCAAAGTCATATGAATAAAAATTAAAAATTTCCATTTCTAATTGGCGCTGTTTGTCTATCATTACATATCCGTCCGTCCGTCCGTCCATCCATCCATCCACCTGTCTGTCATTTCATATTTTATTTTCGCAACAATCGTACTCGTACTTGCATTCACATGTACTTTAACTTTGATTCGCATAAAATGATAAATAGTTTAATAAATTCTAAATTGTGTACATAAATAAAAATAAGTGTTTGATTTTCATGTTAGTTTTTATTATGCGTAATGTATTATTGATGTTGTTTTAGGAAGTTATTTTGAAAAGGTGTATACAGTTGCCAGTAAATAAATAAATAAATATTATTTTAGAATGAAACAATGAAAGTAATATATTATTGATTTCCAATTGGAAATATTAATGCTAATTTATTTCCGTTACAAGTATTATAGCCACAATTAGAAACATTAAGAATATGAGAACATATTATTTCCCAGGCACGCTTTTGGTCTGTTTAGATCGATTTTAGACAGTCTTGAGTTTGAAAAGGAGAAGGAAAACAAACACCACGAAAGGCAGCTAGTGGAGGTGTCTAAATCCGTTTATAAATTTGAAATCGGTTGATATTCAGGTTGATAAATGCATGCGGGTATGAACAACCGGTTTTTACCGGTAACTCAAGAACTTTGTGTTTTTTTAAATTTCCAAACAATATTGTTGTTTTACTCGATAATACCGACCAGAAAAATAGAACAACAACCCCGGAATTTTTTTTTGGGTCACACAGTGTTACTATACTATATAGTTGGAAATAATTTCACTTGATGATATTCTTTCTTCACACATGTTCCACGCGAAGTGTATACATATTAGGTCTGTCTGCGTACACATATTTTGCATTATTTTGTGCAAAATCTTGCAAAATGTTGTCCGCGTACTCCAAATCTTTTGCAGCGAGAGAGCCAAAAAGAGAATTTTTTGGCAGTTGGAAGAAGTTAGAGAACTTGCAAAATGTTGTTGGAGAAATTTCTGCTTGCAAGATTTTGCAACTAGTTTGAACAGCTGTTTTTATTTACTGTTTGAATGAAATAATTGTTGTGAAATGAAAATAAAAATTTAAATTTAACAATGGCTGGGGGATTCTGCTTATCCCCATACAAAGATAACGGACATCTGACAAGAGCTCAGATACAGTTTAATATAAAATTAAGCTCTGGTCGTGTCCGTATCGAACATACGTTCGGTATTTTAAAACAGAGATTTAGGCAGTTGTACTACTGCAAATTACGAGGAATTAAAAAATTATGCCACTTTATTAGAGCGTGTTGTGTTTTACACAACATTGCAACTGAAGATCACCTAAACTTTACATCCGAGATATCACCAGATGTTGATGAAGAATTTCTAAATCATGACCAGGTTTCTCGTGGAAATAGTATGCGAGATGAAATCTGCCAAGCAATGCAAATTCTGACAGGTAATAATTAAAAATTTCATTTCATTATGTTTAAAGAATATTTTTAATTTTTAATTCAATATTTCTATAATTCTTTTGCTTTGTTATTTCAATTGTTTACACACCGATCAGCTGTTTTCTTGCAAGATTTCGCTGGATGTTGTCTGCGTACTTTTTGAGATATTTTCAGCAGACAGAGTAAAATTGGTCTTACTCTCCCAAAACAAGTTACTGAGTATTTGCTACTGGAAAAGTACCCAGACAGACCTATTTTTAATAAAAATTAATACGATATGTTCATAGAAACTGTTGCTACACTTAAATATTCTAGCATTGTTAACACAGCACACAGATACAGTCGAACTTCTCTATAGCGAACTTCTCTATAACGAAATCTTCTCTATAACAAATAAAATTCGTGAACACAACATTTTTGTGAGTATTTTCATACATTTTGATCTCCTTCTGACGAACTTTCCTATAGCGAAATTCTCTCTGTAACGTACAATTTTTTAAGACCTAAATAGAATTTTTCACACTAAATAATCTCTCTATTGCGAAGTTTTTAGCAATCGATTTTTTGCATCAATTTAGTCACATATGTATGTATTAATAAAAAACAAATTAATGTGTTCATATAAAAACAATTTTTTTTGTCTTAATAAATATATTTTGTACAAAAAAAAAATGTAGTCAAAATTTTCTGCAGTTTCTCTATAACGAATTTTCTCTATAACGTAGAAATTTGACGGTCCCCAACTGCTACGTTATAGAGAAGTTCGACTGTATTGCAATAGGAAAATTTACCTGGTATAAAGGGATCAACAATTAAGATAAATATAAAAAAGTCAAGTCTTTCACTAGTGTTATCGAAAAAAAATGAGCGACCGTCGAAAAAAATTTACAATTTTTTAACTTAAAATTCACCTTTCCAACTTAAAATCTGCAATATGTTGCGCACTTACTTTTGTTTACATTTTGTATATTTTTGTTTTCGTCTGGCATTTACTGTTTATTTCTCTTAATTCTATGTAAATAAAATATAAAATTATGAAATATAAAATTAATAAATTGTTCATTTTGCACAAAACACATGAAATAAATATATCTGGCAACATTGAAGCAACTGTTCTCCAAACTATGAAATTTAAAAAAAGAAACAAGTTTTTATTATATTATTTTATTACCACAAAAAAGAAAAATATTAATAAACTGATTAGGATATGCATTTAATACAATAATGGCCAAAAGCAATAAAATTCCAAAAAAAATTCTACAAATAGATTTTATTTGTTCAATGCCAAATTTATTTACAAAATCATAAATGTTGCTGAACATTTTTATGTGATGAAATTTTTATTGGCAATTGATATTTGCATCAATTGTCTGCTTTCCTGGGGACTTGTAAATGTGGTTCAATCAGGATTTGTATTCCTGTGAGGAGTTTCAATGAAGATTTTGCGAAAACACGCCTTCCATTTCCTACAGGGTCCGTCCATTCATAGACATGGCAAGAAAAAAAAATTACACAGTAAATCAAAATTGCAAAATAATCTATCAAATCAATTTAACATTTACAATTTATGATTGCTGAGCAATTTTTCCATACTACGCAGCCAGCAACAACATTTAACAACAGCAATTTAATTTGTTAATTGGTTCTTGTCAACTGGACAAATGCAATCACTTTCATTGCAGCATTTTGCATACTTTCACTACAGCAAACATGAAGCAATTAGACGTGCACTCGCTAGCTGGCCATTGAACAATTGCAAACGGTGGGAATTAAAACAGATGATTGCAAATTTTTCACTTTTTTTTTCTGACGGTAGGAAAACAATATTTTACATAAAAGGTCAAATATAATAATAGTTTTAAGAAATGGCTTCAATATTTTATGGTTATTAATGAATATTATTAACACTGAACTTAAACATACACATGTACATATGTATGTATATAGATGCGACCGTACATATGGATATCTAAGGCTATTTTTAGTGAGCTGAGAGCCTTTTGTTTTGCAAATAAAATATACTGTAGTCCTTAAATAATTTGGGTAGTAGAGAAGAAAACTTGGAGAAAAAAAACATTATTTAATAAACAATAAAAAAAAATAGTTATTTTTGAAAGTGGTATAAGTCAACTTTAATAACAAATTAATTAACGGCATTTTTATTAAAAATAAGATCAGGAATATAAAAGTTGGTACAATTGTACTTTTAGCGCTATTTGAAAGTCTAAAGGTAAGCGCCCTATACAACGTTCAAACTGCCTGACATCAAGTTCGTGTACGTGGGCTGGATGTTTTGTCATGCACATGTCTGACAAATTTTCACTAATGGCCTATTTCTGAGCTAAGAAAGATAACTTAAGCGAACGAAAAGCACTCGCTCGAATTCGAATCAATTTGGATTTCTCATTGGCACTCACTTTCTTTCGCACTAAGTTACGTATGTCAATTTAGGTATCTTACGTTTTAATAAGTAGAAGCAATGCCATATCATAAATTTTTATATTTCTGTTAAAAGTATTAAAAAATACTACGAAGTTATTCTAAAGCTAATACAACTGTGTGTAAGTGTGAGCAGCTGGTGGAAAGTATCAATAAATAAAAGGGTGAGAAAATTTAAAAAAATATTTGTAAATTTTGTGTTTTTTGTTTTAATTTTATAAAAGTGTTTAAATAGATAAAATAATATTTATAAAAAACTCAGACGAAAAAGTGAAGTGCATATCGCGTTTAAAAGAACCATATTTGTTTTATAAAGATGGATTTATCGGTGGCTGTTTACTTTTTAAATGAAACAGATAACGATGATGAAACATCGTGAATTGTTAAATACATACATTCATATGTATACTCATATGTAAATTCTCTTACGAAAGCAAAACCAAAAGTGAGTGATTTTGACATTTCATTCTCAGTGTTGACAACACGTTCTTAACAGAGAAATGGGATTTTATATGAAAACACTTACGTTTTCATTCGAGTTCTAGATCGAGTCACTGTTCGCATAGAAAGTGTGTAGAGAAATCGAAATCAATGTTCTTTCTCATAGAATGCGAATGAAAGCGTTCTTTTTTAAATCAGAAATAAGCCCTAACACCACCACCATGCTTGTTGATTATTTCCTTGTAGGGAATGTCAATAGTGAAACAGTACAGATTCACTAATGACATACTGACTGACTATAGCCCATGCAATGTAATATCCTATAGACATTTACAGCCGTATTAATAAAAATTTTAAAACGCATTTTAAAGCTTTTTTAAGCAAAATTCATTAAAATGGTATTAATAAACGAATTTTAGCTTAAAATGCACATTTTAAACTTTGTGTAAATATGGAAATTTTTGAAATTGGTTCGACCCTGTTTTAAAGCTATTTTAAGATGTCATATTGTGCAGTGTTTGTGTTTTCATTGTGATTGTTATTTGTGAAAAAGAATTCGATGCAATTTTCGGAACGTTTGCGTTTGCAGTGCTCCTTTTTTTCCATTTCTATTGCTTTTTTATATTATTATTAATGTTACACAAATTTCAAATAAAACTAATGTTGACTAAGTAGTGATGTGTAAACAATCAAAACAAATAGTATGAAACTCGTTATTCAAATACTCTTTTAACTGCAATTAAATAAGTCACTAAAATTGCAATCTTACCAAGCGATATTTTTACTGTTATTATTTTTTGGATTAATATACACCTTATCATACATTTTTTATGCTATAAACAACAATATTCTTATTAAACACGACAATAAAACTATTTAGATACGATTACTGCGATAATTAATAATCACGGTTTTGCATCATTTGGAGTCAAGTGGTAAATAAAAAATCTAGGGCTGCCATCCTCATTTTAGAAAAAATCTTAAAACGTATGTTAGTTAAAATACTGATTATTAATATAAATTTTTAAAAAACGTGTTTTAGGATTAAAAAGCGTTTTAACTAATATTTAACTAATTTTAAAGCTTATTTAAGACTTTTTTTATTAATACGTCTGTTAATATGTGCATGTCATTGAGAAAGCACTAGTTCTGTAAGAACTACTGACTCCACTTGGTACTCCACTGGTACTCCACTTGGGGACATATCTAGACATTGAAACCAGAGATTCACTACTCCTTCGGAAAACATTTTTTTTGAGTTTGTAGATTCGCGCACTTTTAAATAATGGAATTCCGTCGATGTTCATACTCAATTTAATTTCGTTATATTTTTTTTAAATTTCTTCTACTTTCCTTACTTGTCGGAAAATTTCTCAAAGATACTTCTCTCTTTTTGCGCAACAAAATTTTTGCTGAAAGCGGTACCACCACACCTGCCGTCTGCTGTATAGCAAGCAGCTACTTCAAAGAAATTTCGAGAGGAGCTGTTGTTTCAATGTATAATTTTTTCAATGTTGCGCTCAAAGTAAATTTTGTAGAAGACTATTGTCTTCGATATTTGTGACATTTTATGACAATTTTGCAATAAAAAAAAAATTTTTATTTTCAACAAAACGAAACAATTTAAAAAAACCCCCAAAGAAGAAGCATACGTTTTCAGCTGTCGCAAGTTTCTCTACACAGAAACGGCAAAGTAAAAAGTGTAGACGGTTTCTCGACAATGTCACCAATTTATGCGACAGAAGTGGGCACTTGGAGATACTTCACCCCAGCCTTCCTTCAGGGTTTGAACGTCTATAGACACTTTAAAAGTGTTCTGTTTCATTTTATGCCCATTTCTTATTACTTATAGATGTATCGGGTGGTTAAATTGTAAGGGCCGATGTTGAATGTGAACCACACCTAAACGCCAAGCTTTTTTCCGAATTTTATTTGACATTTCTCTATTTCAGACTTACTCAATTTGAACCATGGAGATACACAATCCAACAACGTGGCAAGAAATGGCAACAGTGGATGATCAATTTTCGAAGAAAATCATCTTCAGTGATGAGGCACATTTTTACCTCAGTGGATTCGTCAATAAACAGAATTGCCACATTTGGGCGAATGAGAATCCAAGAGTGATTGTCGAAAAACCAATGCACCCACAAAGAGTGACTGTTTGGTGCGGTTTATGGGCTGGCGGCATCATCGGGCCGTATTTTTTCCAAACTGAAGCCGGTCAGGCAGTTATTGTGAATGGTGTTCGCTATCGTGAGATGATAACGAACTTTTTATGGCCCGAATTGGAAGATATGGATGTGGACGATATGTGGTTTCAGCAGGACGGTGCCACTTGCCACACAGCTAACGAAACAATGGCTCTTTTGCGCAACAAATTCAATGGCCGTGTTATCTCACGTAATGGCGATGTCAATTGGCCGCCAAGATCATGTGATTTGACACCGTTGGACTTTTTTCTTTGGGGTTATTTGAAAGAAAAGGTGTACGTCGATAAGCCAGCAACAATTCAAGACCTAAGGGATGAGATAATTCGGCACATTAATGGCATAGAAACTCAACTATGCCTCATCGTCATCGAAAATTTGGACCATCGGATGGAGGTGTGCCGCCGTGGTCGCGGCGCCCATTTGGCCGATATTTTGTTCCATACATAATTGAGTAATACCAATATATCATAATAAAATAAAATTACAATAATTTCCTAAATAGTTTGTGTTTTATTCAAAATCAATATCGGCCCTTGAAATTTAACCACCCTTTATATCTTAAAGGATCCTTTTATCCTTTCAGATAACAACAGTTATTATTGATTGTTGTTAAGTTCATCTACATATGAGTATTTAGTACAATTGAACTTCAGTGTGCCTTTTTGTTAATTGTCTGACTTTTTTCACATTTCACTTGGGTGCAATTTATTATTTTTCCACTGTAGTACTTGTCGTGAAAAACTTGAACGTGATGTAGTGATACAGACTCTGGTCTCTGCTAGGAAACGAACCTAGAACCCCGAAACTGATAAACTAGCGCCCTACTCACTAAGTTGCCACAAGGTTTATGCGTCTCCTGCTTAATAGTGTTATCGTTAATGTATTTACGAATAGAGTTCAGTGCGTATTATTTAAAAATATGAAGTCCAAATATATTTCTCTTCCATCTGGAGTTCCTCAAGGTAGCCACCTAGGTCCGCTTTTATTTTTACTATTCATCAATGATTTACCATCTTGTATCAAATATTCTAAATTATTAATGTACAACGACGATGTAAAACTTTTTCTAAGCTTAGATAATCCTGGCCTGTGTTCATTACTTCCATCTGACCTAAATAATTTCAGTCAATGGTGTGATATCAATTTAATGGACTTCAACTTAAAAAAATTAAAATTTATGCTGTTCTATAGAGGAAGCCATCTATCCTAATTAATTATAATTATACTCTTGAGGAAGTCGAAAAATTCCTTGATCTTGGTGTCCTACTCGACAGAAAATTAAGTTGTAATTTACACATTTGCCAATCAGTGAATAAAACCAAGGGAGATTTTTGTGATTCATAAAACGTTGGGGTAAGGAATTTAATGATCCCTTTTGTTTACGTCGCTGGTAAGACCCATTCTTATATACGCCTGTATTATTTGGGATCCGCAGTATGATATCCACCTAACAAAAATTGAATCAGTTCAGAAACAATTTCCTTTATTTTGTCTGCGTGAACTTCCTTGGAATCGTGATCTTAATCTCCCATCATATGAAAGTCGTCTTGCACTTATTAAGCTTCCTACTTTGAAAAGTTGGAGAATGTATTGTAATAAATCTAAGAAATGGCGTTATTGGCTCAGCGTTCTTACTCCGTCACATTGAATTTACAATACCAAATCGTCCAAGAAGATATTATGTTCCTATAAAACTTCAATATTTCCGCTCCAACTATGCCAATTTTGATGCATTCCATTGATTCTTCCATTGATTTTTCGATTGATTCCAATACTCTAAAAAACAATATTTTAAGGCACTTAAATGCATTTTATTAATAATTGCATACGTATCTTGTATTTTAATGTTATATTTTTATATTTATATTTATAATTTAATATTATTACTATTTTAATTATATTATTAATTGACCTTTTTTATTATACTTTTTGATATATATTTATTAAGCCTGAGGTATTTTTTTTTTATTTTATTTTGTTTTTTAATATTCGATATTTCGTTAACAGCTTCTTAACATCATCAGGAATAATAGGAAATTATAATTGTTTATTATAATTAATTATAATTATTATAATTATTATAATTAATTTATTAATTGTTTATTATAATTTCCTATTATTCCTGATGATGTTAACAAGCTGTTAACGAAATATCGAATAATAAAAAACAAAATAAAATAAAAAAAAAATACCTCAGGCTTAATAAATATATATCAAAAATTATTATTACTATCGTTATATTTATTATTAATATTTTTTGGAATTTAATTTATGCTTAAGCCTGTAAGAAATTAGTTCATAGGCTAAAAATTTAATAAAAAAAAATAAAGAAATAAACTATTAATATTTAAACTAGGTGACCCCGCCATGCGTTATAATATATAATAATATATATATATTATAATAGTTTACCTAAAAAAACATATATGGCTTATGTGTCCTTCTAGACGCAGGCCTATCGTATGTTTTAAATATCATTAAAATCATTTAGTTAGTTTCGGAGACGCGGAAATTGCCAACTACCTCCCGAGTGACTACCAGGTCACACAATTTCGGGCGCTAGCTGTATTAAGATTGCGTACCCGTATATTGCATTTCAGTTCTCTATAATAGGAGTGTCATCACATGCAAAAAAACCGAATTTCAGCTCTGTACTATAATGGCAGTGACCGATGCAAAAAAAAAGGTGCACCTTTCTATCCCCACATGAAAATTGCCCGTTTTCATATTTTTCGCATTATTTACATTTCAACTAATTTTATATATTTGATTGTTATGTGCCCCTCAAAAAACGTTACGAATTAGTTGATACCAAGTTTCTTTCCTTGTTTTAAGCCTATTTTAAATCAACATTATTAAAGCAACTGTAGCACATCAATTACTTTTCTTTTTATCTGTCATTTACGGTCTTACCTGAATTAAATAGTATAGATTAAATCGTTTATTTATTCCGTTTATATGAAAATTAAGCAAAACATACAATGCGGCTTATTGTTAAAAAAAAAATATATTTTTTCTGCTTGTAATAAGATACAATCGAACAATTATTAATTATTTAAATTTTTTCAATTCTGTATACCAATCATACAATTCATAATTAATCATTTAAGATAGTTTGGTAGATTAAAGCTTTAAAAATTGCTTATTTTAAGGAAACGGAAATGATCACACAAATCATTAAATTTTTTATTTTTTTTTTGCATTTCTCATTTCGAGATATTGTCATTCATTAATTCTAAAATATTTGCCAGAGATTAATAACTGTCATTTATATATGAATTAACTTTATTATTTAAATTATTTAACAATAAAAAATTTTCAATAACCCAATTTTTAATTGTTATTTTCTCGATGATTCCAATGATGCACAAACGCACACAACCACAATTTTAGTATTCACAAGATATGTTTTAAAATAATAAAACGAAAAAATATGACTGCTATCCATCAAAAAAATTTTAAAAAATGTACTCCCGTTTGGCATGAAACATTTTTAGTGGAATCACTTCCCAACTGGATTATATACATAAAAACTTGATGATTTTAACAAGGCGTGAGACTAAAATAATCGATTCTCGAGCAGTCATTAGTTTTTTATTGTGTGAAATGGTTATTTTTCTACGGAGGCAGTTCTTATAACCAAATTTACTTTTTTCTTCTTCGAGTTGAAATACCTCCTCCATTTCAGTATTCTGAACCAAATTCGATTTGCAGGCATAATTTTCAAGCTGTAATTTTATGTGTATAAATAAAACAATTTTTCAATATATTGAATATTATATATTTTTAAATACTGGTAAATATTTTCCTTAATTCAACGCAATGATGTTATTAACGTATTTCGATTGAATATTATTTAAAATTAAAGATTTCAATAGTTCTTAAATTATTTACTGTAAGGAATAATATTTTTTGTTAATAAAACAATATGGTGTTTTTGGAACTGGTTATATATTTATTTCATTTCTCCAAAAATGGAAAAAAAACAAACAAAGAAAAAATAATAATTAAAAAAGTTATAAAGAAATCAAACCATATAGCTCATTCTGCGCCACCCTGTACTACTTCTTTTTTGATTAAAAATAATTAAGAATGTAATTTGGAATTGTATATACTTTTTTTTGTGTTAAATAAATATGTATATATTTTGAAAATGTTTACAGAACCAGTTCAATTAATACTTTTGATTTTTATAATTTTGTGTAATCGAGTAATTAAATTTGGCAATCACAAAAGTAAGCCATTATGTGGCAAGTACTGCTGAACAACTTGTCAAAAAAACTCTTTCATCTGTTCAGGAGTAATAGGTGTGTTTTTTTTACTTTTCTGGTAAAATTCAGTAAAATGAGAGTAAACTATAATTTATCTCAATAAGAGACAAAATTTTAGAAAAGTAAGAAAACGCAAAAAATAAAACTATAAAATTTACCACAAAATAAGTCTGTTCCCAAAAAAAATATGTGAAATGTATTATTAATTACTTTATGATATTCTCATAATCTGTGGGGAAACTTTTAATTTTATTTCATTATTGTTTACTTATAAACCAGCTGATTGCTTGTTCTTCTTGCCCAAACTAGCCCGCAGAAAAAGTACGGGCAATTTCGTGCAAGAAGAACAAGAATATTACTCTCTCAAAACGTCTCTCATTAACCCAATTTTTGTGTAAGAAAACGCTTTCTGGTAAAATTGGGATCGCGCGGGTGCCCAATTTAGAGTAAAAAATACCTAATAATTCCATTTTTTTTAAAAAAATTATAAAATTGCTCCTTTGGCACGAAAAATTGTTTAAACAGTGATATCAGTTGAATAACTTTTTGGACAACGTCTAGTGGATAAACGTTAAGTGGTTGTCAGCCAGTTGAGTTACACAAACCCAATTTGCTCACTTGTATTCGTTACATATCTTGGTTTTTTCATTCTTTCTTGTTATGAAAATAATTTAATGTAAAGTTATAAAAATGGGACAAACATTTTAAAAGATTTTTTATTTTTTTTTTATTTATAAGCAGCGCCTGCTAGACTAATGATTTTCTGATGATATTTCTTTCGTTTACAAAATGTTTCAGAAGTTGCTGTTTGTGTTATGGTTTGGTTTTGCTGTACGAATTAAATAGCTGCTGGTTGCATTTCTACAATATTTACAAAAACAACATGAAAATTTCCTGCCTTGATTGTGGTTGTTGTTGTAATTATTGTATTATTGTATAAAAATGTTAACACCTTCAATGTATGCAGTTACTGTAGCTGATAGGAATCCACAAACAAATCAGAACGCCCTCCTTCGTCGGTATTGTGTAGCACCGGCGAAGTAAAAACAATAATAAAAATGGCTACTAAACCGAAGCTTCAGCACTTCAGCAGAGCTGTAAAATAATTAATTAAGCTTCACCTCCTGCTTCACTTCTCCTACTATAACACTCCTATAGTTCGCAACACAATGCTTCGCATGTGTAGGAGTCATCTCCTGAGTGCTGGTCCCAGATAAAAAAAAAAAAAAAAATTTACTGCAAAATGCAACTCTGCTGTGCTGGGAATACATAAGTTTCTAAAATAATAAATTTAGCGACCATTTTTCAAATTTTGTATCCGTATTCTCTCCTACTCAATACATTTTGGTTTTACATGACATCATTTTCTTTATTACACAAAATTTTGCGACATGTCGTAATACAAGTATTACCATGTACAGACACCTTAATTATTTAGAAACAAAATAATATTACGTTTTACAATATCAACATTTAGAGCAAAATCAATGTGTTAATAAATTTTACAACAGTCTGCAGAAATTCTATTTAAAGGATCAAAATGAGCATAATTAGCCCTGAATTCTCGAATAGACAGCGAGGAATTCGAGCGCTACAGCCACAAATTTCGAAAGAAGTTATGGAAAATGCTCTAAACCGAGTCCGTAGCCATGAAGCTGAAAATGGCGGTCATTTAAGGGGCATTCTTTTCCATACTTAGTGCAAAAAAATTTACATTTTGTATGTTTTATAAGTTGAAAAAAAAAAAAAACAAAAATATATAAACGAAAAAGTTAATACATTTCTAAATAACGTTTTGACTTTTGGGCAACCCTGTAGTATCGTATTGTTATTTATTTTTTATTTATATTTTCTTCTTCAACAAAAGTTTACATTCATTTCCTTTGATGCCATGCAATTGAACTAGATATGGATATTTTATTTATTAACATGATGTTAAAATTATATACTTATACTTACGTATATTATACAGGGTGAGACCTAGTGATGTTAAACACGTGTAACTCTTTTAATAACGGTTTTTTTTAAATGATTTATTTTTATATGTTAAATACATTTTATGGAAATTTAACGTGACTATGTGTGAAATATGACATCAGACAAATGACCACTCTTTTAGCGCATTTTGCATTACACGGCGTAATGTTTCTGGTTGCAGGCGCCGTATTTCAGCTCGAATATTCTGCTTGAGCTGTCCAAGTGTCTGTGGTTTATTAACATACACTTTGTCTTTTAAATATCCCCATAAAAAAAAATCGGGCGCAGTTAAATCTGGTGAACGAGGAGGCCAAGGGAAATCTGAATTTCTTGAAATTATGCGTTCACCAAAAATTTCACGCAGCATGTCCATAGTTTGCCTAGCAGTATGCGCAGTGGCTCCATCTTGTTGAAACCACAAATTAGGATGTTGCTCCACCATTGGCCGCAAAAAGTTGTCGATCATTGTTCTGTAAGAAGCCCCGGAGACCGTTTCTGGCGTTTCATCCTCATTCTCAAAGAAATATGGGCCGATGCTTTTTGTGGCCATAACACCGCACCAAACAGTGCATCTTGTCCTTGGATTTTCGGAGCCCCACAACCTACAGTTTTGTTTATTCACATAACCAAAAGATAATTTCGCTGCGTCAGAACAATTGATCGTTGTGAAGAATAATAAAAATCGATAATTTTAATGCGTTGTTGTGGACTGTACGTATTCATTTTAAATTTCCAAGAGTTCAGTTATAATCTGCCAAAAGAAAAAATAAATTATGTTAAAAAATAAAAAAGTTATATGTGTTTCACATCAGCTGGTCAGGTTGTCTGGGCCACCCTGTATAATATTAATATTTATTGATAGCACTGGCTGTTAAATGCCATCGACTAAATGGGCTTTTTAATTTGATACGAAATAGTTAATAAGTTTTTCATGATAAGTAATTTTGATTGAAATAGTTTGAAAATTAAATTGAAATGAATTAAATATGTATATATTTCCCATTAAGAAGTATTTAATTTCTGCTGTCAGTTATCACATGTTTAATAGGTTTTTCTGTAAATTTGTAATATACCCACACATGAACTCAATACAAATTTTTGAAAAACATATGAACTTTAATCATATAATAATAACACATTTTTCTATGCTATGAAAATTAACAACAACAAAAATATAATACTATTTATATAATAAAGCGATTACACAAGGCATACGACGTTAATTCGAGCTTGTGAATTGAACAATTATTATTTATTAATTTAGTCAATGGCCATAAGCCTTACAGACTAATAACAAGATTTATTAAAATTATAACAAGAGATTAAACATATAAAGCTATGTAGTTATGAATTAAGAACAACAAAATTTGATTGTTTATTGCATTTGAATTTAAAGAAAATCCAGGAAATTGAGACAAAGAATTAAATTGCCGTCATTGTCGAATTGTCATCGTAAAAAGATCAGCAACAGCATAATTTTCTCTAGAAACTTTCACATAAATCAGAATTTAATGACGTCTTTTACGACACGGAATATTGAATGTAACAAAATTTAAAAGAAATGCACAGCTAACATTAGATTTCAATGATAAGATACATTCAACATTGACAGCAAATAACGGAGGGATTGCTATCTGGAAATAGTCTGCACGTTGACTATAAAACCAAAAAATATCTGGGCCCCAATTGCAGACTAAATCATAAAAACATTTTGCAGTTTTTCTGATGTGCCACCGTTTGTCTTTGTGTCAGTTGTTGTTGGAGGGTTTCAGTGGCAAAGTCATAGTCACTGGTTACTGAACAGTAACGGTTTCAGCTGTATGTAAGCCACAGGCACAGCAGAGCGCTCTTCTTCGTCGGTATGGTGTAGCACCGGCGAAGTAAAATAATTCTTAAAATGGAAACTAAAATGAAGCTTTAAAATCTAATACAAACTCCTTGGCATCATCATCATGAACATCGTCTTATAGTCAGCAACATTCAGGAAACATTCCAATTATTTTTTGGCTTAATTGATAAACATTAATTTCGATTTATAAAATGTTTGTACATTATTTAATTCTCATAAAAAATTATTTTTATACAGACATTTTTCACAAGTTCAAGCACACTTGCTGCTAACAATTTGTATTCATTTTCCAGAAATGTTCGTTAATGAGAGATATTTTTCGCCCTGCTACAGTTTTAAAATTATCATGATCATCGCAGAAAACATATGCCTCGATTTACATTTGTGTCAATATTTAAGAAATATTTTCACATTTAAAACAACAAATTGTCAATAACATGACAAAGAAAAAATTTATACGATTTGAAACAAACAGCGCGAGTTGTTGTTATAATTTGTTTTCAGTATAACTGGAATATTCTTAAATCGATTTCATTCTATTAAAAATTTTATCTTCACTTATTTTGTGCTTATATGCAATTAAACCCTAAGAGCAAATATTGGCTGAGTATGACTGTATTGCTTGTATTGTTTAATTCAATTAATACTTTATAGAAAGAATGCAATTATTCAATATTAAATATGTTTGCAAACATGAACTTCAACAGTTAATTTGATGAATTTGTGCAACAAACGAAAAACATGTAAGCAGGTTTTTCACATTATGTGTTGAATGTTGTTCGAAATTGCAGTATCAAAATTAGCTACAACAGTTATACATGGGGCAATTGATAGACCATTTGTTTTCTGGTTAACGTAAAATTTTTATCGCTGAAATCTATAAATTGAATTTATATGCATCAATGCAGAGAAAAATAAATTTGTGCAATACAACGATTACATACTCCTATATGTGTATTCTCTCTTTATTATACTAATAAAAGCAATACTTTTTCATAATAAATTATACTTTGTTTATAACATTTCCTCTTCCCAAATTATGCTCGAAATTTTATAACATGAACAATATGTTTTCCAAATAGATTAACACTATTTCACATTTCGGCTTAAATCTAGTTTAGTGAAGCCGCTACGAATTTAAAAAAAGGTAACTTATCTGATAGAAAATTTAATTTTAAGAAAAAAAAAGTTTAGAGCAAAAACCTTCGGCAACGCATATTTTCCGAGTTATGGGCCTCGGAAGTTTTACAATAAAAATGTCATTGTGTTCAATATTTCTTAGCTTATTGGGTCAATATGGGTATCATTGGAAAGCTTGTGAAAATGCCGATCACATGATGGTAACATTTTACATTTTGGGATGATAAAATGTGTAGAGGTGAAAATTTTTAGGCGCCGTCAAAGGCCGGCTATGCAGAAAACCTTTACTTAGCGAAGCCTTCTTTTGGAATTAATTCCCAATCTACCAAAATGGGAATTACCTCTACAGAAACAGGCCCCTCTAAATTGTTATTAAAAATTTCGAAAATTTTGGTAGATCATGTAATCTCCATATTTACGTTACAAATGATCATGTCATACACATTTGCATACATATATGTATATACATATAATATAAGTATGTTTTTGCGTTTTGCTCTCATTTTTAATAAAAATACCGTTAATTTACTCATTTACTATATAATAAAATATTTTCTTTTGTAAGTCCCCGTCCATATTGTGAAGCATTTGCTGCAAAACTTTTTTGAATTCTCTTTTGAAGCTTCAGCAGTGTCCATACATGAAACTTTTGCTTCATGTTTAGTATTTTTTATTCCTCCCTTCTATCTTCTTTCTTTAATTTTTTTTGACATTTCTCAATACCGAATGTAAATATAAAAGAACTACCCTGTGATAGAAGGTGTGAATATTTTTTTTTGGATAGACATTTGAAACACAAGGTATAATTTGAAGCAAAATGGACGCTAAGAAGAAAAATTATATAATAATTTTTATATAACTTTATATATTTTTTAAATTTTTGATTATAGTATTTCACAAAAAATTAACAATAAAACAGGGTAGCTATTATTATGATAGAAGTTAACAGTATACCCAACGAAAAGAAATAAAATGAAACGTCAAATACACCTCATCTCAAAAGATGCAAATAAGAAATTCAACAAAAACTGCATGTACATGAAACAGCGTACATACATATATCCACTTCTCTTCCCCTTCTCATCAACAAACTCAAAAGTTTTGCAACATATGCTTCACAGTATGGACGGGGACTAATGAATCAAAGACTTACAATGAAAATGGCAAAATATATCGACGACTTTGTAAGTCCGTAACTCCCAAACTATGCGTTGCCGAGGACTTTTGCACTAAACTTTTTCTTCTTAGAATTCAATTTTCAATAACATAAGATAATTTTTTTTTAATTTGGAGCGGCTTCACTAAACTAGATTTGTTCCCACATTTCTTCTATAGACTTACGAGCATACCGATTTAGCGATATCGGTAAAATATTTAACCCAAATTTTTTTATCTTGGACCAGTGCTCAGTGGAATCCCCTACATAAGTATGCAATGTATTGTACTGGAACTAGATAGAGGGAGTGATAGTGTAGAAAATAGACAGGTGATGAAAGTGGTAGAAAGACAGAGCTTAATTTTTGCACAACTCTGTAGTTACGTGTTGAATATAAAGCAAAGCTGCGGCGTCTCTCCTATTACCTTTGTCGCATTATTTTGAAGCTAATGCGAGCCATTTTAAAGAACTCGGCAAAACATTTTTTATACTTGACCGGGCTGCGAATGAGACACAGGTTCTTCAGGTTGCAGAGCCAACACACTCTAACTAATCGCCATCAGTTGATATTTCGTGGAATTATAAAAAAGTGCTACTAAATCGCAAAATCAATTTGATTTGTTGAATGTAAAGTATTTTAATAAACGAATACATAAATATTGCTCAACATTCGTTTACAGAATACTAAGCTTAAGCTTAATAATTTTTTTAAAATTTATCTGCTTTTCCATCAATTTATGCACCAAATAATAATCGACCATTGGCCATAATTTTTTCTTTTCTTATTCTAATATTTAGATGACTGACCGTTAAAATTATATTTGTTCCTGCAGCAGATGCGCTGAAGAAAACAATGTGTTTCTAAAGCGGGAGAATTTCGTCGCGATTGAGCAGCGTTCCATGCAGTATAATTCGATCAGTAAAATTATTTGTGTTGATTCGGTGTCAACCAAAAAGTCGAGCTGGTTTGAGTAGTCAATGACTGTTGTTGCCGTTGACTCCACAACTAGCAGAACACAGTTTCAAACTGGCCCTCCAATCAAAATTTTTGTAATTGTGTCTAAGATAACAGCGCCCTCTTTCGTCGGCAATGAAACAGAAAAAAGCAGAGAAGGTGTTTCACCCCCTCCTCCACATCCCGATAGCTTCTACAGAAGTCATTGAAGATGATATTCAATCTCCTAGCGTGCACACATATAAAGCAGTGCTCCTTCAGCACCGCTACCAATGGTGGCAACTCGTACATATGGTCATAATTTTTGAAACCGCTAATCTGTAGATCAAATGAGAGCTCTGAACATGTAAATCTTCATGTTTTTCTTGCGTGTAAAAAGTTATTATTTCTGAATGTGTCTGTCGTGCATAAATTATGTCGAAGAAATTTAGAATATAAGTAAATTTCATAATTCTTATAAAAGGTAAAATTTTCGAAAAATCCGTCCTGAAAGTGTTGCGATGCTGTACTCAGCAAACACTTCCATATATTGAACACGTGCAGTGCCGATTTTGGCGTCTCGTTTATAAATAAAATTATATTCACTTTACTTCATATCATGTCACGCTGTATTTATTTTTGTTATTTTTCATCGCATCTATAAACGCTGCGACTGATGTTTGTTGTTAATTTCATTCTTTTTGGGTCAATGTCAAACTGCATTTATAAAAAACAAACACAAACATATAGTGAATATAAGTATATATGTATGTATATAAACGTTGTCTAAATTCATTAAAAACACTAAACAAAAATAAATGTATGAACAAATTATTGTACTGAAATGAAATACGAATAAGCTGGCTGACAAAATGTTTTTGCTTTTGTATAAAGTAACACGCGTGACTAAAGAGTGTTTCAGAACATAAATATATACAGAACAGTTTCTTAAATTAAGTTTTTTTTTACAATTTTATATATGTATGTATGTAATAATATCTGACGGAATTGCTTAAAGTGACTCTGGTCCGGACCGCTTGAAGTGTCATGAGTGCATTTTGCCATGCATCTAATCGATTTTATTTTTTAATGGAATATTATTTTTATATCTCTTTCTTTTATTCTTTAGCAATAAAATGCAATAGTTTATCGACACTAACAACGACAACAACAACAATATTTATTAAATAACAATATTTTTTGGTTTGTTGACTCTTCAAAGCCGACGTATAATTTGAAAGAAACAACTGCAATTTTAGCAGCCAACTTGTGCTTCATACTTGTCATAGAAATGAATTTTGGGTTTGAAAGAAATAAACGAAAGAAAAATACCCATTAGTTCTTTTAAGAGACAGAACGACAAACAAACAAATCGTATTTGGTGGAATTAAATATTCTTTAAAGCTATGTACACACTATTGTCAGATATTACAATATTGTTAGATATGGCAATGTAGTGACAATGAAAAATTGTCTCCAAACGGTATACTGTCAGTTCAAACTATTGCAATTAAACCCGACAATTTCATTGTCACACGGTTGTCCAGCAATAAATTTATCTGCTAACAAAAATTGCCAGTTCACACGGTTGTCAGGTTATTGTATGGCAAAAGTTGCCAGATTCGAAGTTAAGCATTGTTATTTACATGGAAAAAATTTGTGATCGCTAATAGAATTTAATAACCATATCGACCCATGTGCGCGAAATTATCGTATGTTACAAAAACTAAATTTCACAGGAGAGCGTTTTTATTTGTCTTTTTTTATTTGCCTGACAGCAGTAACCGTCACATACGATAAAATGTACATAGTGTTATCTCCATAACTATAACAATTATCGCTATAAAACTTTATCTGCTGATAAATTAATGGATTTAGAACCATTTTGCATAAAAAAGTCGATTTCGAAAAAAGTGTAACATACGATAATTTCGCGCACAGGGGTCGATATGGAGATAAAATTGTCTCTTAATATTTATGGCCAGCGTTGCCAATAGAAATATTTGTCTGATAATGTACGGTGCACTAAATTAAGAACATCTGACAACAAGAAGAAATGATCGTACAATTCTCATGATTCTTAGATGGCTGGCAATATTATTGTTGTACAATATACTGACAATGCTTTTTATGACAATGTTGCCAGAGACTATTTTTCTGACAATATTGTAATATCTGAGAATTGTGTGTATATAGTACAGTACCTACAACTGATATTAACTCTGATAAAATATGAGAGTGGACGTCAGCAGAATAATAAAAAAATATTTATCTTTAGAATTAGTGACATTTATTTAAAGTACAATTATTTTCCTTTAATCTAATGAAAAGTAATTTTCACATTATTGCAACAAATTAACTATGAACTTGAACACAACTAAATATTCTTTCATTAATTTGTAAAAAAATATTTATTTATATAAATGTCTAGTTACGCAAAAACGTGTATTTATAAATACATATGTGACAGCGCATAGAGAAAGGGACCTAAGAGTAAAAAAAGCAATTTTCAATTTTTTTTTTGATGTGGACAACATCTGAGCATCGAATGAGACCGATCCCATGCCGCAAAAGTGTTCCCTCCCAGAGATATGCTCGTTTTATGAAAGTGATGGTACACCAAAGATACACGTATTTAAATCTTTAAAATGGCTCTCCTGAACAAAACCGGTTTTTACCCTTAGGTCCCTTTGTATTTTGCGCGTCACATATGATTATATTTTATCGTTATCAGGCAGCCGTGCAGTGAACGTCTTTGTGTAATTTTAATACTGTTGTGTATTTTATAAATATTTTGGCAAGTTGAATGCACAAGTTGCGGCGATTATTGAAAGCTGTAAGTATGGTCTAAGAAAACAATATATTATCTAATATAGAAATCTACTCGTAACTTAATTCTCTCTGCTATGAAATTTGATGCTTCATATAAAATGAAAAGTATAAGAAGAAAGAAAAAAACCCGGCTCAAATGATTCTTTTGTAATTTTGTTATTTTCTTTATTTGCTTTTCTAATATTACAACCGTGATAAAATGAAAAATGGCACGGTTTTAAAACACTTTGTGCCTATTTAGATCAAAATATCAATTAGTCATCTCTTTCAGTTTTCCATAAATAAATTTCCCATAATAAATTCTTTTTGATTTACAAATAACTGCTATGCATGTTGTTTCTCTTACTGAGAACTGCTGGGTAATGTTGCGTCATCAGATTGTTGTAATTATTAATTCATTCATTTTGTAGTAAAACAAGTATGTTACAACACGAAAAGTACATCTCATACGGCAACAACAAAATTCCAAGCGATAAAATATGAGTCTACTTTTGTGTTGCTCTTTATTGTATATTTTGTACTCATACAGTCGTGAAACAAACAACCAAAAGTTGATTGAAACAACTGACTTTAAGGTCATATTGACATTCTTAACTAGCGATTTGTTAAATAAATGATCCATATACGAGGTAGATGCTATTTCGTCATGTCATCGATTACTCGAATTGTTACCATTACCAAATTTTCGTTGATTGAACCAGACGATATTTTTGCTTTTGCACGCACATGTGCCAATCAACATGATTGAAGTTTAAAACTGTGTGTGGGTTGAGACGATCATTTATTATTTTTAAACACTATATTTTCTATATTTACAATAACTGTTTGATTGTTGATTCTAAATAATCGTTATTTAAAAAATATACATTTAACAATCCTTTTTAAAACGATTTGAATTTCGAAAATATATTTTCAAACAGTCTTAAAAATACTGAAAGTTTAATAAAGTGCAGACAATATTAAAAGTATTCAATCTAAAGAAGTCCAAACAAATTTACTTAACTTTTTTTGGTTGCGAATCGTTTGATTTTTGAAATAGACTTCCGACAATGGCAAGTAAATTTTGAGAAAAACGTGGAAGAACTAAGAGAAAAAAGAATTTTTGAGAAGTTACTTTGTTCAGAACGGTGTCTACATATTGCAAACCATACTCGCGTTGCATACCTTGCACAAGAAATTCGGCAGCGTTGTCTACTTTTCAATTTCAATTTCGCAGCAAAGCGCGTATTCTTAGAAAAGGAGCACTCAATTCAAAATATTCATTTAATTTTGTTAATTGATCATTATAGTGTGTAGCCCTTTCAGTGCATTGAAAGAAATTGCTGCGCATTTTAACTGAAGCCGCGTTTTCGCATACACCGTAACTGGCACCGAAAACGGAAACTGCCACTGTCTCTTTCCTGAATCGTATTGCGGTTGGCAGTGTTGCGACATAAAACAATAAATTAAACGGAATTATTGGGGCTATCTTTTTAGTTGTCACTGTGAAGAGGAGCAACATTGAGCAACAGAAAAATTTTGGATGTCGAACTGAAGTAAGATTTTCATTATTTATATTTTTTCATGGTTTTTTTTTTTTCCAAAAACTTAATAATATATATTGAAAACATTTTATTAAATTGCTTCCTATGTTATTATTTATGTTGCAGTTTTTTCTGCTTACAAAGTTTTTATAAATTTAACATATTTTTTATCAGCAGCAGATACAGCAGTTAATTTATTTAAAAATAGTGAATGCTACTGATCAACTGCTAACGACAGTTCCTACAGATTTTTAGAATTATTTAATTGATACTTATAAACTTATAATGAAGTAGTTAATCTTAATTTGCATTTCAACCTTTCCTTTTTTCATAATCAGCGATACCGAAAGACACCAACCAACCCACTGATAAAGACACCACCACCAGTGCTCAAATAAAAATAAATAAAACAAATTATTAACCCTAGAAGGTTAACGTATATACATATCTATGTCTAGCAGACGTACATATGCCTTTTTGAATTGCTGTTGCTTCCTTCTTATTTACTAAGCGGAAAAGCTTGCCTTCTCAATATGCTACGTCGTCGGCAACAGCTAGACGATGGTGGCGTTTTTTGTGTGTGTTACGTTAATTAGTTCGTGAGAAGTGATCAAAGTATCCGTCTGAGGGACGTATCATTATCGTTATCATTTACGTGACTTTCAAATAATTAAGGTAGCATTTGTATTTTGTTTTTGTAGCCATAATATTATTGCCATTATTCAGAATCCTTCGGGAATGCAAAAAAAATTTCTTTTTATATCTCAAAACGATAGATCGAACAAGGTCTCGATATACACACTTTATCGAAAACTGTCCGCAATTACCTTTTTCATGTAAAAATTATTGCAGTAAAAGCGAAGATCAATCACATTTTTTTTATCTAGGACCAGCACTCTGGAGATGACTCCTACACATGCGAAGCATTGTGCTGGGAACTATAGGAAAGGGTCAGTAGGAGAAACGACAGGAGGTGAAGCTTAATTAATTATTTCGCAGCTCTGCTTTCGCACGTTCTTTTTGTTTTTATACTCGTAGCAGTGCTGAAGCTTCGGTTTAGTAGCCATTTATTTTTTTTTTATTATTATTTTACTTCGCCGGTGCTACACAATACCGACGAAGGAGGGCGTTCTGATGTAAAAAGAAAATGTACTACAGTTTCAGTCGACTGAAAATTCAACGAAAATGTCGTGTGACAAATGTGATACAGCCCTATGTGATGATCACAAAGTCTTAGCCGACTAGTAGGGTTAAAGGGCGGGAAAGATATTGTTACACTGAGTACTTTGTTTACGGATAGCAACTCATAGCCAGCATTATTTATTTATTTATTTATTTAAATTTAGTCAATGGTAATAATCCTTACAGACTAATAACAAGGTACTTATGACTATATTGAATTTATGATTTATGAAAAACAATGATTTTATGCTTTATAACATTATTATTTAAAGAAAAATCAACAAATTCAGACAAATTATTAAATTGTCGGCATAAGCTCGTAAAAGGATCAGCCATAGCATAATTAGATCTACAAAAGTTAATAACAAGAGCATTATAATGAGGAATACTAGACAAAGTACACTAAATTTAACAGAAATTCGTAGCAAATATTACCATTGATAAGGTTTATCATAAAAGACATATTTAACATTGTACGACGACGTTTGAGAGTAGGTAGTTTTATTAATTTATTATTTTATTATTTTATTTATTTGTTGAGGAGCCCCATCGAAGGCCACGTAAACAGAATAACAAGAATTGTTTTTGCACAGATTCAATACGAATATTATGATAGTTGTAGTGAGGATCCCATATGATTGATCCGCATTCTAAAATAGGTCTAACTAGCGACACATACAGCTGTTTCATAATGTAAGGGTCAGAAAACTCTTTAGCCCAGCGCTTTATAAAGGCAAGCACACCTCTAGCTTTATTTACAGCCAAGGTAATATGAGAAGAAAAATTTAGCTTTGGATCCAGTAAAATTCCAAGATCAAGAAATGAATCAACTAACTCCAACTGATGATCTCCCAAAGAGTAGTTAGCTGCAATTGAGTTACTTCTGGAAAAGCGCATGCATTTACATTTCTTTAAATTCAGCACCATCATGTTATGTCTGCACCATACAAAAAAGTTGTCGAGATCATTCTGAAGATAAACGTGGTCGATAAAATTATTAAAAGAATAAAAGATTTTAACATCGTCATCGGCGAAATTTAAAAAAAAATATATATAAAAACAATAACACTAATTATTTTAAGCCTAAGGTCTTTTTATATATTTTATATTTATTTCAATATTTCGCTACTCCTTTGTGTAGCTTCTTCAGGAAAAAAAAAAAAAAAAAAATAGGAAATAGAAAATTATAATTCTTTGAAATCTAAAAAATAAAAATTAATAAAAAAAAAAAAAAAAAAAAAAAAAATATTTTTAGATTTCAAAGAATTATAATTTTCTATTATTCCTGATGATGTTAACAAGCTGTTAACGAAATATCGAATAATAAAAAGCAAAATAAAATAAAAAAAAGACCTCAGGCTTAATAAATATATATCAAAAAATATAATAAAAAAGGTCAATTAATAATATAATTAAAAAAAAAAAAAAACCAATTTTCCTGAAGAAGCTACACAAAGGAGTAGCGAAATATTGAAATAAATATAAAATATATAAAAAGACCTTAGGCTTAAAATAATTAGTGTTATTAATATAAAAAAAAGGTCAAAAAACTAGAAAAATTATATATAAAAACATTATGTACATACACCATTGAATATCACAAATGTTTCAATTTCTGTATTTAAAATTTCCATTAGCCCGAATAATTTATATAACTCTAATATAAAATTACATCATATAATATTACCGGTACTAATTAAAATTGAGTTATCTCTGTTTCCAACAGTATAAAAAACGTATTTGTGACTTGGTGTAGTTTATCTCCCACCTACAAATTTATAAAATTTCTTCTAAAAGCGAATGTTTTTTGCACAGGATTTTTGCTTTTCACTGAACAAACATTACATTTTTCGATGAGAACATTATTTCATTTGTAGAAAATATTTGAAGTAAAAAGAAATGTTCGCATTTTAATTCTGCAAAATTTTTTGTACGTTCAGTGTCAGTCACAATTTTAGTTTTCTTGTCTAGTTGGAAATAAGTGACATAGTTTTTTTTCTGGGTTAGTGTATGTTGCCACCAAACATTCCGGAGACATGTTGGTCATATGGCAATAACATATACACAACATGTGAGTGAATGTTAGTTTGCGACATCAGCGAAAGGGCTGGCGGCATACGAAAAGTTAACAATTTTGTGTACAGCAGAGATTGGCATGAGGAAACTAAATAATTTTCCTTTTTCATCATTGACGTGCATATTTATTTCGTGTTTCTCAAACATAACAAAAAATTTGTTGTACAATTTTCCTGATCATCTGGTGTTTTGTAACATAATTGACAAGTGTGTGTGTGTGTGTGTGTGTGTGTGTGTTTTGGTACAACATTCAAGCATCCCAGTTGGCAAAATTGTCCTAGACGACTTGCACGATTTGTTCTGTCTTATTTCGATTTTCTATTTGCTGTTTTCTATTAAACTTTGTAAATGACAAGAATAATGCGATTACCTTAAATAATGTTTTCGAGCAAAGCCTTTCAACGGCATGCTGAAGAACAATTGATCAATTCACAAGCTCGTATTAAAGCCGTAAGCATTGTGTAATCGTTTTATTGTACAGTATGTATTGTATTTTTGTCGTTGGTATTTTTCATACAAAAGTGTACTCTGATTTCTGCATAGAATTAAATAGGCTTTTCAAATAGTTATATTTTGGGCAGAGGTCGACCCCCCGATCTGTGATAACGTGAAATGAAAACTTTTTTCATATTTCATAGTGCTTCTTCTGATTCGCATTGAATTTTGTTTATTTTTTAAGACAATACAAACTCTACGAAGCTGTGACTGCTTGTCTGTAGAAACACCCAGGGTGTAAGCGGGAATCGAACCCGCACCTCCATATTGACAAGACCCCAGATGTTTTCATATGAAGAAATCAAGTGGAAAGAAACCAAATTTTTTCACAGTTGCACAACATAACTGATTCTCGTTTTACACTGCGCGTCATCAGGTTAGCACACCCCCTCACGTAAGTGGTTTCGGATAAATTTCAACCAAACTAAGTGCATTAAAATTATTAGTAGGAAATGGCTCCCCACACCATTACACCACCCTCGCAAGGAGGAACACCAGTTGGATCGCCTTCATAGTCGGGAGGGGGGTGTAATGGTGTGAGGAGCCATTTCCTACTTTGGTATGAGCGAGCTACACTTTTTGACAGCAAATATGAACGCCAACACTTATAAAAACGTTCTTGGAACAGCTTTTCCCCAATTTAAAAATTAATTTGGTAATTTACCATGGTATTTTCAACATGATAATGCCCCTATCCACACTGCTCGGGTGATTAAGTCATGAATTGAGGGCCAAAATGTCAGTTTAATGCAGTGGCCGCCTTACTCACCCGACATCAATGTAATAGAAAATGTATGGGGATGGCTCGTTCGTAAAGTCTACGAATCTAGAAGACAATATGGCAATAAAACGGAATTGATTTTTTTTTTTTTTTTTTTTTTTTATCTTGGACCAGTGCTCAGGGGCTATCCCCTACATATGCAATGCATTGCACTGGAACTACAGAGAAGGATAGGGAAGAAACAGACAGGTGGTGAAAGTGGTAGGAAGATAGAGCTTAATTCTTGCACAACTCTGCAGTTGCGTGTAAATTATAAAGCAAAGTTGCGGCGTCTCTGATGTTTTTTTGACGCATTATTTTTAAGCTAATGGAGCCATTTTATTTATTATTTTACTTCGCCGACGTTTTATTGCTCAAATACCGACGAAGGAGGGTGCTGTAGCACAGAAAACTCAGAAAAAAATTTTTTCTGATTTGACCCGGTGGGGAATCGAACCTGGGTCTTTCTGGTTGCAGAGCCAACACGCTGACTACTCGCCATCAGCACCCCCATCAAGCGTGCCTGGTCAGAGATTTCCTTGGATTATATAGGAAAATTGTATGAGTCGCTCCCAAATCGAATGTATGAGATTATTCTCAATAAAGGAGGATCAACACATTATTAAATTATGTAAAAAGATTTAAACAAGTTAATTGATAAGTTTAGAAATAAGTTCATGCCTCAAATTTAAAAAAAAAAAAAGTAAAACAAGTAGATGGTATGTGCTAACCTGGTACCAAAATAGAATTGGTATAATTTGTTCTATTTTTAAAAAAAAAAATCATAAAAAATTTGTTTGCAAGCGTATATCAACATTTTGCGTTTTAGTTAATTGAGGACTTAATAAGGTATAAATAAAAAAAAAAATAATAATTTTAATGCACTTAGTTTGGTTGAAATTGACCCGAAACTACTTACGTGAGGGGGTGTGCTAACCTAATGACGCGCAGTGTATGTAACAATGCAAATTAGCGAAAATATCGAACATAAAGTTCGTTTATAAGTTTAACAAAGTTTACATCAGATGAACTCGGTGCCCAACAAAGACGTTAATCTACCCAGTGAAATTTTTGCTATATACCTCTTCGATTTGAGACCAATGACAATGTAAGCAAGACCCATCCAATGTCTGTATACAATTTCTATTTACATTTACACAGAGATGGCCTAGGCTGTAAGATTTATCCAACACAATATACATTGTAAGCGAATGTTGGATGGGTCCAACTATTATGGTGAATTCGGAGTGCAATATGATGTATCTGAATGCCATTGATCTTGGAATGAATTTTAACTATTGCATAATTAAATTAGCAACTTCATTTTTTTCAATATTTTGTAATTTCGGAATTTTGTTTCAAACGTTCACTTTCTATTTTCTTTGTCTTCTTAAATTTCTTTTACTAAATCCACTCATTTCATTCTTTACAACAAATAAAAATACAAAACATACATACATATGTATATAAATTAACACATAAATAAAAATAAAACAGTCACTTACCTTTTTTAATTATTTTTATTTAATAATTTATAACAATATTACCACAAAAAATGCCGCCAACACTTCACTTTTAAAAACACTTATGAACTTGATACAAATTTTACTTTGGAATAATAGTAAAAATGAAAAAGAAAGAATAACGGAAAAATTACTTCAGAAAAAAGAACAAAATTCATAATTAAAACGAAATGACAATATGATACATTACAAAGCCATCCAAATCAGATGGTAATGCGATGCAAAATTTTTATTTGTGTTTGTTTTGATCTTCATTTCTAATAAACATTTAACTTTACAATTGGATGGGAAAAAGACAAATCCGAATCAGATGCGAGTTGTAAGGGCTTAACTATTTTCGTTTTATTTTCCCTATTGACATAATATTATACAATCGGATGGCTTTCAATTTGTAATGAGTAACCGGACTGCTGGGTAGTCACTCAATTGGTGGTTACAGCTGAGCAAACTGTCGTTTGTATAATCGTTGATGACAAGCGGCAGATAATTGTTGCTCGTGTGCTCTTGTATGAAAATCGTTGCCATTTGTTCAATAATGAGATGTTTGTGTGATACATGGCCAAGTGGGATAATGATATGATGTCTGCTTCAACTTATTTTATTGCACGATTCAGGTGATTATTATTTCTGTTTCATTTTTGCTGTTGTTGGTGCTGCTTGCATCCATGTAACTTGTTTTATTTGGCCATCCATATCTTGGAAATACAAAATTCCATAAGCAACGTTGTTAGCAGCTTCATTAATCAACAAACTAAAAAAAAAAATATATAAAAATTATTTTTAACTTCTCATGAAAATGATATTTAAAAATAATTTTTCCTCTTTTTTTTTTTTATTCATATGAATGAGTTAGTGATTCAAAACCAATTACTTTATGAGCTGTATTTCCACTATGAGAAGGCAATAATAATAGATATGGACAAAATTAGAAATTGCATTTTATGAAATGGGAAGTATGAGGAAAGAAAAGTAGTAAATTAATTTTGTTAACATGTCCAGCAAATATCATTATGTGTTAAAAAAGTTGTTTTCAAACACTTTTTGTTTTTTTTATTGAATTGTCATACAATGTGTTGCGTTAAAAAAAAGAAAATTTGTTTATGGATAATTTTTCATTTTCGTTAAAAAAAAAAAACCAGCACCTGTTATAAAGCGCAATTAACAACATTGTTTAACCAAACTTGTAATGAAGTAAGAATATTGAAATAAAAATTTTTGTAAATCGACCCCTGTGCACGAAATTATCGTATGTTACACTTTTTTCGAAATCGAGTTTTTTATGCAAAATGGTTCTAAATCCATTAATTCATCTGCAGATAAAGTATTATAGCGATAATTGTTATAGTTATGGAGATAACACTATGTACATTTTATCGTATGTGACGGTTACTGCTGTCAGGCAAATAAAAAAAAGACGAATAAAAACGCTCTGCTGTGAAATTTAGTTTTTGTAACATACGATAATTTCGCGCACAGGGGTCGAAATGTAAAAGGCTTGACGAATTTCTTTTGAAGTAACTTTGTCGTTGGAGGATTTCGGTAGGCAGATATCCATAGATGTCTATGATAAGGGTTTCCATGAAGATATTTGCATTTTGCAAATTTGCGGGGCATATTGCAGTAGTTCGCGAGCGTATCTTATCCCAAACATTGCATTCCTGTAAAAAAATAAACATATAACAACTCAAAGAAAAATATATGTAGCAGCGTTTTATACATATATTTAAACTATGTACAGACGTTTGTCAGATATTATAATATATTGTAAAATATGGCAATGTACTGCCAATAAAAAATGTTACCAAAAGGTAAATTGTCAGTTCAGACTATTGTAATTAAACCTGACAATTTCATTGTCGCATAGTTGTCCGACAATAAATTTATTTTCCAACAGAAATTGTCAATTCACACGGTTGTCAGATTATTGTATGGCAAATCTGTTGCCAGATTCCATGTTAAGCATTGTCTCTTAATATTTATGGCAGCGTTGCCAGTAGAAATATTTATCTGACAATGGTGATATTGTACGGTGCACTAAATTAAGCACATCTGACAATAACAAATGATTGTACATTATCTGGAAAATACCTGTTAATTGAAATGGTGGCGGTTCTCACGATTGTTACATGCCTGACAGTATTATTATACTGACAATGTTGCCAGCCAAAAAAAATAATAAGGTCACACGATTGTTAAAAATTTTATGACAATTTTTCTGACAATATTGTAATATCTGACAATCATGTGTACTTAACTTTACTGCCGCATTCATAAAGAATTTTTTAATTTATATAAAGTAATTTTTTTTGTTTTTTTTTTTTTTTTTTTTTGCTATATATATATTAAGCCTGAGGATAAACAAAAAAAAAAAAAAAAAAACAAAAAAAAATTTTTTATATTTCAAAGAATTATAATTTCCTATTATTTGATGTTAACAAGCTGTTAACGAAATATCGAATAATAAAAAACAAAATAAGATTAAAAAAGACCTCAGTCTTAATAAATATATATCAAAAAAAAAAAAAAAAAAAACAAAAAAAAAATATAATAAAAAAAGTCAATTAATAATATAATTAAAATATATAAAGTAATTATATTTATTGAATTTTGTGTATAAATTCGTCTATTAAACTTATTTTAATCAAAAGATATATGTATTTTATGAATACAGCGGTTAATTTATATATTCGGGGACTTTTGCAGAATATCATAAGTAGAGATAAGAAAAATTCTTAGTATATTAAACGTAAACGTAACTTCACACTAATCAGCGCCTTTCTGGTGGGTAAATAAATCCATTACTGTACATATTGGTAATTTTTTTTTTTTTTTTTTTTTTAAATGATTGTCCACTTGCGTAATATGGAATTTCATGCCAAACGTCTCAAAAATGCATTGTTTTGGAAAAACTTGTAAAAATTCAGAAGCATATTTTTCCATACAAAAGGCACAAAAAACTTGCCCTGGTTATTACTATTCAAGGTAATTCCAAAAGCATATTGTTACTGATATTATCAAGGCCGGCAGCATTGTAGACCTTGGGATTAGCAATTGTCTTCTCTCAATATTATAAACCAGAAATTCTACACCGACAACAGCCGGAAACGTTCAGCACATATTAAATAATCGCGTACCCTTTTTCCAAAATCACATGTGGCCTAATCGCATTTTCAGTGCGCATTATATACTCGTAAAACATTTGCAAACTGTAGTTTATAAATCATAAACGTAAACAAATCAAAATGTTAATGACAATCACAATAAATAACAGCCGTGTAATTCAAGTTGTAATTAGTGCAATCGTGTACTCTACATAAATGTAACGCTGATGACGCCAATGTCGACGACTGTGTCCATGATGAAAATGTCTCTTTCAGTTTCGTATACTCATGCAGTCATTAGGTAGATATTTAGAAAGAGAGCTGCGTTTGAAGTGAACGACTTTTGAAACACTTCACGTCATGTGTTCAAGTTGTAAATTCATGTTTTCGCGCAGAGAGAGACTGTTGAAATTCTATTCAATAAGGAACCAATCAATTAATATCGAAATATTTACAATATTAAGTCGATTTAGTTTGTTTGTTTGTTTGTTTGTTTTCTTTTCTGTCTATTAATTAACTTTAATTACGTTTGATTTGTACTTAGCAAATAAATTATTTTAAAGCTTTTGACAGAAATAAATCTTAAGCCGCCTTAAGGTCAGCTATACTACAAAAATAACTACGCTACAAAATAATAAGGGGGTTTATTAGTTTTCAAATAAAATGAAAATAACGTGCAAAAGCGGTCATTAATTGTTTATATAAATTTTGTTTAGATTTTTTCTTATTGCCAGTGTAATCATACAGCATATATTGAAATGTAATTAAACACTTTGGAATGAGCTCCATTGTGGCCAATTCCGGCAAAAATCAATAACATTACTTCACTTGCAAAATGTATCTTTAAACTCATTCACAATCAGTTCGCTTATGAAAAGAATAACGCGCATAAAATTGCAATATCACATGGAAGGAATAATTACTAACACTATTTAAGGTGGTTGAAGTAGTCTGCACGGTGAGTATAAAACCAAAAAGTGCTGGGTTCGACCCCAGTTTCAGACTAAGTCATAAAAACATTTTACTAGCCCTTTCCTATAGTTCCAGCACAATGCTTCGCATGTGTAGCAGTCATCTCTTGAGTGCTGGTCCCAGATAAAAAAAAAAAGAGTACTACAGTTTCCGTCCGACGAAAAATTTCGACGAATGTCAAAAGTGCCATGCGCCAAATATGATACAGCCGTATTGAGGTGGACACAAATCCTTAGCCTGTAACTCTTCCATAAAATGCACAACTAGTTAAATGCCTTTGAAATACTTTACTTTGTATCGAATTTTTAAAACTGTGTTCTTTTTTTTCCCCATTGCGATTTTGTCTTAATTTTGAGAGAGTAGTTGAATTTCATTTCTTATTTTAGCCGTTTTTTTTTTTAATTCTAGACACAAAGAAAGATCAACGATTTCAAATAAAAAAAATTTAAAAATCTTTTCCTTTATGTCCTTAACGGGAACGTCTAGCAGACGTATCGTTGTTATGTTTACTGTGGGTATCAAAAATATCGTTATCTTTCTTGGCCGACAACTGTGAAAGTTTCAGAATGCATGTCGCTGGCCGCACATTAAATTAATAATTACTTACATTTTAGTTATGAATACTCATTGTTAGTTAAATTTATATTGTCCGAGTATGCTTGTAAATATTGCTGGTTATACTTCCCTCAAAAGTCTAATAACGATGCACAGACAACATGAGCACAGTCATTTATTTTATTTAAGTACGAAGAATTGAAATTTTTGGCAAAACAGCTCTTTAAATGTAGTCTTGACTGCCTTGTGGTCCTTATGGTCTCCCGCTTGACCTGAGATTCTTTTTAAGCGAATGTTCGCTAACCCCACAACCACACGAGCAATAAGTTGAGTAATTATTGCCGTAGAAACTGTCTAATTTGATTGCCAATACCAGATGCACGCAAAGATGTGTTATAATATATGTATGTATGTAATATATGTAAATATGTAATAATGGAATGTCGCCGGAAACATTTTCGCCTGTGTGACCGCGAAAGAAAAAACAAAAGAGACTTCCAGATGATTTTCTTCCAAATATTTTCTCGTCTAAACTCCAGGCTAAAAAGTATATTGCTTGAAATTTGTAAAAAAAAAAACCGAGTCTCTTTTTATTTTTGGTTGTTGATGTATTATTTCGTATTATTGATGTATGATTTGATGCAGCAATTCTTAACAAAATGAATATCGAATTGTGATACATACGACAGATCCCCTAGAGCAACATGGTGAACTGCTGAACTGTTTTTGTAGCATTTAGCTTCAACAGCTGCCTTAAACCGAAACAAGCTTTTCATTGTACGATTTCCATTGGGTTTCATCTCCTTAACCTTATCATATGGACGCAAGTGTAACGAATATTTTTATTTACTGTAGCAAAAATCGGTTAAAATTTAGGAAAAAGCAAATCGAGTACATAAAAAAGTTTAATGTAGTTCTTTTCTTTTTTTTTTTTTTTGATTCAAAAGTGTTATTAATCAGGGCATTTTAGTAGAGTGTAATTTATTTATTAGATATTTTTGATTTAAGTGTAAGACCTTCATGTGAATAAATTACAGATACAATTTAACTAAAATAAATTCAATGTGTAACAAATTATTTAATTTCTAGATAATAAGCGAGTAACAAGTTATTTGAAAGTCAAGATTTCGTGTTAAAATAATTTATAGACAATTTCACATTTAACGTTGTGTTCAATATTTTGAATATAATCTGCTGCCTGCAGATGATTTTTGTCTTCAAAGACGACTATTGTATTTTCTTAGAAAATTTTGAAATATGGTGAAATTAATAAAAAAATTAAAAGAAAATATGCGTTATTCTGGAAACGGAAATTTATTTCGCGTTCAATATGACCCCGTGAACAGAGCAAAATGGTGTGAAATTTGTGGAAGCTCACATGGGGCAAAATAAAGCAGCATACTTGCTCTCCCATCGTCTGATTCATGTGGAACTATGCGTTCATGCCCACAGGTTTACTGTTTGTGCCTCGTTTTCTAGCGTTAGATTTGTACATCCATGGTTTACAACACCATTGTGTTTGAAGCATTTAATTATGGAATTTGAATAGAATGGCAATTTTTCTTATCGTCAATTACTCTCAGGAGTATGCCAGCTTCCCGTACTTATGGCGATACCGACAAAAATCAATCATAGTAAATATATGATATATGAGTGCTGAAAACATAAAAACTAAAGTGACTAAAATATCAGCTAAAATATGGCAACAAATCTATTTTAGTGAAGCTGCTCCAAATGGAACAAAATTTCCGTACGGATGTTTTCCGAGTTATGGGCCTCTGAAATTTTAATATAAAACTACAAATGTGCATGGAGTTACTAAACAGATCAGATCAAGTTTCTTTGATATTGAGTAATATTTTGTAAAGAATTTCCAGTTTACCATTTTAAATTAAATAGAAACTTTTATCACAATGAGGTTTTTGGCGCTTTTTTTACTATTTATATTTATTGTTCAAAGTGAGATCACTTTTCCTACAATTCCTACAAGCTGTTCATATTTTTCAACTGTTTCTATTTTTTGTGGGTTTTTCTAATTTCCAAACACTTTAGTTCTATTTTTGCTTTTCAATAGTACAAATATATACGATTAATATATATATATATATATACATATATATATATATAAATACAAATTATTATTTCCTGACGATGCTGCCTGTTTGGTAGCGAAATATTGAAAATAAATAATTAAAAAACTTTTTATAAAAAAGATCATCGCTCAAAAAAGAAATATAATCAAAAAAAAATTAAATAAATGTCATATAAAAAATAGAAGTGAGACTTATATTTATATATTGCAGATAAAATGCATGAAGTTCTGATAGAGGAACAACAAAATTTTTGTTAGATCTGGGTACACCCAGATTACAAGAATTTGGAAAATAAGGAATGGGGCAGTTGCCGTCTTCAAAATAGTGTAGATGCCGACTGCAGCCAACTAAGAATTGAGAAATTCTTACTTCTTTTTTATAAATTAATTTTTGGTAGGCTGCTTTTACAATTTTCAACATTTGACAAATAATACGGGAAAATATAAAAATCTACAACGCCGACCGACATTAATTCTATAAATTGCAAAAAGCACATTATCACAAATTTCAGCAAATAAACAAGTTTCTTTCCAAATTATACGAATGAAATCTGCAAAATATCAGAAAAAGTTATTCATTCAAACACTCCCACACCATAAATTGTATCTAAATATTGCTGCAGTTTTTTTAATTAACGACGTATGTCTATATTTTTCCAAATGTAAAAAGCTTTAAATAAACATTTTTCATATTAATAAATGATCCTGCAACTATTCATATGCATACTCTATTACGACTCAATAACAGCGTATATGTACGTTGTTATTTCTTACTTCTATAAGACATGGTAAGGTGCTGGTCAAAGTGATAAGGTCACTTAACCCGCCAATGGTGTCGCAAATTTGATTTTGATCAATGGTGGCGCCGGTCTCACGTACCGGGGTTTTCAACTGAAGATTTTTTGAAAAGTGTTACTAATAGTTGATCTTTTTTTTTCTTAATTTATGCTCTTCGACAATCAATTTAATCAATTTAAGGTCTTTTATTTCAATATTAAAATTCACAAAATGTTTTAATTGTGGCATTAAAAATAACAATGTTTTAGAAAATTAAGAAAATAATAAAAAATCACATATTCATGAAGGAAAATAACGTGTTTTTTGTCGTGCAACATTCGGAACTTTTACAAAATAAACAAAAATTGGTATTGTTCCAAATAAAAAATTAAAAAAAATTAGATTTCAAAAACTAAATTTCTTTAGCTCCAGCTGATGCAATACGGCACTACCTGCTCAAGACGCAAATATTGTTGACATTTATGGCAACAGTACTTGATTTTTCTGTCTGGCTTCAATACTCATACCACAGGCCAATTCTTGAAGAACCCCATGTCCCAGGTAAAGATACTATGTACGAGTATATGTAAAATCTTCGACAGTTTAAGCAAAGACTAAAGATTTATAAAGATGTTGCACTGCGAACAATTTTCATAAACAGAAAGTCTAAGCTACTATGGACGAGAGAGGAAAGTTTAAAGGGTAAATAGAAAATATTGTCTTTGCATTGAGCAAAACCAACAACAGCAAAGAGAGTAGTATTTTTTATGCTCAGAAACACACATTCATTCATGTATATGCTTCCCAACATACCATATATTAATCAAACTGCAATACAACTTGACAGTAAGCTTATATTAATAGTGGATTTTAAGCTTTTCTTAAGTTTATTTAAAATAATATGTATAAAATATGAATTCACAAGCATTTTTTAGCAATGCTTGAGAAACTCTTATTATACACAACCGTTTCTAAGGTATGGGAAATGTATGTATGCATATTGAATATGACGATTGAAAAATGCTTATTGTTTTCTTTTTCTCAATACATTCTAAAGTCTTGCTGCCTTTGTTCTACGCTTATAATGCTTAAGCGACACAAAAAAACTGGCGTCAAGTATCGTTATGCTTGTTGAGTAAATTTACTAAACGGTATATTAAGTGTTATAATTTTTGATCTGACAATGCCTAATAAATATAGAAAAAGTATTAGAAGACAAACAAAGGAAGTAATTGAACTTCTTTTAAATAATAAAAAACAAAAAACAAATGAATCGGAAGATTTAAGTGCTGGTGTTCCCAATAATAGCCCAATTATCGAAAATAGTATTGAGTGTTCAAGTTCCAGTGAAAGTGATGCAACGTCGATAAATAATAAAATAAATAAACAAATAATAATCATTAAATTTCTACATTTTATAGATGCAGCTATATCAGTGGGTTGTACAGTGGACACATTTATTAAGGACACCCGAACGTTTTTCCAGTTCGCGAAAAATCACATTAAGCTCGCAGCTTAATTACAAAAATAATAAAAATACATACACGTAAATGTGAAATTATTAAATCAAAAATAAATTAAATGAAACTAAAGGAAATAGTTGCGATTTTATTAAATAATATATGCAGGTATTATATGTGAAGCTTATTCTACAATTATATAAAAAAAGCTTATGAAAATATTGAGACTAATAAGATTTTCTAAACAACAATTAATAAAACATTATTTTCGCAAGCTTATTATATAATTACAAGGATAAGCTTAAAATAATATTGCAGAAACAATATTTTCACAAGGGTTCCGTTTTGATTTTTCTACAATTGTTACAATAGCCTTTTTCAATATTATCTTAATTCTTTTTCAAGCTTATTATAATATTTTTCTCAGGTCTTTTGGTATGTTGGGAATTACCATGAATACTTGTCTGTGGGTGTGTGTATTGTTTTTGGAATTATATTTTTTTAATTTCTCACATTTGTAATTCTGTTTCAAAATTAAAAATGAATTTAATTTCACTGGTAACTTTATTAATGTACGCAGCATACAGCTTGTAGGGATGTTCAACTTAAATAGGGAACGAATATGATTCTTTTCGTTATTGTAGGGCAAATATATTTACTTTATTGTTGCATAAATGACAGTATTTACGTTCACACCGAAGTCATGATGCTGTTGTTTACTTATTTTTTAAAATTAATTCAAATGCGCATAACATTTGATATGAGATCTAATAAGAGGACGATAAAATAAAAGACATATTTTGTATAATTTTTTATTTAAATTTTTATTCAAATTAGTATTTTAAAATTTTTACTTTTTCAATATGTGCTCGTTTATACTGGTGAGTTTCCCAGGCAGAATGCATTCTTAGTAATATTAGTATAAGCAAATTTAAAATTTCCAGGCTATGATTGCAACAAGCACTCTTCTCGTCAAGCCAAAAGAAATAAATTTTATTATTAGTACATTCTATGCATTGTTGAATGATGACTTTTTTTTTAATATTTTTCATTGCTTTATTGGTATAAAAAAGCGTTTCGAAAACTTTAATGTGAATCTTACAAACTTCGAAAAAGAAGTCGGAGGGTGCACATAAACTTCAAAAATCTGACTCAGTTTCATAGTTTTTTGTGTGGATATACATTTCTGTTGGATATGTTAGAATTTGTGAAGGTTGTATCCATTCTACATTTGCTGCAAGATATTCGTTGCGCTAAGTATCCAATGAAATATCGGCTTGAAGTAAGTTCTATTGAGACATTCGGAGAGTTAAAACAGTCGGCACTTTTATCAAATATTATTCTGGTATATATTACGATGTCCATTACGGGAGATTGATTATCAGCTGATACAGTTTCACTAGATTCGACGAAGCTTTGAAAATCAAGCGGTAAAAATGTTGCATCGTCGTTTTCACAATTTTTCACAATTTTCTGACTAAACTGGCTTATTTTTAACTTAATGCTGTATTATTTTACTTACATACATACACGGTGACACACGGTCTCCCGCACCGGGTTAGTAAAAAACACATACAACGTGTGTTGACTTGGCTGTTTCGACATGAACCGATGGTGCGGGACATGCAATGCGGCAGCTACTCAAAACTTCAACACAGAAAAAAGTTATTGGAATTCTTCCAGACAACCGGTCTCACAGACAATCTCTTTTCTTATTCTCTTTTTCATTCATTTAAAAAATTGGGTCTTCAATGTCGATGGCTGCACCATATTCGATCTCGAGATCATCACTCGCAAGTCATATATCTTTAATGGCTACGCAATGGATAAAGTGTATATCCAAAAGGACTAATAAAATGATACATAATTTTCAACATATGCGGTTATACCTGTGAACGAGATATGTATGCTAATTACTGCTTGCTTTTGAATTTTATGGCATTTAAGCATTTAAAGAGAGGCGTACAAGTAAAGAAATGAACTTAGTGTAGTCAGCAACTCCAGTAATAAAAGTGGATTTCTTTTTGTTTATTAAATTTTGATTAAGGTAAATAAAATAAAAGCAAGAGTTTTCTACTACAAACAAATGTTCCACCAATTCATAGTTGTTGAGGTTAAGAACAAGTTTTCAGTTAAATAAATAACAAAAGTCTACACTAAACTGACGCTTAACAGCATGAGAAATGGATTTCATTGCACACACCTTTTTTTTAATTTGCAAAGAGAAGAATCTCAACTAACAAAGTTGTTTTTTTGTTTTACTAAAGTTCGATTAACTGATACAACACAGTGGGAACGATTGTAGCAATAGTTGGTTAAGGACATTTCGATGCTAAACGAAAGCAGACAAAAAAGTGATTATTTATTTAAAAATATATCTCAGTCTAAATTGATTTAAAACCAAATTTATCCAATATTATTTGACTACAAATTCAGCTGCATGCAATGATGAGTTAATAATTTTTTACTGTACCACACGTAAGTAGTACACACCATGTTAGTAGTAATCACAAATGATAAAACATTCTATTGAGAATGGCATTGTTTTTTTTTTTATCTGGGAGATGTTTATTTTTATTTTTTAAAATTTTAGTCTGAAACTGGGGTTGAACCCAGGTCTGTTTTGGGTTTTGTAGTCAACGTGCAGACTACCGTCCATCGTGCCATCGCCACCCTCATTACATTTTGTATGGAATATTGAGCTCAATAAAGGCATTTATTGCAAAAAAAAACTCAATAAAGGTGCATGTCAGAACACCGTATAAAGCATTCGCATTCGATGAAAAGTAATTTTTGCTATATTTGACGTACATACATACATACATATGTATGTAACGCAGTTGTTGCTTATACATTTACTTAATTATTTACCGTTTTTGGTGTCATTTGAAAATTTAAATACATCTTTTAGCGTAGAAGCAGACGCCGGGTATCTGTTAGTAAATAAATAAAATAATACTAAAGCACATATGCATGTGTTTTTCGAAAGATAAATAATAAAAAACAATGCATAAATAAATAAATGTATACTACATACATACATACATATATGAATGTACATTAGACATACTTATAACTACTGTTTGAGAAAAATTTGGCATACCACACGATGGCAAAAAATTATAAAAAGTTTTTTCCTAATGAATATAGTACATACATACATACATACATATGTATATAGTGTCTATCTATACTTTTTTTTTTTTTTGGTTAAAGAATTTTATATTTACATTTTCGGTTGATTTGCACCTCATATTTGTACGAAATAAAGGGAAATTATGGATACAAAAACATTTGTGCAAGATTTAATAATACTTACAGGGTAGTCGTCGCGAGGCAAATTCGTCAATTCGCTTTTTCTGGCCAAACGTCAAATTTTCTGTAAACATGTTTTATTAAGTATAACATAACATATGTATATAAAAAGAATGCATTAAATTAGTGTAATATAAGTTGAATCTCAACTAATTATTACATCAAGCAATTTAATTTGCTTTTTCCTTAAATTTTTCAAAAAAAGTAAACAAACTTTGACGTTTGGTCTAAAAACACTTTACAAATCATTGAATCAGCTGGCGGGCGAAATAGCTAATGAGTTAACATGGTAATGAACTTTCCTTGCACTAGTGTAAGGTTTGGTTTAAATCAAGGCGTATCATACAAAGTGGGATTGTTAAAACAGGCGGAATTTTTTGCTGTCCTTACGTTTGTGCAACAAACGTCAAAAACATATTGTTTTTGTAATATTTGCATTAGTTGTTTTTGACATATACAACAACTCCATTCAACACTACAATAGCTCTGTTCATTTACTTTACTTGTAATAATTTGCAACGAGAGAGTAACAAGAAATTTTCCAAAATTACTCTCAAAAATGTGAAAAAGTAGCTTTACTTCCCAGTGAAATTTTTGCTACATACATCTTCGATTTGAGACCAATGACAATGTAAGCAAGACCCATCCAATGTCTGTATACAATTTCTATTTACATTTACTCAGCGATGGCCTAGGCTGTAAGATTTATCCAACACAATATACATTGTAAGCGAATGTTGGATGGGTCCAACTATTATGGTGAATTCGGAGTGCAATAAGATGTATCTGAATGCCATTGATCTTGGAATGAATTTTAACTATTGCATAATTAAATTAGGAACTTCATTTTTTTCAATATTTTGTAATTTCGGAATTTTGTTTCAAACGTTCACTTTCTATTTTCTTTAGTCTTCTTAAATTTCTTTTACTAAATCCAATCATTTTATTCTTTACAACAAATAAAAATACAAAACATACATACATATGTATATAAATTAACACATAAATAAAAATAAAACAGTCACTTACCTTTTTTAATTATTTTTATTTAATAATTTATAACAATATTACCACAAAAAATGCCGCTAACACTTCACTTTAAAAAACACTTATGAACTTGATACAAATTTTACTTTGGAATAATAATAAAAATGAAAAAGAAAGAATAACGGAAAAATTACTTCAGAAAAAAGAACAAAATTCATAATTAAAACGAAATGACAATATGATACATTACAAAGCCATCCAAATCAGATGGTAATGCGATGCAAAATTTTTATTTGTGTTTGTTTTGATCTTCATTTCTAATAAACATTTAACTTTACAATTGGATGGGAAAAAGACAAATCCGAATCAGATGCGAGTTGTAAGGGCTTAACTATTTTCGTTTTATTTTCCCTATTGACATAATATTATACAATCGGATAGCTTTCAATTTGTAATGAGTAACCGGACTGCTGGGCGTATATCTTCAAAATTGGAAAAGTCTCCTTGACATCAAAGGCGCTGCAACACCGATATAAATAAAAGACGTGCAAAAGTAGAGTTGTAAGAGAGTGAAGCTTTCATCTGTCTATCCCTTCATCAACTGCCTCTCTTTCTTTCTCTCTCTCTCGCTAACCTTTTCCTCTAGTTCCAACACACGTCATCCTCTAAGTGTTGGTCGAAGATAAAAAAGTGCGTCATACGTAGAGTAACCCAGTCAGCATTTTAATTAATTATTGATCATATTCGAGTCTTTTTTATTCTTCTTCGCGATTAAATTAATCATTTATGCACACGTTTCTGAATCGAAAACGACTGTTTTGTCGGGAGAAAACGGTACCCTAGATACGACTCTTCAAAACGAGTCTTTTATGACTCGCATTTCAGACTCATTTTCGAGGCAGTTTGCAATAGTACTTACAATCAATTACGACACATTTTCAAGCCATTTTACAGTCATATTACTAGCCGTTAGTGAGTGTTGTTTTATTTGGTATAACATAAAGAAAGTATATTCTTTTATTTTTTTCATTATTTATTTATTACTCTTTAATTTAATCAACTTTTATTGTTCTTTGCACCATAAGCTTACCACACAAATAAACATAAATTCACAAAACTCATTTCTTTCAAAATCAGTAAGAAAATTTGTCCCGTTATAAACAGTAGCAAAAACCATAAGAAACAATTTTTCATCGTCAAGATGAGCTAAATATGACTCCAAAATAAAAATAAAAATTCTTAATACAGTCACATTTCGGGCATCTACATGATGAATTTATGATTGCGCACATTCTATACATATTGTTTGCGTTTTTTAAACAAGTCGCTTTCCAAGCATTTGTCGGATTCATTTTCGGGTCTTTTTTTAAGCGCACAACTGATTAATCCGTTTTTAGTCATCTGAGGTAGTCTTAAAAGACTCAGTTTGGTGATTTCTGCCAAAACAATCTTCCAAATGCTGACTGGGAAATATAAAGTATGATTTTCATTGTAGTTTATTTCCATCAGTGTAGTAAATGTAAAAATTTACTACACACCTTTGCAAATGCAATGTCGCACAAGTTTGTGAGTTATCTGAGACTATTATGCAGAAAATTTAAACTCCAAAACTCTCGATGTTCGAGTCAACGGAGACTTGTACTGTTCGTATTGAAGTGCTCTTTCAGAATCTATAGTGATTTTAAAAATAAGATCTCAACTCCTCAATTAGTATTTATTTTCCAAAGATAACATAAATGCTCAAATGCAACTTAAAAAAAACAATAATTTTGTACAAATTCTTCTGCAGAAAGATTTGAACGCAATTCGCTCAATATGAATTTAAGATAATTTTCTTTGCTTTTTTGTTTTATTAAAATTGACGAGTACCGTCAAGTCTGTATCCCATTCCATTCTCTCTTCCCCGTTCATCCAAATACTCAAGACTTGACGAGTCAAACTTGATGTGTATAAATCATGAGATATTTATTTCACCATGATATCTAACACAACGTTGATATTTTTCTATTGTACCAAGTAAGTCGCAGTAGAGTACCACGGTACCAACAACGTTGAAAATATACAAAAAAAAAGTACAATTGTACCATGATTTCCATCCGTGAATCTACATTATACATGTTTACTCTCACTGATAACATGTTTAATTTTGTCCTTAATTTTCTATATGCAGACGAATGAGAAAAAACTTTGTTGGAAAGCTTGTTTTTATAGTTGGAATTCATGCAATATGTTTAAAAATAGACAAAACATGCACTCTCAAACACAAACCCAGGAAGAACATACAAGACAAGTTGGTTTAGTTTGGTTTATTTTTGCAGAGCCGTAACTACCCAACCAAAAATTTAAAAGCAACGACAGTTGTCGGAAGCAATACATTGAATATTTAAATGCTCTAACGTAAGTCAATACAATGTTTATGCCAGTATAATAGTTTCAAATAATGCATTCATGTTCGGTTGTCTTTTTGGATACATAAAGTGCAGCTTCTACGCTCCTTATCTCGTAAAACATCATGCATTATAGAAGCGCAATTGCAAGTGATTCCATTTGTTGTCTTCCTTTCAAAAATGCATCCAAGCAGTAATTTTTGTTGGATATAAGATTCGTAAAACATACAAATTTACAATTTTCTGTAGAGTCAAAAAAGTGATTTCTTAATATTTACAATCAAAATTAAAAACAATTATGTATGTAAGTATGTCATTATAATGAAATAGGAATAACTAGTATCAACTGCAGTTGTTTTTACAATTTTTTCAGTGATTATCGAAAACTAACAAGTTTTTTGAGTGATTCTCTTTCTAAAATTTTTTAATTTTTTTTGCTAATTTAATTTCATAATAAAAAAAAACAAAACGAAATATAACAGCACAATAAATTTACTTGTAACAAATGCCATAACATAAACACTGTCACAACTTAAAATATTTCCTTTTAGTTGAAACCAAACTGATATCAATTGAGCTTACATTTGGGGACAACCCGAAATATTTCTCTCTAGTTGACTCTAAAGAACATATTCTTACGATGGCGGATCAATAAGTTCGTGACTTTTCGAACTTCCTTCGTAGTTATATGAACTGTAATAATGTTCCCATCAAGTACCACCTGTTAATAGACTACTGTCAAATTTTGAGCAAGTTTCGTCATTTACTATGCGTTTAACAGCATTTTATATGTATATAGGCATTTGTTTGGTCAATAATTTCATCGTTGGAGCTAAATCTCTTTCCACCGAGCCATTTCTTTGGGTTTGGAAATAGGAAGTAGTCACTAGGTGCTACATCCGGACAATACGGCGGATGAGGTACCATTTCATAGCCCAATTCATAGAGTTTTGCCATGTGTGGACCCGTGCATTATCTTGATGAAAAATAACTTTTTTCTTGGCCATATGCGGCCGTTTTCTTTTTAAATCCTCCTTAAATCGGTCTAATAAGTTTGCATAATATTCGCCATTTCTTGTTTTTCCCCTTTGATGTGGATTATCCCACGTGCTTCCCAAAAAACTGTTGCCATCACCTTATTGGCCGACAAACTTACCTTGGCCCTCTTCGGAGCAGGTTCACCCGGAGAAACCCATTGTTTAGACTGCTGCTTGGTCTCCGGAGTACAGTAATGGATCCATCTTTAATCCACAGTTACAAAACTCATTCGGGTTGCGGTGAAACAACTCCAAACTATCCTTTGATGTTGACACACCTTTGCGTTTATGGTCAATTGAGAGCAAACGCGACACTCATCTTGCAGACAACTTTCTTAAACCCAGCTGATCATTTAAAATAGAAACCACACTGCGATATGAAATGCTTATGGCATCAACAATCTCACGCACTTTTACTCTTCGATCGGCCAACACCATATCGTGGATTTTTTCAACATTTTCGGGTGTACTGACCTCAATTGGCCGTCCAGAACGTTCAGCGTCATTTGTACTTGTGCGACCACAACGAAATTCAGTAAACCACTTTTTTACCATTGAAATCGATGGTGCAGAGTACCAATAGTATTTATCGAGCTTTTCCTTGGTTTGATTGACGGTTTTTTTTCGCAAAAAATAATGTTTAATGAGCACTCGAAATTCTCTTTTTTCCATTTTTAGAAAAATACACGAGGTTGTTTGTATGTTTTGAACAGCTGTTAAACGCAAAGTAAATGACAAAACTTGCTCAAAATTTGTATTTTTTTGCCGAAAGAGTAGAGAAAATTAAGTATGATTTTTACAGTAGCTAGATGCGATAATTGCAAAATTTAGAGTTGATATGTATGCTGCATTTTTTTAATATTCTTAGTTATTGATGTACAGGGTGGGCCAAAAGTCACGCCCGTTTATATTTATGTTTGTATAAAGAATATCGATTCGATTGAAATTTTCTTTATGAAGAACAATTTTCTCCTACAATTTTATATACAGTCGAACTTCTCTATAACGTAGCAGTTGGGGACCGTCAAATTTCTACGTTATAGAGAAAATTCGTTATAGAGAAACTGCAGAAAATTTTGACTACATTTTTTTTATGTAGAAAATATATTTATTAAGACAAGAAAAATTGTTTTTACATGAACACATTAATTTTTTTTTATTAATACCTACATATGTGACTAAATTGATGCAAAAAATCTATTGCTAAAAACTTGGCAATATTTAGTGTGAAAAATTCTATTTAGGTCTTAAAAAATTGTAAATGTAAAATAGAACTACGCTATAGGGAAGTTCGTTATAGGGAGATCAAAATGTATGAAAATACTCACAAAAATGTTGTGTTCACGAATTTTATTTGTTATAGAGAAGATTTCGTTATAGAGAAGTTCGCTATAGAGAAGTTCGACTGTACATACATACATATATTTACATATGTATATCGTCACCTGAATTGAAAAAGGGCGTAACAACAAAAAAAAAATTCAAAATTTATTTTTTTTAATTGGACATTGATCAAGGCACACGTCTTCACAAATTTTTAGCTTCCTTTTTTTTAAAATAACGACTTTATTAATGAAATTGAAAAGGCAGTTTTACTAAGCTTAATTAACCTCATCATTTTATTTGGATGATATTGCTAAAAACTCATATTTGGAACCACAACACTTTTCATTTTATTAAGTTGTTTGTTTCTTCTGTAAAATTTTTAAAAGTGATGATAGGCTTTTTTGGATTTTATGCAACGATATGTGCATATGTATGTGTGTAAATATATGTATATGTACATATATTTATAAGTAATTAGTACCATTTGCTTCGTTTATTAAAAAAAATTCAGTTAAAGCGAGTGTTCGCTTAAGGTAATTTTTTTTAATTTCCTCAAATAAAATTTATGTACATAAATAAATAAATTTATAAGCTCATACGTATTTCGTATATGTTGGATAGCCATATCGAATATGGAATATGTAGAAAATTTTATGAAAATCGCGCATGTTAACTTCATAATTTTCATATCTCTAGTTGACTGACAGTCATGTTAATGACATCAAAATTTACCAAATGTAGATAGTAAATACTGACTGGAGACAATACGACCAATACGTACGTAATGTCAATATGTACAATGTATACAGAATCTAAATTATTTCAATAATTTTGTGAGCGTTTATCTGTGTGTTAAAGCAACTTTGTGTATTGCGGACTATGCGTCTAATGTTTACTAAGTTTTTTTAGAAACTACATGAGATATGCATCGGAGCATTGTCTTAATGTAAGGTTTAGCACAAAACGAATACATATCAGGTAAACTTATAAGCTCAGCTGGCGACTATTTATCATGGTTGAATGCAAGACAAAGTCATTAGGAGATGAACTCACTAGCTAATTCGCCCGGCTGTTGCTGCAACGATTTGTAACGTATTTTTACAACTGAGGAGGTCCATAACAAAACGCAATAATTCCACTTGAACAATATTTTGAGTAAAGTAATAACAAGTAATTAAGGTTATTAGGATACAGTTATTTAGTTAAATATGTGTTGAATTATAACTTTCTTATATAATATAATTTCTTAAGAACAGTAAAAATTATAAATTAATTAATTTTATGTTAGTTAATTTTTAAGTTATTAAGATAACAAATTTGGAAATGTTGCGTTTTGGTCCGTCTCATAGTATTTATTTCGTTTTGCTATGAACCCTACGGAGATGTTGCGTTTTGATATGAACTAGATTTGGAATTATTGCTTTTTGTTCTGAATAGATTTTTATTCACATCTTTTTTTTTCATTTTCATTTTTTTCCCATCTTTATTTTATGTTTATTTAAAACGCATTGAGCACACATATCTGTCGCAGGGGAAGAGAATCCTATATTGAGAGTGTTGAAAATATTCCAAAAATATGTTTTTTTAACTTTCATAGGATTATCTACTGAATCATTATAAATCCGCCATAATATCTTTATATTGAGTTCAGGTGAAACATAGCATCTTTGAGATTTATTTCTATTGTAATGGCTGTCTTTCGCTGGTAATTTTTTTAGGAATTTTAATATACTTTCTTTTTTTTGTTTAAACGTAGCGGTAAGCCTATCTCCACCTATATTCTCTTTAGGAATATTGCCGTGAAATATAGTTTTTGCAATAGTATTCACTCTATGACCTGTAACGGACAATGCTTTCAAAAAGAAGGCTTGACACACCCTTTTTGATTTCTTTTTGTGTTTCAGAAAATAGTTGCATGAGAAATTCTTCTTTTTGTTTTCTGGTGTAAACTTGTGGCGCTTGGGTATATATGGAACTATTAGCCGTGCCAAGAATTGGTCCTGGTCAATTTTTAATTTATTTTTATACAACAATTCACGATTGAGAATAATCAATTGAGTGTTGAATTGCTCACATCTGTAACCGCTTTGTTCTTTGTGTCTGCACGGTTTGTGAAAGGACAGATCCAGGGGATCCTTATCAGCATATCTATGAAAAATATAAATGTTTTTAGATAAGACAAAATACCAAGCCATCAAAACTACTTTTTATGGCGATTGGCGCGTCTATTATTCGTTCTCTGTATAGGATCACTGTTGCTTCTGCCATAGTTATTTTTTATAAACTGTAATCGATTCACAACTTACTAATTTAAAATATGTAGAAGTTATTTAAAGTGCAATAATATTCCTATCGTTTTACAGTTATTGTAGAGTTACCATAACAATAAAACCTGTTTTCCCTTAACTTTTTACTAATATGTATCTCCAAGTTGATGATTGCATCAATATGGAAATGTTTCATTGTGGTCTGAACCACTACGTTTTGTGTTAAATTACAGCACAATTATTGACGTGAGGTATGTTGTATAACAATGGACACATAGATTTTAATATATAGAAGTAGATTCAGTCAGAAACACAAAAAACTTAAAAAGTGGAATTATTGCATTTTGTTATGGACCTCCTCAACTGTCTTTTTAGTTTTGTGATAAAGTTAAGAAAAGTGGTTGTTAATATGTTAATAATTATAAAATTTTAATTATATATGTATGTATATTGTTAGATAGTGCTTTAATTCGAACGTCATGTTCACATATGTAATTCATTAAAATAGGCTAATGATCGATGGACATACAGGCCCACGATGTCACTCGATATGACTCGACTGCTTAATTATATTCAAATGTTGTTAAATGTTCAAATGTTAGTTAATTTACCTTATTCAATTAGTATTTCGCAGCTGAAAAACACCACCGTTTGTGCTATAATTCGCTGATCATCTCTTTTCCTTTTTTACTTTTTTTTTTTTATTTACATTTGGCTGGCCATTACAGAATTTTTTCTTTTCATTGCACAGATTTGCCAGTAAAAATATTTGTGGGAAGGGTTGCATTTCAAGGTTTTCTCAATATTGGTATTTATTGCAGAAAACACAATAAAGGTGCATGTCTGAACAACGTATAATGTTATAACTATTGCAAAAACAAAAACATACCGATTAAATTGTTGTGTGAAAAATGTGTTATTTTTATACATATATGTATGTATAACCTTTCCTTAATTCTTACTTTTTAATCTTATTTCTTTTAATAAATATTTCTATATTATCTTTTAAGCTTAGAGGTTTGTTTTTATTTTTCTATTTCGGTTAACATCTTCAGGAAATATATCTAACCTCAGTCTATATAACTGTGTTTTTTGAAAACTAACATTCTTCAAGTTATCGCCCGAATTGTGCGAAAAACTTGTTGAAAACTACCTCAAAAAGATCGAGTGTTACAGACAATTGGCTGAAAACTTGAACAATTTACATTTACTTAGCATCACTAGCATTACTTTGGTTTCAATGAATCGGTATCAAAAAAGAGAACTGCCTGCAATGGCAACACTATGTAGAAAGAAGTAGAACTGATCCGATTTCGTTCAGCTTTCGGACCACAAATTGAGGATATTATTTACGTTTATGAAAAAAAAATGTTTCAGTGAGAATGTACTTATGTATAGTATGCAGGTATAGCTTTTGTGAAGTTTCTAACAGTAAAATTCAATTGGGACGATTTCTATATTTATTACAAAATATTAGTACCTCTCTATTGTAATCTATGTAAAGCGTTAAATCATAATTTTTGCCTCAGATTTATAATCAAATATTTGATAGCAGTGCACTGTCCAGCCCTGTCTTAAAACAAGCTGTATCAAAAACTAGTAGAAGTTGAGAAGCAATAGTATATAAATATACATTAATAACTAGATGTACGGAATAATAGACAAAGAAGTAATATATTTCATTACTTTTACGGGCTTACAGCATACTATTTTAAAACGAAAATATTTATGTATGTTCACAGATCCGATATCACATGGCAGGTATAGAAAGTTTAAATATCTGTTTATTGATATGTATTCACAATTAAATTTGTTTTATTATCCGTAAGAAGAATATTAACTGTTTCTAGGAACGCTTAAACGAGTTTTTGGTGTCAAGCTCTCTTACAGTGGATCTGAAGGAAGAATAATTTGTTAAAGAGAATACATATGTATGTAAATGAGTAAATAAATGTGTGAACACTGCTATAGTGTAGAGATATATCAGATGGTGTTTATAGCACAGTTAACACTTAGGCAATGACTGCCTACACAGTAGTTGTTACCTTCTATAGGAAAGCGATATTGAAGGAGATTACACGTGGTGAAAGGATAGACAGAGGAAAGCTTCAGTATTTGTACAACCCTGCTTTTTGCACATTTCTTTCATAGCAATGTTGCAGCGCCTCTGATGTCAACGAGACGCATTCAATTTTCGAAGCTGTATTTGGTAACCATTTTTACATTAATTACTAGCTAAAATCCGGCTTGCTTCGCCACAACTATTTAAATTAAAAAAGTACAATATAAAGCATATGCTCATGAACTTATATTGAAAATGTTTTATTTATTTTTCTGAAATAAATGTTGAACTTTTGGGATTATGTATGTCTTAACCTTTCACTTCAACTGTTCTCAACGCAACGTCCAGTTGGAATTTTTGAAATTTATATAGCCTATAGTTCCTTTAAGATATAGAGAGATACTGTGAGAATTTCAAGAAAATCTGTTCAGCCATTTAGCTGTCCATAAAGCACAAATACACATACATATAAACATACAAACATTCGCATTTATAATATTAATATAACAAGATGTATATAAAATTAACTTTATGCAACAAAAATTGTTTTGAATATTTGAAAATACAAGACAGAAATATTGTTGGAAAGAATTTTATTATTATAATGTGGTAGAGAATTTCATGGCATTTATTTTTAAAATATTATTTCCGTCATATGTCTGTCGCGGTCTATGAGTTTCATAATCTATTCAATCAGGCTGTATGGCGGTATTGTGGCTTGAATATTGGCTTCCAATGCTTCAAGAGTTGCTGGTTTGTCGGCATAAACCAATAACTTCCATAACTTCCTAAAAAGTAATCCAGAAGCGTTAAATCGCACGAACGATGGGGCCAATGACCAAGACCACTTCGGGAAATAAAGTTATCACAAAATTAATTTTGCAATAAATCGTTTGTTAAGCGTACTGCATGGCAAGTTTCGCTGTCTAAGTTAGAACTAAATGTTGTTGAAGTTTAGCTGATTAATTTTCGAAACAAAAATACGATAACGGTGACAAATCGAGATTTAGGCGTCTTCTTCAACACTTCCCAGCAATAAGATTCCCTTCAGTATACACATTTCTTTGTCTTCTAGATGGTTTTGAATCGAGAAGAATAAAATTAATGCGAAAACGAGCAATAACTGTACAAATTCCTCGCTTACTACGCATATTATGGTGACCATAAATTGGACAAACGTAGCAAATAGATTTATTTTTTTAAAGGTAAATTTCCACAATTTGCGAGCGTTAAACGATTCATGATAACTTGCCAAAATTTACTAAACAGATGTGTCAACACAGTTTGACGTTCTCAGCTGTCAAACCATAGTTTTCGATATTTCGCATGTAGCAAAAAAACACCCGATATATACTGCATTTACAACCTTTTTCATTATTTTTGTGCATTATTATTATTATGCAACAGTTTTGTTTAATTAAAATAAGACAATAAAAAATAATTTAGATATTACATAAATATAGTGCTTAAATACATTTTCATGAAACGACAAAAATTTGTGAAGTGGGAATTTGTAGACGAAGTTACGTAATTCTTTTGTATTCAAACATTCGAATGACAATCGAAATAAACGCCAACACTAAATAATTCCTATTCATTACAAATTCATTCACCATACAAAATATGTATTAATCAATTAATAAGAAAGGAAATACTGAATACGACAATTTTATGAAATACTTGCGCCTTTTTATATAAAACTGTAATATATGTAAATGGGGCACAATATTCATAGATACGTTAAGAACAAAAAAATATGTCATCGCCCACAATTTTTTCTTTTTTATATCATAAACTTACATACATACATACATATAATTTTCACTATATAATCAATTGAGGCGCAATTTTTTATAAAAGTTTTGAAATAAACTTTTTCTTATTTGTTGGAAATAAAATCTCTTCATCAATATATAGTTTCTTCTCAAAATATCAAAGTATTTTCTGACATTTTATATTCGATGCATTGAAAAAAAAATTTTTTTTTTAATTTTAGGACTCCTTTCCATGCGGATCTTTCTTCATGTAATTCCCGCTTTAAACAATATTTTTAAAAAGCTTTCTATTTTATTCAGTGAATGAATTAAAAAAAAAAATTTATTTTAATTTTTCCGAATTTGTATGTTATTTACATTGTTTTTTGAAAAGATGTTTTTGATTCGAAATCAGTTATTTCTAGCATATCGGGAACAATAAAAATATACATATGTACGTACATATTGAACAGAACTGAATAACAATGTTTCTTTTTAATAAAATTTTTAATGTCTAAAGATTTGTTAAGTTTTACCTTTTTGTTGCTGTTCTGTGTAGTTGTACGGTCTTAAGGAAAAAATGATTGTTAAAGTATACATCAACTGCATTGCGATAAAATAAATTTAATTAAATTCGAATTTTTATAGAACTGAAACTTATCATAACCTGCTTCTTATTAATAGCATTAAAGCAAAGCGATAAGCTATTCATAGCTTCGTAGGAGTAATCCCGAACTAGTTCCATAGCTCTTATTAAAAAAGAATATTTACTTAGCATCACGCGTATTACTTCGACTTCAATGAATCGGCATCAAAGAATAGAACTTCCGGCAATGACAAAAGAAGTATGTAGAGCAAAACCGATTTTGCACTACTTTCAGATCACAAGTTCAGAATCTTAATGACTTCTTTGTAATTATTTTTTTGGCTGGGTTGAATGAGAAATTATATCTTTTCCCATATTTAAATCAAAATTATCATTAAAATATTAATCCAATTTATTTTTGAATTTAAAGTCAATACTATTAAGGAATAATAAATTCATAAGAATTTTATTTAATTTAAATTTATTTATTCTGCTTCCGTTATAGAAAAAAAATTATTAATTTTCCTTACCTGTCCCACTGTTCTACGATAAGAAGCATAATCAATATCATTTTAGCTGCTAAAATTTAGCACAACAATAAATACATGCATATTTTGCAATGTTGAAAGAGAATAATGATACAAGTGATACCAACGGCTCTCTAGTGGTGGTTTTCAGTGTTGCCAGCTCAGTACGTAAATACTTAACACCCAGTTCACACTATGAAATCTTCATTTGATTTGAACTGGGGGTAATAAAAGTAGTGGTGCTGTTGGCTGAATAATTAGAGCGTTGGCGCTACAACCGGAAGATCTTCGGTTCAAGACCCGGTAGGGACATATATTTTTTTATTTTGTCCCTAATGTTTTCTTGTCAGTATTTAAACAACGTGAGGAAAGGTAAATATTAAAAAATTACGCTCATTAAACTTAAAAATTAATGTGCTAACATAATACGAGAGACGCCTCAATTGTTCTCCAAAAAAAGAAAAACCCACTGCATAGTTGTGCAAGAACTATCATTCTCTAATTTTACCTTTCTCTACCAGTTCCAGCGAATGCAATGCATTGCGCACACGTCCGAGAAAAAAATTATTGTGGTTTAACAAATACTTTTTATTGTTTAAAAATCTATTTACGGTAATATTTTTAATTATAAAAAAAATTGCAATGGTTTTTAGAAAAAATATACCTTTTTCTTTGGTTTTCGTACTTTTAAAATTTAAAAGTTGACAACTCTGTAGATCTTCAAAAACAATCTCGGTTTTAACAATTTGTGTATGAGAGCAAGTGTCTCTTTGTGTTTGGATGTATGAGTTCGCATAAGCTGCTGATACAGATTACACCATTTAAGTTTTATGTTTAGAAAAAAAAAAAAAAACTTTTGGCCAACACACAAGGTAGGCCAAAAGTCACCATGGGCTCACATTAGAATATATTTTTGTATTTATTTATTCATTCAATGAAGTAATATAAAGCCTATAAGGCCAATCTTACAAACTACTTAGATATATAAAATGCCTAAATATAATATGATATAATAGCAGATATAAATATAGTATAATTCAAATACATACTCGAGTGATTTGAAGGTTTATTTGAACGTTTAATTGTTCATTCATTGGTCCCCCAACTATAATAATATATAAAGGTACTATATACGAAATAAAAATTTCTGTTGCACTAAATGCGGAAAATAATGTCTCTTTAATGATTCCTGTTTAAATCTTCGAAATTATGGGCTCGTTTTAGGGTTTCCCAAAAAAATTTGTTTCAAAATTTGTAGCTGTAGCTCGTTGCTGATGATCTGCGGGTTTTAAGTCTTGCACCAATTGCACCTTATATATGTATAACAGTAAATCTTTTTTTTAAATGCGACGTAGTGTCGTACGATTAGGCTTGCTAGTTCCCAAAAGCCTAAAAACTGGAAAACGTAAAATTTTCGCCTGAATTTTAGAAAAAAAAAACTGGACCATTTTTAAAATGCACTTAAAATTACTAGTGTTGGACTTAAATATACAATTACCGAGCGTCAACCAGCTCGGCTCGGCAACAAGCTGCCACTCTGTACATACCCCTAGTTGAGCAGAACGCTTTCTGGTAAATGTTTCTGGTGTTTCGTTAACACTTTGCTCTACACGTTCAATATTTTCCGCAGTGCGAATTAAACGTGGTCAACCGGTTCGACGCAAATCTCTTATGGCGCCATGTTGATGGTGAGAATTAACTAAGCAATGAATAATTGCTTAAGAGGTCGAAATTCTGACTTTAAAATGTCTGATTTACATAATAAAATTCTATTATTCTGGTTCTTTGTTCAGTTGTGAATCTCTCCATTATTTATTATCAAGGTGTTATTTACATATATAAAAATAAAAAATTATTAACGAGTTATTAAATTTCCAAACCCCATGGTGACTTTTGGCCCATCCTGTACTACTGCAGCTTGCTAAATGACTGTTCACTGAAGTGAATCAGCTTTTATGTGAATGTGCCTTTGGAATTTAAAGACTTTGTTGGTTGCGTATTTGTGGTTGGCTGTTATTGCTTCTGTTGCGTGTGTTTATTTTTATGTATGTGTTCACTTTAGTCAGTCAGTTGTTCGGTTAGTGCGTTCGTCAGTGTATGTAGAAATGTCCAAAGCTGCAGTTTTTTTTATGATCAGTCTTTTAGTTGTTCTGTTTATTACTTATAGCTCGTCGTCAGTTAGTGCTGTGGCAACGACGAATAAACGCCGTTCGTAGTTGCTTCTGTTTAACAGTCTGTTTACACATTTGTTTTGTTTTTCTCTGTTGCTCTGTTTGTTATTTTATATTTTTTTGCTTATTTATTTTTAATTTTCAATACTGTGTTCGGCTAGGAAAAAATTTAATTGTATTAAAATATAGAAACAGCGACGACCAACTACGACGTTTACGAAGACGTTGTTGTAGACGGTGCCGTTAGTTAAGTAAACAAACAGTCAATTTGTTGGGTTTTCGTACGAAACAGAAATATTTTTTTGACTTTCTGAGACGTTGACGGAGAAATTTTTGATCAGTTTAAGTTTTTCATTTGTTCCGAACGCAAGCAAAGAAAATTTACGATATTCACAGAACAACAATATATCTTCTGCCTTAAATTAAATATAGATATGTAAATAAAAAATATTAATGAACAATTAAATATTGAGTGCGAATTGATACGTTGGCCGGTTGAAGACCAACGATAAATAGTTACCGACAGAAATTTGTATATTCTTTAAAACTTAAAGAAAATAAAAAATGTTAAAATAGTTTCTCTAACGTGTTTATAGTGTGTGCTAAATAAATAAATAATTAATAAAAAAAAACATATTTAAATTTATAGTCCTAAATCTCAGTGTGTTGCAAAAAAGGAATAATCATTGTAAGCGGTAGTAAAACAACATACATAAATAAAACACCATACACCGCGTGAAATTAATGTACACATATCAATATATCCATACATATGTATGTATGTACCCATGTACATAATACATAAATGTCATACAAAAGTTTTTTTAATATTTCTGCATCTTGTCGAAACCGTTATAATACTAAAACATAATTTTAACAGAGAAAGAAAAAAAATATCAAGAACAACAAAATAGCGATCAATGCACTGCAGTTTTTTTATGGTTGTCAAGTGTGAGTGCTTTGAAATGTACACAAAAGTGGCAAAATTAAATTTATTTTACGTTTAAATTAAATTTTATTTATGGGGCTTACATGTTGCAAATATTTCTTCAATAAAATGTTTTATGCACATATAATTATAATGTAATATACATATGTATGTATGTATGTACAATATGCCCTGCAATAATATTGGAGTATGCGGTCCATTTTATCTGAAATATACTGGTCACAACATGGTCCTATGTAATGCAGCCGTGGACCATGTCATTGAAAACAACATCTTATTGTTATACAACAAGTGTTGTGCTTTTCTTCGTATTTACGATTACTCCGTCTCATTAAAATTACTCTCTGATGTGCTCCATGGTTTTTGGGTTAGTCCGATGGGTTATATGGCCAACCCATAGGACATCGTAATGTTAAATAAACCATTTTTTCTCCATACATTTGGGTTAGTTTTGGACTAGTCCTACTCCTCTGTGGACTACACTATACATGCATAATGTGACTATATTTGTATTTTGCAAACATATGTGGATATATTTATATATATGTACATACATATGTGGCCGATATATGTACATATGTATGTATGTATGTATTCTTGTACGCGTTCTAATGCACTACAATGCTCAAACTATGACAATATCCAATATTTGCTGATTACCATATTTTCTGTTACTTTTAAAAATCATATTTAATGAGGCTTGTTTTTCCTGTTCAATGCAGGAAAATACTTTAAGCCCATGAAAAAATGTTCATCATTGTGGAACTTTACATTTGTAAAAACTTTACATTTCGCATGATAGAAGTTTTTTCTTTAGAGGCAAACCGAAGCTCATAATTATTTGCAAACACATTATTTCGCCTGCTCAAAATTTACACAAGTATACAGAAGTATGCAGTTAAATATCTTTTCCATACATATTTAATTATTTAACTTTTGTATCATAAGGAAACAGGAAATAAATTTACTTGCACACATCTAGGAGCATGATATAAATATTATTTTGAATTCCTGTTTCCTGATAATGTTAACCAAATTTAAAATTAAAATGAATATGTATTTTTTATAATTGAGCTACAGCTCGGTATGTGTGTGAAGGTTAATATGTCGACGTTAATATGTATGTACATATGTACATATGTATGTATGTATGTTTCGACCTAAGCGCATTATGAAATATTTAATTGAAAGTTAAATATCTTTGACCGCCACAAAACAAAACCCCAATTTAAAATTCAGATAGATAAATTTGTGATGTTTATTTTTTGAAAAATAACATTTTGGAAAAATGAGAAATATTTTGGTCACACATGCATATGTATGTATGTATGTATTTGGTTCGAAATCGCTTTCTTATTTATTTACTGCCGTATTCATAAATAATTTTTGGATTTATGGCAGACTTATTGATTGAATTTTGTATGAAAATTTGGTAATAAACCTTTTATAAATAAAATAGATATTTTATGAATACGTCAGTTTAAATATAAGTGTTTTTTTTTAATTTTCAATTAATTAAAAGCAGGAAATATATGAGAATATAGTTTACAGTCGTGAATAGTATGGCTAAATTTTTCTCAAAGTCCAATTGAGCGTAAAGAAAGGGAAATTTGATGATTTGAATTTGCAGAAAATGGAATTTTAACGTAAAAAAATTATTTAAATATGTTCTTCAATAGTGCGGATTTTTGACTATTATTTCCAGATATCTAACAGACTGAGTATAGGAATGTGCCGAATATGGGGGAAAATTTCAACTCTTCCAATATACGAATTAGAGATGCAGCTGCCCGTATTATGGTTATATGAAACTTGTGTGTTTCATATAATATCTTTTTTATGTATCACACAAAAATATTAAAACCTGGAGAAAACAGAGTTTCAACAATTTCTATTAACGGAAGAGTTCTTATATTTTTAGAGCAATCTATTATTTTGAGAAATTTCATAATTTGCCGAGTGATTTCGTTATTTAGTTTATGTCCAAATGATTGGTTTACAATTTATTTTGTAACATTATAATTTAAATTTTATTTTCTCTTAATTAAATTTTCTCCTATTTAAGAACTTGGAAAAACACAAAGTAAATTTTAATAGTGCTTTTCTGTAATAGTGTGTGTTTTTTACATGAAAAATCTCACTGCGCTGTAACTACGCTAATTTAAAGTCTACACAGTGCAGAATTAGCTCAGCGATTCAAATTGAAAGTTGCTGTGATAAATATGTATACTATATGTACATATATATGTATGTTCAAATATCAGATGTACATCAGATATTATTTCGTCGAGATATTTAATGGAAACGATGCAGTTATAGGAGTTATAGTTGCATAGTCGAGATGAATGTGGCTTTAAGTTGTTTTGGCAAGGTAGCTGTGTACCTTCATACAATTCATATAAAAAACGATCATTACAGATACTATGCATATTTTTAGTGCAACGTTACTTATAATAAAATAAATAAAAGTCGATATCAAAATGCCAGACTGAAATATTTATTTGGTGAAAGATAAATAAACGAACAAAAGCTTTTTTTAGTTCTAAGTGAATGATAACAAAAAAAAACACCTTCCAGCATAGCAAGATGCCCAATATCGGTAACAATTTATTCAAATTTTACTTCAAATGTGCATGTATTGGAAATCTCAGACTTATTCTACATGATTTTATGCACATTTTAAAATTCTCTCTCTTCTTTTCACTCATACTTTAAAAATTTGATGAGAATTTACTTTCAATTTCTCTGGGCAAATTTTTATTCAAAAATATGGGCAAGAAAACAGCTGATACTCATTCTTATGAACAGCGAAGCCATCTTGATAAATTAAATTGCTTTTAAATATTAGAAAACTTTCGTGCAGCCTAATTATGAATTTTGAGAAGCAAAATTCAACGTGTGGCTGCAGGTTAAAAGTTTTTTTCCTACTCACATAAGGGCTAAATAACATCGTTACCATTGTTATGTTACACTGCAGCCACACGTTCAAATTTTGTTTTAAAATTTTAAATTAAAAAATTTCACTTGCAAGACATAACATTGACAGAGTTGCCAACATTACCTTTCGAGAATGAAAGTAGTCTAAATGCCAGAAAATAATGAAAGATTTTTGGCAGTCATGTTCATTATGTTCGATGTGAAAGCTTTGGCGTTGTAAACAAACTATATAAAACCAAATTAAATAAATTGACGGCATGTTGCTTCATCACGTGCCCGCTTATAGTGACCTTATAAATGCGCTTTAACTTGGAAGTGTCTGTAAAGAAAGAAAAATTAAAATTCTTGTTTTAAAAGAAAAATATATAAAATGAAACAAAAACTTTAATTTGAAATAGTTTTAGCAAAAAACAAACAAAATATATTGCACAACTGGAACGAAAAATACAAAGTATTAATTGTTTACCTCATGTTATATTAAAAATCAAATTTTGAATCTTAAAAATAGATGTTTTGAAGCCGTTTCTCATTCAGGCCTATTGCGATGCGATGTGTAAATAAGTCCAGCACCACTAAACATTCGCTCGCTCGCAACACTTGTTGGTGGTGTCATTAAATATTGCCTGGCTATAGCTAAAATAAGCTCGTACATTTCTTTTATTTATTTTTCAGCAAGTCAGTGGTGCAACGTAAAATGCCAACCGTTTGTCGGCTAAATACTCCGCAATAGTTTTTTGATTAAAAGATAAGTAGGAGCTTGAAAACTAAACTGAGAAATGTTCAGCACTGGCGTTAAGGTGCGAAATTGATATTCGCAAATCCAGTCACTGGAATCTAATAATAATATCTATTCAATACTTATAGTGGAGTAGTAGGACAGTTATTTTTTTCAATTTGTGGTTATTAACGCAAATTGGAAATTTTTTCAATTAAATTTTAAATATCTACTCGTGACTAGTGCATACATACATATGTGCATATAAAGATACATACATACATACATACAGTGCATAACGAATATAAAAAATTTATAAAATATAACGAAATATTTTCTCATAAGCGTGCTTTTCTTGTATCCAATTATTTTTTTTTATACATGTTTATATAGGAATAAGCAAATTTTTCGTATAAGAGTACTTTCTTAAGAACAGTGGGTATATAATTTTTTATTTTATACTAAAACGTTTAAAGTTTTAGTTTTAAGTCATATCCCACCCTATACGAATGAAAACTTCGTTCTAGTATTTATATTTGAATCGCATATTTGAAGAAAAATTGTTTTTATTTTCAATATGTCGCCAATAATAGTCTTTCTAATTTACTGGGACAGAACGCAAAATAATGAATATTATTATAATTATAATTATATATGTACATATTGATGTAGTATGTATGTAGAGTTTTTACTATTATAAATTTGTCTTATTGATACATACATACATACATACGTACTATCGTATACATATAAGATAAGGTCTGTTCCAGGTGCATAACAAAATAGTCCGGACTATTGACAGTAAAAAGAAAATTACCCTCTGAATGCGACAAAGTTGCTGGAACGCAAAAAACCACAATTGAACATTTAGAAATATTAATGCTTCTTACTTTCTTAAATAAATTTAATTTTAAAAGCATATACATACATATAGTATATAAATATATAAAATATAATTTAAATAAAATAATATTTTAGAAGCAAAACATTTGCATCATTGGCAACAGCTGTGAAAAAGTGAATGAAAATAGCAAGTTTATTTGAAAAATTTTCCATTTTGCTTTTTCAAAAATTTTTAACTAAAAAATATTTTCGTTTCTTTGGAAATTTTTTGATTAATTTCTTAGTTTCATATGTAAATAAAACACAGCGGATAATTTAATTCTAGCCCGAAATTACTCAAAGAAAAAGTTCGTGCAACTGTGTACAGGGAAAGAAAAATTTTACTCTCTCATTTTCTCTCAAAACCGAACAAAAATTTTTATCTGAAACGCTTTTAAGCTAATTTGCGCGAGTTCGGACTGTTTTGTAATGCACCGGGAACAAACTTTAAATTAAATATTTGTCATTGATTAGCAAACATATTTTTACACGTTTTTCCCAATATTTATTAATTTGCTTAAAATCAAGAAATTTTTTTCAAAGCAAAACATTGCCTACGTGCAGATATCCATGCATACATACATACATACATACATACATGGGTTTATATGTGCATACATGTGTATTTAGTTTACTTCTTATATGCATGTAAATAACACTCAAAGTTAGCAAATTAGGTCACTTAAATCTTTCTTTAAAATAAATTAAATATCCCCCATAAATAAAAGAACATGACGCAAATAACTACATACATACATAGTAGGTAATTAAATCTTAATAAATAATTCTTTATCATTTCCAGTGCTATAGAATCAGTGATTAAAGTTAATTTGCGTGTACACAGCATAAAGCTATAGGAAACAAAGAACTTTTAACCGGTCAGCTGTGAATTAAATCGTAAATAATAAATAAAAGTGTAAAACGAAAGTTAAACGAAAAAAAAACAAAGAAAAGAAAATAAAAATTAAATTGTTGAAATGTGACTAATATTTATTAAAACATTAAAATTTCTTATAAACCATAAATTAAACAAAAGAAAACTTTATAAAAATAGACTAGCAATTTAAAAAAATAGAAAATTGTAATCAAGCAGAAAGGTGGGTGTTAAAAAGTACGTATGTATGTATATATGTTCATATGTTTGTAGTACATAAATATGCTTGTACATATATACATACATATATTTTTATATTAATTTTATTATGAATTTCGTAAAATATTATGTTTGGGGTTTCTTTGAACGGCAAAAAAATGTAAAAAGAAACGAATTCTTGATATTATTTTTCCTATAATTTATGTCCAACTATAAATATTTTACAGTATTAAACCCTTCATATATTCAGTGCTGCCGTATTTTTTTTTACAAAAACTGGCAATTTTTGAAAAAAAAAAAACTGCTTCATAAGAAATTAGAAAAATATAACATGTGTGCATTTGTAATTAATTTTTATAGAAGAAAATAACAAAACAACTATATTATATTGTATATAAAATCATAAGAAAAGAGAACATAAAATAGCTATATCACTTAGTTCATCATACATAGAGATCGTGCTATTACTTGTCCGTGTTCTTATTAAACTTAAGTTGTACTTCTTTTATTTGTCTAAAATTTATGGAATTAAAATTATTTTATTCCATATAGAGTAGGTATTTCTAAACTATGTATTTCTAGTTTTTGTTTTATTTAAGTTTATTTGAGAAAATATTCTCTCCACGTTAGCTGTTGATACTGGTATTGGCAAAATTGCATAAACTAATTTCTATAGATTCGCTTATGGTTCTGAACGATGGCAATATATTGTATTAAATATGATTTGCTAAAATGGAAGCTAAAGCTTCAACATATCTTAGAAAGTCATTGTCAAAATAAATAATAAATGATGTCAAACATATTGCAATTTAAAACTTTTTTGTTTTATTCGAATAAAATTTTAAAAATTGCATCGATATAAAAAACTATTTTTGGAGTAATAATCTGCAACCCTGTTTTACACTGGAAAAATCTCCAATAACCACATAAATTTACATATTTGGCAGCAGTACATATACAACATACATATGTATGTATTTACTATGTAACAAAATGACTAACATTTTTGTTTGACCTTATCTTTGTTTTGCAAATTCCGCTTTTACATTGTTTTGTTTGTTCCAAAAATAACTTTGAAATACACACGGATAGTGTGAGAGATAGCAATAATAAAACTACAAGACCAGCATAAGCATAAAAGATATAATAACAAGCATAGCAGCAGTAATAATAACAGCAAAAGCAATAACAATTACTTGCACTCTCGTTTTCTGCATTACGTCGTTGTTGCTCTTTTGGTGCAGTTTAAGAAATTTAAAGAAAACCATATAAAAGTTAAGGCACTAGCACGCCAGTGTAGCCGGATTACAAAAGCTTTTATACTCAATTTTTTGATTTTTTTTAAGGCATAAGAAATTCATATTGTAATAAATAAATCATATTTCTCTTTACTATAATTTCATTTCATTTAATTTTTCATTATTATTTATTTACTCAATCGAGCCCACACATGTTCTAATATATAAAATTCTTGTGTCGCGGTGTTTGTAGTTAAACTCCTCCGAAACGGCTTGACCGATTCTCATGAAATTTTGTGTGCTTATTGGGTAGGTCTGTGAATCGGACAACATCTATTTTTCATCCCGCTAAAACTAACCACGCCCACTTTACTCCCACTTTTTTACCTACTTTTTCCTTTTTTGCAAATGAAAAGGTATGATGAGGAGATTTTGAAAAGTTTATCATCAACCTAAATTCAATAAAGCGACAGAACCTTAAACTGCAAAAACCTATTTTTAATGCTTATTTGCAATATGGGTATCAAATAAAGGCGACTGACCCTAAAGGTGTGAGAACGAAGCCGGATTCCTGTCTTACTCACTATACAGTTGATAGTAAAAATATTAATAATTATTTTTAATGTTTAGATAGCTATCGAGAGTTGTAATTTTACATATATTTGTTACTTTGATAAAGATGAATTTATTAACCTAAATAAAGCATACTTTCATTGTCTACAACGCTTTCGATTAAAAGTAAATCCCCGCACACTTATAGTAGATAGTTATTTTTATTGAACTAAAAAAATGTTTCCTAGATATAATATATGTATGTATATGGCAAAACAACGTTTGCCGGGTCAGCTAAAAACAGCAAAACTTATTTTTTTCTTCATTAGGAAAAAGATTCCGTGCGAAGCCGGGACGGTGATCTAGTATGTATATATGTATATTAGTTAAATGTTGTTTATTTACCCTTAAAACTTATTATTGTCTTCTGTATAATATATGCCTCCATAGTCTAGTGCATGAGCAATAGTCTTATCCATCTGGAAGTGCGGGTTCGATTCCCGTCTATAAGTTGATTGTTTCTACTTTTGGTATCACAATGAAAATAAGTGGGATGTTCTCCTTCGGGTAGGGTCTGCCATCTAACCTAACCTATACTTGCAAGTCAGCTTTGGAGGCTAAAGTTTTTCGCATTGCCATTGAATATAAAATCGCTTGCAGTCCATATTATTCAGTTAAAATACGAATTTCGTTATTAATTATTTGCGTTCAAGTGCACTACTTTGGCAGCCCAAAACTATTCCCGTACACAGAGTTTGGGAAATTGAGAGAATATTCTTCTTCTTCCACAATAAAATCTACCGACAAATTTTTTACGAGTTGAAAAAAAATAATAAAAATTGAAGTAAATGGTTGAATTTTTTATTCAGCAATTTTGATCATTTCAGTGAAATTTAGCGTTTTACTAAAATAATGCGTTATTAGAGACAATTAGAGAATATTTCAATTATAAAATTTCTTCGATGTAGTAATGAGGCGCTAATAAGGGAATGTCTGCACATCGTTTTAATATATCGCTCATTTACTTCAATAGCGTCATAATCTAAAAAATACAGTTTTTGAGTTAATAATGCAGAATAATTCTTCATATTGGCCTTTATCTTGCACATCAATTCAGAAATCGCTTCGTAACAGAATAATATTTTTACATTTCCCCATTAAGATTAAATTGAAAACTTTAAGTACGTTATTTACAAAACTAGTTTTTTTAGTTGAAGTAACTGAGCGATATGTATCAACATTGGTTTCAAACGATCGTCAACGTTAAATTATACATTAAATTCCAAACGTGAAATTTAGGCAGAAATCGGTACTTGAGTTTAATACGAAATCTAAATTGACTGTTAGATGTTAGTGATCTTTTACGTTTTGTTAGTCCCAGAAAGTTGGCAGCACGACTCTTATATTCTCTTTGGATTTTGTTCGTCAATTTTCAAATCAAACAGTCGTGCATGCAATCATACAACATAACGAATATTTAGACAAGCACACACATTGTCACTTTCGCTTTCGACCTAGTGATGTTATTATTGCTTGTTTTTAAAATTATTTGGTGTTGCCACACAACAGCATTTTGGGCATGTTGCTAAATGCTTAAATATATTATAGTGGCTACAGACGATTCCACGTGTTTATGCAACCAAACAAGCGTTGTTGTTGGTTGCATTGTCTGTAGTCATGGTTATAGATTAAATTCCATTTTAAGGGCAGATCATCGTTTAGAACAAATATTTCTAACATTTCCTTAAGTACAATATGAGAAAAATTACCGAAATTTCTGAACATATGTGATTTTGCATCCTTCTCGAACTTATGAATTTTGTCGTCCAAAGCTCACTCTAATGTTGTTTACTAGTCGGCGTAGGTGCATATATCGGTCCCTGCTGACCAGTCAGTTGAAATTAAACACTATTTATTTCAAATTCTTTAATTGATTTCATCGCAGTATTCTTATATAGATAAGTGAACATATGTACATATATAAAAAAGAAATGTAAGACAATATAAAATAGTAATATTCGTCAGAACCTTGGAGTGGGCCATCATCTGTGAACTAAAACAGTCAGATACTTATACTGGCCTCAATGAACTGCATGATGGCAAGTTCCGCCTGGATAGTAGCCTGCCCTGGCGCATCGTCGACTGATATAGCTCGATTTTTTAGACGCGGATTATGTTAATAATGTATTCTTATAATGAAATTACTCTTTTGAACTTATGAAATAACTTAGTAACATACAATTTTTGTATCATTTTAATAATGAACATTGCAACTATGTCCAAGCCACTTATTGTAGTATATTATATATATTCTTTATATTTTTAGTTGCTAATAAAGAGTTCGTATTAACTCAATGTGACTTCTTTTTAGCCGAAAAGCTGCTGCAGAACTACCAAAATACATAAAACGAAAAAGGTTGTCAATGCCATATGATTAAGAAATTTTACGAGTACATACTCGTATATAAATAATTAACGAAATATACTTATCTTTCAATTTCACTTAAATATCCAATGTTTTTTAAATTCATAGGCTCCAATATTGGACCATTAATAATTAGCGATACACAAATATTTTAAATACACAAACAAAACAATCTATTCACATAAGTAATATCTTTTTAAGAACAAAATATAAAAAATTAAATTCTGCAAGATACATTCGCAACGATTATGATGCAATTACTAAGGTGGCAGCATTAAAATTTTTAGTTGCTTTCGTGTGTTTGTGCTTTGCGACATAAAATGTCAGAAAAAAGTTTCACTCGCAATATTTAAACACAAATAATATACATATATATATTTCTTAAACAAAATACCGATTGCAATAAAATTACGCACATTAAATTGCTTTTTGTTAATAATGAAAACTGTTAAAAAAATGTGTATATGAATGCATAGAATTTTGACATTTAATGTCGCAAACTTAAGCAGAGAAAAAAATAATCACCTGACGTAGCGATGCGACCTTGTTTAATTGGATTATGGCAGCGATTTCTCCATCAGCAATGACAATCATATGTTCAGACAAATATAAAATTTCTGCAAATGTATTAGAAAGAATGTGTGTGTTTAGTTTCGGTCATAAATTTCTTGTAGGGGCGTGTTGCAGTCGAGGTTTCAAAAACATCGAAATATTTTTATATTTTCTTGTTTCAATGAAGTTGGTTGCAGTGTGAAACGTTTTTTAATATTTTTAATAATTCATTTTAGTGGGAACTAGCAAGCTCTAAAGTTGTGTTTTTTAACCGTGTTTCTAGAGCGATATTCAATTCAGAATTGATGTTGCGTTTATGGTGTAATTGTTGGTTGCAGTGTTCGTGTCAAAATGTGCCAATTGAGTGATAAACGTGATACATAATTATGTTGCATCGTCTGTAGCCTGCATTCTAGTTATAAAAGCATTTGCCGCCTTTTTCATGTCAAGCCTTTCATGTCTCTATATACATATATTATAAATACATATGTATGTATGTGTATGCAGGTGTACGCTATGTTTATTTTTGTATTGTCATACATATTATTTCCGTTAATTTTTCTTTTTTGTGTTTCTTTTATATTACATTATCGTTTCTTTTTTTATTTCGCTAAATTTGGTAGTAACATGAAGGCAAATGCGGCCACCTCATTTTCGAAACCAATAACACAAAACAAAACTAACGAGAGGAAAAAAGTTTTTAAGATTGTTTGTTGCTGGTTTTGGCAACACAACGAAACTTGACTGTTTTGGGGAAGTATTTCGCTATTTATTTGCCTGTTGGTCTTTGTTTGGTTTTCTTGCAGCCAGTTTTAATAAACTCTTTTTTTTTCTGTTGCTTCAAACATCTGTACACTTTTATCATTTAGGTTTCTTAAGGTCATCAACATAATAAACTAAAGTGAAATAAGTAGGTACACAATAAAAAAAAGTTTACTTCATACATAAATATGTACATGTGTACATAAATAAGTATATACATATGGATGTATACTTAAATCGTTTCTTTGTTTATGTGCTTTAGGTCTATAGCAATTAAAATAATAATCGTTTGCTTAATCGCACATGCTGAATTCAATAGTCATAATCTTTTTTTATTTCAAAAGTTTCATAAAAAAGTACCTTTCCAAAAGTTGTTTTACTGAGAGAAGGAACTTCGAGTGCAACCGCTTTGTGTTCATATACTTATGTATGTATGTATGTATGTATGTATGTACATGGATAAATCCTGCGTATGGATTTTCGGATGAAAATATTAAAATGTTTTTGTCTTTCAAAAGAGATACTTATACATCTTGTGCAGATGGTCTTGCATCATTGCATTTGCAATGTTTTGTAGTAAATTTTTACTCTACACTAACAAAATGAACAAATATTGTTATTGTTTGCTAGTAGAAGGTACGAGGTTAGTAAAAAGGGAGCGAAGGGAGTTCGTTAATTGGGTATTGGAGAGACAACATGAAAATGCTGATTTTGCCGATAAAATCATCTTCAGTGACGAGGCCCATTTTCATCTTGATGGCTCCGTTAATAGGCAGAAATGTCGCATTTGGGGTGAGGAAAATCCTCGAGTGATTCACGAGAAGCAAATGCATCCTCAACGTGTCACTGTGTGGTGTGGATTTTGGGCTGGAGGAATCATTGGACCTTTTTTTTATGAATATGAGGCAGGTCAAGCGCAAACAGTCAATGGTGTTCAGTATCGTGAAATGATAACCAGTTTTTTCGTGCCTAGAATTGAAGAAATGAATGTGGAGGGCATGTGGTTTCAACAAGACGGCAACACTTATTTGCAAAGTGACAGCAAACAATACCAAAAGAAAAAAAATATGGGAAATTAAAAAATTTTGAAAACGTATAAAAAAAGAAAAATCGACAAAAAATGGACCGAGGGCGGTATAAGGAAAATTTGAAAACTCTAAGAAGGCCCCGAAGTATAGCTCAGACAAATCGTACGAAGTTTCTTAGCTAAAAGTCTGTTATACGTGCTTCTGTTGCTAACTAAACCAAAGAAGCCATCTCAATGCGAGTTGAGCTATAGTGGATTTAACTGTACTTTTGAATGGCATAAAACATAATTCTTTAACAGGTATTTGCTAATAATAATAGCCGGTGCTACACAATACCGACGAAGAATGGCGTTCTGATGTGCCTATGGATTTCTATCAGCTGAAGTCGGTACTGTTCATTAACCAGTGACTATGCCTTCGCCACTGAAATCCTCCAACAACAACTGACACAAAGACAAACTAATGCACATCAGAAAAAATACGACATGTTTTTATAACTTAGTCTGAAACTGGGGTGGAACCCAGTCAATTATTTTGGTTTTGTGGTCAACGTGCAGACTACTTCAGCCATCGCCACGCTCAATTTTTGTATACGGGAACGATTTTTGTTAAGATTGGGATCCTGCGGGTGTGTGCCCAATTTAAAGTAGAACAGCAGATCTAATAAAAGAGAGATAAAAACTGTTTATGGCAGAACTAATTGACGTGAAAAAATTTATATCGAAAAATCAATTTTTCGAAAATTTTATTTACGAAATTGTTCGAAGTCTAATGCACCGAATCGGTTCATTATCTAAGTGTGATCATTTACCTTTCGAATGCGAACTTCCTATAATAGGAAGTTAGAAATTTTTTATCGAAAGTAATCAAAAATTTAGTTTTTTTTAATAAATTCTTTTATACAACCATTACTAGCATATACAGGGTGGCCCAAAAGAACCATAATTTTTTTTCAGTATTTTGTAAAGAAGACTTGGGGAATTTAAAATCGAACAGTACACAATTGAACAACGTGCCAAAATCGTTGCACTTTATTTCAGAAGAAAATCTTGATTTTATTCATTATTTAATTGTGAGCGACACGAAGCCCATTTCCAATTGAATGGGTTCGTTAACAGTCAAAAAGGGCTACGGAAAATCCAAGAGAATTTCAACAGCGAGAATTACACCCACGTAAGTGTACCGTTTGGTGTGGTGTTTCGTCGGAAAGGAATATTGGCTGCAGTGCTAAATATTCAGCCAACACAGCCCAACAGATTTAAAAAATTGTCGTCTAGTGGCATAACTCAAGACCATATATAATCACAAAGAAAGGTAAAAGGAGAAATATAAAACTCTCTATTATGAATTTGTTATTTAAATTAATAAAACAGTCAAAGTGCAATACCAATGCAACCAATGCACATTGACTGTTTTATTAATTAAAATAGACGATCCCTTGAAAGAGTAGACAAAAGATCTACGAAACATCGGGAAAAACTCTAAATTAAAAATTGTTTTATTTGCAAGACAAACATTTCTGGTCAATTAGCTGAAAGGCAAAGAATCTAAGTAACGAATTTAATGATCATACGGAGATTAAATCCATTTATTGTTCTTTCAAAGTAAGAACTACACCAATTATTGACATCTCTTCTAAATCTACGTATATTTGACGTTATTTTTATTAACAAAAATTACGCATGTGTGTGTGTTTTATCTTTTTCGCATTTGAGATGTTGTCAAAGTAAACGAATGTTTCACATTTGCTACATCATCCATGCGTTTCAGCGAGATGTGTGTCAGTGTGAAAAGCCTATTATAGTGTACGAGCATTTGGTTAACATTTCACATTGAAATTCTTTATTGGCTGCACTTACCAAAATTATATAAAATTTCCTTTTACAATAGTAAAGAAGGAAACTAATTTGACTTTTAAGAATAATTTAAATCATACACGTGTATTCCTAGTGACGGCACAATTCTCAAATATAAGTGAGCAAATAACAAAATTGAAATTCATCGCCAAACTTTCAATAAAATTACTGAAAATTGTTAAATTTGTCACGTTTCACGCATAATATACATACATATTTCTTTTTTAGTTAACTATATTAGGAATCTTTAAGATTTTTTATTTTTTTTTATTATTATTATTATATTGGTATGGCAAAAGTGGAAAGAAAATCATTAAAAATAAAAAACGTAAATGATTCTGAGGTAAGAAAGTGTATAAAAAATTAGGTGCTTTTGAATTGAATTCTATTAGTTGTAAAATTTTAAATTAATTCCGTAATAAAAAGTCGAGTTATTTCATATTGATTTATTTCTAAAAAAAAACACTGGTTTAAAAACTTAAAAGCACTTTTATTTATTTAATTTCAATTTAACTTTCAGTCCAAATATCTGCTGTGTAAACGAGAGAGAGAGAGAAAGAGAGCGAATAATAAATATGGAAGTACAGGGTGTCTGGTGGGAAATCTATATTTTTAAATACGATTATTTCCAAAAGTAATAAAAGGTTAGGTGGGAGGGTGGAGCCGTTGGAATAATCGATTGTGCGGATTTGTCAGTCACGATGTCGCAGTGGTTGAGTGAGCATCGAGCGTTCGCTGTGGAGACATTTTTTAGAGTAATAATTCTTTCGTAATTGCTCGTCGACAATTTTGTTCAAAGTTCGGTATTCGGCGAATAAGTGATGGACCGAGTGTAAATTTAATTCGTTCATTGTTGGAAAGATTCCGCGCAACTGCTTCGAATATGAATGCACCACGGCCAGGGCCCAGTCGATACGAAAACATTGAACTGGTTGAAAGCAGTTTACGTGAAAATCCGCGACTTTCAATATGGAAAAGAGCAGCCTTACTGGGATTGCCAAGAGCGATTATTCCTGAAATTTTAAAAAAGGATCTAAAGGATCTGGATGACATACTCTTTAAAAAATAAAATCCGCATTTCCATTCTATCGTTCAATGCTCTTAATAAAACTTTGTGTCAATTGTTACCAGACACCCTTTATATGATTGTGATTCTCACAACACTCTCAAGGTGGGGTTGTTAAAACAGGTGGCAATTTTTTACTGTACTTACGTTTGTACTACAAACGTCAAAAACACATTGTTTTGTGTAATATTTGAACTAGTTGTTTTTGACATATCTCGAACAGACAACAATTGTGGTAGTACAACAACTCCATTCAACACCACCGTGTTAAAGACGCCTTGGATATCTCTAAAGCATTTGACAGAGTGTGGCATGGAGCACTTTTATAAAATCTTATTGCTTACTAAAAGAATACTTCTATGACTTCGAATGGCACAATCGGAATTTTATGATTTAACTATTCTATCAAGAGGAAAAGTAAATAAAATTAAACAAACAGTAGTTAGAGAATTAAAATATTAAACAAAAATTCCTAAGTGTGTCCCAGTCATTATTGGTTTATGGACTGTAGCAGTTAATAGATTTTTATAAAAAAAAAACTCACATAAACAAGCAAACAATTAATGGGTATTGATATATTAGGTGCGTTCATTTATTAAAAATTGTTGCGAATATGTGACAATGATTGCTATAAAGTGTTCCTTAACCCAAAAAGTTTGTCTCAAATTTTTGGTGGTAAAATTTTTACTTGGAAACATTTTTCAAACAGATGGTTTGTGTTTGCATTTACAAATCAAATAGTACTGGAAATTTTGTGGGTACATAGATCGCGTATCGCGATCGGTGTAAAAATCCCTATTAGTTAAAATATTTGTTACAAAATTAAAGATTTTTATTAATTATAAAATAATTAAAAGTATTCGCATTCTCATTAAGCATTGTATGCCGTTGGGGCTGAGTGGTACTGACCGCAATAGCTTCTAAATATATTAAACAATATCATTTTAATTGTAAATAATATTTAACAAAATTTGGTTTCAAGCGTTTAGAAAACACTACGTGTTAAATAAAGTAAATATTTGCAAATATCAATACGCTTTTGTTACAATTGTTTCAAGCGAGAATAATCGCATTCATAATTGTTGCTATAAATTTTGAAATACAAAACCTGATATATGTATCTGCACCCACAAATTCAACTTCATAAATTTTGTATCTTAAACGTTTCTCAATAGTTATTTAATTTTTTTTTGCGGCTATTAACAAAGAGGCGTGGCAAATATACAGTGCAACAAAAGAAAAACAAGTTAAATCACGTTCTTAAAGCTGTTCAAGCGTGAGAATTCAGCATTAATTAAAAACTAATAATTAAACAAAGAAAATAATTGCACAGAAAAAAATCACTTTTCTGTTTTTCTAGTCGCAGCTACCACCTTCATAAATACCAAACAGACTATTATAAATAAAATAAAATTTTTTCATATAAATAAAAGAAAATGTTATCTCCAGAAACTCTTGGGTTCACACCCTAGAACAGTAATTACAACATATTCTGCTAATTTACAGTACATCGTCCGAACCCATTTGTCAGTATTAGATCATTGACAATTTCCTCCAGGTTAAATAATAAACAAAATTTCTCTATTACCTGCGTGTTAATTATATTATAGATCTTCTGATCTTCTAGATTTTGACGGACATGCAGAAGAACATATGAGTTACAAAGTTCACAAGCCAGATATAAACAATAGGTGTGGTTTTTTACTCGCGCCCGCGGGCTCCCAATCTTACCAGAAAGAGTTTTCTTACACAAAAATTGGTTAAATGAGAGACGTTTTGAAAGAGTAATATTCTTGTTCTTCTTGCACGAAACCACCCGTACTTTTTCTTCGGGCTGGTTTGGGAGAGAAGAACAAGCAATCAGCTGGTTTATAAGTAAACAATAATGAAGTAAAATTAAAAGTTTCCCAACAATGCAATGAACAAATAATAGTTAATTTTATTATATGATTTAGTTAAAAATTATTTGGGGTTTCTTTAATTAACATGTATTGTTATTGTTGTTAAAATTATTGTGTTTTTATGGATGTATTCATGTGTGTATTTTTGTTATTGTACATGGTCATACACATTAGGTCTGTTCCAAGTGCATAACAAAAATGCCCGAACTCGCACAAATTTATTTTATTTATATATGATTCTAATTTTAAAATTGTGCTTTTTTCCGAAAAAATATGTGAATGCATTATTACATACTTTATGGTATTCTCATAAAGTATTTTTTTTATATGAAAGTAAACTCAAAAATTGATGAGGAAATCATATCCATATAGTACTATTTCGTTAATGCTTACTTAGCTCACCAGCGGACTTTTCCCAATTTTTGACTACAAATTCAATATTCTTACATTCAAAATTCAACTAATCAATCGAGAATTGAAGTTTAATACCGAACAAAAAACCAAAAATCTATAAACAAGATAACATAACAATCCATGAGTTTACTTTTTTTATTACATTTACATATTTCTATTTTTAGATTTTTCTTCTAGGCAACAAATAAGCTAGAAATATAGTTCATGAAAAATATAAGAGTTATAATATTATATTAGATAAGGCTACTACATAAATTGGAAGTTATTTTGCTAATGAATCTGATTATATATATTCAGCATCTAGATCACTTGAATTGCGAGAAATGTTCAACAAGCTTATCTTTCAGTGAATTACATGTAAGATGGAATGCTCTAAATTTATCCAAAAGCCTTCAAGAGAACAATTTTTCTGTGATATTCTGAGAGAAAATTAGAGAGTAAAATTTTTCATTTTCTGTACAAAGTTGCACGACCTTTTGCTTTGGGTAAGTTCGGTTTAGAATTAAATTATCGGCTGTTTTTTATTTAATTTAATTAAATTAATCAGACAATTTGCAAAGAAACGGCAAAAGTTTTTATTTAAAAATTTAAAATAGAAGATTTTTCAAATAAATTTGAAGTTGTAAGCATATATATTTGTGCATATTTATCACTTGATTTAATAAAAAAAAGGCTTTTTGTTTTTTTTTTTTCAATTTATTTTCGTCCACATTTTACAGCCGTTGCCAACGATTCGAATATTTTGCTTTTCAAATATTATGCATTTGAAGCGTCTAAAATTACTAAAATAAAATTTATTTGGGCACTTTTGTTATGCGCGTGGAACAGACCTATTTTATGGCAAATTTTATGGTTTTTTTGCGTTTTCTTATTTTTGTACATTTTTGTCTCTTATTGAGATCACTTATAGTTTACTATCATTTTACCGAACTTTACTGTAAAAAAAACACACCTAATGTGTTGTCGAATAATAGGTGTGTTTTTTTACTACCACAGCCGCAGCATTCCAATATTAACAGAAAGCTTTCCCGTGTTCGGAAATTGGGTAAATGAAAAAATAATGTTATTTTTCTTCTTGCAAGAAACAGCCTGAACTTTTCCTTGCGGCTTATTTGGGCAAGTAAACAATCAATCAGCTGTTTCATAAAGAAACAAAAACAAATTAAAAGTAAATGTTTTCCAATAGTGAAATACGTTGGAAATTTGTTGATACTATAAAAGAGTCATTTCATTTTATGATTTAGGGTCGTGTAAAACAGTAGCAAAGTACTATGGCATGATACAATTATTAGGTTCTTCAACAATCCAACAATACCAAAATAACAGGCGTTAGCAAACTGCGCAATTGTCAGAAACATTTGTGGTTTCTTTCAGTTGTTTGTAGAAAAAATTAAAATAATTTGTAAAAAGAAAATTCTTTTTGTGGTCGACATGGGAGCGAATCGCACTACGCATTACAGAGAAAATTTGTTTTTAGGCCAACCAGCACTTATGTGGAATGGACTACCCGCAGAGGTCTTTCCTGTCACTTTTGACGTGCGAAGATTTAAATCAAATGTCAATAAACACTACTCCCTCTATCCTTTCTCCCAAAACCTTATCTCCTAGTTCCGGCACAATGCAGCGCATCTATAAGCGTCATCCCTTGAGTGACGATCCAAGAAAAAAAAAAAAATACGAGTATGTTTGCATCCAAAAACGAATACAAACTTTCAATTTACAAACAACTCAATAATGAAATAACTTTTTTTTTATATTTCGTTATTGTACAATCAATTTATTTAAATCTTAAATTTATACAACCGTTTGGCCGACCAGCGCCAGTTATACATTTAGCTTTCGTAGTATTTATTACTTTCCAAATGTCTTGTGAGGGAATAAGAGCTGCGGTGTAACTATTTTTAAACGAATGTGGCCACTGTAGTTCAGGACAGTAAGAACCAGAAGTTTTGTCTGCTTTTTGAAATATTTCTCAAAATATTTTTCGATCTTCGCTTGGACAGATGACACGAGAGATTGCTGTTATTAAACGTATAATTGTACTTTGTCGTCTCTATTATTTTTTCACACCAGATAAACAGAATATAACTACTTTGCCTCATCATTAATAAAAAGCACATATTTTTTAATTATTATCCTGTTTGTAATTTTTAGTATTTAGTTATTATTTTTTTTATTATTATTATTATTATTCCTTTATATTATTTATTATTATTCGTGATGATGTTAACAAGCTGTTAACGAAATATCGAATAATAAAACAAAATAAAATAAAAAAAAGACCTCAAGCTTAATAAATATATTTCAAAAAAATAATAAAAAAGGTCAATTAATAATATAATTAATATTTAGTTAAATTTACTGAATTTTTAAAGTTAAAAAAAAAAAAAAAATAAATAAGATGCTGAAAAAAATAGTTCTTAATTAAATTTATGTTTAAAACACATTAAAAACGATTGTAATTATTTCGCACTGTTTATGGTCCAACTTTTTTCTCGGTGTACATAATAACAATATTTCATTGCAAATGTGCAGTCTTAATTAGCAAGATCTTCAATTACCAGTGATTGTTTTTAACCACCATTTATCATCATGTTTCCATTTGATCATAAATTGGTTGTCATTAATCCAGTTTCAGACTTTTATTATTATACTTTCCATTGTAACTGATGCAATTTTATATAATTTAATTACATGTGCAGCAGTAAATAAATGGACAACAAGGAAATGGGTGAATACTTCTTCCAATCTGTTATTATATTTATGAACAACCGAACTAGATTTTAATTGCATTTCTTGCTATAAAATGGTCACATTTTGCCTATAAGTTCAGGTAAACAGCTGTCGTCTAAAGCCTGTTTTTATTAACTGACGTTGCGTTAATTATGTTTTAATTATTTGACGAGGGTGGTATCAGAATTACTGCACTTTACAAACTTTTTTAGTATCAAAGTCATTTTTCATTGCAATGTTTGCTGAAGTGGATATTAAGATGAATGCTTTTGACATCTTATCGATAGGGAACTCAATATTACTGCTGTTGTTTAGCATGTGCTGTATGATAATGAAGCTTCACCTCCTATCATTTTTCGTACTATTCCTTTCCTCTACTTCTAGCACAACAATGCAGCGCATGTGCAGGATCCATCTCCTGGTCCAAGATAAAAAATAAATGTAGACAAAGGAAGACCAAATAACTCTTTTTGAATATCTATCTTGAAATCAACTTGAAATTAATTTGATTTTAAATGACTAACTGACATTACGGTCGTGGCTGCAAACCCAGTGGCTGTGAAAATGTTATCGTAAAACGTATGTTAGGTTCGCATGTCGTCAAATCCAAAAGGAATCGACTCACTGGATCCTCCTGTGCCCCATTGTGTTACCTGAGCGAGATCAGTACTCATCACGTCCGATCGGTCTTAAACCATCCCGAGTGCCGTATAAACAGGCTTATCCCCTTCACCAAGAAAGTGAAACCTCATCCTCCTGGCGTGCAGACCAATATGGCAATGGCCGGTCATCTATCCAAAATGGCAAACATTTTTTTTTTTAAATTTTTCTGCTTTAAAAAACGACCAGGATCTCATCAGGCGGGTACAACCTACAGATTGATAATCGAATGCAAACGGACTAGCCTACGGAGGCACTCTTTTAGAAATAAAAAAAAAAAACTTTAATATTTGGTCTTTGTGTACCATTCGAATTTTCAAAATTTTCGTAAATTTAGCGAATGTTTTTTACCGAGAAAACATCGGTTCTGTTTTCGTTCATTCGTTTTTGCGAATGTTCGTATTTTTAAAAATGTCCGCCAATTTCGTTTAATAAGAATTTTAGGTCAAGCGGGATATGACATCCTTTTTACGCCAGCCTGTTTTTCTGTGTCGTTTAAAAAAGTTTTTTTTCGATTATTATGGGAATTAATAAGTACATACATACATACATACATACAAATGTATGTACATTAAATTTTATATTTATTAAGTTGAAGTTCCGGTGCGAAGTAGTTTTCTAATGACTAAAAGCTTTACCATTCTATTTTCTAATTGATATGTATGTATGTATGTGCATCCATAAATTTAATCTCAGGTATCGGCTGTCCTTAGTAACTTTTATTTGAATTAAAAAATTTTAATTAATTTTCTACAAAAATGTTTTCATCAGGCCGACAAGTGATTGTTTCTGTTGTTGTTGTTGTTGTTGTTTGCAAAACAAATAATAAATTCCAATTGACAATTCATTTTCGTATACAAATTGGTAGAAGAAACAATCTCAATAAATTAAACAATTTCTGTTGTGTAGCACTTCAGAAACTACAAGAGTAATTAATGAAAAATAGCAACAACAACTCACTGAAATGATTTGAGCAACACAAAAAAGGGATGAAAAGAAAAGAGGAAAAATTTTGACTGAAATCAAGCAATCATGTCTCTGTTTTATCTTTTAGAAGTAAAAAATTTTAGTTATTTTTTAAGGTATCGTCTAATCAAAATAAATATGTACATATTTTACTAAAAACATAAAAAAAAACACAATCAGAAATATTAACAAATCAAGACGAGTTAAACGTTGAATTCAATCTGGTATACTTTCACGTGCGATAAGATACATATGTGTCATTTGAATATGTCAACAAGGAGACATTTTCAAAAAAACTATTGTAAACCAGCAGGGGTTCGATTTTCGTTCTGTGATAATGTGAAATGAAAAAGAAAACTTTCACTTTCGTTTTCATAAGAACCGTTCACAATTACATAGAAATCGGTTCACGTTTAAGGAATGAAAAACTGTTTCATTCCACTTGTAGCCGTGATATTTTTTATATTGAAAATGGCTGTACTATTTGTTTTAATGGATTTATCAAACGAAATTCGGAATGAGTTCTTTTTTGTTTGTTTGTTGTTGGCAGATGGCAGAACCAAGCACGGAAATTGCCAGGGTATCCCACACAATATAAATTTAAACGACCTATGCCTTCATATAGGAAGTTAAATTATATATAAAATTCTTGAGTATGATGGTCTCCACGAGTAACAGCAACTGATTAATAACGGAAAGCCACAACAACCGTAAATGATACAGTTAGCCGTGGCAAATCCATTAACCAGTGCGAGTGAGACGCAAAACTTTCCAAGGCCAAACAACAAAAACTGGCCTGACCGCAATTAAATAATAATTACGATGACGCGTGAGTTGTTCTTCAACTCAGAGCTGCTTTACGACTGGAGTTCTTTTTTTAACAATCCATCAATCAGCTGTTGCAGTTTTATAACAAGATTTTCTTTGACCTTGTATTAGCTCTAATCGCTCTCGTTTGAATCCTTGAAGCTTTTACTTGCTACTTTAAAATAGCAATTTGCTCACATTTTAAATTACTGGCTGTTCTCATTTTTTATTTTCTGCAATGATCGCGAATAAGAAGGGCTGCCTTCCTAAACATCTGTATGCAATGTCAAAGCAGAGTTTAAGTAAAACAGTAATCTTTTACCAACCTTGCAAATCATACATTGTCATTTTAAACTTTGTAACACCGTCGATGTTTAGGAACATCTGTTTGCTTTGCATTATAAAAAACAATGTCTGCGAATAACTTAATTTTGGAAGGCAATTAATACGAATAATAATTATTATTATTTAATAAAATAATTACATTTTTAATTAAAAGTAAGAATTAATTTCATTGAAATTTTGTACGTTTCTTCTTTAGTCACCATTTTTTTTTTATAAAAAGCATTGCCAGTCTAAATGATGTTTTTGTTGCGTTCATTTGCTCATCAACTGTGCATTTGATTACTTTAGGAATGCCATACATTGTCAAATTTTTAACGGTAGCGTTTAGGAACATGAGACATTGTCACACTGCAAAGCAGCTGACGTTTAGAAAGACAGCCAAGCACTATGAAACTATAAAAAAGTTGTCATTTCACATTATCACGAGAACGAGAACGACCCCCAGGTGTTGTTTTTTAGGGAGGGAATTTCAAAAGTATAGTGGGGGAAAATTGCCTGAGTTCATAAATCAGGATGCTGTAATTTTAAAGCCGACAACTTTATTTCACTGATGACTTTGCCTTTCTAGTTTTCGAAGGTGTCCGTAACAATAAATGAGACTATTTCAGAAATAAAACCCATGGGTTGGGGATACACAACGTAGTCACAAAGTCATACGAGATGTTTTCAAATAATAACATGGGAAATGTTACAATTGTGAGGAACAATTTTTAAATTTATGTCAGCTGATAACGCTACAGGTCTGTTTTTTACGTTTCTGGTAAAGTTCGGTAAAATAAGAGTAAACTTTTTTTTAATCCTTAATCTTTAACCTTATTTCTTTTAATAAATATTTATTTAATTATAGTCTTATTAATATTTTTATATTCTCTCTCGAGACGAAATATTTGATGTTAACCGATGGTTGTCGAAATATCGAAAAAATAAAAAATATAAACAACCATTTAAGCTAGAAAGACAATATACAGGGTGGCGCAGAACGAGCTATATGGTTTAAATGGTTTATAACTTTTTTATTTATGCGATTATTATAATTTTGTTTTTTTTTAAATACTTTATATAATTGGGGAATTTTTTTCCAATTAGCTTTGAAAAATGATATCTTGTAAGTGATGTCAATTTTCTGCTACGCACATATGTGCTCTTTTTAGCAAATTTTCCATAACTTTTCGCAAAATTTCGGGTGTAATCGCAAAATTTCTGGTGTAATGGCTGATTTCATTTTAAATGTTGGTTTTTAGGTGGAGTATGGTTCTTGGTTTGTTAACGTACACTCTTTCTTTCAAATATCCTCAAAGAAAACTGTCACGAGCTGTTAAATGTGATGAACGTGGAGCCCAGTTAAAATTGTTTGTGCGCGCAATAATGCGTTCGCCGAATATGTCCCTTAACAAAGCCATTGAGGCACCTGCAGTATGTGCTGTGTTCGATCGTGTAATGATTCATAATTAATTCCACAAGTGTTCTTCACAAAACGCTGAAAAAAAGAAAAAATAATAATTAAAAAAGTTATAAAGAATTCAAACCATGTAGCTCATTCTGCGCCACCCTGTAGAAATATTTAATAAGAGTAAACTCTAATTTATCGCAATAAATATACAAAAATGTATAAAAGTACGGGAACGGCAAAAACCACAAAATTTACCACATAATGGAAACGTCAATGCATATGACCATGTACGTACGTATAATACAAATCAACACACACGCATACATACATAAAAACGTAAAAATTTGTATTATACATGTCAATTAAAGAAAAGCCAAATAATTTTTAACTAAATCAAGAAATAAAATTAACTATTATTTGTTCAGTGCAAGTTTTTATATCTTCCATAAATTTCCAAAATTTTTCACTGTTGGGAAACATTTATTTTTACTTCATTATTAGACTGAGTTTAGACGAGGAAACACTTGGAATGGAAACATTTAGTTTGCATAAGTTATGCTATTATTTGTTTAAAATATTAAAACAAACTTTTTTCTTTGCCGACTTCTTTATTAAATAAAAATTGTTTAACATCTGAAAAATATGATTACAAATTTTTTTGCTTAAATGCTATTTTTCGTGCGAGGGCGTGGTCTATGTGAACTGACAAAATCGGTATAAGTTGGTGGCATGTGCCGGATGTTTTTGTACCAATTCCGTCAAACTTGCAGAATTGTAGTTCGCACGGTCTGGTGTTATTTGATCGGTTTGCAAAATACACCGGATGTCGTCCAGAAAAAAAAATTAAAGCTTGCTGTTTATAGAGCTTTGGCAATATTAACAACTTATATAACGGGTGGGGATGAGAGTATCGTTTTTGTATTCGGTACCCGGCGACATGCTTTGTTCTCATATGCGTTGCTTATAAAAATTACAATAACAATGGAACAATATTAACAATAATAATGGAATGTCGCCGTCAACATTTTCGTTCCGCAGCCCACAGAAAATGTACGGGCTGTTTCGTGCAAGAAGAACAAGAATATTACTCTCTTAAAACGTCTTTCATTTACCAATTTTTTTTTTTTATACGGGAACGCTTTCTGGTAAGATTGGGTTCCCGTGAGTACCCAATTTAAAGTAAAAAAACAGACTTTATGTGACAAAATCTAAAAAAAATTGGGGATTTGAAAGGCCTACTGTAGGTTGTGGGCAGACTTGAGTAGTTAATTTGCCACTTTCAGAAATTCAATTGAACTTCCAAAATCGAAACATTTCGATAAAATTCGGTTTTTTGACTAAGTGTTGTCAGAAAAAGTTAACAAAGTTGAAAAAAATTGTAAAACGAATCTTTTTGCAAAATTTTGTTGTTTATGTAGCTTTGAAGTATTGTTCAATCTAAAATTATTTAAATGTGAAGTGAGCAAGTTACACACAACACTTTGTAAAGCATCTACTCAGCTGTCAACGCTTAGCACGCACATCACATAATTTTTATTTATATAGATTTAACAGTATGTATGTATATTAATTGAAGCACGTCCATCGTAAAGCATTAATTTGACAAGGAAGTAGAATAAAGCAAATTGTGTGAAAGCAATTAGCAAAGCATGGGTAGCGCAACGAGACTTGAGAAGCACAGACAGGTAATAATTTTATTACATGGGAGGTTAGGATGATGCATTGAACAATTGAGCTGATCCCAAACTCATGTCGATTAATGCTACAGCATTGCCTGTGGTTTAGTTCTTTGGTGTAACAATAGTGGGTTGCCAAGAAGACCATCTTCATCACTTGAACTGCGTAGGACCAGAGAAAAATCTGCAAAAATTTATTGTGGTTATTTTTTGCAATTAGATAATCACCAGCAATTGTGTAGCGGCTTCAAAATAGGAATGCGTCTCTTTGACATCAAATACGCTGCAATACTGCTATAATCAAAACACGAGAAACATCTGAGTTGTAGAATTACGAAGCTTTACATTTTCTATCCCTTCACCCCCCTGTCACCACATCAATATCTCTTTCGAATAGAAGGTAACACCTAGTAGTAGGCAATCATTGCCTTAATGTTACTTCTCCATTATGGTACATTTGACTGTAAAGGAAACATTTTTGAAATCCGATTGCACTTCAGCCTAAATTGCGTAAAGTGCATTTGCATACTGCAGCCATAGTCATTTAACCACACTCACACAAATAACTCGCCTTAAATTGAATTTTCTTAAATTTAAATTTACGGCAAATATTTATTATAAAATAGATTCGCAATTAAAAAAGCAGCACAATAAAAATAAATACTGTTCAAAGATAATAAAAATAAATATAAGTGCAAATATTTATTTCACATTATCATAACGTTAAATAAATAAATTTTTACTGCAGTTAAGGAAATATTTAAAAACAAATAACGTACAGCGGCAGCCAGATACTGTTGACTACTATTGTTGAACAAATGAACGTGTTGCTAAAAAAAAAAACGAACGTCTCATGCCTCAGGCCCACAGAGATTATCAAATAACTGGATCTCCAGCGGATATTTTTGTTTTTCTTATAAATTTGCACAGATGTCTTTTACCAACAACGTTTCGTTTCGTTAGCAAAATATTTGAACAAACGATGGAAAACGTTGTAAAATTTAAAATTAAAATATCTTAAACAAACGAGCATTAGATCGGAAGCCATTAAGTAGCAGTCTATTCTTTTAAATTACTTTAACTTGTACGCGTGTTATCGTTATAAAATTAACAATAGAATGTGCTAAAACTTCCTCAACTATCAAGCAATAAATTTTTACTCATCATTCGTAATAAATTTATTAAGTAGAAAATTATCACATAACAATAGCTGTAAAAAACAATTTTAAATTGTTGTAATTTTATGTCAATGAGGCAGTTTACACATTCTACAATAGAATGGCTAAAAATCTGTTAGACTTTGCAATAATTTGTAAAGGTATGTATACACGATTGTCATTTACTACAATATTAACAGAAAAATTGTTAGAAAATGTGCAACAACCGCGTGAACAAACAATTTTTGTGTGGCAACATTGTCGCAAAATGTATTGTCGGTGCATTGTATGCTAATAATATTGTCACAATTCTGGCAAAACTGGTGTGAGAACACCCTTCATTTCCATTGACACACAATTTACAGTCATTTGTTATTGCCGCATGTGCTTCATTTAGTGCACCGTACAATTACACCATTGGCAGATAAATATTTCTGTTGGCAATGCTGCCCATAAATATTTAGATACAATGTTAAAAGTCGGATCTGGCAACCGTGTGAACAGACAATTATTATTGGCAGAAAAATTTATTGTCGCCGAACTGTGTGCCAATGAAATTGTATGGTTTTCTTTCAATAGTGAGAACAGACAAATTACCAGATGGTAACAATTTCTCATTATGAGTGCATTGCCACCATATTGCCGTATCCTACAATATTGTACAATCTGACAATCGTGTGAACGTAGCTTAATACACTTAGAAACCTGTTTTTATACTGGATGATTTTTTTTACAGAAAAGTGTTACAAATGCGAGGAAACGGGAAAATAAGCAAAAAGATAAATTAATTTCCTGTTCATAGAAGGCGAGCGAAAATACTCGTTCGCGCATTTATATTGAAAACAACAATAGCAAAACTCAAATTGTTTTTGTTTTCAATATAAATGGCCGAACGATTTTTTTTTAACTCAGCTTCTATGAACAGGCAGTAAGATTCCCAGTTACGGGCCTCTGACATAAAACTATATTAATTAATAAAATTGATTTAACTATTTTCTTACCTCCATTCAACACACAACTGCGGACTTGTGCAAGAATTGAGCATGAAACACATTCGCCACACAGGCTACCAGCTACAATCTTTCAAAATTAAAATACACACGTTTATATGGAAACGATTAATTTGACGACATCACTGCTACACGGCTACACGACCACTTTTGTAACTGTCGCCAACTTTGGATAATTTCTATTTTGACAAGCGACAATATGCAATTATAGTACTGCCAATGTAATGAGAAATTATTAATATTTAAGAGCTTTAAAATTCTCACTTTTATGTGAAAAGAAAAGAACAGAAAAATTAATATATTATATTATTAACTCACATATTAATAAGTTGGCCTCTTTTTAAATATTTAATTGGAATGAGGATATTTGGAACAAGAGTTTTTTTTATGAAACTGAAATGCTTTAAAATGGCACCACTGAAATATACGAAATACACATTTCTGTGGTGAGCGGTTCATCATAGCTGCCGTCTTCAAAATTATTAAGTAACCGGCTACAAGGGAAGGTATGCAGCCAACTACATTTGTAGTCTCTGTAGCTCGTAGCCTGCTGTGGCGAATGTATTTCATGCTTTAAGCTCTATCTTCCTAACACTTTCAGCACCTGTCTATTCTCTAAATTTTCCATCTCTCTATCTATTTAGTTCCTGTGTAATGCATTGCATATGGAGACGATATCCCCTGAGCAATCTTCCAAAAAAAAAGACATTATTAAGATCTTCACTTTTTTGGTTCTTTTTTGCGGGGTATGATTTAGATTATGTATAGCGTACATGGCGCAATTTGTAACCCCAATTTTCAGACATTTCCAAACATTTCCTTTCGAATGTTGAGTTCCAGCTGTTCAATATTTATCAGCGTAGTCGAATGAATTTGTATAACCCCAAAAGAAAATATTCCAATGGAGTAGAAAATGCGATTCTGGTAGTGAATTAATTAATCAAAATCAATATCAAGTTGTGCTTGAGCCCAATGACCGAATTGGCGGCGCAATTCGTAAACCAAGACCCTTTTGTAAAATCTTCCGTGAAGTAGGTGTTCTTCAATGCTTTGCTGTACCAGTACTGCGCGCACTGTTTTGGAGTCTTACGGCATGCACATTTTCATAGAGAGTGAACGTTGTGCGAAAATGATCCACGGTTATTGGAATTACCCACTCTGATGGACGATTATGACTATGGGCGGCGTGCACAATATAATTTTGAAGAACAGAACGTTTACTGTCGTATAAATCTATCCATGCCGATAGGGCAAACGAAGCATCGTCCGCACTTTAATTTGAAATCACACAACCAAAAATGTATGATATGAATTAAATGAATGTTGTATTTTGAAATTTGCATTTGAGTAGCTGATAGATATTCCGATTTTCTCGGTGAAACGGGGTATCCTTCGGTCGGTGAATGCGGAGGCCCAGTTTCGTTGGCAGCATTAGGGGACGTGCAGTGTCGCTAGCTCCCTCTGGACTAACCTGTTAGCTGAGTAGTTAATTTTTGCTTTCAACTAGTAACAGGAAAAGTAAAACCAAAAATTCTAAGAAAAACGAAGATTCAGTTAAAATTAAAATTCGATTTCAACCTATCAGGAGAACTGTAACAGCATTAGCATTTTTATTTTAATTAAAATTCCACAATTTCTCACAATTTTCAAATCAATTAAAATAAACGTGTTTTCAATTACAGTATTAATTTAAAAAAAATCTGCTGACCAAAAACATAATTGCAATTTTAGGAACATTTCTAGTCGTATGTAGAATTTTGTTAGCCATGGTAACTACATGTATGATTAACATAATTAAAATATTTATGTATATTATTCACATACTTACATACATGGGCGATCGCAGACCAGTCTGCACTTTCGATTTCAACACAAAAAAAAAACAATTTAAAAAGAACTCGTCGGAGGTGCTAGCAACTCGCCAAAATTATAATTAGCAAAAAGACATCTTTTCAAATAAACAACAACAACAACAAAAAGACAATTAAATTAAAACTACATGTAAACAATAAAATTAAATAACTATAAGAATCAATAAGCACAACAATGAAATGAAAGTAAGAACAAGCAACATGTGGGCAGAGTGCCAAATATTTGCTTTGAAAATTTTTAAAATTTATTTTATACAAACTGTACGTTACAATTTATACACTGACAGAAATTACAAAGGCGATCGTAGATTTCTCTTTTTATTTTTATACAATAATTTTTAGTGGGGGTTTTTTTTTTTAATATTTTTGTTTATATTTTTTATATTTTTGTTTATATTCCTATGAAAGCCACGCACAACACCTACGAACTGTATAAATAAATAAAAGAATTTTTATTTTTTTTTTAATCGGTTCTCAAGTTTCATTAAAAAAAAAATATATTCCAATTCCTAATTGTTAGTTTTCAGCATAATTTTGAAATAATGTGCTTAATTTAATTTTAATTATTAATTCCTCATGTACCCCTAATGTAGGCTCGTTTTCGCACAATAATAAAAATGCCACTCAGTGAGTTTTAAACTATTGCTAGCGGGGTCTCTGTAATCTCTTTAGTAAGCGGAGTAACAGTCTCAGTTGAAGCGTCTTTATAGAAATAATTTACTATTTCCAGGCATTCTCTTATACTGAATATCCATTGAAGTGATTAACAAAAAAGCGCTCGCGCTTTTAACGAAGCAATTTGCAGAATTAAGGAAGTGAACTAGTACCTAGTATTATCCAGTGCTTTAAATTGGAAGAAGCTCTTAAAGATTTTCAGGCTATGTGCAGTTAGCAGTGGGGTTAATGCATTGACTCTGCAACCACAAGATCCACCGTTCAAGACCCTGTCAAACAATAAACAAAAATCTTCTATAAGAAACAGCAACTCTGCATTACAAATTCTCAAATAACGCGCAACTACACAGTTGTAAAAGATTTAAGCTCTCTATCCTTCTGTCACTTCACCACCCGTTTCTTCTCACCCCTGAGCACTGTTCCTGGTAAAATACACCTATTGCACTGCTATGTCGAGAGGCATGCGTGAGAGCCATCATTTAAATATGTTGCCAAATATTTTTTTTCTCTCAAAACACGTGTTTAAAAAATAATGCTTGTATGGTGAAAACTCTTTTGTCAGTAGAATTCGCTCTTACTTATTTGGTCTTATGGTGACGGATTCCGTGTTCGTATATTGGAGACTAATACCGCAGAATTTGACAAAAGAATGAGACTGCAACCTTTTCTTTATCAAAGAGAATACTATGCAGATATCGCATGCTAATGACGTGTTCTATTATTAGATACAGCACCATGTCGACGGCAAGACTGAACTAGGAAACATCGCATTTTTTTTAAATTTGAAGAGTCAGTGATCTCTCTACGCTCCTTCTTTAGCAAACGTTTTTTAATATTCTAGAAGCTCAAGCATTGGGCTGGCTAACTTTTTCTTTATAAAAATATTTTTTATTTTTATTGTTCGCGGCACGCATTCATTTAATCACATGTTATTTTCGACTTTAATGGGCATATTTCTCTTCTGTCTTTTACCGTTATCAGCTGCCTGACCTCCCCGTAAAGCGGAAATTTTTCTTAGATTTCGTCAGCTTATAAAATTAATTACTCTGCACAAGACACAAAATTCATTATAATTATTTATAAAACAATGCTGGCGTTTTAAATAACAGTAGCGCTGTTACTGTCAATACAAAAACGAAATAAAATTTATAACATTGACAGCAAATCATGTGAGTTTGAAATGTTGTTTTTTTTTTTTTTTGTTAAATCGCAATTTCATGTTTCTTAACGTATAATTCTATCAACTGAATGCCATTTGAGCTGAAGTCTTCAATTTAACCAAAAGCTGTTTTTAAATCACTTTTAAAGAATTTCATAAATTCACATGAACACAAGACGCCGCACATATGTACATACATATTGTGTGCATTTTATTAGTATTTAATTTCTGTGTTCATGCTAACATTTTTTAATTCCGTTTGTTCCGGGTTTGTTTGTATTTTTTGACTTTCAATTTCATTTCGAATTTTAATACAAATTTAAGAAAGAAAATGCAGCAGAAAAGAATAATCGATTCTTATATAAATAATTTTTGTCAAGTTACCCACTAATATGTACATGTATGTATGTATATACATCTGTATGTACTATATACGTACATATATCAATAATTCAAAATCATATAATTTTCTTTGTGGTTTAATGTAGGAATAAATATTTTACTAAAAGCCAATTTCATCAATATGGGTTCTTATTAAAAATATAATACAATTTTTTTTTTTTTTAATATTCGAAAAGGTGAACAATTCGCAAACGTGAACAGCGCTGGTTCATTATTAGTTCACGTTATCACGACTGCATTGTAATTTGGTTACTTTGTTGACGTGCGCCAAGATAGAGTCGATAAGTTAGCGTCGAAAATAGGAATTTAAAAACCGGGAAAAATTTTACGGGAACATTGTGAGTATTTTCATCATATGTTTCAAATTGGGAATTTAAAAGTGGGGAAATGATAATTACTTCTAAGAGACGCTATCTGGCCAAACGAGGCTTTGGCACGCATACACACTTATATATTTTGAAAGCTGACACGTTCCCCTTCAAAATGAAAGAACCGTGCTGAAAATCGTTAGAGCCGTTTCCTAGAAAATTAGAGTTCTCGAAATTGGCCAAAAAAAACGACGCTATCAGATTATGACCTAAAAAGTTATTTTTCTTAAGAAAAACCGAAAAATTACAGATTTGAGTCTGAGTTATGTTCAGTATATGGTACTTAGGTACCCTGTCAACTTGTTAAAAGTGTTAATTGCCTGAGATTTACCACCCTTTAATCCAAAAAAAATACCATATTTGTATGGGCATTACACGATATCATTCGTTCTGTTTTTACACCCCAAAATAGTTGGCTTCCCGCCAGGTATTTCTTGGACAAGTGCTCAGAGGATGACCCCAAACATTGCACCGGAACTAGTTGCAAAAGTGTATTATAGAGAAGAGACAGCTGGTGAAGTTATAGAATGAAAGAGAGCTTAATTCCTGCACAACTCAGCGTTTTTTCAGTTTTTGTAAAGCAGAGTGCCTACCGGGAATTTTGATTATTTTTTCCTTTACGATTTTTTTGCCACTTTTTAATATTTAAAATTATTTTTTCTAAAATTTTTAACTTTTCATATTTGTTTGATATATAATTTGGCAATACTGATTAAAAATTTTGTGGCTGAAAACAATTTGCTATTTTCAATAAGACCGCGAATAATGTGGCATGTTGCTCAAAAATGAAATTACTGACTCCAACACCGTAAATAAAAACCCACAAAAATTATTAAAGTTTATACTGATCCTTCACAAATACAAATTGTCGACTTAAGCAAAAACCAAACAATACTTTACCATTATCATGGATGAAAGTACTGTTTGTACAATATCAAAAAATGTTGTAATATTGGTTCGAGTTTTTAATGGAGCATGCATTTAAATTTTAACAAAAGTTACTGATGTCAACTCTTAGTGCCCTTACAAAAGTTTTTAAAGACAACCATTAAAGGTTTGCTGATTTTAGAGCTGATAACTGTTCGTTTATGAAGGGGGAAAATAATGATGTTCAAGCATTATTGAAAACAGTTCAGTCAACATTATATGAGAGTGAGATTGCATATGGCACAATAAAAATTGGCTTTCCGAATATTTAATTAATAAAATCGATTACATATGGAAAGGCATTAATAATCAATTCAAAAGTATTTCATTTCAGAAGTTCATGTAGTTGTAAAATATGCCCCAACACGTTGGTTGTACCAACAAATTATAATAGACAGAATACTATTTAAGGACAGAAGTTATTTTATTCAGTACATTACGGACTAAAAAATATTTAAATTTATTTAACGGTTTTAGAATGACGAATTATGTTAATGGTACAATAATATTTGTTCGGTTATAGGTTATATTAGAAGGCATCTGACCAAGACGGGTCGACCCGGCTTTTTGATCTCAGCCTCGTAGAAACCAGAGGACGTCACAGCCATCCTGTGCCATTCAGATCCAACCGAGAGTACAGTCTCAAGTTGTCCCAGAAAGGCGCCCCAAGACATCTCAGCCACGACCTAGCCAGACCCGGACACTCTCTCAATTTGTTACAATTTTCTTTCCCGTATCTTGAAAAATTTTTTAACTTCCCGTTATAGCAAGTTACTGATTTTACCCCCAATTTTCGAAAATCCCATCATGGATTGTACCCAAATGGGTTGAGCACATATTTTCGCCAGCAACCTACCTACCTCCACGGAAGCTACGAAACTCAATAAAAGCAGCTTCTTCAGAATGAATTTTTTGACATATTGAAGACTGCTTCCGATTCACTGAATGTGCGCCCTCAAAAAAAAGAATATCGCGCAAGCACAAGCCTACATAAAATTCATTGGAAATAATGCACATTGGCTATCAGAAACTTCTTCACTCCTTTAGCAGTTCTTTTTTGTTCTGGGATTTGTTTAGAATCATGTATTTTTCCTTAAAAAATCTTAATATAAGGAACATTTCAATAAGCAATAATCGAGTTCGCACTGTAGTTCATAAATAATCCTATAAGCTTACTGCCTTATTCATATGTTTTTTTTTTTGTTTTATATAAAAGGTTTAGTAAATCAAATGAAATAAATTTCATGAATACGACAGTTAACATTCTATTTCTTTTTTTTTCTATTAATTTATTATTTATTTAATATTGATTTGAGCCATTCAATAACTGTCAGTGTATTATAATATAAATCAAAACTTATTATATTATATTAATCTGTCTGGCGACAACAATTTGACAGCAATTGAGATTCTTTGTTTTTTTTATTTAACAATAATTTTTGTTTTGAATTTCTACACTACAATCTATGATTGAAAATAAAATTTAAGAATGAATAACTCTACTCCATTTCGAAGAATTTATTAACGAATTTTCGAATATTAATTTTATTACTACCACCCACAATTTTATTATTGCCACCCTCAAATAAATAAGAACGTAATATATTGCCGTAGAAATTTTTAAAAGCATGAAAAACTTGATTGTACATATAACTCGCAAGTTAATGTCGTTTATGCAAGGAGGATGATGGCATACGACTGCACAATTTGTGCTCGTATGAGAATTTCTGGTTGGTTTAAACAGTACGAGTATTAGGAAACGCATCTTACCTCCATTCAGAACTTTTGAGTTCAGGCGACATTAGGAGAGGGCTTCACCTTCCTCTGTGTTTACTTTCATTAGGAGAGTCATAGAGAGGTTTGATTACGGCCCAAAATATTCAGAAGGCATCACGGTAGTGATCTTTGGCACATATGTTATCATGCCGAATGCAATATGTTCAAAAATACTTTTTTAAAAATTAAATATTATTTTTTTTTTATTTATAAATATTATAAATAAATTATTACTGCAGTATTCATAAAATTTTTTGGATTTTATAAAAGGTATACGATTTGAATTTTGTATGCATAATTCATTATTAAACATCTTATAAATAAAAATACAAAATTTATGAATACGGCATTTAAAATATAACAAATTGTAATTAAATTCATATCGTTTGAGAAATTTATCATATGCAAACAATTGGGGTATTCATAAGTGGAGGTATCACAGCGTTATATTTTATTTCTTGGACCACTGCTCAGGAGATGTCTCCTACATATGCACTGCATGCACTGGAAATACTTGAAAGGGTTACTGCATAGAGCAGACAGGTGGTGAGAGGCAGAAGGCTATAGCGCTTAATTCTAGCACAACTCACCAATTGTGTATTTTTTATAAAGGGTAGCTACGTGTCAGCTGTTATGCAGCCTATATGCAATGCAACAAGTTTATGAAACATGTTTATCATTCATGTTGCATATTTTGACACAAACACGGCAACCAACAAGTAAACTCAACATCAATTCTGAATTAAATATCGCTGGAGAAAAACGGTTAAAAAACACAACAGAAATACAAATCCCTAAAAACAATAAACAGCGATTCACACTATGCAATCAACATCAATGCAACCAGAAAATATCAAAGTATTTTGATGTTTTTGAAACCGAGAATGCAACACAAATTGAAACCATAAACATGACTAAAGATTATGCAACCAACAACGAAACTTGCCTGGTTGCATACACATCTTCAAGTTGTCAAAACAGTTTATGTGGTGTTTTGTGGTTTATGTATTAATATGCTTTGAGTTGAATACTCAACTTTGACAACTTCACAGAAAGCAGCTGATGAGAATTTTAGGTAATGCAGCCACCTGGTATGAATTCGCCTTGACGTGATGCTTCTAAATTTTGATCTTTTTTTGCCCAGTCATACTTTTTGAACACATGTGCAATTTTCGACAGCTCAAACGTTATTTTTACACCATTTTGCAAGAAAACAATAAAATGCAAATTTTTTAAAATAAATCCACATATCGCGAATCGAAATCACTATAAATCATTTTCTAAAGCCATCACACTCTTTGCAATTAAATTCCTTTAAGTCTGCAAGATAACTTCAATTGGCTTTGTAGCTTTCGCGTAATGATATTCGCATTGTGCGTTATTTATTAAGCTAACAATTTCACTTAATGAAGGCTTTAGTAAAACTTATTAATGAAAACAAACCTCTCGCGTGCACACTATGACAATTAAGCAATTACTAAAATAAATGGCTGTGGGTTTTAGTCATAACTCATGCCCACAATGTTAATACTTCACTGTAACTAATTTTTGACACGCTGCAGCATTGGTCACTTCTTTCAATAATTAATTAATTTATTAGAAAACGACTGCATAAGTCACACAATGCCATGAAAACATTTCTCTGTCGCATAGTTTATCTGCTCAAAAATATTAATTAAACAAATCAAACATAAATGAGTTTTTGAAATTATAGCTCTTAATTAGCCTTATTGAATTGGTGCCGAAGGTTAGATTTTGGGCAATTTTTCGTCTTCAAGATCATTGCAAAAAAAACCATGGCATGGAATAATTTTAGAATGTTGGTCATTGATGTTCCTTAAAAATGATTTTGATTTTGCCCAAAGTGTATTTACATATGTAAATTTAATTTTAATCTCTATTGGACATGTCGCACGTCCCATTTTTTCCCATTATGATATTTATGTTTGTATATTGTCTCTTTTGCTCTTTTTACGAAATTATGAATATATGAACAAGTTTACTAAAAATGTTTTTAGATTAACAAAAGTATTCAATATATATTTATTTTCATATAATAACAATAAACTTGACAAAAATATGTAGTATACGAGTATATAAAGTCATGTCAATAAAGTATTAAAGTAAATACTAAATAAATAAAAAAATTATTCTAATTTTAAAATTGTGCTTTTCCCCGAAAAAAATATATGTCAAATGTATTATTACATACTTTATGATATTCTCATAAAGTATTTTTTACAAAAGTAAAGTCAATAAGTGAGGAGGAAAGCTTATACTAAAGTGTGGCACAAACACAACAAAAATGTTTTACAAGAATTTCATGAAATTGCAATTAGTGTGTATGTATTACTTGCTCATTGCAAAACACATACTTCCAAAAATATTTCTTTTGTTCCACGATCAAGACATTGAAGAAGAGAACACAAGTCCAACAAAACAATGTTAAAATAGAACAAGGCTGAAGTAGAAGAAAAATGAAGTAGAAGATCAAAACTATTTTGGAACATTCAAAACATGTTTGAATAACTCGTAGACAAACTTGCAAAGAAACTTTTGCATTTTTTATGAACTTAAAAAATCGAGTGCATACAAATAAAATAAAAATATCACAATTCATATTAGGTTTGAGGTTCGTTTGTAAGGTTCTTTAAAGGAAAATATTTAAAATTTCGCAAAAAATTTTAAAAATTTATAATTTCACCTACATTTAATGCATCCATTTTAATATATATTTACGATTACTAAAATTTAGAAAAATCACGAAAATCAGAAAGTTGAAATTATAAAAAAAAATTATATACATATGTTCTTTTTACGCTTTTTTGTGTTTGTTCTTGTGTACTCGATGCTTTTGGTGTAATTTACCGTTTTGTTTATTTCATTGACTGTTTTTGTTTTGATGTTTTGTTTCATTTGAAGACACAAGCACAAACAAAACTATAGAGAGAAACTTTTCGAATTGTGCTTGTTTTGTTTCAATGCGAGTCATGTTTTGTTATGCTTGTTTTGTTGAGAATGTTTACACTGGAATACACGGTTTGGAAGTAGTGTACTGTAGAATGCAGAACTTTCAATACATTTTGTACAGCTCTTTAGCTTATACATACATATATAAAAATAGAAATATGTGTGTGTTATAAAAAAAGTAAACTCATGGATTGTTATGTTTTTGTTTGTAGATTTTTTTGGTTTTTGTGTTTGATATTCAACCTCAATTCTCGATTGATTAATTGAATTTTAAACATTTAAATCTTGGGTTTGTAGTCAAAAATTAGGAAAAATCCACTGATGAGCAAAGTGTAAGCATTAGCGAAATAGTACTATATGGATATGCTTAATGTGTCTTTGTGGCAGTTGTAGTCGGAAGGTTTCAGTTTCGAAGGCATAGTCACTGGTCACTGAACAAGTAATTTTCACTTTCACCTCCTGTCTGTTCACTATACTATCTCTCCCTCTATCTAGTTCCAGTGGAATGCAATGCATGTGTAGCGGATATCCCCTGAGCACTGGTCCAAGATAAAAAAAAAGTGTGAGTCCGATCACAGGGGAGATGTGTAAACATCTAGTAATGAAATCTTTTTAAAAGTTATTAAAATAAAATGTTTTTGTATTCATTTTATTTACTAGATGGTGTTAGTGTATTTATATGCAGCCGTTAAGTTTCTCTGTACTTCTTGTTGTCCGTATGATTACACTAATCCACTCATACACAGCTCACACCGCGTTATCGTTATTACAATCTTACTCAAAATTTGTGATTGTATTGTGAAAAAGATTTTTACCCTGTAGCGTATAGATGTTTACACATCAAAAAAATCTCTAGGTAGAAATAGCGTCCCAACGCATGAGACTGGCTTCACCGAAATATCTTACTAGGGTAGAGCTATAATTATGGTGGTGCTATAAATACAATTGCAAAATTTGTTTAAATTCGTTAAATAAAGCGACGGGTTTTAAGAAATTTTTGAATTTTTTGGTCACGGTGAACCTTTCGGTGAAAATGCCCATATACTACGTACGTACTTGCTTTTGCGATATGACAGTACTTTCGAAAGAATTCCTTACTTTGCACAGACATCATTTTGACATCTTTAAGCTCAATTACATTTTATATTTCCTAGCATTTGTCTTTGCTTTCTCACTATCTGCAAGAATTTCTTGCTCTTAAACATTTTAAACATTTTAAAAGTGGAATTATAATTTGCCGCTAAATAATTCACGATTAATGTAACTGATACTCGTATCAATTGCAAATAATATTGGAAAGTATTGTAATAATAACAACAATAATATATTGACTTTTTATATAAATTTTTCTTTATGGAAAATTTTCGAAACGTAAGAAAAACAAACCAACAACAACGTTATCAATTACAATTTTAAAATGAGTAATAAAAAAAGAAACATTTGTACATATAAATTTAAAACAATTACTGACCAAAAGCGCCACAAATCCCATTTGCATGCAACAGCAGAGTTTATTTTTAGAAACTGTAACCAATCGCTGGGAGACCAACAACCTTTAACCACACAACTGATCATTCGTTCGCTCATCATAAACATCGTGCATGCATAAACGTTGCAACAAAAACCTCAAACATCTTCATATTTCATCATAATGCACTTGCATGATATAAGTTCAACTGACTGATCGATCATTTAAGTCAGGCAGTCAGTCGTCTGCAATTGGAAATGTGTACATGGACAATACAAGACAAACATAGAAGCAGTGATTAATAATGGGAATGGTTAAATGAATAAAAATGCTTGATTGCCTACATAAATATTTTGTGTTCGATCTTTGATCTCTTACATGTTGCAATTTCAGTGTGACCGTTTGAGGATATTTGAAACCACATAGTGGCAACATCAATATATGCAAGTTCGGCAGAGAGAGAAAGTATTGTTTCCAATAATGCTTTCAGTTAGAAATATGTAGCAAGCAGAAGTACATTGTAGATGCACTTGTTTTTCGACAATTTACATTTTTTATTTTATTTATTTATTTGTTCACAAAATTAATCGAGCCTAATAAGGCCATATGTGACAAATATATACAAATAATTAGCGAATAGAAAAACAATTCATAGAATTGAGTAGCAATTTATAAATGAATTATGAAAAATACAATAAAAAGTTTTACATTTTAATTCAAACATTAACAATTATCCGCCCTGTTCTGTAAACCGAGTCGATTTCAAAACGATTGATTTCTCAAAACCGAATAAATGCTAATTTGGTGTTTTAAAAATCACACGATTTCCAACATTCGAACTTGCTTTCGAATAAGATTTTTTAAACGTCAATATTTCAATGAAAACTTATGTTACCAAAATGTAATATTGCCAAATAATTGCATGAGGTGAAATATTTTAAATGTATTTAATTTACTCAAAAAAATTTTAAAAAATTGTAATTTTTAATCATATTGTTGCTTTATTAATTACTATTTACATTATTAATTACTGCGTTATTCAGAGACTTACATTAACATATACTTGATAAAAAAAATTTGGGTAGCTTTGATTTTCGAAGTAAAAAACAATTTGGTCACCATATTGATTTAAAATATTGTGATAATGAAAAATAAACAAATTTTAAACTATTTTCATAATTATTCAGCTAAAGATAACTTATTGAACAATAAATTAAAATTTAGCTACTGAAAATTTGTTCAAAATAATATGTTTTCATCTTTAAAAGTGATTTTTTAATGATCTTCTCTAATGAATTTAGAGAAAATATGCTTTTATTCATCCATCTACTTTATCTGCATACTTTAACAAGAACATGGAGAAATATGGGAATTTTATATACATATATATAATTTAATATTGGAGAAATATGGTTGTTATATATTGACACACATGTTCAATAAAGTATAAATATATAGATAATTGTTCAGTCAAAACAACGATTTGAAGTAACTGAACAAACGGATTCGTTTTTGATATTTGAATGGGGATGAGCGCTCAAAAAAAGATTTATATTTTTATTTGCAAATAATTAAAAAAATAATTTTAAAAATACAATACAAAGTCATTAAAAAGGTGGCACTTTATTGAATGAATAAATTATTTTTACTTATTTTTTATTATCGTAGCAGTTAAACAATTTTTTAAATCTGGTCACACTGCAATCTTTCTCGATCTTAAGCGCATGCTACACGATCAATCTTCAGCTTCAATATTTGTCATTGTGTGCGAAAAATAGTCACACATATACGCTCTGTGTAATATTGACGAATATCGAAATGGTTTTGAAGCAGTTTGACGTAGTAGTGTGGCATCGTTTTTGTCAATATTCATTATATATCTGGTAACTTTGAGTGCACATCGAAGTTGTGACGCATTGCAAATAGAGTAAAAAAATTTTTGTAATTGAATTAATTGAAGTATATCCCTCATTAATGGCTTTTTGGGACGTGCAAATGAAAAAATATAGTGAGAAAAACAAAAAGATAATATCATCAGTGCTTTTTGTTAATAAATAAAGAAATAAATAAATGTGTATTTTGCCGACGGTAACTTCAAAAAATGTTTTGCCAACGGTAACTTCTATATGTTTACAATTGAAAAAACCCAAAAAAGTGAATATTGATGAGATATGTTGACGTAGTGTGTCAGAGGCTTCAATATATATACCAACACAAAGCCAAATATTGATGCTGAATACTGTAGTATGCGTGTAGTATGCGCTTTAATTAAATTGAATGAAATCAAAAATTTGTGCATTTTAAACCCTTGAAAAAAATTATACGGCTGGCTGTTGTATTCCTTGAAAATTTGCAACTGCAACCTTGCATTCCAGTATGTTTCTTATCACGTGCAGAAAGAAGCTTTTGTTTATATGTACAAATATTATATCGCTCATTTAATTGTTATATTTATATGTATTTGTATTATGTACAAATGAATACAGAAATAATATAATATTCGTTACTGAAGTGATGGTTGTGTCGAAACAACAACACATTGTCTTATGATTTCAAAAAAGCCCTAAGTTACAAAAAAATTCGGAATGGACTTTTCATTGAGTATGATGATGATGATGATGCACAGTATCAAAATACATGTTCCTGCAAAATTTAAACGCCTGCAATTAAAAAAAAAAATTCTAAAATTGAATGTGAATGTAAGTTTGAATGTATTTTCCTGCTGCTGTAAAATATGTTCAATGTAACCTAAGTCTTTTTTGAATTCATATAACGATATGTATGTACATATTTATAGCTCCTTTCGTTTACGTGGGGGTTACATGTTCAAAATTTGCCTTTCACATTTTAAAATTCTCTCACTTTTTTAAGAAATAAGAATTTGCTTTCAAATTCTCTGGGCAAGTTTTGTTTCAAATTATGGGCAAGAAAACAGCTGATACTCTTTCTTATGAACAGCGAAACAATCTTGATAAATGAATTTGCTTTTACATTGCTCAAAACTTGCGTGCAGCCTACGTCACAGCTATCAATACGAATGGATTTTGAGAAGCAGAATGTGTAAAAAATTTGGAAGCAAAAATGTAACTTGTTGCTGAAGTTTTATCAAATAATTTGTGGAAATTTTTACAAAATTTACAAAAGAAAGCACCATTTGAGAAAGAAAAATGACAGTTCTTTTCTGAGAGTCTGCAAATTTTTACTGAACAAATGTTTGCCAGTAGAATCCACTGGAAAAGAAAAATTAAAAAAATTTAAGCAAACAAAAGTTTACAATTTTTCATAAAAATATTGGAAAAAAAAGGAAAAGCTGAATTAAAACTATAACAAAATCAAAAAATAATAGTTTTCAACGTGAAGAAAATTAGACATGAGCATACAATATCCAGTTTTCTTTTTTATCATCGATGGCAAAACTTTTCCTACAAATTCTTTTATTTACATTAATTTCTTAGAAATGTAAAACTAGTATATATTTGTGTACTTATTGCAACAGACATATTATTTAAGGTACCGAATAACAAAAATTTAGTAGTGTTGTATATTTTTTTCGTATCACATTTAAACAGAATCAAATTAAAAACTCATATAGCAAATAAGAAAGTTTAAAAACTAATATAGTACTTCGATTTAAATACATTTCTCTACGAATTTATGATTACAAAAACGGTATTGTATGGAATACCAGAAACTTGTATATGCATATTAAGTAGTCAACACATCTTATATGTTTACAACAGTATGCTTCTTAGTAATCAGCTGTTTTGAATAATCTACAAATTTTAGAAATTTTTCCAATCGTTTACTTTTTTGTGTTTGAGAGTAAATTTTTTAAATTAAATACAATTTTCTCAACCACTGGATTTCACTGGGAAATTAAACGAATGGACCTTCTGTGACTCATAATTTTACATTATTGAATAAGAAATCATATTTAGGAATTGCGCCGTTGTTTGAATAATTGTTGAATGATCGTTATATTTTTTTTAATATTAATAATATTAATATTAAAAAAGCAATAAAAAATATTTTTATTAACAGTAGTTTTCCATCACCACTTGTAGTTTTTGTTTCTTTATTTCTTGTTCATTTTGTTTCTTTGCTATAAGTTTAATAATTTCGTAATAATGTAAATACACTGGAAGAAATTGCCGTCAAATGTACAGAATAGACTTGTAATTATTGGTTTCTGTTGGCTAAAGTAGAATCCGGATAAACAAAAAAATTTTCCACATAAAAAGAAAAAGTTTATTTTCTCAAACAACGTCGGAACCTAAAAAAATAAAATTCTACAAAATAAATTGTTGTATAACTTTTTTTTTTAATAAAAAATATATGCACATGGCTTCTAAATTAAGCTATTGAGAGAGAATACTAAATAAAAAACTTATTAATTGTTTTACATATTTTCATTTAAATTAGAACCTTTAAACTCGATTTTTGAAAAATGAATTAAAAATTTTTTCAAGTGTTGAAAATAAAATTTTAAAAGGCCTTTCATTTACTCTACCAACAATTTTGCAATTGTTAATCATTGCTGAATAAATAAAAAAGAAGAAATAAAAGAATTGTATTATAAATAATTATTTTTTCTTGCTTATTCATTCAATTTTTTTGTACGTGGAAAATCATGTTATTTTGCACATTTGTAATTTAAAACAAAATATACGACAATGGCCAAGGTAGTTGCAAAAAACGCAGAAACATAATTTTTGAACTTAAGAAACAAAGAACAATAAAAATAATAATAAAAATAATTTCACACTGCCAACAAAGAAAACGTAATTAAATTTTCGGAAAAGAAATCCAGGATATATTTTGATATTATAATATACTACATACACTGCGTTTCACATGAATAGGTGCAGTGTTTTAGCAATCAATTAGAGCTTGCCGCTCTCAGGATAAATCATGCAGAGAATTGTGTTGCACTTTTTATAAAAGCCCAGTGAACTTTTTGCTACATACATCTTCGATTTGAGACCAATGACAATGTAAGCAAGACCCATCCAATGTCTGTATACAATTTCTATTTACAATTACACAGCGATGGCCCAAGCTGTAAGATTTATCCAACACAATATACATTGTAAGCGAAGGTTGGCTGGGTCCAACACAATATACATTGTAAGCGAATGTTGGATGGGTCCAACTATTATGGTGAATTCGGAGTGCAATAAGATGTATCTGAATGCCATTGATCTTGGAATGAATTTTAACTATTGCATAATTAAATTAGGAACTTAATTTTTTTCAATATTTTAATTTTGTATTGTTATATATATTCGGGCCTACACCCGTTAGCGTTTTCGTTTTAATTATCGTTTCTATATCGTTGTCGTTTTTATCGTCGCTTCGTTTCTAAATTGGTATTCTTGAAATATATTGAAACGACAAAGAGAAGTTATCGAAATTACCGATAAGAATGAATAAAGTGTGGCAGCGCTGCAGTATTTTGTGTCATTATTTTTGTTTAAATTGGAAAAAAATTTATATTTTAAAAGAAAAATAATAAAATGAGTAAAGAATTTTGTTTTTCTAGTTCAGTGAGGATGATGAAATAATGAACATTAGTATACATCGAAAAATTTCAAGACAGAATGTTAATATCTTTGCCATTCCAGATTCTGTGTAAGAAACTATATTTTGAGAAGCATATACTGGTACTTTCATTAATTTTTTCCCGTTTAAGATTTGTGAATACATTTAGACTAAATAAATCTGCATTTAAATACGTCCTGTAACAAATCCGCCCAAAACTGAAATGTAACCTACGCAAATCGGCAATTACGCCAGATATAAAACTGGCAACTGTTTTGCGGTTTTTTGCGCACGGATCATATCAGCTAAGCGTTGGGAATGACTTTAATTTGTCATTAGCTCAACCTACCGTTAGTAAAATTTTATCCGAAGTTTTGGAAGCAATGAATGCAACAATTTGCAATAAAACTAATTTAGCTGTTTATCTAATAACTCAAGTTTTTTCCTTTTTATTGCGATTTCTAGGTCTAAAAGTTCATCTTCTTTGCGTGCTCATTTCCGCTCGGGTTTATTTGCTTCTCGAACTGCATTATATTTGCCACTGTTTGTTCCAGTGGTGATAGTGGCACCTGGTTGAAAAATCCTCCTCCTGTTGCTCTAGCTTCAGTTTTGTTGGGCATTAGCTTCTTTTTAACTTTAAATTTCATGTCTTTCCATACCTTTAATTAAAATTATATATTTACGTATAATTATTAAGATATTAGTTAACATTTACTGCTAATTTAGTTTTACTTACTTTGTGCTAGCCGTCCGCGTCACGAACTGGAGGTCCAAGCGCATTTAATTTTCCCGCAATACCACTCCAAAAATGATCAAAATTTAAAGGTTTTATACCCTTCCGGAAACCTTTAGCATATGAGGGATGGCTTTCCATTTGTGAAACCAAGGTTTCAAATTGCTTTGCTGTTGTAATTTTAATTTTTTTTTAAATTTAATTTGAATTTGTTTTAAGTTCGCTGCTAATAATGGCGGCGACAAAAATTGAAAGTTTCTTTGTCGTTTTTATCTTCGTTTCAAATTGAGGAATATATACACATTTTCGATAAATGTCAATAACGTCAACGGTGATGCCAAATTGTCGTTTTTATTTCGTTTTCAAATAAGAACGCCAACGGGAATAGGCCCGATTATGTACATACACCATTTCAATTTAAGACAAACAAACACGTGCAAACAATTTCCTATCTATTTTGAATTTAAATGCAGCAGTTTTGAATTTTTTGTTACAATAGAAACGATTTTTAATAAAACAAAAGGGTGTTAACAACGTTTCACCATATAAAACCTGATTTTAAAACTTTACAAGTAGAATTTACGTATTGAGTGTTACTTAACCAATTTTGGTTGAAAATAACCTACAACGGCAACGCTGTCCATAGCTGTCAAAGTACTCAATGTACGTTAAAAGTTGGCTAACTTTCGTACTATGCTTTGACGGAGACGTAATGAATGTGACAAAGAATGTGACATAAGAAAACGTGTATTTCAACTTGGTTGTCAGTTGAAAAAGGCAAAGTATGACGGATGACGGATTCTATGCGCCGTGGCCTTCAGGCATTGGCAGTAATTTGTTTCTAAGCGTTTAGGAAATCTATGCATTGTAAATATGCATTGCAACTTGCTTGTAGGAAGTCGGTCATTATCTTGATTTGTGTTTTATAGTGAAGACGTCGAAACAAAGCGATAGAAAAGAATTAATGAGCTCACGGCTCTGCGGAATTTGTCAAGGCTCGTCAGAAGTGCTTCGAGGCGGAATTAATTAACAAGGAACGATATGCCTTTCCAAAAAATAAATAGTCACCTTAGTTTTTCAACACAGCTCTTAAACAAATGGAAAAGTTCAAAATCCAATGGTGATTAAAACAAAATAGCCCTCTTTGAGTTTGGAATCTGTACTTTCTTTTTATGAATGTGAACAGATTTTTTGAGATCAACATGTTAATAAATAAACATTTAAATTGTTTTTAATTTTGTATTTCTGTTGAGAAGTTAAAAGCTACTGACTGTAACCGTGACATTGACATAGAAAATCATAAAAAAATTAATTAAAAAATCTACAATGCAAAGTTTACTTCGCTAGACTGTTGAACAAAAAGCAAAATATGTTTTTAAAAATAAACAAATAATTAACCGGACGCAAAAATCATGACAATCGTAAAATTTAAATCTTTTCTAACTTAAATGAATTGCAGAAAATTATGTACATATTCACACTGAATTTAAGCAAAAATTGTGGGCAAAATATGTATCTATTATTGGAATATATCAGTTATGAACATATGTATGTACAATGTACATATGACAGCAGTAAAATAGCGTCAATTAAATATTTGAAATGTTCTTACAGATTGTTCTTTGCTACATCATGTTATTTACACCTTGCAATCAGCGCCGCGATTTTTTCTCTATTTTTCTTTTAAATTTGCTTTCACACTTTTGTCGCTTTTACATTTCAATTTTTTTCGGATCAAATTGTTTAAACGTGTTATAGGAAAACTCTAATAATGAAATACAATAGGTATGTTTCTTTACTTTTCGGGGTAAAGTCCGTTAAAATGAGAGTAAACTGTAATGTATGTCGATAAGAGACAAAAATGTACAAAAGTAGGCGAACGCATTTTTTTTATCAATCATTACCAATTTATTTCTGGCCAATTGTAGTTTCATTCCCATCTGACGTATCCTCAAACCTGTTTTAAATACATACATATGTATATTTAACTTTTGTTTTTTTTATATACAAATTTGCAAATAAGTTATAATTGCACGAATTTGCAAAATAAATGCGATTGTGTGCTTCTTTTTTAACTGATAGAAATGTTATTGTCAATAAAACAAATTGATAAACATTCGCAATATCGCCATCTCTAGTGAATGCGCCAAATAAAAATTCGTTCGATGAACTTTTTCGATCACATTTGAAGATCGTACGGCGTTTGGTAAAAATGACACTGTTTTATTACTTTGGCAATACTTGCAGCAAGTGTCAAAAAAGCACAGACATAAAAAGCCTCTTGCAAGTTGGGTATCAAATCCTCAATACACGATGTCTATGTTTGACATGAAAATAGTGCAACTTTGCTTATAGTGAAAGTCCTTTGCACTCTTCAGCTTTATTTATTTATTTTTTTTGGTGTGTGGTGTAGGGTTGAAAATGCTTTCGCTCTTACAGAGAGCGTCGTCATCTGCGTCGAGTAGTGTTACCACAAAGAAAAGTCCCTCCACCTCCTCTGGGTAGATTCCTTCCCGGGACCGCTTTCCGCATTACTTCGGGAAGGCCCAGAGCGACATCCCAATCAGGACCGCGCTTACTCACCCACGTCTGGGTCCGTCAAGTTTGCAGGCGACACTATGGCGCCGTCCCATATCCCCTGGTCCCCGTCAGAGGGGGCCCCACTATGCAGCCACAGCGTCCCAATTGTCCTCGCAATTGAGCATCCTCCCTATCACGCTGGCAGGAGTGAACCCGCCAACCTGCTGCGCCATTGCATTTCTTTCAGTATGCCATCTGATGCAATCGAAGAAAGTGAGTTCTGCATATTCATCCGTCATACCACAGTAAATGCAGTCGGGACCATCTATCCATTCGGTACAAGTGCTTTCGGAAGTATCCGTGGCCTGAGAGGAATTGCGTCAGGAAGTAGTTAACTTCGCCTAATTTCCTCCGAATCCATATTTCCATGCAGGGAATGAGTCTCGCCTTCCACCAACTGACCATCTCCATGGTCCACCTGTCCTACCACTGCCGGACCGGTCTCAGACCAATAGCACCAACAACAGGGCCCTCCCCACTCGAGTTCCATGCCTCCCTCCGCTCGCGCGCCAAGAGGTCTATGGGTATTTCCCCACATATCACCAGGACCGCAGCGCCCGAGACCGAGGGCCGCCGTCCGCTTTACCGCCTCGAGCACCCTGCGTTTGGTTCTCTCACCCATTACATCACGCCAAATCTCGCTCCCATGCAGCAAGATCGAATTCGTGACTGCCATAATCAGCCTCCTTTTGCCCTGTGTCGGGCCGCCGGCATTCGCCATAAGTCTGCTCAACATGCCAGTCATCTTTGCCGCCTTAGTCGCCACATGCCGTATTTGAGCCCAGTAGGTCAACCTGCAGTCGAGTCTCACGCCCAAATACCTTATCGCACTCTGGGTAACCAGAGAGACCCATCCCCTATCCGCATGCTGACGCCGAGTGGTATGTGACCCCGCGTCATCAACATCACCTCGGTCTTCTCCCCGGCCAATTCCAAGCCGTGGTCCTCAAGCCACATCCGAGTCCTAATCATGACCCGGTTCTGCTTCCCCTGGCGTCATCCATAACCCGCGCCAAGATCACCGCCACTATATCAACCGCGTATCCCACGAGTTTAGCATCCTCGAGCATGCCCATACCAAAGATCCCATCGTAGGCCAGATTCCATGGATCCGGGCCCAGCACAGATCCCAGGGCCGCGTCGGACGTAAACGTCCTACTCCTCCGCCCCGCCGGCGTATCGTACAGAAGCACTCGATTGTCCATGTAACTACGGATAATTGTCAACAAGTATCCGGGAATACGGAACCTCCCCCGTAGCGCCTCCAGAACATCAGCCCATCGTAGGCTGTTGAAGGCATTCCGAACGTCGAGTGTAGCCAGGACAACTATGGGCTTCGGATAATAGCGTCTTTCACTCTGTGCGCGCTCGTAGCACCCAACCACTTATTTATTTAAAGTACTTGCACTTTAACAGACCGGCAGGTTTTTTAATAACAATTATTTTTATTCCAATTCTTGTTGTGATCGTATGTAGCGTGTCTCAAATCAGCCATGATGTTTACAACAATCTTTGCAGTTTGGTTAATTGTAGACATATTTGTTTATAAATTGAACAAACCGTTATAGATCTGTCATTAATTGCACTTATAAACACTTGTTTGAAGTATCTGTAGTCTTGTTTCTTTTTTTTTTTTTGCACGATGATTTGTTAAACGTAAATATGTATGTATGTACGTATATTGATTGAATTTCAACAAACAAATATACTAAATGAGATTCGTTGTCGTGATTATTGTTTTATTTGTATTTATTTTATAAATTGTTTCCCATTAACAATCGTCATTATGTTGATTTGTTTGTATTTTTTTTTTTTTTTTTTTTTGTAAAAATTTCAAATAAAATATGTGTACTATAAAGCACGTGCTTTTTACACAATTGTTGAATCATTGTACTTTTAAATAAATTTGAAAAAAAGTATTGCACTTGAATAAATTAGCAACGTGAAATTTTAGTTCTTTTTTTTACTAAAATGTTTTATAGGTGAAGAAGGGTGATCAAATTTGAGTTTGCAAACATGTGAAATTGAGTTGACATTTGTTTTCACGTTTATTTGTTATTCGACTTGAAGTGGAAATATAGAAATTAATAATAGAATATGATGTGAGATAGATATTTATATCAATCGTCGTTCTATTGCTTCACAACGAAAAAATCAGTGGCCCAGTGGCCCAGTGGCCCAGTGGCCCATTTGACTCGACACAACTGTGGCAGTTTTATTTCAGCCCTGCAAAAGCAGCAAAAATTGGACAATGGAATCAAAAAGATATGAAAAAAGTTGTAGAAGCCGTTCAGGACTGCCTTTCACATTCCGCGGCCAGTCGTTCACAGGTTAGGTTAGAGGGCAGTCGACCCAAGTAGCTGTGTACCTTTGGTTACCCCAGCCCCGTAGAAATCAGAGCACGTCACGGGATTGCCCCGTGCCGTTCACGTATCTTATTAAGAGAGCACACCCCCTCAAAGAAAGGCAACCCAAAGAATCTCAGCCTCGACCTAACCAGACTCGCGCACTCACAGAGAAAGTGCACAATAATATCCATCTCCGAATCCTTCTCACAGCTCCTACACCGGGCATTGAACGGAATGCCCATCTTCTCAAGATGTGTGCACTGGCACGTGCAGACGGCCGTGAGTCTACTTATGAGAAAAAACGAGAAAAGCTCATGAGATGCCGAGTTCTACGTAAATCATACCGCGGCAATAGGGAAGTTGCTATGGCACAGCCGGAAATAGAACCCCACCTCTCCTGATTTTCCCCCTGAAAAAAATCCTCAATCCGTTCCTTCGCAACAGAAAAAGAGACCCCTATGTCAGAAATAATAGCAGCAGATGGCGAACCGGCCGAACCCAGTTCCACCAGCTCATCAGCCATCACATAACCCCTAATGTTCTTATGCCCACGAACCCGGACAAGGGAAACGGTACAGAAATCCCGGAGGACAGTCAGCTCCTCTCAGACGCCCGGTGACACCAACGCCCTTAAGGCTGCCTGACTATCGGAAAGAATAGCAACAGTACCCTCCACGCGGCGCGTTCTCAGAATCAGGCAAGTCCGCCAGATAGTGAAAACATCCGCCTGTAAGTATCAGGAAGCCTGTAGGAAACAGAAACTACCCCCACCAGATAAGGGAACCATACGATAATCTCGGTCTAACCACGTCACTGTATGTGCAGAGGGCGATCTTAGACTTAGGACCCAACCTACTTTCAAGCATACTCTTACAGACGTACAAGGCTTCCTTACACGCTCCTCAATGTGCTCCCTCCAGTTTAGCCTGGAGTCCAGGATCACCCCCACATACATAACAGTCATCGATTGTCCTCCAACTCGAGGACATATAAAAATGCATATAAAATTCTTCCAAATAAACATACATATATATCGACCCCTGTGCGCGAAATAATCGTATGTTACACTTTTTTCGAAATCGACTTTTTTATGCAAAATGGTTCTAAATCCATTAATTCATCTGCAGATAAAGTATTATAGCGATAATTGTTATAGTTATGGACATAACACTATGTACATTTTATCGTATGTGACAGTTACTGCTGTCAGGCAAATAAAAAAAAGACGAATAAAAACGCTCTCCTGTGAAATTTAGTTTTTGTAACATACGATAATTTCGCGCACAGGGGTCGATATGTAGAATTTTTTTTTGGAATAAAATTACATTTATGGAACAGATCTAATACTTTGAGGAAATAATTTTTTTTTTTATTTCCTACCCATATTTTAATGAGAATATTAGAAAAACCATGTTGCTTTTTGCAGTCCACATTACTCGAAGTTCCTCTACGTCAGTTTTTGAGGTTTGTTCAAATAAACCTGCTTTCTTATGAAGGCCAAGTGCATAATTGTGAGGCCCTAAATGACAGGCAACGTTGCGGTTAATTGACAAATCGGGAACAGACGCGATCGGCCAATTTCTCAGAATGGATTGGTCATGAGTATTGTAAATTAAACAAAAAAACCTTAATTGTGTACTACTACAGATAATTCACGTGGACGATATTCAGTTGTCGATCCTGTAAGCTCATCAGAATGGTGTTACTCCATTTAAATGTATTTTTGTATTCTATGTACATATATTTAAATTATTTATAGAGAGAAGCTTCAAAATAAATTTTGAGCACCGGCCCATACTTGAGAGTTGTATTGCATTTTCGGTCCAATATAGGCGATATATGTATGTAAATAGTAAAGAGATCAGATGGAGCGAAATATTTCTTACACCGTCTTAAAAAGTCTAGGCACTTGAATGATTCCTTAGAGACTTGAAAAATGTGGTTAGTCCAACGAACGTCACCCTGAAAAATTCATGCCAAGAACGTAAAAATTTTCTCATTCCATCCACAACTGAACTAAGGCGATGGGTGACGATGGCACGATGGATGGTAGTCTGCACGTTGACTACAAATCCAAAAACAGACCTGGGTTCAACCCCAGTTTCAGACTAATATTTTAAAATAAAAATAAACATCTCGCATTTTTCTGATGTGCATTAGTGTGTCTTTGTGTGTCAGTTGTTGTCGGAAGGTTTCAGTGGCGAAGGCATAGTCACTGGTCACTGAACAATACCGGCTTCAGCTGATAGCAATCCACAATCTCATCAGAACGCCCTCCTTCGTCGGTATTGTGTAGCACCGGCGAAGTAAAACAATAATAAAAATGGCTACTGAACCGAAGCTTCAGTACTGCTACGAGTATAAACAAAGAACGTGGAAAAGCAGAGCTGCAAAATAATTAATTAAGCTTCACCTCCTGTCGTTTCTCCTACTATTCCTTTCCTATAGTTCCAGGACAATGCTTCGCATGTGTAGGAGTCATCTCCTGAGTGCTGGTCCCAGATAAAAAAAAAAAACACATTTTTTCGATTATTTTTTACAGCTTATTGAATCGTCAAAAATATTTATAATAAATTATACAATATTATTGTATGATATATATAAACGTTTGCATTGTGGTACTTGTTTTCTTATTTTTTTATTATTAATTTTATTGTCACAGGTGCCATAAAGAATATACAATAGAATTTTATAATTTTGCTTACAGAAAATAACTTTTTATTTACTTTAATGTGCAAAGATGATTGGAAGAAATAATTAAAAAAATATTAAAATGGAAAATTAAATGTAATAAAAATGGGGTCATTAGACTATAATTGCGATCCTATACTAATTGATGTCCAACTAGAGATGCCAAACAAGATTGATTTTTGAAAATCCCGGGGTATGGGGATTTTTAAAAATCCTGATCGCGAGATACCGGGATTTCGGAATCGATGTACATATATCTTTAATATATAATATTTTTTAAATAACACTAATTATTTACAGTCGTATTAATAAAAATTTTTGAAACGCATTTTAAAGCATTTTTAAGCAAAATTCATTAAAAACGAATTTTAGCTTAAAATGCACATTTTAAACCTTGTGTAAATATGGAAATTTTAAAATTGGTTCGACCCTGTTTTAAAGCTATTTTAAGATGTCATATTGTGCAGTGTTTGTTTTCATTGTGATTGTTATTTGAGAAAAAAAATTCGACCCAATTTTCCGAACTTTTGCGTTTGCAGTCAGTGCTCCTTTTTTTCCATTTTTATTGCTTTTTTATATTATTATTAATGTTACACAAATTTCAAATAAAACTAAAGTTGACCGCACAAAACTAAGTAGTGATTTGTAAACAATCAAAACAAATAATATGAAACTCGTTATTCAAATAGTCTTTTAACTGCAATTAAATAAGTCACTAAAATTGCAATCTTACCAAGCGATATTTTTACTGTTATTAGTTTTTGGATTAATATCCTTATACCTTATCATATATTTTTTATTCTATAAACAACAATATTCTTTTTAAACACGACAATAAAACTACTTAGATACGATTACTGCGTGAATTGATAATCACGGTTTTGCATCATTAGGAGTCAAGTGGTAAATAAAAAATCTGGGGCTGCCATCCTCATTTTCGAAAAACCTTAAAACGTATGTTTGTTAAAATACTGATTATTAATATGAAGTTTTAAAAAACGTGTTTTTGGATTCAAAAGCGTTTTAACTAATATGTATTTTAAACCTTGTTGCCGCCACTAGCAAAAACTGCTGCTAATTATTTGCAACCTTTACATATTGTTGTTAACTTTACGTATAAATACTTAGTTTTAATCTATAACATTTGTTATTAATGTAATATGTCACTTTTCGGAGTAAATGCTCCCGCGCTAGTTATAGAACTCCATTTTTAATTTCGATCTAGAACATTCTTTCTATAGGCTGGCGGGGTGATAAGTCTTTAGTACGGACGATAACTTTTAATCAATATTTATTTAAACTCTAATGGTTTCCATACCAAAAAGTGAGTATTTTGTGAACTAAACTAACTAAATAATTTACATAAGATAAATGAATTACATTTCCTAACTAATTTTAGGAATTTTAATATAAGAAAATTTGGATAAATAAATTTGTATTTGGATTTAAACCAGAGTTTCTTTATTCAAAATCCAGTGGAAATCATTAGCGAGGCGAATTCCTCCTAACAACAAACCGTATTTAAGACTTTTTTATTAATACGGCTGTTAAGCTGTAGGTCTTTTTAATATACATATGTATGTAATATTTATTTTGATTCGATATTTCGCTACTCCTTTGTGTAGCTTCTTCAGGAAAATTGGTTTTTTTTTATAATAAAAAAATATTTTTTTTTTCTTTTTAAATTCACAATACAGAAAAAGTGCTTGTCAATGAAAATTCAAAATAAAAATATTAACAGCCATATTCATAAAAATATATTCTGCAGAAGCTACACAAAGGAGTAGCGAAATATCGAATGAAAATAAATATTACATATATTAAAAAGACCTACAGCTTAAATAATTAGTGTTATTAATATAAAAAGAGGTCAAAAAAACTACAAGAATTATAATATTTTAAAAAAAAAAATAATATTTAAATAAATAAATCTTTGTAGTATTCATGTATTTTTAAAACGTTTTAAGTACCATAACATATATTTTTTAAAAAGAAAACTTAACAAAGCAATTCACTTCATATAATAGTTACATACATATCCAAGATAACACACCTGAAAGATCTAATTCGTTGGGCATTTTCTGTAATTAATGCGAAATAAAAATGGTGTAAGTTTTTATTTCCCGGGATTCGGGATGGGATTTCCCTGTTTGGCATCCCTATGTCTAACTAATAAATTTTAATAATGCATACTGTATTATAAGTTAGACACACATATATGCATCGAAATGTTTTCTAGTATGGAATATTAAATATGTAAGTATGTCATATTGGCGGTTTAAACAGTGGCGTAGTTACATATTTTTACAAGGACGGAGACCGCTACTAAATTAAACTCGTGAAGAGTTTTTTTTTTTAAGAATCAGTTGGTTTGAAGTACACAAAATATAATTTTATATATAGACAAGAAATATATAAACTATATTTTTTATTATATAGATTTTTGAGCGATGGTCTTTTTTATGAAAAGTTTTTTAACAATTATTTATTTTTCATTTTTTTCGCTACCAAATAAAAAAAAAAAAGGAAATACAAATTATTATTTCCTGACGATGCTACCTATTTGGTAGCGAAATATTGAAAAATAAATAATTGTTAAAAAACTTTTCATAAAAGAAAGACCATCGCTCTAAAATAAATATAATTAAAAAATTTTAATAAAGATCACAATAAAAATGAGACTAATATATTTTTTATTTTTAAATGTATGCTGCTTCGACAGTCTAATGAGTAGTGTGCTGGAGTATCAGTCTAGAGTTCAAGATTTGATTCCTAGCAGAGCGTCTGACCTGTTTCGCTGCAACGGATGGCAGGCAGTCTTCGTTATTATTCTCGTCAGTTACAGTACAGTTTTAATTTGTATGTATAGCATTTAATAAATAACTTAAATATGTGTAGCCCCGCATAGAAACATAGAAACATTAAAAAAAACAAAGCTGGCAACCTATGTTAAGAATATGTGGACAGTAGAACAATTATTCTCGTATGCATGTAGGTACTCAATATTTAGCAAAGTTTCGTAATAATCGGTTGGGTAGACGTACATGAAATGTAATGTTAATTTTAAATGGCCGGGGATAGCGTGCTTTTCTTTTATCGATATCATGTCATAGTAAGGCCACAATGCCTGTGTGAAGTTTCACTCTTGTAAAAGTGTCTGAAATTTTATGTGAAATTTTCACTTGTGTTGGACCTGCCCACTTTTCTAAAACCGAGTTTGTAAGATCCCAAAATATGTACGTCGTGAAAGGTGTCTATGTATGCAAACTTTCATAACAATTGATAGTAACTTATTAATTGGTAGTCGTGGGTTCAATTCCTAACGAATAATCTATTTTACTTCACAACAATCGTTGGTGTTGTAAAGTCACCCCGATACCATCAACGTTTGAAAATCTCTTCTACTACGTCTATGGCTCTGTAAACGAATTGATTAGAGGGAAAATAGCACGACTAATTTTCTACTTAAAACGATTCCATAGAAATATCGTGTGAAATTTTAAATAAAAAAATAATTTTTGTTTAAAGGTTTTCTAATTTTAAGTAATAAAACGGTTCAGCACTAATTGAATTATGGTAATTATTAGTTGTTAATGTGCTGCTCGTAGGGTTAAATAAATTGTTATTTGTTCAAACAATTATCGCTCTAGGATGTTGCTACCAGTTTTGTGTGCACGCAAAGTAACAATTTTATTCCCATGAGAAATTTACAGATTTTTGTTCACGATAATTTTAGTTTAGTTAGTGACGTACTAATAATATTGGAGATAATTTTAATCTTAAAAAATACGACGATACACACGAATTCAATAGTTAGTTGATGTTCTATTGAAGGCTGAACTATATTGCATTTTAAATTATAGCAATCTTAAATGCCTTCTCTTGTTATGATCCCTATAATGATACAGTTAACCTGGAATATACAATTCACTTTCATTTTCAATACGATTTCCTATTGTTCCAAAGAAAAATAAAACTTAACATCTTGTTGAGATTTTTATAGCAATTTTGATAATATTCGATAATCGCATGCTAATTACGTTGAAAAAAAGAAGAAGAACAAACGAATGTTCATAAAATATTTGTTAAACGTCAAAACTAATAGACTGATAAAATATTACTTGTATTCAATAAAGAAGGCCTCAAAGGGAAATACTTGATAGATAAATGTCAATGATTATTGTAATGTAAAAGTGATGATGATGATTACGATCAGTAATCGATCAAGTGTAAAAGTATATAAAGGTGATTGACAGAGGCAGCAGATGCAGTGGGCTTAACTAAATATTTTAATATTATTTTATAAATTCATTATAATATCAATAAAAGTGGAAAAATGAACCACAGTTAATAAATTAGCATTGATTTTAAAAGCAGGTTTTAAGGGGTTTAATAACTACATTAGGGCTAGTCACAGTGTCCCATGCCTGCAAAAGAACAACGTAAATTTTTTATTTTAATTTTTCCTTCCTTAATTTTATCATTTTATAATATAATTTTGTTTTATTTTTTATTTATTTCTTTTAGCTGAAAATTTTGTTTTTATTTCACTTTAAAAACGCCAGAGACGTTTTTATTTCCTGGTTAATTTGTTGTGTCTTCGTACTTGAGTGTGCTTGTCATTGTTGGAGGTTTCAATACCAAAGAGCGAATCATATTTGTTAACGGTCGATTTTTCTTTATTTGCAATAATTTATAATTATTTATATTTTGTTTGCTTCAACGAATTGGAGACGTTGCGAAAAACGGAGCAGCATAAAGTTCAAACGAAAACAAAATCGTACAGAATGAGTATCATTGATAGTGGCAAATATCGTTTGAGAAAGGATTGGGCCAGTGCCTCTATACCATCATTGGTCGATATTGATGAAAATGCTGATGATGATGAAGCAGAGAATATAAATTTTAATGTGAATGCAAAGTTGCCACCACAAAAACCACCGCGTCGCAGTTCATTGGCTTTGAGTTTTTTCACCAGTAAAACGGACAAGAATCAAAAGAGACGGAGCTCTATAGCAACAGCTTTCTTCAGGCGTGACGGCAACAAGGTGAGTTTTAAAAAATAACGCTTTATTTATATATAATTTGCTAAATTGTCCAATCTGACAATCGTGTGAACATAGCTTCAGTGTATAAAAACAAATGTTTCTAGTAAAGTTTTTTTGAGAATCTAACGCATTCTATTATCTTAACTACTTTCAGCATTCATCCAAAGACTCCTATGAATCAGCTGTAAAACATGAAAAAAGTGATGCTTCTAATACCTTAAACTCTCCCGATGTTGTCTATAGTTCAGAGGAGAATATACGAGCATTATCACCTAATGAACCCGGCGAGGATTCTTATTTCGATGATAGCACCAATGGTAAAATTATAGGCAATGATACGCCGAACGATAAAGAACGTAATCGTCGTAGACGGAGTTCATTGCAAACAAAATTAGATAGACGGCGTCGCAAGAATTACGAGCTTAACTTCACTAGCTTCGAACACAACAATTCACAAATTGATTTGACCAATGATAGTATAAAAGGCATCGGCTCAGCCGTCGATATAACAGACGATGATATCGATACGAATCATGCGGCTTATTTTCCCAAACAAAAACGCCATTCATGGTGGAACATATTCGTGCCGGAAAATATCAAAAACAGGTGATTTTTTTTTTCATTTTTATGTTTTTTTAATTTTATTAATTCCTTTGATTTAATTAACCTGGACATTTTTTAAATTGAATGCTAATGCTGCTAACCCAAGGGCGAACAAAAAACATTTTTTATTATTCAATAATAATTTTTCTTTGCGTACATGATTAATGCATCTCCTGCCTTTATAATGGCATGTTATGGTAACAAAATTTGTGTGTTAAATTAACCGTTAACAATTTTTTTTTCTTTTGATTGGTTGAAAAAAATATTAACGGTCAGTAACTGGGAAATTTTCGCTGTTGTTTTTGTTATCGTTTTGCTTTAACAATCATTTTTCATGCCACTGTTTAATAACCTAACCTAAAAATTTATTATAAACATACATATTAATCCTGTCAATATTAACAAAGAAAAAGCAATGAAGACAATTACGAAAGCTTTTATAAAGAAGTAAATGTTAAGTGTGGCCATCTGTCCTGGGACGCTAAGCTAAAAATAAAACATTACTCCGCAGATGTTTATTTATTTATCGTTTTTAGGTTCCCACTATATACTCATAATTTAATCGAAATAACATTTGACGCATTCGAAATACATTTATTGAACTCGCTTAAATGCTGTAAGATAATGAATCGATACGGTGCGGCAGATTTCAAAAGAAAAATTTTCGAATAATTAGCTTTTTGAAATACATATATTTTAAACTACTAACCCTGCTTTTACACATGTAAGTGATTACTTGCAAGTAGCAAATGCGTTTTAACATCGAAAAGGTAAAAAATTAGTTCGAATGTCTGGTAAGTTGATTCAGTGTTTACACACTTGCGTGCAACTGCATTTGAAAAAACGTTATCAAGAAGTTCTAGCAAAAATTGCTAAATAACTATACGAGTTCAATATTGCCGTCTTAGTAATATCCGAAAAAATATATACGTGCACTCGCGATAATATGAAAATCCCAAAATATAAACACTTATTTCCTTCCATCAACTACTTTAAAATATGTAATTGTGCGAACCTCTAAAATATGAACAGCTTATTTTGGTAGTTTTTTTTAACGGATTTTATCTAGACAGTTTTGAAATCGAACTTAATTCCGATTCAACTGCATAATAATTTGGGAATTTCCTTAGCAATTTGTTTTTAACTTATCTTCAACTGTCCATAAAAATTTCATTCATTCACCAAAAGGTGAATCACAGAATTTTGAACATAAGTTTAAGTTTTACAAAGATTGAATTGCTGTTTTGTTAATGCAATAAACAATAAATAAAAAAATTAACATAAGAAACTTATTTTTTTTTATGGAAAAAACGTTTTTAAAGGTAAATTAGTTGCCATTCGCAAATAAGAACAATCTCGCAAAAGTGAACTGGGTTTGTCTTCATTAGGTCATATTATCGCGAGTTCACTGTATTCATAAAATTTTTTTTTTTTTTAAATATTAAATTATTGTTTAAAATTACCATCAGGACGTGTTTTTGTATAGTTGTGATCCTTTTTATTTTCTATTTTTTTTTTTAAAAATGCACTACTAAATTAATAGAATAGTCGTACTTGGTAACACTGTTTTTTCATTTTGCATTTCACTTGCCGCAAGTGCCAAAGAGTAAGTAGACCCGCGAGTTGGAAAATGTGACTGTATTTGTGAAAAAGTTTGACTGTATTGAGTTTTTCGGACTTGTACTTGCATGTGTAAATCAAATGCAAAATCTAATCAACTCTTAACCAAAAAAAAAAAAAAAAGAAACATAATTTGCTGCCAATTTGAATCGGGTGATTTGTTGGAAAGATATCTTTGACGAAAATTTCGACAAAAAAACCCCTTCCGTTTTGCTACACTATTCGCCAAATGGATTATAGAAATATACTGATATTTATAGACTGGAAAAATTTAACGGATGGCGCAAATTTGACCAAAATCCGCAAAATGATTCGTAAGAGAACGATGTCAAAAATTTGCGAAAAAAAAGGGTTGCTTGTAATTCGTTGTCAAATCGATTGTCGTCGGTACGCATTTGTGTTAAGCTTAGCGGTAAGTTTCAGAGATGGCCCGCAGTTAACGGAGATCCATTTGTTTTTTTTTTCGTTAACTAAATGTACACAAGATATTGCATATGCAACTTAAACCATTAATATTACACTTACGACCCTTTTCACAATGTCTGATTAAAAGTTAATTGGAACTTTAACAGTCGGTTAACTAAAAATATATTTCACAATGTATGATTAACTTTTAACTGACACCATTTAACGAAAAAGTGTCTGTTAAATTTAACCGAACAAAATGTGGCGGTTAACAATATAATCGACACCTATGCCTAGCTAATTTTAATTGATAAATAGAAAAAAAAGAACACATGTAAAAAATGGGAAAGCAACACTTATATTTTTTCAATGTTTATAATTTTAAAACTTTGAAACAAAAAAAAGTAATCTTGCTGCCATATTAGAGGCTCTACAAAAAACTTTTTAACATGTGTATATCTTAATATTTTTATAGACCAATATTTTACCTGTCTCACTTGTTTTCTGAATGTTCCAAAGTGGAACAATTTGTTGCTTATTAATATTCCGCCATTTCCTTTCAGTATACTTCAATGTTTTTTTTTTTTCACAAACATTAAGATTTTTTTTCTAGTATTTTTCGTAAACAAAAACAAACACTATTGCCATACTTTTTAGCGAATTCTTTTGTTAAGTAACTGAAGGATGGTGAAACTGGCATCATTAACCGTCGATTAAATAGTGCCTGTTAAGCAAACCGCCAGTTAGTTAATTTTCTGTTAAAAGTAAAATAATTAGACATTGTGAAAAGGGCCGTTATACTGCTAAATATCAGAGATGTGAACGAGTGAGAATATATTGATAACAAAAACAAACATACCGAATTTAATGAAATTTAAAAGAATAATCATTTAAAATAAAATATGATCAGGAAGGACCGTAGTATTCAATATACTTATATATACCTGTTGAAAACTGTCCCATCGATAATTTTTTTTGTTTATTGTTTGAAATATTCCGAGAATAGTTTTGAGGGAAAGAATACTGGGAGCCGTAAGGTGATAGGGTGCCTCTCAGAGACTTTAATAGCGATTTGAATAAAATTTAAACCGAGATAGTTGTGCGTCTAATAAGGACAAATAAATGGCGATAGTCGAAGTTGTCTGCACGTTGACTACAAAAAGAAAAATTTTCCTGGGTTCAACTCCAGTTTCAGACTCATAAAAACATCGCGCATTTTTTCTGATGTGCATTTGTGTGTCTTTGCATCAGTTGTTGACGGAATGTTTCAGTGGCGAAGGCATAGTCACTGGTCACTGAACAGTAACGGCTTCAGCTGTATCCAATCCACAGGCACATCAGAACGCCCTCCTTCGTCGGTAGTGTGTAGCACTGTCGAAGGAAAATAATTAATAAAAATGGCTGCTAAAAACGAAGCTTCAAAATTTAATACGTCTCCTTCACATCACAGATGCTACAGCACTGCTGTAGAAACAAATAATGTGCAAAAAGCAGTGTTGTGAGATAGTGAAGCTTCACCTCCCATCATTTCTCCTAATATACCTTTCCTATAGTTCCAGTACAATGCATCGCATGTATAGGGGTCATCGCCTGAGTGCTGGTCCAAGATAAAAAAAACATAGACTATACATTTTTTTAAATATAGGCTGAGTAGGGGACGTAGGGGGTAATGTATGCCGAAAATATCTAATACGTGAACCCGCACGTAATAGCCAGTTTTTAATAAAAATTTTAATTATAAATTCAGCAATAAAAGAAGAATTGGTGAAAAAAGATGCCAATGAAATTCATGCAAACTCTTCTTCCTTTTAAAACATTCAATTTATAAATGCATTTCTTTCACAATTTTCTGTTTGAATTTACAAAGATGTTTAAAACACCAAAAGTTCGAACTCTTGAAGTTTATAGCACGACAGTGGTTTTCAGCTGACGTCGGACGATACGTTTTTACTAAATAAACCTCTATTTGTGAAATAGTCGCTTCATACTCGGTTAAATGAAATAAGGGTTTCGTTGCCATTTTGATCGGCAAGTGCAACAAAATAATCGATTATTAATAACCAATTATTAATAAACGACAGTATCATGCTTCAGAATGTTCTATTTAATCCCTTAAATGAATTTCTTTTCAAATTGGAGAAAAGGACCAACCAACGAGTTGCGCCTGCAAGGACTATTTCTACAAGTATAACGTTGCATTTTCTGTTAATGTACAATTGAAATAATTTTTTATTTGTTTTTAGTATTCACAAGCACCACGACATTTCTACAAAGTTATTTCAAATTAATTAAGGCAAAATACAAGTTTATTTACAATTAATTAATGCAAAATGAATTCCACAATGCTCGTCTGTATTATGACAGACTTTTATAATTGTTAATACAACTAATCCTTGATTTACGCAGAAACAACGTTATACATATAGCAAAAAGAAGGAGTTAAATAACTAAGTATATATAGAATTTTTTTAATATGCATTAAGAGGAGAGCACAATTTTTAACCTTTAAATTGTTATTGTCCAGTGAGTCATGACGTATGTATATAAGAAACGGTTATTTGAGCAAAATCTGATACATATCACCTTAAGAGCAAAAAAAAATCCACGCTGAACACCTTCTCAATATCAATTATGTTTGCAATGCAATTGCGAGAAAAAAAAATTTTGTATTGTCGGCGGTAGGGATCGGATTTTTAAACTTGTCTTTATATATCTTTGGCATTTATCTTAAAGTGTAATATATCAATGTTTTTGTCTCGAGAAACCCAAAAATTCTGCACTACGAGCTTTTGACTTCAAGTATCCCGTTCTAATATTTCTTCAGCAGATCTATTTTCTACCACCGAAATGCATATCCTAATGTCAGAAAATTTAAGCTTACAAAAAATCAATACGGTTTTCCAGGAACGTAATTCGATAATTCCAGCAGAAACATTTTCAAATTTATACAAAAAGAGTTCATTAAAAATTAAGGTAAAATTAAATTTTGGAAATTTTAAACAATCAGATTTCGACGTGATTTAAGTTCGCTGTATTTTTAGCGGCTCTCTAACTTACAAAAAATTATGGCCCATGCGTTGGTCGCTTTGGAAGATTCATGTACTACATGTATTGTTTTGCTTGAGAGCTTCAATTTTCTAACATTAAAGCGCTTGAAGCAGAGATCTGGTGAATAAATGCCAGAACGGCAAAACATTGCTCTTCTCGAGACAACAACATTGACATATCATACTTTAAAATTCGATTATTCCTTTTCGGAATTGCTTTGCAAAAGTACTTAGAGGGTGCACGCGGATTTTTTTTAGATGCGATCTAATACCCAGTCTTTATATGATTCACAACTATTTATGATTTTCGGCATATATTTGACTCTTCAACATTTGAATTTGTGACCACTTTTACGAAAGATTTAAATGGTTCAACCAAAAAAGATTTTTGTAGGAAAATAGTTTTGTTTAAGGCAGCCCTAAGTCCCCGTCCATACTGTTGAGTTTTTGCTGCAAAAGTTTTTTGAATTCTCTTTTGAAAGTGCAGCAGTGTCCATACATGAATCTTTTGCTTCATGTTTAGTATTTTTTATTCCTCCCTTCTATCTTCTTTTTTAATTTTTTTTCACATTTCTCAATACCGAATGTAAATATAAAATAACTACCCTGTGATAGAAGGTGTGAATATTTTTTTTTTGGATACACATTTGAAGCACAAGATATAATTTGAAGCAAAATGGACGCTAAGAAGAAAAATTATATAATATGTTTTATATAATTTTATATTTTTTTTTTTAAATTTTTGATTATATTTCACAAAAAAATTAACAATAAAACAGGGTAGCTATTATTATGATAGAAGTTAACAGTATACCAAACGAAAAGAAATAAAATGAAACGTCAAATACACCTTATGTCAAAAGATGCAAATAAGAAATTCAACAAAAAGTGCATGTACATGAAACAGCGTACATACTTCCACTCCTCTTCCCCTTCTCATCAACAAACTCAAAAGTTTTGCAGCATATGCTTCACAGTATGGACGGGGACTAAGTATAATATTCACGATGAGTAAATGCAAATGGCCGAACAACTTTGAAACACAGACCAGCACTTAAATGAGCAAATGCATCATAAAACTGATCGTATGATCTAACCCTAGTGTTGTAAAAGCATTGAGTATTCAATACGAGCGATTTTCATGAGTACTCGATAAAAGCTACTCAATACTTTTAGGCTTGTATTTCGCAGCAAAATGCTTTACATAATCAAGTTTATACTGAATACATCACAAAAGTCAGCAACAAAATCATAAGAGTATATACAGTTAGTTGAAACGCTATAATTTGAATTTCAAGATATGAAAGAAAAACTTGAAATAATCAAGAGTTCAAATTAACAAGAGTTTAATTAAATTGAAAACGCAGGGTGAAAGCATTGCGAAATCAAACCAAACTATTTACATCTTCATTTGTTTCAAACGCACGTAGTGAAACTCAAACTGTACAGTGTAGACAAGCCAAACTTCAAGTTGGCAACATTTGCCTTTGAATATGACAGTTTTAATAGCTGAAAGGTAAATGTCGTATGTTTTTATTCTTATTTCTTTCTTATTTCATTTATTTCTTTTTCTGTCTTAGGAAATCACAAATAACTGTTATAAATTATATTATTATAAATTTATTATTCAGACCGTTTTTATGCTGGTTTGAATACAACGTACGCAAAGTTCTAGGCACTAGTGAAGTAACCAGCCGTTAGTCAAGTCTTAGCTGTACAATAATAATTGAAATCTTAATTAATAAATTGTTTCTGAAATGTTTTTCAAATGTAGGCGAGCAACGTAAAGAAGACAATGCCAATTAACAAAATATTACACTTCGGAATTAATTAACTAGAAACGTTTGTTGTTGTCGCCGTATAATGGTGCTCCTAATGAAAACAGCCGACATGCCTGCTTTGTTTACTCCCATCGGGCCAATTGGGTTTGATTATTGTTATTATTATTTTTTTTTCCTCTTTTTTTGTTTCTAATTTTTAAGAAAAGTAAACAATTTATTTGAAAAACTAAATAGTGCAAAGGCAACTTCAACACAAATAACGAAATATGTAATACGTAAGAATGAAGGTGCACGGCTCTATGGCACGCGAGTAATATTCATTTTATTGACTGTGAATTATTTTTCTAACAATTGAATCAATTGAAAAATTCAACTTTAATAACTAAATTTGCTACTAAAGTGTTCCCAGAAAAGTGTTCCATGATAAATAATCTCTTTTTGTCTCTATGAAAATTATTAGGAAGTTGGAAACTAAATGATGCAAATAGATTGCACGAAAATTTATGACAACAACTAGCGAGAGAATATGTTGATTGATGTGTAATTCTGTACGTTTCAGGACGTTTTGATCTGGTTCCAGAAGGACAATATGCTGAGCTATTCGCTGCGCACAATCACTTTACGCAATCAGTGAATGAACCAACACATATGTATTTTGTATGTTGATGGGCGCCAGCACAAAACTCTCGACCTTTTTCTCACTTCGCACTAACACAAGTATGAAATGAATATTAGCGCACCTCTCGGAAATTCGCACCATTGCACTATTTCTGCCTCCTTTTTCGATTGCGAAACTTCGAAACGTTCCACGGCCAGCTACGAATCGTTTAAAATATATTTTCGAAAAAGAGCGTTGGACTGAGTTCAACGATTTCTTATGGCATTTTAATAGGAAGCTTTGCTTTCTTGACAATAACGTCAATGCCATGACAAAAATGGTAGAAGACAGACAAGGCATGTGTAGGGGCCATCCCCTGAGTGCCGGTCCAAGAAAAAAAGACATTGCTTGGTATAAAAACGTCCATACCCTCGAGGCAAATTTCGATTAAGCATAATCCGAATTCATGGTTTAATCAGACGTGCAGGCTTGCAGTCATTCGTTAAAAGAATAAAGAAAAATGATAGTTCTTCTATTCCGGCTCTTTGAAAAGATGATCTAATCTTCACTTACCCGGTTGACGAAGCTAACCTTCTAGCTGGCATTCTCACTTGCCGCAAACAACCAGAGATATATTTACTTCTGACCTCGTGCCCAATCGCAATATGTTCTACCATTTCCAAGGTAATGGAAAATGTGGTAAATTTCCATTTGACGAATTAACTGGAAGACGTTCCACGGGGCACTTATTGGCCTCCCTCTCGGACAAATGGTGCCGATCCCTTCACCATTTTGGCGAAAGTAAGGTGCTGGCTCTAGATATTTCTAAAGCATTTGACAGAATGTCGCATGTAGCACTTTTGTCTAAACTTAATGCTTTTGGTGTTGGTGATATCTTCTCTCGGTTTATATCGACCTTTCTCAGGGATCGCGCTGTAAGAGGTATTTACACGGGAGCTCATCTAACTATTAATCAAGATTAATTCCGGGGTAGCACAAGGCCCAATTCTTTCTCCTAATCTATTTCTTCATGTCAATATTCCAACCCTATTCATTCATACTCATTTGATCGTAGGCCAGCATCGAGTATGCTCGCGACGATGAGGCGATCAGGTCGCTTTCAACGCTCGAAAAACCCAATGCAGCATGCTTACACATCGACACATGCCCGATCACGCTGCCTCATCTGTAATTATGGGTGGTATAAATATTGAGGAATCAGAAGCTCTTGATGTTCTTGGCATGAAAATGCAGTGTGATGTTCAATGGACTGAGCACATTTTTTAGAACTCAAAGGAACCATTCAAGTGCCTCGGCTTTTTAAGACGATCTGATCTCCTCACTATTTATAGCGCCTACATCCGACCGAAAATGGAATATAACTCTCATGTATGGCCGGTGCTTCACAGTTTATTTTGAACTTAGTCGACCGAGTACAGGAGAGGGCAAAGAAACTAATTGGAAACAGTAGGCTAGCGAACTCTATTAACTCTCTTGAGAATCGTCGTAACGTGGGGTGAGTTTTGTTGTTCTATCATGACACATATACTGAACAGAAATGTCAACATAGTTTGACATTCTCAGCATCAAAAACCATTGTTATCATGCGCCCTATACAAATGCATTTAATTTTTGCCGACGACTATTCATCGTTTATTCCTGTTGTATTCCTACCACCAGCCACGGTTTGACCGGAGTGTTATTGGGCACGGAATTTGTAACAATTTATTCCTTTCAATAGGCTCTTTAATTTTTTTCCATATTGAATATGTACAATAAGATAAGAACTTAATAATTTTAATTTTCGTATTAATTTGGAATTATTTTTTTAACAAAATGTTTTCTTTGTTTGTTTTATGGCTCTTAATCGTTAATAATCAGCCGGAGATTTGGTGATGTTTTTGTTCTTCTCAAGTACCTGCCGTAAAATATTTTTCAATTTATAACTTTTCGATAAGAAACTTTAGAAAAACATATTGGTATTGCGTTTTACAAAATATGATGGTGGTCTTAACACTTTTTAAATTTTATTTTAAAATATGATTTAAAATTAAAAAAATGACTGCACTCGAATATAATGATGTTATAATTGACAATTCTGCCGTAATAACTATTTTTATAATTTTGCTATTGTCAAAATATATTTTTTATTGTTTCACAAATGTTATTAGGTTCCTAATCGAATATTTTAATCTTTTTGAGTAGGGGAAAATATAAAACATTGAAAATAAAAGCTTTCTTATAAATTTCATTACTGCAAAACTCGCCTATGAGACGATTGCACCTCTGGCGCGCCGCCAGATATACAAAAATTTTTAAGCACATTTCTCGACCAAATTTCAATATGCCTTTAGTTTCAGCTTTAGTTGTTTCTAGTTTGCTCTGCCATGATGGCCGCTCACCTGTGCCCTATGAGGTACACACAAGTATATACATATATAATGAGTTGTGCCGACGTAAAACTCTCCGCAGGCTAAGAATCGAGTTTGTTGAAAGTCAGGCACTGTTGCTTCACGTGGTATCAGACCCGGCCTCTGAAAGTCGACACGAACTTCTTTCTACTCCAAATTCCATGAAACTGTTGGCAACGTTCCATCTATTAACTTTAACTGCTGTCCATGCAATTGTCACACCCGGTACTACTAATTTAGCTTTTCCATGCCGAACATCTAGAAAATATTACTCAGCTGTATAAAATTAGAACAAAGACGTCTCTGACTATTGAATAATCAGTATTTGGCGGCACATAGTATTTATTCGTGCGCACTTTGGAAAAATAGTAATTTTCTTTTCGTATAAAAGTGTTACAGTCACGTCCGGGAAGTCCCCTCTCCAGGCCTATTTGAAAAAGTTTTGCTGTTTAAAGGAAAATTAGTCACATCAGTAAAAATAATTTTTTTCTAAAAATCGGTTTTTTAAAATTGCATGCTCCACTATTTGGCGCGCTTTCTTTTTCTAACTAATTCAACTTCATGAACTTTTATATGAAATGCTTTATTTAATATGAGCTCTTTTTTTTCTTGGACTGGGAGGATGACTCGCACACATACAATGCATTGTGCTGGAACTGGAGGATTTTCTTTTGGACCAAAGTTTTTCATGAAAATAAAAAATTACGGCAAAAAAGTATCGTGTGATTACTTGTGGCCCGGATGATTTCTTTTGGACCATCTTGTACAAGTTGTACTATTTATATTTCGGGAATAGCAAATAACAACAAACATTTTTACAACTAAGTATTCATGCAAAATCGTATGTATTGAAGTGGAACTAATGTGCAAGGTTGCCTCGATCTCACAATGTGTCACATGGCGATCTTGCATTATCAGTTCACACACTGCATCCATGTTTTTTGGCACAACAATCGATCTTGGACGGAATTCGTCAGCAACCGAACTACGACCACGATTGAATTCACTATACCAGCGATATAAAGGGTGGTTAAATTTCAAGGGCCGATGTTGATTTTGAATAAAACACAAACTATTTAGGAAATTATTGTAATTTTATTTTATTATGATATATTGGTATTACTCAATTATGTATGGAACAAAATATCGGCCAAATGGGCGCCGCGACCACGGCAACAGTGGATGATCAATTTTCGAAGAAAATCATCTTCAGTGATGAGGCACATTTTCACCTCAGTGGATTCGTCAATAAACAGAATTGCCGCATTTGGGCGAATGAGAATCCAAGAGTGATTGTCGAAAAACCAATGCACCCACAAATAGTGACTGTTTGGTGCGGTTTATGGGCTAGCGGCATCATCGGGCCGTATTTTTTCCAAAATGAGGCCGGTCAGGCAGTTACTGTGAATGGTGTTCGCTATCGTGAGATGATAACGAACTTTTTATGGCCCGAATTGGAAGATATGGATGTGGACGATATGTGGTTTCAGCAGGACGGTGCCACTTGCCACACAGCTAACGAAACAATGGCTCTTTTGCGCAACAAATTCAATGGCCGTGTTATCTCACGTAATGGCGATGTCAATTGGCCGCCAATATCATGTGATTTGACACCGTTGGACTTTTTTCTTTGGGGTTATTTGAAAGAAAAGGTGTACGTCGATAAGCCAGCAACAATTCAAGAGCTAAAGGATGAGATAATTCGGCACATTAACGGCATAGAACCTCCATTATGCCTCAGGGTCATCGAAAATTTGGACCATCGGATGGAGGTGTGCCGCCGTGGTCGCGGCGCCCATTTGGCCGATATTTTGTTCCATACATAATTGAGTAATACCAATATATCATAATAAAATAAAATTACAATAATTTCCTAAATAGTTTGTGTTTTATTCAAAATCAACATCGGCCCTTGAAATTTAACCACCCTTTACTATGGTTTTTGATGGTGCTTTATCGCCATACAAAGAACTGAAAGAATCGACACATTCTGGTTGAGATAATCCACGTCGAAATTTGTGAAAAATAATCCAATGAAAACCTTGTACACTTGTACATCAAAACGTTGTGAGTACGGTTGTGTTAAAAAATGTCCAACTTCATTATGGTGTTGCCAGATTTTAGCTACCGAGAATATAAATAGTACCCCTTGTACGTATGTATGTGTCGGACGTATAAACGTAATAAAAGATTCCAGCAGTACAACGAAAGAAATTGCTTCATATATCCTCTGAAGTTTTGCTTTAATTCGATGAAATAATTTACTATTTTTCCACCAATAACATGCTTCATTTTTCTAATGAAAGAAAATTCATTAAAATTATTGTATATTACAGGCCTGTTCTGCAAATCACGTGATTTGAAATCACGAACCGTTTTGAAACCACGCCCACGATTTGAAGCTGTTCTGCAAATCACGCATTTTACATTTTTCGGCGTGGTTTTAATTTTTCGAAAACACGAGAAAACAGCTGATGTTTTATATTTGTTTATATTTTTCCATTGTGAATTAAAATATTAGATGAAATAAAGAATATGAAAATGCCAGGAGCTACTTTATTGACAATAATTGCTTTAAGAAAGCATCATTTAAAAAAAAGAAGAAGCTATACAAACCATAAATTTTTTAGTAGCACAACAAAAAACCTATATATACATATGTATGTATAATTGCGAAGTTGCCAGTGTTTTCATTAACGAAATTTGCTTAAATTTTGCATTTAATTATTTATAAATTTGCACAAAAATAAAAATTATTGACCATTACTAGATTTTCTGTACAACAATATATAAAATTTGTCTTAAATAAAGAACATGATAGTAAAATATCTATATATTTACATGACTTATAAAGAATGTGTTACTTTGGCAACCTCAAAAACATGTTCGAAAAAATTAACCAGCTGATTGCTAAAAAGTAAATGTAAACCACGCGATTGGTAAACAAAGCAAAACAATTATTTTCAAAAAAAAGCAGTGTTCTTACAAATTTGCTCATATTTAAGTTTTTATATGTAGCAAACCCAATTTTTTTTTAGAAAAATAAATAGAAAACAAATCACATGAAATATATTGTAGCATTTTTATTAAATTCTAAACGAAATACATAGAAAATATAACCAAGTGATTTCAAATCGTCAGTCATTTAGCTGACGATTTCAAATCACGAGATTATTAAAATTTTTGTGTTCAAATCACTTTGACAAAAAGTGGTTTGCAGAACGGGCCTGTTAAGAATACTTTCATAAATCGGCGCATACATTTCACAAGATCACTGCATGCTTTTAGAATTACTTAAGCGGGAATATCAATTAAACGGATAGTAGTGATAGTTGAAACTGACTCAATATGTACCGTTATCTTAAATGTAGTACATACATAGTTTGAAAAGTCTAAAAGGCTACACAAATAATACTGTCATTTTTTACATCATACATCAAAAGTAAATATTTGTTGGGCAGTGTAATGTGTTGTTCTATTTCACATATAAAATTTTGGGTTAATAAAAGTCGCGTCCATTGAACGCTTTTCTTTAAAATTGTAAATTATTTCTCTTATAAATTGATTAATGTTTAAATTTGTTTATAAGCACAATTTAAAAATAATTATAATAATAATGCTGATAATAATAATGAAGGAAGAAAAAATGACATGTGCATTGCAAAATAAACGATAATAAATTATATGTAGTCTTTGTATCAAGTGCAATTAATTTATTTGCATATTTAAATGAAAGTACCAAGAAACAAGAAAAACAGACACAAAACCACCAGGCGGAAATGCACAAATAAGAGAAAATAACGAATAATGTGTATGAGGGACGTATGAATGAATGCATGGCTTGATATCATCGTTTATAATATGCAACATAGAATGATTTGAGTGTTTATTTTTAAATAAAATATATAGAAAGAAATTGATAAAATTTTTGAAAAACAAAAAAAAAATTAAAATCCCTGACCACTAATGGAAATATTTTTTTTATATTTGGAGAAACTTGGGAATTGTGAGATTGAGGTTAAGTTACAGTTATTAATTTATTAAGTTGAATGAATTGAAAGTGGACACTGTACACAAAAAATGTTTTTGTTTTTTAGAGAGAGACGACATTATATTAACAAAGGGACGTATTTTCTTTTTTTATATATGTATATGTATGTAGATATATGGGATTATAAGCATTGTATATGTAAATATTGTAAAATATTTTTGAATTTTATACATTTTGTTAATATTGTAAAAAAATTTTAAAATATTTTGAATCATATTCTTTTCACAATTTTTATGAGACATGTTATGTTAGAAAAATTTTTATATATATACACTTCAAAAAAGAGAAAAAAATTTTAAAAATAAAAACTTCCGGAAGATGTTAACCGAAGGTTAACGAAATATCGAAAATAAATATAAAAATAATAAATAAAAAGAGAAAAAACCTTAAAGCTTAAAAAAATAGATTGTTAAAAATTTATAATTTTTTTTTTTATCTAAGAATTTATTTTTAGTAGTATAATTTTTTCATATAGTGGAGGAAGAAGGTGGGTCAAAACATTTTTAAATTCGGCCTCCAGAAGTTAACGTTTGAAAGAACCAGGCAGATATGATCCGCGTTACGTTATACCTCGTCTTTTCCCTACTGACAGTAACGTCAGGACGTATGAGGTATTTTACCAAATTTATCAAATCGAACATTTAAATCACATTTTACGGTAATCGCATAATATGTAATGAACGTGAACATGACATCTAGCTGTTTTAGTGTGTCTATATACAGATTTGTTAAGGTATTAGTTGATTGTTATCTCACGCACGATAACAAAATATATATTTTATTGTTTTTGTTTTAATCTTCTAATTCTATAGTCTTCTTTTTTCGAAGTATATTAACATACATATGTGTATAAAAGTGAATGTTTGTATTTTAGAAATCTAAAGACTCTTAAAGCTGTGAACCAATCTTGCTGAAATTTTTCCGTATGTTACTGGTGTTTTCGAAGGTGCTATCGGCTATATTTCTTTTATTTACATTTTGTAAAATAGACTTGCAAATTATATATGTATGTTTGATTATTATATGTAACAGTATGTTTTCTAACTTACTAAAATCGACCAATGCCATCGACTAGGAAATATCGACGTGGTTAATAACGAAAACTCACAAAGAACCGTAAACTATACAATTAGTTGTGGCTATTGAGCGAGACGCAATACTCTCGAAGGCCAAACACAAGCCTGGCCATCTCTTAAACATAATTACCATGACGTGAGACTGTACGACTATATGTTTATTAATTAAATTAAATACTTCAAGTGGTCATGGTACCTCCCATGCAAAGAACATAGATTTCCACACATTCGGTCAATGATTACAGTAAAAGTATCAAAATTTTGTACATATCAATAACCAAACATATTTGTAAACTAGAGGTAGCGTGGCGCATCACTTTATTCTACAGCATGGGCCGAAGTCACCATGGGTTTGAAAAATTTATTAACTTTCGTTTATTTATATTTTTGTTTTTTTTTTTCAGATTATTAAACAAGCAAAATGGAATTTTTTTTTAAACCAAGTAAGGAAAACAATATCACTCAAATTACCTCCGTTTCCAGTTTCGCAATTATTTGCATTTTCCATAACATCTTTCACAATTTGTCGCTGTGGAGCTCGAATTTCTGCAACAATATTGGCCTTGAGGTCAGCTCTTGTCTCGAGCTTGTTCACATAGACTTGGTCCTTCAAATAACACCAAAAGAAAATGATAAGGTGCTGACAAATCTGGCGGAGAGTGGCACCATCTCAGGTCTGTTTTAAGTGTAGGACGTAAAAAATATTCTATTCTCACTTCATCTTCATTTTCGAAAAAATGATATTTTCTGACGTAATGCCATACCATACTGTGCCATACCATGGGGTACAATTCTCGTTGATGAATAGCTTTTGGATTTTGCGAATACCAGAACATGCAGTTCTGCTTTTTAACAAAGCCATTCAAATGATATATTTTGTGATCTGAAAAAAAATTCCAAAAAATTTATTAACGAAAAAATTATAAAAATTTTTAAACCCTATGGGGAGTTTAGTCCCACGCAGTATATATAATATAAAGTGGTCCCGTGTATTAATAGATAACTTTTTATCTTGGACCAGCACTCAAGAGATCATAAACATGCGAAGCATTGTGCTGGAACTAGAGAAAAGGAATAGTTACAGAAATTACAGGAGCTGAAGCGTCACTATCTTACAACTATGCTTTTGCACGTTCTTTGTTTTTATAGCAGTGTTTAAGCGCCTTTGATGTAAAGAAGGCGTATCAAATTTTTTGAAGGTTCGTTTTTTAGTAGCCGTTTTTAATAATTATTTTACTTCGCCGGTGCTACACAATTCCGACGAAGGGAGACGCTCTCATGTGCATGTGGATTGGTTACAGCTGAAGCCGTTACTGTACAGTGACCAGTGACTATGGCTTCGCCACTGAAACCTTCCGACAACAACTGACACAAAGACATACTAATGCACATAAAAAAAATGCGAGCTGTTTTCATGATTTAGTATGCAATTGGGGCTGAACCCAGGAAATTTTTCGTTTTGTAGTCAACATACACACTAATTCAGCCATCGCCTCCCTCAATGTACTAGAATTTTTTCCATAGCAGGTTCGATTCCTGCCAAACATTATTTTTGCACTGAAAATTTTATTATTTGTCCAAAAATATTTTAGTACCTTTCACTGTTTCCTGTACTAGAAATAAGCGTTCGATCGGGTTTGATTCGAATTTTGTCAGAATTTGGAGGGTTGGACATTTTTAATTTTAGTACTTTAAAAACATCAAAGGAAATAGGAAAATATGAGAAACTACTAAGTTGAAAAAACAAATTAAATAAACGATTAAATATTTCTGTACGATTTGTAAGTTTTCATATGACAATCGAACAATTTTGTGGTTTGATCAAGGCCAACAACTAAAACTTCAATAGGCAACTGAACAATTTGTGTCGAACAATTCGTCTAGCATAACGAATGCATCGGCAAAAGTTCGTTACGTAAATTCGCAGTGTGGCGCACACTTGTATAATTTGAACTTAAGTGATGTATGTTAAAAATTAAACAATTACAAAAATTAAAATTAACTTTATTTACCAATATATTTGAAAACGTAAAAGAAACACGGCATCTCTGTACTAATTTGTTGGTCGTTCATGGGCGTATGAAATAGAAATAAATCGATCTCAGAGTTCAGATGGTGTTGTGTTAATTGTCAGATGCACAAATGTGTTTCCTTTCCGATGATGAAAGTTCGCAACGAAAAATTCGTCGTTCGCCTCAATTGTGTGCCCACCATAACACTGCATTATAATCGCAACACATGCAAGTACATACGTCGCCTAAATACGATAAAAACACTGAACTCACACATTTTCATACTTTGTTTATGTGAGTAGGGCCAAATTTAAATGATAAAAAATTTATATAATTGGGAGCAACTGAAGCCAAAAATGAAATATCTAAACTGATAAGACAATTGCTTAACTCATAATTGGTATTGTGTGTCGTATAGAGCATGTATAAACTGAAAGTTTTCTTTCACCTGAGGATTTCACTTTTCTCACTGCGGAAAGGGGGGCAAAAACAACTTCCGTTTCTTGCCACAGAAAAATGTGTCAAAAATCTTATTGAGGTGGTGAAATCTGCAATTTATTTTGAAAATAAAAATTTTTAATTTGTTGATGGCTGCTGCAAGTGGACACGCTACTGGCAAAAAAATGTCTTATAGCATTTTTTTTATTTCTTAATTGTTGATCTTCTAAGATAGAGTTTTACTACAACTACTATACTCGAGTCAGCTGATCAGATCTTGAAAATAAAACATCTAGATTTCGTTGGTTTTTTGTTACGTTGCGCACTAACATATTAGAAACAAAAGAGCAGAACGGCAGGGAAGAGGACATCCATTGAAAGTGATAACAGACCTTAATACTAATATAAAAAAAATTACATTTAGAACCTACTCATAGCAACAAATAATGAAATCATAATCAATATATCGAAGTATTTAATTTAAAAATCAGTTTTAAAAAATAATAATTTTGTAAGTATTCTTTCAATTATGCAACGTTAGTCAAAATTCATTACGATTATTTATTTATGTTTGTTATATAGTTTAGCTGATCTATATGTAGCATTTCATTTCGAGCTAATATCAAAATCTGCAGTAGTCCTTTAACCAAATTCTTGAAAACAGAAATTTCACATGTTTTTCGAAGAAATAACAAAAAAATATTTGAGAATTGCGAAATATGCAAACAAAACAAACCAAATAGCTTCTTTAAAAGTGTTCCTTATACACAAAAAACATTTTATTATTTGATTTTAAATAATAATAATAATATAACAAACATATTTAAATAATCGTAATGAATTTCGACTAACGCTGAATAATTGAAAGAATAGTTACATAATTGTATTGAAAAATATAATTTTTGATTTTGCCTTTTAAATACAATCATTGTCAACCAAAGTGTTGAGACTAATTGTAAGAAAGGTTTAGAAAAACTAAATAGATTTAAAATCAAATAATAAAATGTTAGTTGTATGAGGCAAATTCTTATCGAAAATAAAATTAAAAAACAAATTTTATATTTAATTATTTCAATTCTTTAAATTGGAAATAGTAAAATTAAATTACTTTTTCCATTTTCTGTGATGACGATGTTCTTATATTCTATTCAAAAATGTATGTGTAAGTTTCACAAAAATTTTCAATAAATACACTCAGAATTGAAGAAAAATATGTTGTTAAAAATTCTATATTTGAAATTTATTTGTAATTAAAGTTCAAGGTCTATTGAAATAAAGAAAAATTTATTATAAACAAAGGGGATTATTAAATATTTATTCGAGACCTTCTTCCTATGCCTTTTGAAATGTTCAATAATAATGTTTTTTTTTTCACTATGAATAAGTTTTTATGTTTATTTTATGTACTCTGCTTATCCCAAATAGTGATTCATAGATTGGAAGAAAAAAAAAAACATTTCAAATTTATTTTTGTTTTGTCTTGGACCGGAATATGCAATGAATTGTGGTGGAAACAGCAAATAAGGTTTTTGTAGGAGGTAGAGGGAGTAGTAGTTAAGGATTTTTGATTTGAATCGTACCACGTCAAAATTGACGGGAAAGACCTCTGCGGGTTGTTTATGCCGCATGCCAAAAACTTGTTTTAACTGTAATGTGTAGTGCGACTCCCTGCCAAATCGACCACGTATTAAAGAGCATGTTTCGGGAACCAGTTCCCTGACTTCATTAGAACTCCTCCCATTATAAAGGGTGGTTAAATTTCAAGGGCCGATGTTGATTTTGAATAAAACACAAACTATTTAGGAAATTATTGTAATTTTATTTTATTATGATATATTGGTATTACTCAATTATGTATGGAACAAAATATCGGCCAAATGGGCGCCGCGACCACGGCAACAGTGGATGATCAATTTTCGAAGAAAATCATCTTCAGTGATGAGGCACATTTTCACCTCAGTGGATTCGTCAATAAACAGAATTGCCGCATTTGGGCGAATGAGAATCCAAGAGTGATTGTCGAAAAACCAATGCACCCACAAAGAGTGACTGTTTGGTGCGGTTTATGGGCTAGCGGCATCATCGGGCCGTATTTTTTTCCAAAATGAGGCCGGTCAGGCAGTTACTGTGAATGGTGTTCGCTATCGTGAGATGATAACGAACTTTTTATGGCCCGAATTGGAAGATATGGATGTGGACGATATGTGGTTTCAGCAGGACGGTGCCACTTGCCACACAGCTAACGAAACAATGGCTCTTTTGCGCAACAAATTCAATGGCCGTGTTATCTCACGTAATGGCGATGTCAATTGGCCGCCAAGATCATGTGATTTGACACCGTTGGACTTTTTTCTTTGGGGTTATTTGAAAGAAAAGGTGTACGTCGATAAGCCAGCAACAATTCAAGAGCTAAAGGATGAGATAATTCGGCACATTAACGGCATAGAACCTCCATTATGCCTCAGGGTCATCGAAAATTTGGACCATCGGATGGAGGTGTGCCGCCGTGGTCGCGGCACCCATTTGGCCGATATTTTGTTCCATACATAATTGAGTAATACCAATATATCATAATAAAATAAAATTACAATAATTTCCTAAATAGTTTGTGTTTTATTCAAAATCAACATCGGCCCTTGAAATTTAACCACCCTTTAGTAACGATAGAACAGCGAAACTCCGTAATTACAACTAATCGATAGAGTTCCCGAGAGTCCTTGACACTAGAATTACTCTAACTTATATTTGCAATTTTCCAAGAATAATCTTTTCCATTTAGTATTTGTTTTTTTTTCTGTTAGTTGTTTGTTATAATTTTGATGAAAATAAAACTTATCACATTTTCACTTTAAAAATGTCTATGACGTGACCACGTTTTCGTTAGAAAATATGGCAGCATCAAATAATTACACTTCACTCTAAAAGTTGCCACCAGTAAAAAACCAATATTATTTATTACTTTAAAATTAGAATTGTCTTAATGAGTAAGTACAGAACAATAACTTTTGCAAAAGTGTCTTAATATTATTTTTCTCTTTCTCATTAGGCAACACTTATTGTACACTTGTTATAAAGTTTTGTTAAAAAGTGTCATCTCATATGATTTCCATCTTATATCATCGCTGATAACATATCTTAACACCTGAACAGCTAATCTTATTATAAATATTGTTTCAAGCAATAGTAAATTTCTTTTATTTTGTGAAAAATTAACTTTTATTTATAATATACAGAATAACATACTGTAATGGACATGAATGAAGAAGCTGGTTTTATCAAAAAGAAGACTCATATTTTTTTGCGATAGACGGAAAGAAAGATTTATTAATAAAATTTTTTTATAAAAAACAAAAATAAACAATTTCGTATGTTGTTAATGTCTAGGTTATTTTTGATTTAGTACAGCTTTTTAAACCCCAATGTCCAAAGATAAGTGTTTCAGAGCAATTTCGATACCGATATACTCAGAAAGATAAATAATAATTTAAATAAACTTTTTCAGCGCAAAATTTTTTTTGTTAAACATGTTTATAATGTTTGGGAGTGCATGAAATCATAGAATAAAATAGAATAAAATAAATAGAATAGAGTAATAAAAATAAAATAAATATAACTAATCTTTCAAATATTCAACGTTGGTCAAAATTCTTTACAATTATTTATCTGTTTGTTATATTATTATTATTCAAAATCAAATAATAAAATGTTTGTTGTATAATGAAAATTTTTAAAGAAGCTATTCGGTTTGTTTTGTTTGTATATTTTGTAATTCTCAAATATTTTTGGGCGTTCTTGTATAAACATGTGAAATTTCTTAGCTTTTCTCAAGGATATGGTTAAATGTCTACTGAAGATTTTGATATTAGCACCAAACGAAATGCTACATATAGATCAGCTAAACCATAGAACAAACATAGATAAATAAAATAAATAATAAAATAGAATAGAATAATAACAAATCTTAAAATAGAAACTTTTTTCACATGCGGCTCTCCTTATGATTTGAAACTTTACAAGAAAATGTAGTATTATAACGTTAGGTCTGGTATTTAATCAGGCTTTGTTTGGACGTGAATATATAATCAACTCGTAATTTAGGAAGGCAATTGGTATTGTTGGAAATGTTAAATAGTTCAGCTCCTTCTTCTAATTATTCACAAATTTCTCTCTAATAGAAGTTCTACGTGCGCTGAAAGGGCTGTTATTTTAAGCGATTAAAACATTAACATCACGATGGTTAAAGGAAAGAACTCTATTAAATACTATCAAAAATATATTTGGGGTATTCAAAAAGTCTCGTATTTAGTCGTATTGTCGTAATATTGTAATATTTTACAATAGTTTAAAAACATTGTTGTTGGTCCTCACACAAAAAAATTGTAAAACAATAACACTTTTTTTTTTTTTTTTTATCTAGGACCAGCACTCAGGAGATGACTCCTACACATGCGAAGCATTGTGCTGGGAACTATAGGAAAGGGATAGTAGAAGAAACGACAGGAGGTGAAGCTTTATTAATTATTTTGCAGCTCTGCTTTCGCACGTTCTTTTGTTTTTATACTCGTAGCAGTGCTGAAGCTTCGGTTTAGTAGCTATTTTTATTATTAATTTACTTCGCCGGTGCTACACAATACCGACGAAGGAGGGCGTTCTGATGTGATTGTGGATTGCTATCAGCTGAAGCCGGTATTGTTCAGCGACCAGTGACTATGCCTTCGCCACTGAAACCTTCCGACAACAACTCACACACAAAGACACACTAATGCACATCAGAAAAATGCGAGATGTTTATTTTTATTTAAAAAAATTTTTTTTTTGTCTGAAACTGGGGTTGAACCCAGGTCTGTTTTTTGGTTGTGTAGTCAACGTGCAAACTACCATCCATCGTGCCATCGCCACCTTTTTAAAGTATGTATAATGATGTGTTGTAAGTAGTAGAAGAAACCGGCGCCGATATGTTGTTTAGTCGCCTTAGTCAAGCGGCTGATAATAATTGTAAGACGACGGACGCTATTAACGTCAGTAAAAATGATCTTAAATAGGAATGAAACTAAAAAGCGCATATTTAAATTAAATATATATTTAGTATTGTCAAATGCAATTCACAAAGGCTTTAGTTACCGAAAATTAAAAATTTTTGCTTCTCCTTAATTTGTTGAATGTAACTTAAAGGCTACAGACAATAATACAAGTTTTACGATCTTTATAATACTTTGTGAGAAAGAAATCTACTGAGATTTGGTACAACTGTCAAAAAATGTTTTACCTCCCCTCCCTACCTTCCGTGTCCCTACCCGTATACCCAATTTCAGTTCTATGGCTATGTGGTGAAGAGTGCGCACCCGTACATCTAATGGGAGTGCCACTTGCAAAAAAGGATCAGCCTATCTCCCTGATAAAAATTGTCAGTTTTCATATTTTTCCATTATTTACTCTCGCGTATACCGGTATAAATATTTACTTTGTATGGGCCTATATAGCCTATAGTTCCTTTTAGATATACAGAGAGATACTGTGAAAATTTCAAGAAAATTGGTTCAGCCGTTAAGCTGTCTATAAGGCACAAACATACATACAATATAAACGATTATTCGTCATTGCATTCCTACTACCACACTTGCATGAAATACGTTAATTTTTTACATGCCTTAATACAAAGTATTATAGGGTTTTTTTTCATTTTAGGAGTTTTTCATTTCATATGACGATATGTACATTCTTAAGAATATCAAATTCTGAAATTTGTATTGCTTTAATGGAGTCATAAGTAATTAAAAAAAAATAACCCCCAGATTGATGGACTAGTTAATTATTTACTACGCTACCAGACCGTATAGTCAAAATAAAAAGCAATCCATCCGTACATAATGGTGTTCTCATATCATGATATATAATTTTAGAAGAAAAAAAATTATATAGAATCTCAATTCCGGTTGACTTTATCGTTGAAAAGATTGACAAAATTCTGTACAGCGTGTTCGTCGGGTAATATTGATACCACAAAAGCGATCTTTAAGAATGAATTTAGCGGGTCTTAAGCTAATTGTGTCCGTGAATAAGTTAAGAGAGTAAAAGATTTACCCGTTTATTGCATTTTTGAAAAACCATTTAAGAGTTAAGCAATCCGACGTAGAAAAAAATACGCTCGATCTTATTTAAGTTTGACTGTAACGAACGGGTCGCATACCAAATTGTCTGAATAGTGAACGGTGTTGGAATGAATGAAATTATAAAAAAACACTAAATAATAATAATAATTTTATTTGGAATTACTGTAAAAAGTTATAAAGGGTGGTTAAATTTCAAGGGCCGATGTTGATTTTGAATAAAACACAAACTATTTAGGAAATTATTGTAATTTTATTTTATTATGATATATTGGTATTACTCAATTATGTATCAAATATCAAATATCGGCCAAATGGGCGCCGCGACCACGGCAACAGTGGATGATCAATTTTCGAAGAAAATCATCTTCAGTAATGAGGCACATTTTCACGTCAGTGGATTCGTCAATAAACAGAATTGCCGCATTTGGGCGAATGAGAATCCAAGAGTGATTGTCGAAAAACCAATGCACCCACAAAGAGTGACTGTTTGGTGCGGTTTATGGGCTGGCGGCATCATCGGGCCGTATTTTTTCCAAAATGAGGCCGGTCAGGCAGTTACTGTGAATGGTGTTCGCTATCGTGAGATGATAACGAACTTTTTATGGCCCGAATTGGAAGATATGGATGTGGACGATATGTGGTTTCAGCAGGACGGTGCCACTTGCCACACAGCTAACGAAACAATGGCTCTTTTGCGCAACAAATTCAATGGCCGTGTTATCTCACGTAACGGCGATGTCAATTGGCCGCCAAGATCATGTGATTTGACACCGTTGGACGTTTTTCCTTGGGGTTATTTGAAAGAAAAGGTGTACGTCGATAAGCCAGCAACAATTCAAGAGCTAAAGGATGAGATAATTCGGCACATTAACGGCATAGAACCTCCATTATGCCTCAGGGTCATCGAAAATTTGGACCATCGGATGGAGGTGTGCCGCCGTGGTCGCGGCGCCCATTTGGCCGATATTTTGTTCCATACATAATTGAGTAATACCAATATATCATAATAAAATAAAATTACAATAATTTCCTAAATAGTTTGTGTTTTATTCAAAATCAACATCGGCCCTTGAAATTTAACCACCCTTTACAATACATACAACTAGACGACGCTTATGAATTAAAACCCTTTTTTTGTTTTTTGATATGTATATGGTAATTGTAAAAAGAGAAGAATGGAGAAAGCAGACAGATAAAAAGAAAATAGAAATAAAAACACTAATAAAACGCGATATACACATCACAGCAATGGAATGACTGGTAAATGAAAACATAAAAGCCAAGACAAACAATTGTAAAAAATAATTAAGTAAAAAATAAAAATAAAAATGAAAAAGACACTGGAAATAACAAAGTAGAGATACAAGAACAGTTTTATAATTCAAATTTATTAAATGAGTTTAACGCGAACGGGTCGCACACAGAGACACAAAGAAAATATTTTTAACACTATAAAAAAGAAAAGCACATTCTTCTATTCAACAAATAATTTAAATAATTACAAACTAAATCGGTATATGTACCTACGTATTTGAAAAATAATATTAATACATACTCGTACATTTGTAAAGCAATGAAAGTGAAAAGTGTATTTAGAAAATGTTAGTTTTATAATAAATTTAAAAACTCTGCGTTAAAAGTTGTTATAATTACGAAACAATTTATTAATTTAAATAAATATATTGATTTTAAGAAGTAAAACGTGTTCCCCTGTGACGTTGGTTTTGCCACATTTGTCGCCATATAGAAATTCTAATGGAAGACCGCACCGAATCTCCAATAAAACGTTTAATTAGGTATAAAATTTCGTTAATTCGCTTACCGTGAGGAACTCAAATTCTATTATGTGGAAAAAAAATATTATTTATATTTGTTAAAATGTTGCATATTGATTGCACAACAAGCCTGAGAAAATTGCATTTAAAGACGCCGGCTAATTTGCCTAGTACGGAAAATTTTAACTTTTTTTTTTTCTGTTAATTCACTTCTCCGCACCGCCGGTCATATAAAATTCATTGAGACATAAATACAGTCGAACTTCTCTATAACGTAGCAGTTGGGGACCGTCAAATTTCTACGTTATAGAGAAAATTCGTTATAGAGAAACTGCAGAAAATTTTGACTACATTTTTTTTATGTAGAAAATATATTTATTAAGACAAAAAAAATTGTTTTTACATGAACACATTAATTTTTTTTTTATTAATACATTCATATGTGACTAAATTGAAGCAAAAAATCGATTGCTAAAAACTTCGCAATAGAGAGATTATTTAGTGTGAAAAATTCTTTTTAGGTCTTAAAAAATTGTACGTTACAGAGAGAACTTCGCTATAGGGAAGTTCGTTATAGGGAGATCAAAATGTATGAAAATACTCACAAAAATGTTGTGTTCACGAATTTTATTTGTTATAGAGAAGATTTCGTTATAGAGAAGTTTGACTGTATACATAAATTTTGGCACTTCTCCCTACTATTATCTAGAGAAAAACGTAGCTCAGCTGTGCTATCAACACCAAATATTTAATTTCTAGAAATTTGTTACGTTTTATTCAGTGTTTGATGAGAATGGTCTGGCAAATGCAAAAATATCGTTGCAGTACAAAAACAAAATACCTCGTACATACATACATTTGCACTTGCCACATCATTGCGTTTACGCAACACAAAATTCGAGTACTTTTTTCGCAACACGTAACACTGGTAGCCGATCAGGTGAAATTTATAACCACTAACTTTATAATTGTGAAACGAAATCAAATCTTTGCAACTGAAAGCAGATCTAAATAAAATAAAAAGATAGAAAAGTAGAAAAATAAATTCCTTATCTTCCCAGAAATATGTATTTTGTTGTTAAAATGCCAACAAACATACTCCCATTTCGGTATTTAACTAATTACAGTACTCAAAAAATTTTCAGGTTTTTATTTGATCTGAGATCGCTTTAGTCATTGCCGTTCATACAATAAACATCGATTTCCAGATGTCTTAATAATTTATTGATAACTTTCCTGTTTTAATTCAAAAGAAATGGTTTCTTCGAGTTATTGGCTTTTCTATTATATCGGGATTCAGGGGCAACACGTAGAAAGCTGCAGCAGTAATCTATGAGCATAGAAGGGTCCCATCTATTTTGAAGGCACTCTTCAAATGCAGCGACATCTTGCTGAAAGTGTTCTCCGTGTTCGTTACATTGACACTATTCCATAAAACGCAAACGTCATCTTCTGAATAGTACGATAGAAAGTTACCAACCATTATATCCGATCCACATAGTTTCCATTGCTGCAATCTATCAATCAATAATTTTGTTTTATCAATGGGTAATATCTTATCAAGTCATTAACTCTAGTTTGTTTCGCTAAAAGTGGTTTCGGTGCATGTTGAGGGCCATAATGTGCATTCTTACGGTTTTCACTATCCGTCGAACTTGTATCGCCTCTGTTTATCAATTAAATTTTGACCTGGACACTCAACACCAAGTAACTTGCAAAAAAAATGGCTCCGGTTTTATTACTGGCGATACTTCGGCTTGTTACTATACTTGTATATCAGAAACTAAGTAAGTCATTACTTAACTACTTCGTATTACGTAATGCAGACGGTATTATAACGATGTACAACGTATTGTATATTTATCAAGTAAAATCATCTCATCAGGTGACTGACTTTTTTGCTCGTTTCCGTTTTACACGCCGTATTTGTCAAAATTTGTTTACATTTATCCGCGCCAATATAATTTTTACTCATTTGTTTAATTTGACAGACCGCGCCATTAACAGTTTCACTCATTTCTTTATTTTGAGAGAGGGTGGCGAAAGCAATTAAGGCATACAATAATGAAATTAATGTTTTTCTTGCTTTTGAGAGAGCTGTAAAAAACAAGTTTGATATATACCCCTAGTTTCACACAAACAAAATGTCTATCGTGTTTGGTATTGTTGTTTTTTTATAGAGATGCGGCTACTTGATAAATTTACTTTGGTCATACCCATAGAATATTTATCAAGTAATCGCAAGTGTTCAACAAAACACCAATACCAAAAACCACAGGCATATTTTGTTTGTGTAAAATACGGTGAAATTGTCAATAACAGATGACTATAACAGCAAAAAAAAATACTAAAATTTTGCTTATGTATGCCTTATGTTAGGAACACAATTTGTCGCGATCGATGGATTATTCGTTGCGAACAATCGTCCTCAAAAATAAAACACATTTGCGTATATGAAAATAAACACAATACCGACGTCGACTCTGACTTACGGGTATGTTCCTCAAAAATTTTTCGTTTTTAAAACGAATACGAGTATGTTCTATTTTCCTAATAAATAACTGATGAAACATAAAAAAACAATAATCAATTTTTCCTTGAAGTCTTTCTTTTAGTAAATTAAGTCAAATTATATACTCTGTAAAAGATCTTAATACAAAATAATTAATTTAAAAACACCTCAATGTTTCTCCACGTTCTTGTTAAAGTAAGCAGATAAAGTAGATGGATGAATAGAAGCTCATTTTCACTAAAATTCATTAGATATATCATTAAAAAAAACTTAAATAAGAATAAACATTATTTTAAATAAATTTTTTTTCACTCGATATAAAAAAGTATGTTTCTTTTTTATATTGACGATTAAAAAATTTTATTCGAAAGTAAGTTCGAATGCTGGAAATCGTGTGATTTTTACAACACCAAATTCGCAATTTATTCGATTTTGAAAAATCCCTCGTTTTTAAATCGACTCGGTTTACTGAACAGGGGGGATAGATTTATTTCTATTTCATACGCCGATGAACGACGAACGATTTAGTACAGAGTTACCGTTTCTCATTTTACTTTTCAAATATTTGGTAAATAAAGTTAATTTATATTTTAATGGTTGTTCAATTTTTAAAATAAACAATTTAAGTTAAATTTACACAATTATTTATGTTAATATTTAATTTTTTGAAGTAATTGTTCTTTAGGCGCTAAAACAAATAGCAAACAACTTTGCTGATTATGACAGCTGCAATTTTTTCGTCGTTATTGTGCGTCGCACTATGAATTTATGCAACGAACTTTTACCGACGAATTCGTTGTTCGTCCCTATTGTGTTCCTAGCATTAATTACAGTTGCAATGCTCTCTTAAGAGAATGCTTTTTTATAAAATATAATCACACATATACGTAATAAACAAATGAGTAAAAATGTTATTTTCGCGCTCTCTCAAATTAAACAATTGAGTAAAAAGAATAAACAAATGATTCAAAATAACAATGGCGTGCTTAAAGTGTAAACTAATTTTGAGAATCACACTGTGTGAAACATTAACGAGCAAAAGTAAAAAAAGAAAGTCAGCTGATTATTTGAGTCTACTTGATAAATATATGACGGTCATACCATAATCACGAAAATGAAATACCATCCCTAAGCTATCGTTAGTGCGACCCCGGCCGCAGATGATGCCCAGTTCATCACAGTGTGCACTGGCGCTATTCCACCCAATTGTAAAGCGAATAGAAAGGTGTAGAGCGAAAGCCATGTCCAGAAAACTACAGGATTTTCGGGTTCAACAATAAACTTAAATAAAACACACATGAAGCTATGATTATTTCGATAAAACTTTTATTTCATTATAATGCTTGGACCTTGCCATTATGTACTAAACACAATCAGGTATGTGATGGAAATCGAACGATTTGAAAAGTAAATCGTCTTTTGAAATCGACAGTAGTGTGAGGAATTTCGATCGATTTCATATTCCATATTTGTTTCGTTTCCACATATCTTCTTTCAATACAACTGTATAAAATCTAATAATACAACTGTGAAATATGTAAACATATGTGAGTGACGTTTGTAAAATATTTAAACAAAATAAAATTTGTATCAACATATTTTATCATTTTTATTTATAAAATGCCTTTTTTTGCTGCGGTTTCGCTAATTCTCTTGGAAAAAAATAATAAGATGAATAGCGAAAATATTCTAAGAAAACGTTTAAGAGATAAATCGGATCCCTTAAATTTGCCAGATGAAATGTGGGTATTTAAATATTTAAATTTCACTTTTATATTAACTAGTATTTATTTAAATAGATTTGTTGAATATTTTCGTTTAAATAAGGACGGATTTATAATAATTTTTCATTTATTTTTTTACTTTTTCTGTATATTTCTTTACATTTTGTTCAAGTAAAATTAAACGATATGAAAACGAATTTAAACTGGCATTGGCAAAATGCGTCACATGTTAAAAACGTCTTTTTTTTCAACGAAACAAGATGGAGTATGAAATCGTCACAACAAATCGTCACATACAAATTCATCACACTATTTGTCGATTTCAATACGGTTTAACGCCGAAAACGATTTTCATCACATACCTGATAGTAATTTAAATGAGCGCCTTTAGATTGGTTGCAGCAGTCCATCCTTTTGAGGTAGTTTTTGACCACTTTTTCGCACATTTCGGCCGGTATCTTGGCGATGACTTTATGAATGTTGGTTTTAAAATGCTCCAGCATTATGGGATTATCCGCGTAGACACGGCGTCAAATCGCATGATCTTGGTGCCCAATTGACGTCGCCAAAAAGTGACATTTAAGCGTTCTAGAAACTTTTTATGGAATACAGCCAAAATCGTTCACTTTTGAACTAGGTGTGCGATATGTATGTGTGTAGTACATCTTTTTAAATTATTGCATTGTATTTTCTTATGTTTATGACATACATACTATGTACATATGGATGTATGTATGTAAAATTTATTTTAAAAGCTTAAATGGCTTATTGGCATTAAATAAAACCATTCATATTTTTAAAACTCACAAACAATTTTTATTTTTTTTTTTTTTTTCAAATATACAACAATCGTCATCAAAGGAAATTGATGATTTTTTATTTAAATTACAATTTCCATATTTGAATGTTATGAAGGATGGACGACCTTGGTGCTATTAATTTTGCCCACACTGTATGCATGTTTGTACATGCGTAGGTGTAAGTACGCATTGAAAATCTAATACATATTTTGCTGGCTTCTTCTCAATAAAAATATTAAAAGAAATGCGTAAACATTTCTGGCTATTTTGTGTAACTGAAGTATTTTTTTTGTTGTATTATTTTGCAATATTTAAAATCTTTATCAATATTTTCAATCATTCTGGCGCTATAAAATACAATAATACAAACATTAAATTCTATCAGCACTTTTTCTTTGATCATGGTCACCATACCCACATCCTATCGTTCTTTTCAATATCACTATCGCAATATTGATTTATGATTTTAGCTCTTCAAATACTTTTAAAGAATTGTTTTTCAAAATTGATCGTCTATTGTATTTGCTGGTTTTAAAAATACTACATACATATGATATAAACTGTATTGGGAATAATTATTAAATATTTAAAATTTCAATTATAATTTTATTCTAATTTTCCATGGTGTGGTGTCTAGCTCACCCTGTTTACACATTGTCATCAAAAATAGTACACTCTGAAGATTTTTTATCGTATACAATTATTTTTGAAAGGTGGCAAAACAAAATGTTTACAAAATGTTGCGACGCTATCGTGATTTAAAGTGCATTAGAATATCGCCGGTAAAACAGTGTAAGGAAAATAATTCAGTATTTTGTTTATTTATTATCGAGATAGTAGGGAATTTGAGAATTGTAATCACGGGTTCAAGCACTGCATATTACATCACCGGGAAAGCCAACGAAAATTTTTTTTGAGCGTTCATAATACGTGGCTACTACACAACTATTAAAGTCAATAGTTATAGCGTAGAAACATTTAAACATTGCAATAAAATAAGAAGTTTGCGTCGCTACTTTTGTATTTCGTATTCTTTATCCTTTATTTTTGGGTTCATGTTGAGCGCAACTTGACTTGCAATCTTTTTTGTAGTTGCTGTTGGCTGAGTAGTTATTAGTTTGTAGGACATTCCACCATCGCGCAACTCTTACTAGAAAAGATCTATCAAAGATTGAATTATTCATTTTAGGGATCAATATTTGTTGTTGATATATGATGTATTTTATAAAATCAAGAAATGAACAGCTGAGAAATCTACTAACAAATTCGGAAATATACTAACGTCTCCTAACATTATATATAGAGAACTCAAAATGATAATTTTAACCTTTAACTACGGAGGTGAACCTTTTGGACGTAATCATGGACGTGGTGGTAAATTTTACCCCCTAAATTTTTATCAAAAACGTTTACAAACAATTCTTTTTTATAAGTCATTTATTTATTAAAAGCAAAAGACATCATTTCTTGGTTAAAAAAAAATATATAAAATTAAATAATAAAATTTTCAGTTTAACAAAACAGATACTTCATTACATAACCAATTTTCTTATACCTAAAAAGCATTACATTTCTAATTATAAAAAAATAAATTAATTAAAAACTAGTAAGCAATGTAAAAGGCACTTTTTCACAGCCGAGGGTTTAACCTTCCTGACTATTTTCATTTTTGTGCGACAAATTCACATTTCTCGGTCTCGCAGACCGATTTCAAGTATTTCTCGGTATCTCAAAACTATTCTAAAATTTTCAAAACCTGTGCAGTGGACATACATATTTAAAAAACTAATCTGAAATAAGTGAAGTAAGAAAAAAACAAAATTAAGTGTTTTTTAGCTCACAGCATCAATTTATATTTCATCACAATACTTTGGTATATTTGATATTAGACCTAATATAAAAATAAAAAAAAATCATTCACAAAACACAACATTTATAAAATGTTGTTTTTCTATTAACATATGTATATCTTAAAAGTAAACAAAAATATAAAATGAATTCAAGAAAAAACAGGAACACTAAAAAAAATTAATTTCAAAATTCTTAAAATATATGCCTCATTATGAGTTTAGTCTTTGTAACTTTCAATCAGTCGTTAGAGCTTCAGCATCCTGTGAATCTTCAACATCACTTTCCTAGGAGTCTTCTTGTTCAGTATAATGGTGTATAATAAATTGAAATATTTTCTCTCCTATTTTACTGGAAATAGTTTTGCTGTAAGCAAACTATAGCTCTGTTCATTTACTAAAAATTTTTACAAATTTGTAATAATTGTTTCTAGAAAGCGTTCATTAACCCAAAAAATTTGCAACGAGAGACCGTCAAAAGAGCGTAAAAAATTGAGAGGCAGAAAAATTCTTTCAAGTTTTTACAAGTAAAATTTTTACTTGCAATAATTATTCAAACAGCTGTTTTGCGTTTGTGTTTACAAAACAATATATCTAAATTTAGTTAAAAATAAAAATATTTAGGAAAATTTAAGAAATTGTAAGTAAATGTAAACTTTTAAAACGATAAAAAGTATTTAAAAGGTAACAAATTTCGTTTTGTGTAATTTAGGAACAACAGAAGCAAAATAAGATGTCTAATAGAATTAAACTAAGCATCTGGGACATCAGTGGCAAAGGTTGTTCCGGCAAACAGACCAGCTGTTATTTTTAGTATTGTAAATATTATGAGTACCTAGCTACTCGGTACTTTACACTAAGCAGGCAAATAATTCAATTAGTTTAGATAAATATTTGCAAATAAATTTAAATTAACACATAATGTATTAAATTACTTTTTTTACTTCTTTTGGGGTTTAATGCTGGCAGCAACATGATATTTTATTTTGGATAAAGCTTTTTATTACAATGAAAATGAAAATTTCTTAAATTTGTTTCCTTTTTTCCATTTTTCGGCGGCTGTTTATTATTTTATTTTATAAATTAATTAATAGGAGGCTTATACTTATTGAATATTCGCTTTAAATATTTTAGGAGCAGATTGCTATAAATTTGTGAATATGCTACAAAAAGTAATAGGGCAATTTTATTTGCAAAAACTGAAATATCTTACAAATTCTTGTGTAAAAATCATTTATATTATTTGTCTATAAATATAAACCTATTTGAAAATATTTCATTTATGGTTAGAAAGACTTATTTTCTCTTATTGTGAAAAAGCAATCGAAGTCAAAATTTGGAACTTGTAAATTTACATCAAATTAGGTAAATTCGCAAAAGTTATTGGTGTACATGTGAAATGAAACATAGTTCATAGTATGTACCTAAGTCCCAAAATTTAGTCAAACAAAACGCTCAAACCCCCATGAACTTCAGTTCGTATGAGGAATCAACACATTATGAAAGTCGTTTAGAAAATAAAACACAAAGTTGGAAATAAACATTTTTGCGACCTCTTTCTGCCGTTATTTCCGTTGTTTGAAATAAAAATGCTATGTGTAGGCAGGCTGTTATAACGTATAAACTAATTAAAAATAGATATTTTATTCATTCATTTTATTCAAAAGTAGCTAATCAGCCTTATCGTGTTTAGCGTATTTCGACTACGCTATAATTTGTCCACAAAAAATTTGGTGAAGTTATTAAGTACTCATATATACCTATACATTACAACACTACTTTAACGTGCAAATTTTTGCAAGTAAAGCGTTCATTTACTTTTTCACATTTTCGTGAGTAATTTTGGAAAATTTCTTGTTACTCTCTCGTTGCTAATTTTTACTAGTAAAGTAAATGAACAGAGCTTATCTCTCAAATGTATAAACAAAAATGTTTAGCATTTTAGAAGGAAAACAGTCGATAGGCTTGTCAATCAAACGTCAGTTTCATGATCAATTTTCTATATGAATTCAAATGTAACAAATTCTGGCAATTTTTTGTTAAATAATCGTAAATCATACATACACACACACACACTCTTATTTATTAAAATTTATTATTTCGAGTATGTGTGTATAAATTACATTCTTTTTTTTAAATCTTTATTAACTAAAAGAAGCCATATTGCTATTGATAAGCGACACCCTAATTAATAAATAATTTTTGGTTATATTTTTTTTCCGATAAACGACTAAAGTTTTTAACTGCGAATTAATAAATTTCGTTGTGTCTTATCATGGACTTCGCCTCTTTATTTCTTTTTTATCAATCTAATAAAAAAAAACATCGCAAAATAATATTTTACAAACATGCAGATGTGTACGAGGTGTCCCAAAAGAAAGTTTACATTAACAGGATCGATTAAAAAATATAGAAATTGTGGAAAGACATTTTTAAACTCATGTGAAAGGCGTTTTAGGCATGTATGCCACTTGATCCGTCCAGCTGGAACCATTTCTGCACCGCACGCACCAAGAAGTCGTCTACCATTCACCGTATTTGCTAAGGAAAGTGGCGACATTACAGCAAATGTTGTCAGTTTTAAGTGAATGAAAGGGGGTCTGATGCTTGTGTGTCCAAGTCGTGATACATACGCGACTATTTACTGGTGTTTTCTTTGCGCTTGATTTTTCGATTTAAAGTCATTTGGCTGTACTATAAAAGAAAACTAGAAAGTGCAAATGCACTTCTCCAGAATCGAAATCACTATACGCGTCGTGAAAACGTGCTTCATTCGAAAGTAAGATAATTGCCTGCTTTATGAAGTCAATCCTCTATTAAACGACCTGTAACTTTAAGTCTTTGTGTTTAAAAGCGGTCTATGCACATTTAAACCACTTATGTGCTTCCTAGTCTAATGGTAAAATCGACACACATACACTGTTTAACATTTATCAAAGATTATCATTAATCTCTCAATTCTCTAATACTGAAGAATCTTATAAAGTTCTCGTTTGCCCAATGCACCGTATGGTTCCCAAAATGCTACCCATTGACAAACACCGCACGCTCCTCAGAATCACTCAGTCTAAGGTAAACAAATACAAACTTTTGAGGCACCTTGTACACTGTGGACAAATTTGGAAAGTTCTTTTATTAAAAATTCGAGTGGCTATCGTAAACATTATTTAAAATCTGATAATAATTTGCTAGTACAAACGATTAAGGCAATATAAAGTGATAAATACGCAATCAAAATGAAATCTATTAGAAAATCTGTTGTATTTTGCCGTTTCAATATAACTTTTGTATTAATTATTTCTAATCATAAGAAACAGAGAATGTATTGCGCAGGAAACTCTGAAAGATCTTGTTATGTGTATGGTTGGTCGGTTGGTTCAAGTGGCACCCCCTCCAAGAAAGAAAGTGCCGTTTTTATACCACAAAACTCAAAGAGAAGTTGCTGTCATCGACTGCAGTATTCAGCAGCTATATTAAGCCGGCCACATCCAAGAATCATACCAACTGTTGGGGGCCATGTCCTCGAACGGGGCTCCCAGTATCCTCCGCCTGCCCCTGCACAGAGCCGCGCACTTGCACAATAGATAGAAAACCGAATCCCCACTAGCGTCGTCACCATAGCTCCTGTACTTTGTATTTCCACCTAACCCTAGGTGGCCGGCGTTCCTCCCCAGTGGCCAGTGCAGACTGTCACAATGTTGTTCCTCGACATCCTCATGAGATTGTGGGTTCTCCATTTATCATAGACCGGCCAGGCCCGCCGCGATTCCAGCGGCCATCAATATCGCATACACCTCCGCCTGGAAGACACTCGCATGATCTGAAAGTCTGTACGCATTCCTGATCCAGAGCTAACCCTGCCGCTCATTTTCGAACCGCCCGTGTAAAAATGAACTCCTCCACTGTCCGCATTTTAGCAATTTATCCTCCACCATTTACTCGAATGAACGATGGCATTGCAAACCGGTCTGAAATCCAAAACTGACGTCCTGTAATCCATAATAATTACTAAAAATGGCTACTAATACGAAGCTTCAAAAATTCACACTTCAAACAGCTATAAAACAAAGAACGTGGAAAAGCAGAGTTGTAAAATAGTGAAACTTCAATCCTGGCATTTCTCCTACTATCCCTTTCCTTTCCAGCACAATGCATCGCATGTGTAGGGGTTATAACAAACATCTGTTCACACACATCAATTTTAAATTATTAGTTTAATTTTCTTTCGAACTTGCTTTTAAGTTCATATACTAAGAATTTGTTTCTTTAATTTACTTTTCGTGCAGTGCGTTAAAGTTTATACCCCCTTCATTCCCTTTTCACGTCTGTCCTTAAAACTCAAGACTTGACGAGTCAAACTACATATGAATGTATAATATACGTACATATTCATCCCCATCGCAAATAAGAAGTGAAATTTTTGTTCCCATGAAATTTTCATTCAGCTGAAAATTTAATTTTATCTCCGTTATTATTCTCAGTGAATGTAGAAAAGGGAAGAAGCAAAAAAAAACATAAAATTTAATTAAAAAGCAAACCAATTTAACTCTTAATATTGAAATAAAAATTCGAGACTTTACATGTCTTAAGTGTTAAATTGTTTTTTTTTTTAATATTCAGGCACCACTTTTATAACGCACATACTTTTATTACTTGGCTTTTTCCGGTAAACCAACGCTTTTCATGTGTTGCGGAGTAATTCGAGCGTTGACTCGACAGCCAGACGATAGTGAATTGAAGCACCAAAAATTTTCTAATGTACGCTGGTGTCTATTCCAACAGTGCCCTTTCATTTGAAATAAAATAATAACTGAAATGGGAGTAACTCTGCCCTACTGCTGTCTCTCCTATACACTATCTGGTACATCGCTTAAGCACTGATTTCATCACAAAATTAAGCAAGTCATTGATTGTTAAGAAATAAATTTTTTAATTATTATTATTTTTTAAACCAAGTATCTATATACGTGTAGCATTAATTTGACTATTACATTTATTTACTATTATTGATAAGAATCAAACGTTACGATTTCAATAGTAGTCATACATTACCTTTTGTTCATTAATTTTTGGATTTATAAATAGGAAAGTTAATAAACTTATTAATGTAAGAGATAAATTTAGCAATGAATAAAAGAAAAAACAATTAGATTCTAAAGGTGAGTAACCTTTCAATAATGATCACTCACGAACACTCAATCACAACACCTATTGTTGCGATTTGCTTTGCTTGAGGAGCAGAAAAGTCAGTCACGATCACAAAAGTTCACACACAGAAAATACTCACGAAAAACAAATGAATATTAACGAAATCATTGTCAAATATTTATAAACAAAATTTAGCAAACCTGTTGCAACTTATCATTTATAAATATTTTTTAATTTTAGAATTTTTGAATTATGTTTTTTCAAATGTTTATCTCAGGTAAAAATGATTTGCATGATACATGCATTCAATGCGAACTTCTTTCGGACAAACGCTTGCTCACGATCATGAGTTTCATCATGCGTGATTGTGCATGGTCATGTCACATACTTATATGTATAACAATCAGTTGAGCGCTGACCATCTCCAACTGTCAATATTGTTATCACTCAATTATAGCGTAAACAAATGTTAACAATGTTTCTAATTTACGTAGGTCTGTTAATTGATCAAATCAATAAAAAAAAAATAAATAAGTAACTTAATTGAGGAACAATAGATAAAAAGCTGATCACACAAAAGAGCTGCAAATGATTTTAATCTTTTAATATGAACAATAAAATGAGAATTCGAAAGAAAATTTCCAACAGAATCAAAAGCTTCCAAATGAAATGAAATTAAAATTTTCCTGAAGTACTTTCATTTAATTTCCTTTTTGGTGTAGCCACAAGAGTTCATACATTTTAATATCTGCCATTTGAACCTTCAAACTGAATTTAACTCACAACATGTGGGAGATGTCACTCACATGTGCACGAGCTAATAAACAAAAAATATCTTCAACTGCAAAAATGTTCTAATTTGTAATTTAATTTCAAATAACAAAATGCGGCAGGTTATTTCACAAGCACCATGTGGTTGTGAAACAAAATATTTACTCTGTTGATTTTTGCTCGTAACCTACGATTCAAAATTTCGAATTAAATATTGAAGAGTGCTGAACTCTCTCATAACGGACATTTCTTTTAAGAGCACATCTTCCATAAACGGTCATTTATTTCAGTACCAACATTTTTTTTTGCGAATTTTTGAAATCCCTCCCTTCGCCACAGCCAAGGTAATTCTTGTCACCCATAACCGGACAGTTTACAATCATTGTAAAACTGTTTTACCATTTACTCTTTTTCATATTTGTGCTTATTATGCATATACTAAATTAAACCGGTACGCCTCGCTGCCCCACAGCAACTTATCTAATCTCGCACACTTTGCTACCCATATGATTGAAGTTGGTAAAAAATAATCGTCCGCCATATTGTGTTGTGTTTGCAGAGCTTTCATTATATTTTATATAAATGGATAGTAGGAGAAATGACAGGAAGTAAAGCTGCACTATATTGCAACTCTGCTTTTGCACGTTATTTGTTTTATAGCAGTGTTTGTAGCGCCTCTGATGTGAAGGAGACGTATCAATTTAGTAGGTTCGTTTTTAGTAATTAATTTACTTCGCCGGTGCTACACAATACCGGAGAAGGAGGGCGTTCTGATGTGCCTGTGGATTCGTTACAGCTGAAGCCGTTACTGTTCAGTGACCAGTGACTATGCCTTCACAACTGAATCCTTCCGACAACAACTGACACAACAACACACTAATGCACATCAGAGAAAAAGCGAGATGTTTTTATGATTTAGACTGTTACAGACGACGTTCGGGTAATCAGGTAGTTTAAGATAAGTAGGCGATTGGGATTCTGCATCCGATTCTGGAAGTGGGCTGCTGCTGCCCTTTCCCACACAGCCCTAACATGAGGACCAGTAACTAGCAGTGGACAGCCTTTGGTTATTTAAAAGCGCCAATTGTTCGCCTTGTCTTTCCAAGTATCGGAAGCACTCAGAACTTCTTGGAAGACCGGGACCCCTCTGTGCCCCTCCACTCTGAATCGCGCGATTATCTGCGACTGCATTAACAGCTGCTCCGTATATCTATGGATTAGCCACAACGTGTGGACGTGTTCGATAGCACTATTAAGTTGTGAGCCAGGCAACGCTCTTGAACACGACCATAAATCTCATTTTCGGGTCCAAGTTTTGAAATATAATTTTCCAACCCATTATTTACCCTTATTGTGTTTCTCTCATAAGCGAAAAAATTTCTCAGTCCCGCTGGTGTCCTGTCCTGTGCACAAATTAAACATTTGCATTTATTTATTTTCTTTATATATTTTTTTAATTTTTCTCTAAAAAAAATTAATTAACTGTGGCAAAAATGTCTGAAATTTTTGTAATGACGCAAAAGTCCATATGATGGTTATTAGTGTCACTATTATGATTCTAGTGGAACAAATTTCATCAATTAAAATTATTTTGTTTTATTTATTGTTTTGTTTATGACATCTTAATTCTCTGAAAAGAAAATAAAAACATAAAATCACTATTAATTTGCGGAATGCGTATTAAAAGTATGTCGGAAACAGTCTGTAAATTTCTTCTGTAAAATTGCTTAGAGGACATAAATGGTGTCCCAAAATTAATGCACGATTTGTGTTAAATGGAAGACAGTTTTAGGGGTTTTTGGATTGTTATTTTCTTCATTACGTGCATACATACATACATATGTACAATGTTCATTTATGGAATAACACATCGAAACATGCACAAAAGTGAAACACACGCACTCTTTTGGAGAAATATACCATGATGAATTTGCATAAATGTGGCAGAATTTCTTTAATCCCTACCGTGGATTTTACAGGTTCGGTACAGGAAGATATCGGTTCGCTATTATTTGTCATCAAATAAAATAATCTATAAGGCCAATTCTGACCATCGATACCAGGAATGTCTCCTGCAGTAATTGAACTACTTCGCGACCTGTATTGCATGTTGCCACCCCGAATTGCGCCATTCTCTTCATTTCGAAATATCAGAGAGAATTCTTTTGATATACATACTATATTGAAAGTTCGATATTAGATATCGGCAAGAATGATAGAAATGAAGATTACGCAATCAGGCAAACATAATAAAATTCTGCTTCACATGTTGGAAATCTGTCGTCACACAAGGTGTGTTCTCATTGGCTAATAATTTTTCCACTGATAAACATAATAGTGGGCCAATTTATTATTTTTCTCTTTAAATAACTTATTTACCTATCTCAAATTTCATTCAAAAAATTGCTGTTTGAAATGTAAAGCACAATATTGCCCACAATTTGAGAGTGAGTGTGCAGCACATGTGCCAAATAGTGCTTCACATTTTGCGTGCCGCTCTTGACATGTGCAGCACATAATGGCACACATGTACATAGTACATATTGGACTGTGGTGAAATGAGTTTATCGAGTGAATTTTTATTCGGTATTATTATGAAAATGTATACAAAATGTATACAGTTGATCGTGCAGCATTCGCTTAAGAGCGGCACACAAAATATGCAGCAGTATTTGGCACATGCACATGTGCAAGATTTATTAATACAAGGTTGTCGCAAGGCGAATTCGGTAATTCGCTTTTTCTCCAAACCTCAATTTTTTTTGTACACATGTGTTTTGTTAAATATAACATAACCTAAAAAGAACGTGCTAAACTAGTGTAATATGAGTTCAAATTAAATTAATTATTACAAACAGTAATATATTTTGCATACTTATTATAGTATTATTAATTATATTATTAATTGACCTTTTTTATTATATTTTTTGATATATATTTATTAAGCCTGAGGTATTTTTTTTTTATCTTATTTTTTTTTTTTTTTTTTTTTTTTTTATTATTCGATATTTCGTTAACAGCTTGTTAACATCATCAGGAATTTTTTTTTTTTTTTTTTTTTCCTGATGATGTTAACAAGCTGTTAACGAAATATCGAATAATAAAAAAACAAAATAAGATAAAAAAAGACCTCAGGCTTAATAAATATATATCAAAAAATTATAGTATTATATTATAATAATTATTAAATTATTTACAACCAGTTTTCTTAACTTTCTCACGAAAGTAAACAAACTTTGACATTCGGCTCAAAAAATACGTTACAAATTCTTGTATGAGTTTGCCCTTGCACATGTGCATGTGCCGCACAGTGTGTGCTAATCCGAACTCTGCCTACAATTGATCAGTTGTTTTTTTTTTCTGTTGTTTTTTTTTTTTTTTGTCTTGGACCGGCACTCTGGGGATGACCCCTACACATGTGTTCCACTGGCCCACTGGCCCACTGCACACTTCATGTTGGCACTTTTACTGTGCTTTTCTATTGTTTTTTTTTCATTGCTTAAATATACTAATTTAAAAATTTTTTTATAATTTTAATTAATTTATAATTTTTTATTTGTTTTTAAACAAAATATGACTAAAAATTCGTTGGTTATTAAAGAATCGATAAATTTTCTTTTGAGAATTTTCTCAGTAAATTAATTGCAGTGTTGTCAACTAACTATCATATAATTCATACGTACATATATTTGTTCAATGAAATTATAAATTTCATATCTGAAAGAGACTTGGTAGCCCTGAGGAGGGACTACTGCGTCATCGAGAGAGCAATCATGCACAAGGCGTAATCTTTTTTTCTATCATTGCTAAGATATCCAGATATCTACTTTACTAATGTAATTTTTTAATTAACAACAGACAGAAAGGAGCACAAACTTTTCCTCTTGATTGTTGCCAACTGTAATTGCGTATTGTAGTCTTCATAACAACTACGAATACACAATCGATCTACAAATTTGTTTTAAATTTGGCACTTTAGTAATTTGCAATCACGTGTTTAAACAACAAGTTGTTGTTTTTTTTTTTTTGTTAATTTTTATTTAGTGCAAATATTTAGTTTGATGGACTGGCGACTGTAATACAATATAACACGCAATATTTATAGTTTCGATTCAGCTGGCTGGAAATAAATTATTATTTTATTTACCTGTAGATTTTAAGTGTAAAAAGCCAACAATTTATTTACACTAATTTATCACATGAGTTAATAAAAGTGCAAGAGTCATAATTTATTTAAATTGCAAACACACTCACATATGTAGGTACACACATACACCGTGGCATTAGTAATTGCTTGGTTATTTATTGACTTAAATTATGGTACATATAGGGAACAGAGTGCGAAGCCGGCCGTACAATTGCCGCCGCGGTTACGCGAGGAAGAAATTGCTTTTACATTGATAACACATATTACATCTCAACATTAACATACATACCATTTCAAGTAACGAGCAGTGACGTAAGCAATAAGTTTTTGTAAATTAAAAAAAAAATAATGTGAGTCCGATCACAGTGGAGATGTGTAAACATCGAGTAATGAAATATTTGTTTTTGTTTTCCTTATTTTGCTTTGTTTTAGTAAATTTCTTATTAAAAGTGCAAAAAATCTTTTTAAAAGTTATTAACAGCCTATTTCTGAGCTAAGAAAGATAACTTAAGCGAACGAAAAGCACTCGCTCGAATTCGAATCAATTTGGATTTCTCATTGGCACTCACTTTCTTTCGCAGTAAGTTACGTATGTCAATTTTGGTATCTTACGTTTTAATAAGTAGAAGCAATGCCAGATCATAAATTATTATATTTCTGTTAAAAGTATTAAAAAATACTACGAAGTTATTCTAAAGCTAATACAACTGCGTGTAAGTGTGATCAGCTGGTGGAAAGTATCAATAAATAAAAGGGTGAGAAAATTTAAAAAAATATTTGTAAATTTTGTGTTTTTTGTTTTAATTTTATAAAAGTGTTTCAGTTGCTGCATTGTTGACTTCTTTAAACTGAAAAAACAATTGTTAAATACATACATTCATATGTATATCATATGAATAGTTTATACTTACCACTTGTTATCCATTTGTAAATACTTTTTTATTGTACTTAGATTTTTTATTCTTCTTTTTTTATTTACAAGTATGTATACTCATATGTAAATTCTCAATACGAAAGCAAAACCAAAAGTGAGTGATTTTGACATTTCATTCTCACACGTTCTTAACAGAGAAATCGGATTTTATATGAAAACACTTACGTTTTCATTCGAGTTCTAGATCGAGTCACTGTTCGCATAGAAAGTGTGTAGAGAAATCGAAATCAATGTTCTTTCTCATAGAATGCGAATGAAAGCGTTCTTTCTTAAATCAGAAATAAGCCCTAAAATTAAATGTTTTTGTATTCATTTTATTTATTTGTTTTTATTTGCCTACGATAACATAATGTACGACAATTAGTGAAAATTAGTAGCTACTACTACTACTATTGCGCAATAGATGTATTTCTATGCAGCTGTTAATTTTCTCTGTACTTCTGGTTGTCCGTATGATTACACTAATCCACTCATACACAGCTCACACCGCGTTATTGCAATCTTACTCAAAATTTGTGATTGTATTGTGAAAAAGATTTTTACCCCCTAGCGTATAGATGTTTACACATCAATAAGTAAAATAATACATTTATTTCAACAAAAAATAAATTAATTAGAGGGTGGTATTGGCTGATGTGTTAGTCCGCAAGTAGTAGGTATAAATCCTACCTAAGTCATTAATAATTTATCATCACAACAAAATTGACTGCCTGTATTTTTTTTTTTTTTTTTTTTGTCTTGGACCGGCACTCAGGGGATGACCCCTACACATGCGATGCATTGTGCTGGAACTAGGAAATTAGGTTATGGGAAGGAGGATAGAGGGAGTAGTGTTTATTGACATTTGATTTAAATCTTCCCATGCTAAAAGTGACAGGAAACACCTCTTACGCTGAGCAGAACAATACAAGAATACTTTTATTTCAAATTACCTACTTTCTGTTAGGTTAGGTGTCGGACCCTCACCGAAGGAGAACGCCACAATTAGGCCTTGTACATTAAACAGGGAACATTGCCGTCCTTAAGCTGCCGCCGAGTTAATTGGTTTTTAGTTTATTTTATGAAAAAAGCACTTGTAGTAAATTAGAAAACTTTTATTATAAACTATTAACCAGGAAAAATTAGTGTTTGCTTGGAACCACCATTTTAAGGGAGAATTTGTCTAGAACGCTTATTTTTGTTCCCGATGACCCGCTTAAAAACATTACTTTTTGTATCCAAAGAGGCAAACGCACAACACTGCATTTTTGTAATCATTTCTGCTGCTATAATAAGTGTATTCACCTATAGTGCATCTCGGCAGCATTTTTGTAAGCATTTCTTCGTGAATATGCAATGTGTATCTTCCGACAGCTGTTAGTGCTTCTAAATTTCGATAATTTTTTTATGGGTACTTTTCCTTTTTTTGGATATATATTATTATATATCAATATAATATTGGACAATATTATTTACAAAAGCTGTATATGAAGCAGAATTTACAAACATTAAAGGTTTTGTTATATCAACTTTCATTATAGCATTTATTTTTTTTTTGCTTTCCTTTTAATTTTGTTTTTAAAATTTCAGTCGAAATAGTACGAACCAGAGAACAGCAGGAATGCCAATAATTGGCTTCGTACTTAAAGCGCATGATACACGCATAAACATTCAGCTTCAATATTTGTCTTTGTATACATATATATTGAAGCCTCTGACACACTACGTCAACATTTCTCATCAATATTCATTTTTTTTTTCCTTTTTTTCAAGTACACACATATAGAAGTTACCGTCGGCAAAATACATATTTATTTATTTATTTATTTATTAAAACAAAAAAGCACTGATGGTGATTTTTTTTTTATCACTATATTTTTAATTTGCACGTCCCAAAAAGCCATTACTGAGCGATATGCTTCAATTAATTCGATTACAAAATTTTTTTACTCTATTTGTAGTGCGTCACAACTACGATGTGCACTCAAAGTTACCAGAAATAAAATGAATATTGACAATAACACTGCCACACTGCGTCAAACAGCTTCAATATTATGATGAATAACAAAACCATTTTCATATTCGTCAATATTACACAGAGCGTATATGTGTGACTATTTTTCGCACACAATGACAAATATTGAAGCTGAACATTGATAGCGTAGCATGCGCCTAAATGGCACTTAAATTACCATTCTTGGGCACACACGAAGGAACCAAAACTAGAAACATCAGTTGTGTATTAATGATTGTTGATGATACAACTACTATACACGGAAAAAACAAATATTAAAAATGAGTGACTCGCAAAGTGTGATGGCTGCAATTATTATAATTGATATTTTTTTTTTGTTTTTATAACCTTCAGTTCTAATGTCCCATAAGTCTGGTAAATTTTTATACAAATTTATAAAATTTAACCAATGTTGCCAGTTTTCGATTGAAGCCATTTTTTTTATTTTTGTTTTTTTTTTTATTGAATTAATTTCTTTTACTTACGCGACTTAAAAAGCACTTAACATCACGACTGCTCTCAACGAAATAAAAAAACAAAAACAGGAAACATCAATACAGACGAGGGAACATTGCATTTGGAAACATGAAAGAAAACACGAATTTCAATAAGAAACATCGCTATAAACGGTGGAACATTGGCAGAAACATGTCCATGTTCCAATCAATGTTCATCCGTTTGTAGGCTGCATTTTGGCACTACGAATTTTTGCATTGTAGCCTTAAGTAGCTATGCTTAATTAAAAACTAAAAACGGGCATTCTATATTAATTTTTCGTCGTTCGTCGACGTAAAACTTAGAAATAAACCTACCGAAAAGCTTGTTACCCACGATTAATTTCGTCCTACATTCATTAAGAAAAATTCATAGTTCGTCCCAGTTATGTTCGTACGATTATTCTGCTTTATCAACTGAAAAGTTAAATTTTTGTTTAAATGATTCCGTTCATTCGCGGTTGTAAAACGGAGCTGTATTCCAGCTCTCAACTTTCCAGGTGCCCGTCAACAAGTAATCACTATTTTATTAACAAAAGTACTCGTATATTTTTTTTAAGTTTTTAGTTATTTTAAAATTTTCATTTATGTTTTAATTTTTATATTTTTAGTTTTTATATTTTTATTTTTACATTACTAATTTATAGGTCACGTAGGGCTAGTCAAGATGCTTCCCTAATGTCACGCAGTTTTGATAATTTATCAATACCAATACGCAGGTAAGTACAAAATTTTATACTAAATTAAGCTCGTACTAACAGCCACTATTAGGAATGAATGTTTCTCATGTTATGAATGTTAAAATTGCTGCATGTTTAAGCACAAGCACGTTTGAATGCCTTTAAATCAATTGTATTCCTATATAATGTTCAGCATGTAACTTAATTATTGTTGTCTATAAATAAATACATATACATACATACATACATACTTTAAGTGTGAGAAAAACGTATAAAAATAAAATCAAAATCTATCCACAGGAAATAACCAAAAATGTTTTCACATAAAATAGATTTTCTTCTCCACAGTTTATCGATCGATCGATCAATTGTCTACAGAGATGAACAATATATCCTGCATATGAACATAAATCGATGCCGTTATTGTGAATTTAACTTTAATTTATTCTGCATTTAAAGGGGAGAAACTAGTTTTTCCTCATAATAATTTTAATTTAGTAAATCATAAAATATAATGTTTTTTATGGCAAAACCGCTTTAATGCTGTTTCATCAAATATGTATAAAAGAATAAAAAAAAAACAATCATTCGAAAACACTTTTCCAATCATTGTTAGTAGACATGTAGACATTATGTAAATTTCTTAGCATTGACAGAGAAAATTTTCCACTTTAACGCAATTGTCAACACTAAATGCCGTTTGTGTGTCATCACAAAAGAAAGGGAGAGTCCGCCAATACAAAATGGCTAAAAGAGATTTTAATCAAATTCAAAATCAGCGTTCGTAAAACTAGTTTGTTTTTTTTAATAACATCACATGCATTCTTTAAGAAATTAATTTGTGATGCAGAGAGAAACGCCACTTAAATGAGTCTGTAGTAAATGGGCGAAGGATAGGAAATGAAATTTTTTTTTTTCTTTTTTTACACAATATATATTATTTATTGAATCTTCAAAATCAATTGAACTAACAATAAGTATTCAAATCTTAAGAACTAATTGCTAATTATTATTAAGTACAGCCTAGCTGTACAAAATTATTTATTGCTCGTATAGTTTTATTTCCGCGTCAACTACGTTCGGGCTAGGGAAAGAGTATCCCTTCTTTTCAGTCGAATGAACCCTCTTTCGCTTAAAATATTTCGGGCTAGTATATTTGGATGATCTTGGAGTTTGGTTAGGTATGACGTTGCGTATGTTGTTATCTCTTGTTTCACTGTCGGAATATTTAAATCCTTGTGTATGTTAGAATTTTTTATATACCACGGCGCGTCTGTTATCATTCTCAGTATTTTGTTTTGACACCTTTGAATTTTTTCTATATTGGAAGCTGAGGCAGGAAATGAAATTTGAAATAAAAAACTAACGGTGTGATAAACGGTATTATTTTTTTCTTAGACCGGCACTCAGGGGAAGACCCCTATACATGCGATGCATTGTGCTGGAACTAGGAAATTATGGGATGGAGGATAGAGGGAGTAGTGTTTATTAACATTTGATTTAAATTTTCCCACGTTAAAAGTGACCGGAAAGACCTCTGCGGGTGGGCCATTCCATATACGTGCTGTTCAGCCAAAAAACGAATTCTCTCTGTAATGCGTAGTGCGGTTCGCTGCCAAGTTGACCACAAATGTATGCGCTCTTAATGATGATCGCGTCGTGCTTTTTTCCAGAATTTGGTTAAAGATCTACTGAAGATTTTGGTATTAGCAGCAAATGAAATGCCTCAAATGCCTAAACCATATCACAAACATAGATAAATAATCGTAATATTTATACAATAAATGTACTTAGCCGTTACACCGCCACCGCCGTAAATAATTGTTCTTCAGCCTTAGTAGTTTCTGTTTAATGGTTTCCCTTCTCTAATAATATGGTCGGCCGGAATGCTCTTCATTGTGTAAAGCATACTTATGTGAAATAGTGGCAACTGAACTTTCTGTTCAAGTACTGACATCGCAGTGAAAAACGTTCTTCCAAAGAAATTAATAAGATCCGGCACTTGTGTTCCGGAAGTTGTGCAAAATTAGATTAGTTGTTCTTCTTCTACAACTCCGGAACCACAAGATATCCTTTTTTTGAAGGCGAAGCAATGCTCGTAATGCTAAGTAAATCTACTTTTTTAATCAGAGCAATGGAATTTATTTTTATTTTGAAGTGAAATAAGAAGAAAACATTATTCATTTAATTTATTGATGATTTTTTTTTTGGTTTGGTCTAAATACACCACTTAGTTCACTGCACTTCAGTATACCCTTGTGGTTTTCATTTGCTAAGAGTCTTGCGATTGCGATTTAGAGAACACGTCTCTTGAGAGTTCAAGTCACAATCGCAAATATTAGGCGATCTGTGAGGTTCAGAAAATACCTGAAAATTTCTCCAAGTCGAATTATTTTCTGGATAATGGCAATTTAAGTTACAGAAGTTTAACTGTATATTCAAATATCTGGTGTATTTAATCTGATTTAATATCATCAGTTTGAAGGAAAAATGTTTTTTTTTCGCCAAGATTAAACAATTTTGTTGAAAGGCCAAAAATGTGTTGCGTTATCAAGAAAAAAACTAAATAATATATTTGGTTAAACCTGATGATGATAATAAAGATTAAATAAACTTAATTTATAGGGTGTTGCCGGTTAATTTGAGTGAATTATTGAAGCGATTATATAAACAAATCTCAGTATTTTTTTTTTTTTTTTTTTAATTTCAGTTGACTGAATTAATACGTAATCACACTGTGATTTGCATAAGTATAATAACATACTAGTAGTTGGGTTCTGAGTATTTTTTTCAATATTAATTAATATTGGTTTTTAATATCTGCGTTTAAATTTAATTGCGATTGATCTTATTACACGCATTACTTTAGGGGATGGGGACCTAACTGAGAAAAATCAATGAAAATACTTCGTTATAGTCTATTTTTAATAGCGGTTACCCCGGCATGCCAGTGCGTAGGGCACTGTCTATAAGTCTACGAGTTTTAGTTTCGCTAACTATGCTTTATAATATGCTCTTTAACGAGGGTTACAGTACAATTTTAATATGTTTGTATATCGTTTAATAAATAAAATAATATTAATTGTATTATTAATTGACCTTTTTTCATTTTATTTTTTGAGGTCTTTTTTTTCATTTTATTTTGTTTTATTATTCGATATTTCGTTAACAGCTTGTTAACATCATCAGGAATAATAGGAAATTATAATTGTTTTAAATATCGAATAATAAAACAAAATAAAATAAAAAAAAAAAAAGACCTCAAGCTTAATAAATATATTTCAAAAAATAAAATAATAAGGGTCCTCATGAAAACGTGTAAAAGTCTGGTATACTGCGCAAAGTGTGCAAGTTTACACTCTCGTAAATAAACTGTCAAAATTTGTTTGAAAATTCACTTACACAAATCTCGTAAATTTGCCCAACAATTTCGGTTCGTAAACTTGCACAGCTTAATTGTGCATTGAATAAGTCAGCTGCTTTTGTTTACTTTGAGATTAACTGTTTAAAATTGCACAACAATTGAAAAAGGGGCTTCATGAAATAGGTCACGCAAACTTGCCCAATTGCACAAATGGCAATTTTAAGCGTTTTCATGAGTCCCCTAATAATAATAATATTGTATATTTTAAAGTTTATACTCCCGAGTTTCTTTTGTAGTTATTAAAGCGGGATTCAAACCGGTGTTACTTTTTTTAAGCTTCGTTAACTAGGAACTCAGACATTTGTTGCCCGATTTTGATAGAATATTTTTTTCTGGAGGCACATACATTTCATTTAATCCCTTGCAAACATGGAAGTGGGCGATGCCACATCCATCCGAGCTTTTCGAGCGAAAGCACAATGTCACAAAAGTGGGTAATCGGAAATATTTCTTGATATTTTCAAAATATAACTGGAGGGGCGAGTTTTTTTTATCACCAGGTTCAAACTTGCTTTTGAAATCTGCCTCCCTTATTTGACGCACTACCATTTTGACCGAGTATACTTTTCGTGCCACATCTTTTTAATTTCAAGCACACAATTTTTCGTGTCTTTCTTTATACAGTCGAACTTCTCTATAACGTAGTAGTTGGGGAGCGTCAAATTTCTACGTTATAGAGAAAATTCGTTATAGAGAAACTGCAGAAAATTTTGACTACATTTATTTTATGTAGAAAATATATTTATTAAGACAAAAAAAAATTGTTTTTACATGAACACATTAATTTTTTTTATTAATACATACATACTATGTATGTGACTAAATTGATGCAAAAAATCGATTGCTAAAAACTTCGCAATAGATAGATTATTTAGTATGAAAAATTCTATTTATCTCTTAAAAAATTGTACGTTACAGAGAGAACTTCGCTATAGGAAACAAGTTCCTTATAGGGAGATCAAAATGTATGAAAATACTCACAAAAATGTTGTGTTCACGAATTTTATTTGTTATAGAGAAGATTTCTTTATATAAAGAAATTCGCTATAGAGAAGTTCGACTGTACCAACGATATTTGAACTCAACACCCATTTTGTTTATTTACAAATTGGACATAGGGTTACCCAGTAATATATTTACTATATATTGGGCAAAAGGTAAATTTTTCGTAGACATACGAAACAAGTGGATTTGACTATTCTATATTTCCGCATGCTATAGAATATTAAAATCAATTTAAAATTTAACTACTTTTGTATTTAATTAACAATATCAATTTCAGCGAATAAAAATCAATTAATTTTTTTTTTGTAGAAGGAATTGCAGAAAAAAAATTATAATCTAACTGACAACAAATAAATGAAAAACAAACAAAAACCTACAGAAAACTGGGCCATTTAAGAATAATGAATATTAAAGAATTGCTATGTGTATAAATTGTAACTGACATTTGGCGGAAATTAAGTTCGTCAAAAAATTGACAGTTGCGAATGTGCATTAAAAAGCGAAAGACCGTTTTGCAAGTTATCTAAAGCCACAATAAAGTGCAAATATCTTTAATAAATAAAATGAAAAGTGCAATGCACTTTAGAGCTCCTCCGGCACACAGTCGGTTGTTGTTTTTTTTTTTTACTGCCTGTTTTTAGAAGACGAGTGAGAATATTAGTTCGGCCATTTCCTATATTGAAAATAAAAACAATTTGATTTTTGTTATTGGTGTTTTCAATGGAAATTTCCATACGAATATTTTCAGTCGTCTTCGAGAAACAGGCAGTTTTTTTTTGTTAGCATGTGAGGTAGAATTTAAAATACCTTCGCACTTGCAGTGACCGTCGTCATCTGCATTGAATGGTGTTACCACTAAAACAATCCTTCTCCTCGTCTGAGTAGATTCCTTCGCGCATTACTTCGGCAAGGCCTACAGCGACATTCCAACCAGGACCGTTCTCTACTCACCCACGTCTGGGTCGCCACGTTTGTAGCCAGCATCATGCAATCGGCTGGTCTTCCTAAGTCGCCGTCAGAAGGGGACTCGTTCTGCAGCGACGCATCGAGATCTCTCCTTCTTTGTCCATAGAACGTAGCCTATATATAGTCCTACAGCGTTCTAATAAATATACTCCAATAAATTCTCTATATTACGTTGGCGGGAGTTATTCCGCCAACCTGCCGCGTCAATGCATTCCTTTCGGCGTACCATCTGATGCAGTTGAGAAAAGTGTTTTCAGCATCATCTTCCGTTATCCGGCAGTAAATGAAATTGAGACCATCCACCTTGCCCATGCGGTACAGGTACTTCCGGAAGTACTCGTGGCCCGAGAGAAGTTGTGTCAAGAAGTAATTAACCTCCCCAAATGCTCTCCGTTTCCATCGTTCCACGCGGAGAATGAGCCTCGGCGTCCATCTGCCGATCGTTTCCGTGCCCCATCTGTGTTGCCATCGTAGAATAGTTTGAGATCTCAGCTACATAGCACCAATACCAGGGCTCTCCTCCCTTGAGTCCCATGCCTACTTCCGTTCAATTGCCAAGAGGTCTACGAGTGTCTCTCCACAAATCACCAGGACCGCTGCACCGGAGACTGTGCGGTAAGCCGAAGGAATCTTAAATGCAGCCCCTTAAGCGATGTGCCAACAATGCACTTCCCCAAATCTCGCTGCCGTACAGCAGCGGGCCACCGATATTTTCCATCAGCTTGCTCAGCATGCCATTCAACCTTGCCACCCTAGTGGTCACCTGCCATATTTGAGGCCATATATTATATTTTACCGCTCTCTGCTTGACCAGGGAGATAAACAGGCTGTTTGACTCGGGGATTCAAAAGCAAAACGTGCCAAACTTACAAATTAAAAAATTTTCTTTTTTTTATTATTTATTATTAAATTTTGTCTTACAGCGTTTTAGCATTAAAAAAAATTATATAGACATACATATATAGAAATAATCAATATTTAATAAAATTATTTTACAGACATTGCAGGCAAATATTTACATATCGTCACATGAAACGTAAAACCATGTGTGTGGCAAAAGTTTCAAAATCTGGGTTTTAGTTAATTAGAGTACATTTTATGCTTAATTTTATGCGACATTATAATCAAAGAGATACAATCACTGCTATTTCATAAACTTTTTTCCTTCGCTCGCTAAATTTAAAAATCTTTTTTTTGTTTCTTTTTTACGTTTTATATGGCGGTGCACTTATTTCCATTAACATTTACAATTTGATATGTAGAATTACAATAGGACAGTAATTTTTAAAAAGAACTAAAATTTCTTCCTTCTGTAAAATCAAGTAAAGCGCGAAAAATTCAATAAAAGGTTCAAAGAGTGTCAAATGTGCCATTTACAAATTTAAAAAGAGCCTTGTTAGCTGAAGGGAAAAATGACAAACCAGAAGTAATCAAGCTATAAATCTAAAAATAGGAAAGTTGAAAGTTTAAATTGGGGTTGAACCCAGGCAATTTTTGGTTTTGTAGTCAACGTGCAGACTACTTCAGTCAATCCTTCAGTTCATGATTTACGGCTTTCGTTCCATCTTTTCCAATCCTTATTCACGCTTTCTTGGGAATTTTGCTTCCATGAAGTTTTGTGTGTCAGGATTATGACGACGACAATACATTAAATTCCATAAAGAATTATAAATTCATCACTTTAAATTCTGAAATTTCATATATCGTCGTTGCTCCGATATTTGCTATTTTTTTCAGAAGAGCATAAGACCCGCTTGGTATCGTAACTTCGCCGTATGTTTTTACAGCCAATCACTTTATTGCAACAATGCATTCGCAAAATGAAACTTCAATAATTGGACAGTGGGTACTGGGGCAGTACAGAATTGTTCGAAAACACACACCACTGATTTTGTCGGAGCAACGACGATATGTGGTTTGATTACTGCAGTCCAATAATTGGTGTCCCTTATTATTGAATGAAACTAGAACGCCATATCCACTCAACCGTAAATAGCCAATGCACTTGAAAACTTGAAACGGATTTTCTTTATCTTCTCATCATCGATAGAATATAATCATTTCAAGTGGTTATAGGCGATATTATGTCAATGGCATCGATGATTAAAATGCATTTTTATTTAAAATTTTTTATAGAAAACTTTGAAAGGCTTTTCTATCTTTTATCATTGATTGTAGCAAGGCAATATTTTACAATTTTTTTTAAGTGGAAAGTGGTACAACACTGTTAGACTTATCAATATTTTGTTCAAGAATCTTTTGTTTGTTATTAAAAATAAATTAACTACTTCTAATTTATAAAGAAACTAAATTATACTTTCAAATGGTTAAGTAAGTAAACGTGTTGGTAAGACAAGGACCCCAATTACATATTAAAATTATTATTTTTTTATTTCTAATGGAATTTCAAATATTTTAATATCATAAACACCAACGACATCAGGTATCTGAATATATAAATTATGTTCTTTTTTTATAATTTGCACTTTGGTTGGATATAGCGATATACTTTCCTATGTAACCTACTTATGTATATGGGCTACACCAAGTAAATTTAAAAAAAAAAATCCAACTTTGTTTTTTTTTTATGGAATATTTGACTAGACCAAGGCGAATTCATAACAGAAGAATTTACTAGCCCAGCTGACCCACTATTTATCATTGTTTAATGCCAAATTGTATGAATTATTTTGATAGTACACAATGTTATTTGGTTGTTGTTGTACTACTGAGTTTACCTGTTATCAATTCGCCTCGGACTAGACATATAATTTAAAAAGGAAAGGGTACAATGTACTTCTATAATCATTAATATAATCTCTGTCGTCTATGATAAAAATTATTACCAAGTTTTACAATTTGTTTATATTTATCTCTCGTTTAGATATTATATTTTGTGTGCTTTCTTATGCAAAATTCGCTCAACTCTCAAAGTTACTTCCGTTTTTTGTAGCGTGTGTCACGTGTTGGGTGCCTCTAGTACATGAACATTAGTCTTATCAATATGGAGGAGCGGGTTCGATTCCCGCCTAGATCCTGGGTGTTTCTACAGACAAGCTGTAAGAGCTTCGTAGAGTTTGTGTTGTTTAAGAAAAAAAAGAAAACTGTAATCAATTATTTCACAACAAATACTTAATAACAAATTATATTTTATGCCATTCGAAAGTACACTTAAAACCCACTAAACACTGTGGTTGTATAAGTTGAAGATATCTCTTCTGAAAGACCAAAAAAATTTTATATTTTAGTCCGGAAACGCATACGAATGTAGCGTTTGTCACGCGGCATATGCCCATGTATTACCAGCCGCATCTTGGCACTTCCGTTCTTTACCACTTTTAAGAAATTCCTGGTTTGATTAATTTACTTTTTTATCTAGTACCAGCACTTTGGGGATGACCCCTACACATGCGATGCATTGTGCTGGAATTAGGAAATTAAGAAGAGCGATATTGGGGGAGTAGTGTTTATGTTTATTTGATGTGACCCTTTCTACGACAAAAGTGACAGGAAATACCTCTGCTAGAAGTTTGTTCCACATACGTGCTCTTCGGCCGAAAATTAGTGTTCTGTGGAACGATCACAAACGGCAGCGCCCTTAATAAAAAGTGGAATGAGTGGCTTTCGCTATCAAGTTCCTTGATTTCATTAGAGCACTGGGATTATAGTAACAATAGAAAAAAGAAACACACTCCATATTGCGATCTTGTTTAAGAGAGTCAATAGAGTTGGCTACCCTACCATCCCAAATGCGTTTATTCGCCCTCTCCCGTACACGGTGGAGAAACTTCAAAATAGTCTTTAAAACACCGGCCTATACATAAGAATTATATTCCATATTCGGTCGGATGTAAACGGTCTAAATAGTAAGGACATCAGATGAGGCAAGTATGTCTTAGACCGTCTTAAATAGTCGAGGCACTTGAATGTCTGATTTGAGATCACAAAAATGTGCTCAGTCCATTGAACATCACACTGAATTTTCATGCCAAGAACATCAAGAACTTCTGATTCGTCAATATTTATACCAAGTATAATTATATGAGCGATGGAAAATCTGGTGACTAGATAGATCCAGAAATCTAAAAATGTTACCCACGGAAATGCTCCTATAGTCAGTTTTGATTTTTTGATATGCGGGAAGATAATTTCGGGACGACAAAATGCATACCCGTTATTGTACATTTCAATTATGGTTATACTGGGTGGGCCAACTTGGACTGACTGATTTGAAATGCTTATAATTTTTGTATTTTTAAATTTTTTTATTTAATTTTTTTTTGCAAATTAAAGTATAAATTATAAATTTTTTTTAAGCTAAGTATGAAAAATTACATCTTTTAGATGGCGTCCATTCTCCTGTTGGCAGTTAATGGCTCTACTCAATACATTTTGCATTACGTTGCGCAACGTTTCTGACTGCAATTGAGCAATTTCTGTGCGAATATTTTGTGGTTTGTTGACGTAAACTCGTTCCTTCAAGAAACCCCACAAAAAACATCTGGGGCCGTCAAATCTGGAGAACGAGGTGGCCACGCGAAATCTGCATTTTTTGAAATTATTCGGCAGAATTGCCATTGTGGCTCTTGCGGTATGAGCTGTACTCCATCTTGCTGGAACCATATGTTACAATTATTGAGAACTATCGGACGTAAAAAATTTTCCAACATGGTCGGGTATACCAACCCAGAGACGGTTTCTGGGTCATTAATTTAATTTTCGAAGAAATATGGACCAATAACTTTATTAGCCATGATTCCACACCAAACAGTGCATCTGACGGGGTGTAATTGTCGCTGATGCAATGCTCTCGGATTCTCTGTACCCCAAATTCGGCAGTTCTGCTTATTCACATATCCATTTAAATGAAAATGTGCTTCATCGCTCATAATCAGATTATTAAAAAAAATGGCATTTTCTGTCGCTAGCAAAAACAATCCACTGAGTATGATGACATTATAAAATTATCTGCAAAAAAAAAATAAAAAAATACAAAAAGTTATAAGCATATCAAATCAGTCAGTCCAAGTTGGCCCACCCTGTATATGTACATATGCATTCACACATTTCAAACATAGTATATGCAAACATTCAAGAATTCGTTAAAATGTCCTTTGTAAGCTTCTAGTCGACAAATTTCAGTATTAAATTTAAATTTAAGCTTTTAATGTTTAAACGTTTTAGTTGGAAAATCTAAAACGTCTCCCACGAAGTACGGAGACTCATGGAGCTGAAGAAAACAATATCAGTGCAGCTATATGAAACGTATCATTTCAATATGTTTGCTGTAGTCCGGTGCTATATGACAGGAGAATTGCAATTTGCGATATAAAATTAGATTTTAGTTGGCGATATGTATGTATGTCCGTATGCAGGTATTACGATGTGTATAATGTATTGGCAAATTTTATGAAGAAATCATTATCACACCTGTCATGTTTATTTTTATTTTAATATGTTTTCTATATTCAACAGATTTTCTAAAAATGACGGTATATTAATTAAAATGTAATAACATTTTTTCAGCAAACAACATCCAATAAACAGCAATTACAACATTATTTTACATGTAATTTTCCATGTATACATATATGTATACATATGTATGTATGTATGCATGTGTGTATTTACATTAAAAATACATATGTATGTAGAATGCGAAAATATATGTATATTAATGAAATTTACACAAATTTAGTTTGAGGGATCCATTTTTGGTTATTTCCACTTGTGTATAAATAAAAAATAAAGCAAACAATTTTCTCATAATTAAAATTACCTCAATTATTTATTTCCAATTACATACTTTAAATCCAATTTAATCTGACTTGAATCCATATTTGTTTTTATTATTGCTTTTTACAGGAGTAAATCACGCAGTGTTGATCATGGCCTTGCGGCACCATTCGATTTGGATTCGTTGCGTTCAAAAGTGGAAGGACGCTTTGAAAGTGTTGATAGATTATCAAGTGAGTATGAATAATATTTATTTAAACTTTTCAAAAGATTTTTCCATTAATTTGTTCGAGTCCGATTTAGATATTTATTTCTTAAAGCATATCTTAAGGCGTTTCATTAATGATACATTCCTCGTACAATTGAGAATATTTTGTGTTATACGGCATTGCCAGATTGCTTATTTTCTGTTGGACGAATTTCAGTATACAGTAAAACCTTAATAATTTGACACTTGTAAACCGGGCGCATTTTTTTTTTACATTGCTTAATCTATAATTCGGATAATCCAGATTGCATGCAAACTGTTGTGAAATGTTAATCTCTATTAATTGTTATTCCAAAAACAAAGTTTATTCTCAATTTTTTCTGCAAAATCAAATTTTTTTTTGCTAATAAATTTCCTGTTTTTTGTTTAAATACATCAATAAAATAGTCAGAGGAAAATCATGTCGACATTTTTTGTTCTTCACGAATTTAGCTTTGGAAAATAGTTTGAACAGTTCTCGACAAACCAAAGTGTATGATAATTTCATCAATCAAAATAATTAGCTTTAAGATTTTTTTCATTTTCATGGCTAGTACTAATTAAATAGTTATTCCTGTGCAATTTTAATTCCTATCGGAGGGAAAATTGGTATCATGAAATTCACGTGGAATTTTTTCCCGTTATCATTTTCAGTGAATGTAGAAAAATTAATTAAAACGCAAACCAAATTTAATACAGAAAAAAAATGTGTGGGTTTTAGAAGTCTTTAAATTGTGATTTTAAATAGAGTAGAATAGTGGTACTATTCGGCTAGGTCTTTTTGAAAAAAATTATCAAATGAAATGAAGTGAAATATTTAGGGGCCAGTGAATTCGTCAACCACCTAAAAGGTAGTGCACTTGAACAATGAAAGTACCTGAATGCAAGAATTAACAAAAGTGAAAATTAAAGAACTAAAAATAATATAAATAAAAATATTTTAATTATATTATTAATTGACCTTTTTTATTATATTTTTTGAAATAAATTTATTAAGCTTGAGGTCTTATAATAATAATAAAACCAAATAAACCAAAAAAAGACCTCAAGCTTAATAAATATATTTAAAAAAAAAATAAATGAAAAGTGTACTCGGCCGCCATGTCTATTTATACTTTCACAAAACACACTCAATAGATCTGTTGGTTTGCATTTTATTTATTATTTATGTATGTTTCCGCTATAATAACTGATAACTTGATATTAACAGATTATATTTATCAAAATATCTAAATAAAAAGAGAATTTACTTGCATTTTGTATACAATTCCCCAGCAAAAATTAAGTGAATAAATTAATAGGATTGCAAATTTAGGGAATTATTTCGAGCAAAAATTTTTATAAAATTTACATATTGGAATTTATAGATCCTGTTGCTTTAGTAAATCAATACATTTATTTGTTATTATACTATACTGAATTCCGCTAATATATATTTCGATATTGGTTTAAAAAGCATTTTTAATACCAGAACAACGTTTTTAAATTTGTAGTCGCTAATCCAGATAATTTGATAATCCGAATTAGAGTCTGCAATCCATTATTCTGATTATCAAGCTTTTGCTGTATTATATAAATACATAGGCGACGGCTAGCAACGAGTTACTTTATATCGAAATTACACAATATACTGATGTTTACATGAAAATAACTCCGTGCTACATGACTACACGAGCACAGTTGTCGCTATTACAACTTAAATTAAAAGATATTAGCTTGGGCGGACTAGACATCAAAATCCTTATTTAGGTGTATATCCAGCCTACCTAACTTGAACCTTAAAATATTTAATGTTTGTAAACAGAACGTAAACCTTTCAAATAGCGAGGTTTTTCCCAAATGAATTTGTTAGTTTTTACTTTTCTCTATGACATAATGTCATATACATACATATGTATGTATTTACTTTTAAAATCAATTTCTTCAATATTCATATTCATTCAATATTATTAATTAAAATAATCAATAAAATTTGAAAAAAATTATATAAATATAGTACTAAAATATGAGTGAAAGATATGACGCAGTTAGTTAAAAAAGTAAAGTAATACCAGAGATGTGGATTCATACATACGAGTGCATAATACAATATTGCAATCAATGCAACAATTCATATGGCTTGTGAGTTGAACATATCGTTCATTTACCTAAACAACGCCATAGCTTAAAAAAATATTATATTTGATAATGGTTCGATTATAGATTGCAACAGAAATTAGTTTGTGTTGCCAGACAACTGAACTCAGGTTCGGTTAGCTTCCATAATCGCATCATATTTCAAACAATTTGTATTCAGTAAAACAAAAAGTAATCAAATGAACAGGCATGCCCATGATTAATAATGAACAAGTAACTATGGCAAGACAGTTATAAATTAGAGATGGTAAATTTGAGCTCGTATTATATATGTATATATACACTGAAATCATACCTATGAATATTAAGCTGAAGATTTACAACGGCTGATGACCATAAACAGTGGACCAAAAAACAAGAACGTTGATTATGGTGCAACGGTCTTCCAAAAAAAGACCATTTTGTTCTGGTCCTAAATTACGACGTTCGATACGAACGTAATTTCTATACATTTTAATAAAATTTAGTTTGAAGTTTCAATTCGAATCGAATGCCGTAATTTGGCGCTTGTTCGGCTAGTTATTGTCCGTGTAATTTACTATTGTTTTGTTTTTTTTTTTGTTTCTTAGTAATCGTCATGCATGTAAATGATCTTCGCAGAATTCTCAAACACCACCAATAGCGGCTTCAGCTGATAGCAATCCACAATCACATCAGAACGGCCTCCTTCGTCGGTATTGTGTAGCACCGGCGAAGTAAAATAATAATGAAAATGGCTACTTAAGGGCCATTCAGACTATTATACAAGTATTAAGACTTTCATCACATTTTACGATACAGAAATCTAAATACATTTATTGCGACTGTCAAAAAATCTAACGTAAACTGACATTTTGTATTCACACCATCACACTTGAAATAGAGATTAAAATTTTAAAAATGTTAAGCCGGTTTATGAAGAAAAAAATAACAAAAAATGGACGGCACGCCACCGGCGGCGGAACAGTTGGCCTTTGAATTTTAATCAGATGAAAAGTATTATCGTTTAGAAAATTTTCAAAAAATGAGAATGTATTATGGGATGTAAATTTTTTATCGTAATACTTGTGGTTTTCATAACATTTTGCGTTATACAAAGTATAACGGGCCTTAAACCGAAGCTTCAAACACTTCTGTAAACAAAGAACGTGCAAAAGCAGAGCTGTAAAATAATTAATTAAGCTTCACCTACTGTCATCTTTCTAACTATCCCTTTACAGCATGTGTAGGGGTCATCTCCTGTGTGCTGATCCCAGATAAAAATAGTTCTGGAAAACTCGAGGCGATGCACACCTTCCCCATTAATATTACTGCGGACTAAAGGCCCTGATTACCTATAAAACTGCTTTTTTCGGAAAATATGCGTTTTTCTTTCCTCGCTTTTGATGACAAAATTTAAAAGCTGACAACACTGTTTCTTAATACATTTGCTTTTCATACTAGGATTACCAGATTAATTAAATTGTAAAAATCGTCAAAAATTTGAATTGTTTTTACCTTAAAAATTATAAATTTTGTTTTAAAAGTCAAAGAAATATTGAAAATAATACAAAATATTGCACTAGAATCTAATTTTTCGAAAAGAGTGAGCCAACTAACTTATTTTTGTATCCAAGTAAATGCCCGCCTACAGCATCACAAAATTTTAAGGCGAAATCGAGCTTACTTAAGTTTTACGAACGAACCGATCTATCCTGTGGAATATTCATCTAATTTGTAAATTCTTCTAACAGCACACATTTTCTGAAAAAAAAAAATATAAAAGCGTTGAGCTTTTTTCTTTATATCGCATAGCGCTTACGCTTCAGTGTTTTACCCAAACATAAGCGTAAACGCTATATCAACGGTAATTAATTCATATGCATTAAGTGTTTTTTCACTTTCTGCCACCAACTTGACATGTTAACGCACCGTCTAAATCAGGGTCTCCTGTACAGTAGGAGCGTTGACTTCGTGCTATTATAGTTTCTATTGGCCTGAGAATTTTGTGCATATTAACAACGCTTTCGTTCAGATTTTTTTGTAAAACAAATGTTTAAATGCGTTAATACAAAAAGCAAGCCCAAGGCGAATTCATACCAGGTGGCTGCATTAGCTAAAATTCTCATCAGCTGATTTCTGTTCATTTGTCAAAGTTGTGTTCAACTGAAAGCATGTTAATACGTAAACTGTTTTGATAACTCGAATAAAAATGTATTTGTAAACAAAAAATGCTGGTATGAATTCCCCTTGAGCATTTCTCAGCCATTCCCTTATTTACCCTGCTAATACACATGCCACTAGCAAATACATATTAGCATCGAAAAATTCGTGGAAATACTTGAATCTCTTGTCACTAGGTTTTATATTAACACATGTCACTGCCACTTCATTCTAAAAATTATGCATAAATATCAAAAAAATTTTTATTTCTGACATTTAGAAAAAATTTAATGGAAAATATTTTGTTATCGATGTTCTTGAAATCATTACGCCTGTATGATTTACTGTTCATATCCCACAAAAATGGGTGCGAACGGTACATCTTTATTAATGTTACCACGTTCATTATATAAGCAAATATTTTTAGAGACGGCAAACATTGATTATTATTAATATTATTAACGCATGGCATGTGTAAACGCTAAGTAATGGCAGGCTCACGCTATCTTATGTGTATAAAATTATTTTCGTACCTTATTTGAGATGTACATTGTTTATATAGTTTTATTTGGGTATGATCTCATACAGTTCGGTCGTATATATTTGCACAACTTAAGAATAAAACCGCTATATTGCAATAAATAAATTTGCAAAGTTATTGATTAAAATCATAACAGAAGTGAATTAAGGAGAAGTAATTAAACATTTTTATAAATATATGTATGTAGTATGTATGGCCATAAATATACAATTGCTGTTCTACAACAAAGAATAGCAAAACCTGTTTCAGTTTTTTTATTTACAAACAATTCAGGACTGCAATTGTTTAACAACTTTTCAACCTATTACGTGTTACTTGTCATTATTTTGTACGGACTTTTAAATACAAAGCCGCGCTTTACTTATAATCATTTATAATATACATACATAAATAGTTCTAGTTCCAGCACAATGCTTCGCATGTGTAGGGGTCATCCCCTGAGTCCCGGTACATGAAGAAAAAAATAAATAAATAAATATACAGTTGCATTAGTTACGATTTCATTTTAAAATTTTTTACAAAAATATTGTTTAAAAACATCACTAAGGTAGAAAAGTTTGTATCACTGTGTAATTATACTAGACAGATATGTATATGTATGCTAAAGTATTTTACATGTGTTTTTCCTAATAGTCATATATTATTAATCTATATATGTATATAGGCAAACAGGTTATTTGTACTGCCTTTTACACTCGTACTGTACAAGGCGAATTCATATCAGGTGTACTTATAAGCCCAGCTGGCGACTATTTAACACTGCGTGATGTCGAAATTGAATATTTGACAACCCACAATTATTTTGGTGGTTGTTGTACTAGTAAGTTTACCTCGTATGAATACATCTTGGTACTTTAATAGTAATATGATTTTAACGTTATTACTAGACCATTAAAGTTAAAAATTCAAATATTACGTGAATGCAATGTGTTATGAAAATAACAAATAATACGGTAATGCATTTGACATCCCATAACACTTTCTCATTTTTTAAAATTGTTCAAAACGATAAGATTTTCTTTCATTTTATCAGGGATGTAGTAGGGCAAAAGCAAAAAAAAAATTTATTTACTTTTGAACCGGACTTGTTCTTACTTCTTATAATTTTCATTTTATTTGAAGTGTGAGAGCAAAATGTGCAGTCGCACCGAATAAAGTGTGGGTGGTAGCAGATTTATATTTTCAAACTTAAATAAAAAACGTAATAATTGACACAAAGTTTTATTGAGAGCATTGAACGATAGAATGGAAATGCGGATTTTATTTTTTAAGAGTATGCCATCCAGATCCTTCAGATTCTTTTTCAAAATTTCATGAATAATCGCTCTTGGAAGTCTCAGTGAGACTGCTCTATTCCGTATTGAAAGTCGCGGATTTTCACTTAAACTGCTTTCAACCAGTTCAATGTTTTCGGATCGACTGGGCTCTGGCCGTGGGACATTCATAGCCGCAGCAGTTGCGCGGAATCTCTCCACAAACGAACGAATTAAATTTACACTCGGTCCATTACTTATTCGCCGAATACCGCACTTTGAACAAAATTGTCCACGAGCAATTACGTAAGAATCATTACTCTTAAAAAATGTCTCCACAGCGAACGCGCGATGCTCACTCGACCACTGCGACATCGTGACTGACAAATCCGCACAATCGATAATTCCAACGGCGCCACCTTCCATCCGCACCGTTTATTACTTTTTGAAATAATCGTATTTAAAAATATAAATTTGCCACCAGACAACCTGTATCATTAGATTTCTCTCTCACAACGTATTATGAAATTCGTAAAGGTATGTAGACACGATTGTCTTATAGTACAATATTGACAGAAAAATTGTAATAAAATGTTCAACAACCGTGTGAAGTCCGTGCATTGTATGGCAGTAATATTGCCACAATTCCTACACATGCGAAGCATTGTGCTGGAACTATAGGAAAGAGATAGTAGGACAAACGACAGGAGCTGAAGCTTTGTTTATACTCCTAGCAGTGCTGAAACTTCTATTCAGTAGTTATTTTTTATTATTGTTTTACTTCGCCGGTGCTACACAATACCGACGAAAGAGGGCGTTCTGATGCGATTGTGGATTGCTATCAGCTGAAGCCGGTATTGTTCAGTGACCAGTGACTATGCCTTCGCCACTGAAACCTTCCGACAACAACTGACACACAAAGACACACTAATGCACATCAGAAAAATGCGAAATATTTATTTTTATTTTAAAATTTTAGCCTAAAACTGGGGTTGAACCCAGGTCTGTTTTTGGTTTACTAGTCAACGTGCAAACTACCATCCATCGTGCCATCGCCATGCAGATCTTTAAATTAGGTCGGCAGGTTGCTATATGGAAAGGCAAAGAAAGGTCCCAACCCTCTTGGGTCCAATTTATTATGGCTCCATTGTGATATTTGTTGCGAAAAAACTTTCACGTACTGTAGTGATACAGACCAGAGCCTCTGCTAGGAATCGAACCTAGAACCCCCAACTGATAAATTAGCACTCCACTCAATAGATTACCACGGCACCCGCCTATACTTTTAAAAAGTGGTACATTCTTTATTGCCGCAATGGTACTAAATATTTGAGAATTATTTTAGCGTTTCACTGTTCCTACGGTATTTACCATAATTTTATCAATAATAATTATTTTTATAAATCTCCCGATATATGTAGCAAATAAAATTATACGAATAAAAGTTCTTATTTGTATATAAAATAAAGATGTAAAATGGTTAGTATATTATTCGGACTAGAGAGTAGAGGGTCATTTATGTTGCATATTTTGCAGTTATTTGGGCAACCAGCAATAAAATGCAAAATTCCAGCCCATGAACAAAAAAAGTCAAAAACACCTGTCAAAAATTACAAATATGTTTGTATGTACGGACCCTTTTCTATATTCTAAAGAGTTCTCACTAATGATTTAAAAGAAGCAATTTTAATTTAATGAAAATTCATTATATTATACATATACAATTTTCACGATAAGTTACATACATATGTATGTCTTTTTTTAATTTCTTTTGAAGTTGCTTAAAAAAAACTTTTACATTTCTACCATGATTCTTTTTCAATGTTTTACAAAATAATCGGTTAATCTTCTTTGCTTTATCATTCTTACAATATATTCCGTTTTTCTTTTATTTGCTAAAGCTCCCCGGTCATTTTCAGAGAATGGCAAAATAAAACAACGAGCCAAGCAGGCGAATGTGCGTAAAAACAAATACAAAAAAAGACACTGAAAAGAAAAACCTCTCTTCTCTACCTGTTCGACCACAAACAAAACAAAAACGTCACTAAACTAGACGCATGAAAAAATCATCGTAAAAATCGGGTGTTACAATTGAATATAAATCGCCAAATCTGGCAACAATGTCTGTTAAGTCTCGTATAACTTTTTGAATTTTTGTTTTCATTCGGTTTTTTTCTACGTAAAAAAACAAACAAAAAAGTCTGTTGTCAGTAGTTTTTTAATTTGATGCTGATTTATTGAAAAATATATTTATTTTTATTAAATACAGCTGGCAAAGTGGTTATAAGTTTTTTCACCGGCTAAAACTTTAATCGCCGTTTGTTTAAATCCGCTTCACATCGTTATTGTTTTCCAAGAACTTAATATGCAAACTGGAAAATAATTTAAAAAAGAAAAAAATTAATTTGCCAAATATTATGAAAAAGCAATGGAAACGGTAAAAATTTATCGTCGTGAAAGGGTTGATCGGATTTATAATACCATTTCTACGGATTTTGTTGTTTATTGGAGATGTAAATTTTACAAATTTACCAATAATTTCAACAATCGTCATTATTTTCCTGATCTTGGCGAATTTGTAGAATTTGAACAAACTATATTATCGAACAAAGATCAAAGAAGTATATATCTACATAAATACTGTACGCTCCCGATAATGTGACCACTGCATTATATGAACGTCGCTTATGTCAACCATTTTTTACAAAGTTAGAAATTTGTATTACTTGAAGCACAAATACTTTGTAACTTGAAGAAGAGAGGGATATGCGCTTAACATGAGTCTGCTAATCCGTACCTTTATAAAAAGCAAATATGAATAATTTTAAGATTTTAAAGTGCATATCTACAACGTATTGCAAATACTCGTATATGTAATTTTTTTACATTTCCGTTAAAATACAAAACGGGTTGGTTATTAAAGTTATTGGAAAAATATGAACAATTCACAAACGTGAATATCGTTTTAATTAGTTCACATTATCGCGATTGTACTGTATATATGTGTCTATTTTATCTACTTTAAAATATTCTTAATTATGAATTTAATTTTGTTTCTTTCAGATGAGCGCAAAAAATCATCACTACCTACCATACCAACTATTAATTATACTGTTGGCAATCGTGATACCCTAACGTCGGTTGCAGCCCGTTTCGATACAACACCTTCAGAATTGACACATTTAAATCGCCTCAATAGTTCATTTATTTATCCTGGTCAGCAATTGTTGGTTCCTGACAAAGGTGCTAAGGATTTATCAACAAGTTCGACAGATGATAAAACTGGTGGGTCTACCGCTTCGGGTAAATCGAGTCCGATTGAAAGGAAATTATCAGCTGATGAGCAACATGATGGTAAGTTTTTATATAAGCTCCATTCCATTACCCCAAAATTTGTGCAAATTTTCACTGAATTCGAATGAAAACCATTCGTTTACATTACAAAAACGGATTGTATGAAATACCAAAGACTTGTTAGTACTAAGTAGTCAACACATGTCATATTTTTACAACACTATGATTTTTAGTTATCAGCTGTTTTGAGTAATCTACAAATTTTGGCTATTTTTCCATTCGTTTTCTTTTTTGTGCTGAGAGACATTTTTCAGAGTAATTTTTTTTAATTATAGAAAATTAACTCAACTACTGGCTTTCATTGGGAAAGTAAACAAATGGCCATATTGTAAAAATTTTAAGTATAATTTGTCAAACTGTACTGGAAAGAATCCTTGAAATAAAAGTAAAACATTTTCCTTTCTCCCTACTTTTATCGCGGATATGTAGCAATTACTTTGAAGCACAACAAAATGATCTTGTTTCAAGTATTTAGAATAGAAATTTCATGCATGCGATGAGAACATAAATGTTACACGTTAAACTAATGTTTTCGCATATATGTACATATTTCTCTATATAACTGTAAATTTTTAAACGTGGGTGTAAATGAGATCTATAAATTAAAATAAATTCAAAAGGAATCTTAATTTTTTTTTTTGCTCCAAATGATATTCTACTAATTGTTCGATTATGAATAGTAACCGAACCTCAGTTGACTTAACTGGTTTAAATACAAAATATTACTGAATTGATCTTAAACTGAAATACATATCGAGCTTTTGGTGCAATACCGTAGTAATTCAAAAAATCGCGAACTGAGAAAAATGCATTTGAAGTTTTGAGCCATCTTTATGATAGTATTTTCGTTTACAAAGTATTTTTTTTTACAAGTTTTTAAATAAAGAGGCATGTTTTGTAATGTTTTCTGTTTGTAAATTTCTTGTCATAAAGGAAATATTTCATTATTGCAAATAAATATTGCTGGAAATAGCTGGAGGCAATAAAGACATTTGTAGCTGTACAATCTGAACAGTTAGAGATAGAACCATAATCTTTTTTCCTTTAGATACATATTTCCGCAAAGATCATTTCAGCATACCCAGCTCAAAAAATTAAAATTTTGAGTTACTACGGTATTGCTTTGGTGCTCGATATGTATAAAGATACGCATAATTTAAATTACCAATAGTAATGTAATATTTTATTTTAAAAATTGTTCTGGTAATTATTTAAATTTTGGTTTATTATTAAATCCAAATCAGCCTGAAGTTCTTAAAGTTTTTAATTAGAAACATGCGTCTGCATGCCAAGAGAACAAGATTTCATATTGCTCCGATTAGATTCAGAAGAAATCTGGAATATGCATATGCTTAATCTCTTTATTTTCCACAGTTATATTTTTACACACTTAACATCTTCACTTTACAGCGCACTACATATTATCAATTTAGAGACCTTTTTACTATAATCATATTTTTATGTAAATTAACGTATATCATAGTAAAAATTAAAAAGAAAATATATTTTTTCTTTCAATAGTTGCCTATATATGTATATACATATTTATATTTAGATATTATATATACATACATACATATATTTTATTCTACCAACTATATATGGCTCTATGAGCTCGGTTCGGTTTTCTGAAATAAATAAATAAAAAAAGAAGGTACATAAATTCCAACTTACACAGGCTAAGCAGAACGCGTTTGCGGAATTCGCCAGACTTCCTTCATCAGTGCTCTTTGTGTATTTTATCCATTCCACAACTTGTCAGGTGGCTTTTAAGTAAATTTGACTAAAAACATAGTTCGAACCAGTCAAGATCTAATCGTAACCTTCAATTAAAAAACTGGCCCTTACAATACAATAGTAATTGTATGTGTTACATTTAATAAGTAAATGAAAAATGTATTGAATTTCAACAATTGATTTACTAAATAAAATGGAAAATATTAATGCATACAGATTGCAGATTATCCGAAATGATTGACGTTTGTTTGAGTATATACATATGTAGAATATATGTACGTTCTTATATTGTATATATTACATACTTACGAGAGACCGGCATAAGTATACCGCAAAAAATCTTGCGATGTTTGAAGCTTCGCAAACATATTTCCTATTATTGAAGAAATTTTCTTATAATTAAATAAATTATTTAAGGTGTATAATAGTGAATGCTACGCACATCAATATTCAGCTACTATATTTGGCTTTGTGAGCGTTTGTTTGCAAAGAATATTCACACATAGTATACGCTCTGTGTGATATTGACGAATATCAAAATGATTCTCATATTCATCAAAATATTGAAGCAGTTTGGCGTAGTGTGGCGGTGTTATATTCATTTTATTTCTGGTAACTTAGAGTGCACATCGTAATTGTGAAGCATTACAAATAGAGTAAAAAATTTTGTAATCGCACCCGCTTTTGTGCGATATGAACAGTAAATCATACAGCCGTAATGAAAAAGAATGCTTAAGAAGTATGCATCGACATTTTGAAAATAAACTTGCATGTGTTGAATAAAACCTTGTGGCAAGAGATTCGAGTATTTCGAAGAATTTTTCGATGATAATGTGCTTTTAATCAGTGGCATGTGTAAAGGCAGGGTGTGGAAGATACTCATCTATGCAAAAGAAGGAACAGATACTCTTGCAGTGCTCTGATACTGCCCTATATATGTATATACATAGTACATTGCATATGTGTTCATGGGTTTAAAAAGTTAGTTGTTACAATTTTATAGGAAAAAAATAAAAATTTTTGTTCTTCATTATCTTGAATTTGTAGTTAGTAGGAATTAAGAAAAAACTGAACTAAAATAAACTTGACGCAAATACTATAATGTATATAAATATAAATGTCAATAAACACTACTCCCTCTATCCTCCTTCCCATAACCTAATTTCCTAGTTCCAGCACAATGCATCGCATGTGTTGGGGTCATCCCCTGAGTGCCGGTCCAAGAAATAAAAATAAATAATGTATATTCATAGTGTAATATAAATATGTATATGCATTTGTACATTATCTTTTAAATTTTTTGAAATTTTAAAGATTTTAGATTTAATAAACACAGCCTACAAACAGGACTGCGTAATAAAATTCTCCAAAAATCGCCAAAATCCCGATAAAATATTAAAAAAAATCGTCATTTCAGCTTTTAAAAATCGTGAAAAAAAACCGACAATCAAAATGTATATTTTAAACAAATTTTTTTTATATTTATGAAAATGCAATAAAAAAAGAACATAACAATTCATATCCATAGTGTATTAATTTACGCAGAGAGCAATATATGTATGTATATAGACAGTTTATGATCACATATGTTCACATAGCGCACTTGTGCAAAAATAGAGCATTAATTCTAATTTTAAAAGTGATAAACTCTCGTTTTAAATTGGAGATACATACATATGTATGTACAAGAAAGGGTTAATTTAAATAAAAATTGTATTAAATAAAGACTAGGCAGAACTACGGCAAAATTTTTCAATGGGTAGATATGAATGCTAAATGACAATTTCTCATAAAAACAAAAATTTGGAAATTTTCTATGAAGGGCGTTATTTATTGTAAAGATTGAAATAAAACACAAGGATTGGAACTCCTGCACAGAAGTGATCTGTGTGTTTTTTTTACTATATATTTTTCTCAATTCGTCCCAGAGAAGGTAGTTATTATTATTATTTCAGATACATTATGTATAGGTATGTAGCCTACATCCAAATTAGTATATTTTTCCAGCTACAATGCATTCATACACACATACGTAAATGCGTGAGAATGGGAATGCCACAATTAATTTAAAAAAATTTTTAATAGAAATGTTAACGTAGATGTTGATTTTAGCTGTGTGTGCCGTATAACAGTTTTCCTTGCATGAAGTATAAATTCTTAACATACCAGCTGTGCCGTTAAAATAACGTGTAGAAACGGCTTTTATAATTTGCTTACCATTTGATTCTGACACTAAAAGAAAACACGTCATTACCCAGCAAAAAAAAGGACATGCAAAAGAAATTTGCAATAAATTCAAATGAACTGGTTCCAGTTATGTTAAGAACACATGATTTTAACATACGAGTGTATTCACATGTAACAAAACAACTTGTCATTTAAATGAGTGCTTAGAACCAATAAATGTTCCGTGATTTGTTATTAGCATGGGTTCGCGGAACTAATTTATGTATGTTGTCTTATATGTATTATTAAATAGTTCTGAGCGATGGTCTTTTTTATGAAAAGTTTTTTAATTATTATTTATTTCTCAATATTTCGCTACCAAATAGGTAGCATCGTCAGGAAATAATAATTTGTATTAACAAAAATATTTTTTTAAAATCAGGAAAAGAAAATATTTTTGAAAGGAAATGAAAATTTTTTGTCATTAATATTAAAAATATTCTTTATACACATGTATAAATGTACAATTTTTTTTTTTTTTTTTTTTTTTTTTGTTGAAATATGTTATTTTACATACATGTATATACATATGTACAAAAGAAAATAATTTTGAAAACTTGTTTATTTATGTATACCTGTACACACATTTATACATGTGTATAAATAATATTTTTAATATTAATGACAAAAAATTTTCATTTCATTTCAAAATAATTTTCTTTTCCTTATTTTAAAAAAATATTTTTGTTAATACAAATTATTATTTCCTGACGATGCTACCTATTTGGTAGCGAAATATTGAGAAATAAATAATAATTAAAAAACTTTTCATAAAAAAGACCATCGCTCAAAAATAAATATAATTAAAAAATTAAATAGTTCTTGTAACACATTTAAAAATTTATTTAAATTATAATTGCAACTGGGCAGTTGTTCATATGAATTAAGCGGCAGAGTTGAATGCGTTCTCCATGAGATCAAAAGTAATATTTTTTTAACATTTATTTAAAATGGCATTATAAATGAATGTAAATAAAGAAGTGCTTAAATAACAGTGAAAATACAAATAGTGAACGCATTCACTTTTTTCGCTGGGAAATAATTCCAGATGTTTTTATTATTGTTCTGTTTGTTTTTCTCATATTGGTTATTTTTTTTCATGTGAATGGAGAAATACAACCAACATTCTTTAATTAAAAAATTAATTTCTAAATGTTTATCTAGAAGAATATTAATAAATCAAAGAATTTTGTGAGAAAATTGTAAACGAAATCCGAAATTATATACGTAGAAAATTATACGTGAAATTTTAAACCGTTGGAAAATATAATTAGAAAAGCAATATTAAATGGCAATGCGTACGGCTGTATTTTGGCGGAACGGAGGTAATAATTTTCTTTAAATAATTACTTGTTATAATTCTTCTTTAATTTATGTTCAGTTGTGTGTGTTTTGCCCTTAAAAAGTTTTTCTAAAATGTGAAAATTTTGCCAGATATGAGTATTTTTTGTGTTTTACACGGCCGCAGTTTTCTACGTCAGGGCTTTAATTTTTGTAGTCGGTAGCAAAACAAACCTTGAATAACCAGTCTAAATCATTTAGGATTTACTTTAATATTCAAATGTTTATCTTTTAATAAAACCCCTTCTAAATTTTATTTTATTTCTTAGTTTATCAAGCTATACATACTACATCATCTTAAGTATATCTTTTGTTTTAATAATTAAGATAAGTTTTTTATTAGCTTAGAGATTCATTTCTGATTATTTTTAATCTCTAGGTACCTATCTATTTCACTAAAAAGTAGCTGCGGACGTAGTAGTAGTTTTATAACATTACAATTATTTTAAAATATCTTTTCATCAACTATTCTGTTTTATGGCACTGCAATTTCAGATTTTGCATTCGTGTTCGTTATTACCTGCATACTTTTATAAGTTTGTTATTCAAATCGTTCCTGGTGTAGTTTTAAATTCATAATGCGGAATAAGTAAAAAAATATAGTTTGAGATTAAATGATTGCATGAATTTTATGGGTAAAGGAGGAATAATCAATATATAAAAATAGTTTAATATAGAAAAATTATGTTTCTAAAAAATCACGTCACCTCAAGCAACAAAATAGTTATGGCATGTATACAAAGAATAATCTTATGTACTCCTATATTTATAAACTTAATACATTAAATTTTTTGGCTTAAGTGCAGTTTAGCGAATCAGCTCAAAAAAAAGCTTAAGTGATAGAAAATTGAAAAATAAGAAAAAAAAATATAAAATAAAAAAGTTATGTTATGGCCCTGTGAAGTTCTAGTACAAGTTTGAATGTGGTCAATAAAGGTATCATTTCAAAGCTGTTGAGGAGATCTTACATTTTAAAGCTGCTGAAAAGAAATTTACTAAAATTTAGAAGCTGTAAAAGTGGACAGCATCCATAAGCGCGGCATCAGTCTTGCTATGCAGAAAATCTTTAGAATGCGGCGGTATTTCCGGAAATATAATTTCATACAGTAGAGGAGAAAATCCCAGCGAGCGGCAAAAGGCCGGTCATGCAGAAGTACTTTAATTATCGAAGCCGGTGTTTGTTATACCACAGATGAGGAAATCCCTGCACTTACGTAGTGTACTTCGGAAACATTTCGATGTAAAATATTGCAAAAAACGACATGTGCAAAGCGCACGGAACGCATTTTGATAAAACAATTTTCTCATTCCTTGAACGCTAAATAAACAGACTGAATGAATTATAAAGCCAAATCGACAAATGTAGCTTCCACAATATGGCCGCTATCAACTGTCAAAGTTTGAAAGTTCTTATTTGAAGGGCCTTTATTACTCAATCTCGTTTAACCGTATTTAAACGAATAAAAAAAGTAATAAACTGTTAGTAATACTTTTTTTATAATTTCCAAAATTGTTGAAATAGTCGTATCAAGTGAATTTAATATTTGCCAGTTTCTAATCTTATTTTTTCAGGAAAGACGTAAAACGTACGTTTCTAATGAATAAAATAAATTTAGAAATTTTATCTTATCTAAGAAAGACTTGGGACCAAAAAATAATTTTCCTACCATCAATATTTTGTATTAATCCTATTATGATGTATCATATAATTAAAAATCATACGATAGAAGTTTACACTGGTGGAAAAAATAATAGAAACAAGGCGTTTAATTAATTTGATCAAAAATTGCAATTATTACCAATTTTTTCTGAGATTTTCCGATTTATATATGTGACGCGCAAAATAGAAAGGGACCTAAGGGTAAAAACCGGGTTTGTTCAGGAGAGCCATTTTAAAGATTTAAATACGTGTATCTTTAGTGTACCATCACATCATAAAATGCGCATATATCTGGGAGGGAACACTTTTGGGGCATGGGATCGGTCTCATTCGATGCTCAGATGTTGTCCACATCAAAACAAAAAAAGTGAAAATTGCTTTTTTTACCCTTAGGTCCCTTTCTCTATGTTCTGTCACATATAGTACTTGCAATTAATATTTTGTTGATGTTCCTTTCTGTTGTATCACTTGTTTGCATCTTCTTGTCATGGAATCGACCAGATTTTCTCATATTTCTGACGGTTTCGAATACCACTCAGCCCTAATTTTTACTCTCTTTAATGCTCCACATAGGTACGCTATATGGTTTAGGTCCGCGGATTGGGACGGCCACTCCAAAACCTGCACCCTATTGTCATGAAACAACTTTTCATCAGCTTAGACGAGTGCTTGGGGTCATTGTCTTTCATGAACTCCCATACAAGTGAAAGCTCCTCTTTTACAAATGGTAACATTATTGTTTGTAAAATATTTACATAATCGGGTGCACACATCATGCCTTCTATCATGTAAATAGCACCCATCCCGTTTGTAGAAAAAAAAGCCCAAAGCATGATAGACCCATTAAAAGTCTTCTTGATTATTTAAGCATGGGCTGTAGTTACCGGACGCCGAACAAGAGTTTTGCCATCGGAACCGAATAAATTTACTTTAGTTTCGCCTGTCCACAATATGTTTTTCCAATGTGCATATTTCCAGGATGTAAATTATTCCTGGCAAATGATAGCCTCTTTTAAATATTTTTATTAGGCAGCATCGGTAGCTTTCTTGGACTTCTTGCCATTAATTTAACTTCCTTAAGTCCGTTTCTAATTGTTCTGCTTGCTATTTTAAAATTTAGGTCTCTTTTTAAATTCTCAGACGTGTTAAAAGGCTTCATCTTGCAAAGCCGTACCAGCTTCCTATCCTGTTCGCGTAGTGGCTTTTCGCCTTTGACCTCTCGACAACGCTTTTTATGGCATGTAAGCACTGAAAATCTTTTTTGGACCACTGCGTTATTATTGTGGCTTCATCCACGGGTTTACTATATTTACTATAAATATCGCTCGTAACAAAAAATTTACAAATAAAGCTGTTTAAAGTTTTTACTTCTTGATTACGAAAATTGCAATTTTTGTTTTGTTTTCCAAAGAAAATCCTTACCTACGTCAGTTCAACAACCATGAAGTGCGAATGAGTTGAGTTGAAAAGCATACTAATATAAACATATAATATATGGTTAGATACCATCAAATCACAGTGAAATTTAGGAAATAGAACATTTCGCTATGACATAATAAGCACTTCAATATTTTTTAGAGTTTGTTTCTATTATTTTTTCCAACACTGCATATACAATCATATGAAAACAGTATTTATAATTGCGTTCTTATCAATATTTTGATTCAACAATTTTCTGTCTGCTATTGCTCATTTACAGATATCTTAGAAAGTTTGCGTCCTGGTTCTCCTAAACCAGGTCACATTGAACGTGTTGGCACTACTGGCAACAAGGCAGATGATCCCGTTATAACACAACGTTTCCTTAAAATCAATGTCCGTCACATAACTGATGGCCAAGGAGTGGTGGGCGGTGTTCTGCTCGTAACACCCAATGCAGTTATGTTCGATCCAAATGTGTCCGATTCTTTGGTTATCGAACATGGAGCAGAAAGTTATGGTGTTATAGCTCCTATGGAGTTGTGTGTTAATGCTGCCATTTTTCATGACATCGCTCATATGCGCGTATCGGGTGGAACTGCCGTTGGCACAAGCCAAACAGAAAAACCAGAAATTTATTATCCAAAAACAGTATTAGATGCCCAAAAGGCCAAAGAAAATGAAGGTGATGATAGTGTTGATGGCAATGAGAAACAAAATAATGAAGCCAGTGAAGAATCCAAAGAGAAAACTGACGATCAGGAATCCATTTGCTCAGGTATAGGTCACGATACTGAGGTAAGTGCTTTTAAATAATTTGGAATTGTTAGCCGCTTCATGCATTTCTTTGTTATAGAAAACTGATGAAAAACCTATGGAAGCCAAAGATAGTTCGAAGACTGATGCAACTAGTTCTGCCGGCACACACGAAGCTGACGATGAGGACGCAAAGAAAAAACTAAATATTACAGATTCTCGTACCACCTTGGAGGAGAGGCGTAAAAGTCTTTTGGACCATCATTGGGCCATTCCTAGTAAAGATAGGTAAACTGTAGTATGTCTTACACTCGCATATAATTAATATATTTTAAATTTAAATTTAAATTTAAATTTTCTTTATGAGACAATTTACTGCCATTACTGGCATTTTTTCATGGTACATACATATATGGTTTAATTTTATGTTGTTTCGACGTTAAGTATAGTTTTGGTATAATTTGGTAGCAAGCGCATATTTAAGTTCCTGCTGTTTTCATTTGTTTTAAACCCATTTTCGGAAAATACGGAATTAATCTGAAATTTTATAAAATACGTACGTACTTTTCGTTTAAAGCCGTATGCCTTATTGGCATAGAAATAGTGGGCTATATGAGTGATGTTACTATAAACTTACATATTTATATATATATATATATATATATATTAGGGTTGGTAAATTTTTTTGGTCAGCAGGCGTATAGCATAATCGAAATCTGCACAAATTTCTAAGAAAATTACCAGAAGAAAGTATGAAAGCAGTTTACGTGAAAATCCGCGACTTTCAATATGGAAAAGAGCAGCCTCACTGGTACTTCCAAGAGCGATTATTCATGAAATTTTCAAAAAGGATCTGGATGACATACTCTTTAAAAAATAAAATCTGCATATCCATTCTATCGTTCAATGCTCTTAATAAAACTGTGTGTCAATTATTACGTTTTTTATTTAAGTTTGAAAATATAAATCTGCTACCAGACACCCTTTATAACAGAATAAAAAAAATTTATATTAAATGAATTGACATTAGCGAAATAGTACTATATGGATATGCTTTCCACCTCAATAATCAATTTGATTGAGTTGATTTTTAAAAAAAAAATACTTTATTAGAATATCATGAGGTATTTAAGAATACATTTCAAATATTTTTCGGAGAAAATCACAATTTTAAAAGAAGAAGCAAATAAAGAAAATATTAGTCTCACTTCTATTTTTATTTTGACCTTAATTAAAATTTTTTAATTATATTTATTTTTGAGCGATGGTCTTTTTTTTAATATTTAAAAAAAAATATTTTTTAATTATATTATTAATTGACCTTTTTTATTATATTTTTTGATATATATTTTATTTATATTATTTCCTATTATTCCTGATGATGTTAACAAGCTGTTAACGAAATATCGAATAATAAAAAACAAAATAAGATAAAAAAAGACCTCAGGCTTAATAAATATATATCAAAAAAAATATTTTTGTTAATACAAATTCTTATTTCCTGACGATGCTACCTATTTGGTAGCGAAATATTCATAAAAAATATCATCGCTCAAAAATAAATATAATTAAAACAAAAGAAAATATAAAAATATTTCTATTGAAATTGTTGACTGTTTTTTTTTTTTGCATATTTTGTGTCAGAACATAGGCGATTAAAAATATAGTTTTTAGACAGTTATCTGGAGTTTTTTCCAGAAAATCTAGAAAATTTGTTAGCAATTTTATTAAGTATTTTACTTTGTGGATGATTGAGTCTGTTCTACAATACCGACGAAGGAGTGCGTTCTGATGTTACTTTTTATGACCCGGCACTGTTTAGTGACCAGTGACTACGGCTTCGCCACTGAAACCTTCCGACAACAACTGATACAAAGGCAGAATATTGCTGGTGACTTTGGCGCGATTGTAATACTTAAACGTAAGCGACAAGAAGAACGAATTCATTTTATCGAAACCTTCAAAATTTCTACATTTTTAAATCGTCACAGCTTTCAAAGTAGGAGAGATAGAATCATAAAATTTCGTAGTCTTATAAAGTTGACTTAAGGCTACAACATACATATGTATAATTTAAAAAAAATTTTTTTTTATAGAAACTCTCAAGGATATGGCAAGATGTTATTTTCAAAGAATATTTTTGTTCAGGGGACGTAAAGTAAATAATTTTATAAAATTCTATAGAGTCTTCCCTTTATTTTGATACAACTATTTCATCTTAATGAGAAAAATAATATTTAAAATAAGCATCCTTAAAAAATGGTAAGTCCTTTAAAAAGGACAAAAGTTGAGGCAAAGGAAAACCAAGTATACATTTTGACTTTGTTTGGCGCCTATATTATTATATGTGTAGTCGCATTGCTGCCAAAAAGAAAAATTCAGATTTGTCGCACAGTGTTATCTTTCTAAGATTAATATTTTTATTTTACAATACAAATATTCTTTTCGTCTAATACAATATATTTCTTTTCTTTCATCTATTTCATATTAAAAATACAATAAACGTTTCTATCTGCACTTTGTTATTTGTTACTGCACCTTATTTTTGTAAATACATCATGATGCACTTCATCAACAACAAACCATGTTCATTAAAAAAACACTTACTCTCTATAAATGTTGAAAACAAATACGTCCCAACCACTTAGACTATGTTTATCTAATTCTCGAAGATCATCGGATGATGAGGGTGATAATGAATCGAACACTACAGCCGATAGTGGAGCTCGGGGCCAAGATCCTCATTCCGCTACTTCATCGATTAGTGGTATTATGGGCAATGCGGCCACCGGTAATGTAAATGCCATCGATTTAGAACAGTTGGGGGAACTGTCAAAGCAATCGTGTTACGATTCGGGTATCGATATACGCGACCCCTTACCAAATGTACAACCCATACCAAAGAAAACTGTTTACAGTGACGCTGACATTGTCTTAAGCTCCGATTGGGTGCCACCCAAACCCATAACGATAACACCTCTTAGCGAATCACCACCACGAGCCAGCTTAGATGCTGGCTCTGGCTTAGGTGGTGTTAGCGGTACGCGAAAGAAGACGTCTAGTGTCAGTTTTAGCGTAGACGATAATGAGAATGCACCAAGCGGTAATAATCTCAATATTTTACAAGATAAAAACACCGATAAAAAGAATAAAGTGAGTTTGTATGCATAACAATTTCTTTCTTTTTTATTAGTTTCACGTTTAAAATTTTTTTCTTAGATGCTGAAACGCCTTTCTTATCCCTTGACTTGGGTGGAAGGTCTGACTGGTGAAGGTGTTGCCACTTCTAGCGGCAGTATGAACAAGTCTCAGGACCAAGAATCAGCCCCCAGCACTGGCGATTCCAATCAAAGTGTATTCTCAAAAGTGTTTTCAAGGTAGGCCTTTGTTACAGTAAGTCGGTTAGGGATTGTTATTAATTTAAAATTTTTATTATAAAAAAAATCGTTGAAAACAAAAATATTTCTTTTATTTTTTTTATTCTAAAACTAACGAAATAAAATGCATTCATATTTTGGATTCGGCTCAATAATACTTAAAACACTAAATTTATAATTTTTTTTTCGCCAATTTCCGGCCACAAACAACATTTTTAATCACGAAACACTTAAATCTTTATTTATTTAAATATTTAACAAAAAAAAACATGCTCCACTTTACTTTCACCATTTTGTTTGTGTTTTGCTTGAAAAATATTTATAAACAATAAATAAATCAGTTCGCCCATTACTTTGGTCTCAGAGTTGGGTGGCAATTTATTTTCTAAAACACCGTCCGAAGATTCGAGTGGCTCTCCGGTGCCACCTTTGACACCACATTCCACTCATTCCGAGGGTCATATTCCGTCAGGGTAAGAAACCAAACAAATCTTCACTTAAATACTTCAATCGTTGTAGAGGCTACTACATTCTATTCCAAATATTTGTAAACTATTTCAACTTAAATTAACTTTTTGTATAATAATTATATAAATAAATATTAATTAGTTGTTTCACAACACGTTGTTTCCGTTACGACTCTGTTTAATAATTTGTTTAAACGTTTATTTTACTTTCCTTTGAGTAACACTTTTTTATCATGTAAATATTTATTTTAAAGAAATTTTTTTGTTAATGTTTAATGTCTTTTCTTAAATTTTAATTCTGTATTTGCCAATTAATGTCGTTTCTTTTATTATTTGAGATCATAATTGAAGCATTTGAAATGCAATAGCACAAATTATTTATATTGCTAAGTTTCATTTCCATCAATCAAACAAACGATCAACCAATCAATCAAACAATCGTTCAATCGACTAATCAGTTTCAGCAAAATCATTATCATCATAAATATATAAGTTTTTTTTTTTTTTTTTTTAATTATAATAGATGCCACAATAAAATTTGAAGATAGTTAAGTTTGCAAAGAAACTCTGCATTCATATTGGGATTTAATTCCAATATTTTTATTTAAAATGTTTCATATATCCTATTTATGGTTGTTCGTTATATTGTGTTTGTTGTGTTGTGAATTTTCTTTAAAATATTTATAATATTCTTTTTTTTTGTGCAGACGCTCTTCTATAGGTACATTTATACGTCCTTTATCTTCGGAGGGTAATGCGTCAACTACCAAATTGAAGGACAACAAACAGCAACCTCAGCAACCAAAATTGGATTATCGTTCTATGGTTTCAGTAGCTGATAAGCCTGGACTATTTGTTAGTGTCGACAGTAAGTATTCTTCTTTATTGTTAAAGAAGATCTAATAAATACAATTAATTAAAAGTTTTTAGAACGGTTGTTGACAATGTTTTATAGAATATAACAGTTTTTCCAATCTATAATAAAACGTAAGCCAACAAAAACAATCGTAGGCTCACTCGACCACTGCGACATCGTGACTGAGAAATGCGCACAATCGATAATTCCAACGGCGCCACCCTCCCTCCGCACCGGTTATTACTTTTTGAAATAATCGTACTTAAAAATATAAATTTGCCACCAGACACCCTGTATAAAAAAATTAATAATTCCTTTCCCTACACGGCCCTCCCTTGTCCTTTAGCTTGACTTATGGAGGTATATAGCAAAAATCAATAGGCACGCCCTCTGCCCACATAGAGAAAATCTCCGTTACGATCTTCCGGACAGACAGTACATTAGTTGTGCCAATTGCAGCTTTCTGTGCCATCAGATGGCTTCCGAAAGTTGTGGAAATAGAATAGGACATACATCGGGGCATACTAAGAAAGCATATGCATACATATGTATATAGAAGAATAAATACAGTATTAAATACATTCCAACAAACTATACTCATGTATCCATGAGTTACTAAATGTACATAATTTTCGCAACGATAAATTTTATTAAATTAATTTCTTTTTGGTTTTTATTATAGAACTTATACCACGACCTGCAAGAGCTTGCCCAGATCCACCTTTGTATCTGCGCTTGCGCATGGGCAAACCTGTCGGCAAAGCCATACCGTTACCAACATCGGTAATGTCATATGGTAAAAATAAATTGCGACCTGAATACTGGTTTAGTGTACCTAAAAATCGGTAAGTATTATATGATACATGATACGCATTAAAACGTTAAATTTAATTAGAATTAAATTAAATTAAATTCTATTTTAATTATTCTATTTTTTTCTAATTGTTTAAAGTATTGATGAATTGTATCGTTTTGTAAATACCTGGGTTCCTCATCTCTATGGTGAATTGGAAGAGGAACAAATCAAGTCTCGCGGCTTTGAATTAATACAAGACGATACAGAATGGACACAGAGTGGCACTAAGAAAACAAGGTTGGGCAGCCAAGACTGCGAAGAAGTCACTGATTTAACTAGAGAATCATGGGAGGTAAGTTTGAAAGTTGCTTTCTTTTCTTTTATCTATATTCAAAAAAAAAAAGCTTAAGAAATCATCAAGAAATTTATTTTAATGAATAACAATCAATAGGTAATATTTCTAATAGTATTGACCTTAATATTATTTTATAATTTCAATTTATAAAAAAAAAATATTTTTTAAGCGGCTTAAAATTTGAAAAAATCGATTCAATTATTAAAGAAATTATTTTTATTTATTTTCTGAAATTTATTTGTATATTTTTAATTAAACCAAAAAAACCAAAAAAAATATAAATATAATCAGCTTATTAAGGCTCCATTTGCTAAGACCTACAACATTATTAAAACGGCTTCACATGCCGCATCTGCTGATTTGGAGTTATTAAGCGGCGAGGTTAGGATTGAATTAATTAAATCAAATATATATAACAAAATTACTAAAAAAAAAAAAAAACTACACCAAAAATTTATGTTTTGAAGTCTTTTTAAAAATTTCTTTCTGCAAATTAGATGATTCCATTTTATTATTTATTTTTCTTTTAAATTTTCTGTTTTCTTGGTATTCTTTTTAAGTTGTAGTGTTTATGACGAAAAGCCAGTCATTTTTATTACTGTATTTTTGAATAGTAGAGTGGATTTGTGTTTAAATGAGAAATTATTTAAATAGTTCCTTTCACTGATGATATGATGACTTGTATTGATAATTATTTGTAAAGTATTTAAATGTTACAAAGGCACCTCTTAGTTTATTAAAAAAAAAAAAATTTTATTTTTTTTTATTTTATTATTTAATTTATTTTTCATAAAATAATTTCGTAATTTCAGTCATCAGTTAGTTCATCAAACATTCCTTTCCACTCATTTCATTAAAATATTACATGTCCTTTGTAACGCAAAGTTTGCAATGCTGTTTACATATTTTCGTTTTTAATTCTGTTCAAGATCACTACTTTTTTATAAAAAAAAATGTCTGCTTTCACACTTTTGAAAGTTTTCTTTTTTATATACAAGAACATTTTCCAATTGTTGCACTGCATTTGCAATATTAAATTATTTTTAAAGTCATTAATTAATTTATGTGTTCAATTTAAAATCACAACGGTTGGAAAAAAATTTGTTATGTTGTTATTTAAGCATTTAGCAGAGGAAATTAGTTTTCGAAAACAAAAAGAAAAAAAAACTAATACGTCGATTATGGATGGCAGCCGAACTTCAGTTGGCTTTATCTCGAAATCTAGACCGTTTACATCACACCCTTTAGACATATACAGGTATGTGATGGAAATCGATCGATTTGAAAAGGAAATCGTCTTTTGAAATCGACAGTAGTGTGATGAATTTCGATCGTTCCCACATATCTTCTCTAAATACAACTGTATAAAATCTAATAATACAACTGTAAACATATGTATGTGTATGTGAGTGACGTTTGTAAAATATTTAAACAAAATAACAAAATAAAATTTGTATCAACATATTTTATCATTTTTATTTATAAAATGTCTTTTTTTTGCTGCGGTTTCGCTAATTCTCTTGGAAGGAAATAGTAGGATGAATAGCGAAAATATTCTAAGAAAACGTTTAAGAGATAAATCGGAACCCTTAAATTTGCCAGATGAAATGTGGGTATTTAAATTTTTAAATTTCACTTTTATATTAACTAGTATTTATTTAAATAGATTTGTTGCATATTTTCGTTTAAATAAGGACGGATTTATAATCATTTTTGATTTATTTTTTTACTTTTTCTGTATATTTCTTTACATTTTGTTCAAGTAAAATTAAACGATTTGAAAACTGGCATTGGCGAAATGCGTCACATGTTAAAAACATCTTTTTTTTCAACGAAACAAGATGGAATATGAAATCGTCACAACAAATCATGGCATACAAATTCATCACACTATTTGTCGATTTCAATACGTTTTAACGCCGAAAACGATTTTCATCACATACCTGATAGATATTAGATTTCATTTTATGACACAAATTTTTCAGTATAGTATTTGACATTTGGTTCTAACAAACCACATGTATCAGGTACGCTCTCACATTAATATATATACCATGGTCCAATTCCACATTAGGTAGTCTCGCAAAGCCAGCTGACTGTACGCGTACAGCTGTCATATTACACGTAAATTTTTGCCAATTTACACTCACACTATTAAATATTCGTTTTGCGCATATCCACAATTATGTTTTTTCTTTCATTTTCGATTGTACATTTGCGTCCTTTTTTACTTTATTCTATTCTCTTAACTAAAGAAGAGAATAACGACAATGCGTCTTTACAATTCTTTCTTAACTAAAAACTAGAATTCACAATATATCCTTAAGTAATAAACATGAGATTCTAGAGTTAGTCTATATTCTTAGTTACATGATTCTGAACTCTTTGTTTCTTAAAAATAATTATCTCAATTGCTAATTATATTGTTGCCATTATTACTGGCACCAACTTCTTAATTCTTAAATTAGGGTTAGTGTTCTTATGTTTTATTTCTTTCTTATTTCATATTTAACATTTAAAAACGGATACGTAATTTCGTATTTCCATACCGGCGTCACTGAGACCGTTATGTTTATGTTTATGGTTTTATCGCTAACAAAGGATATTTAATTTCTTATCTTAATATTATCGTCTTCTTTGTTGCATATGGGACGAACATTGTTTAGCAAAATAAATGTATGTGAGTATGTATGGGTGAGCGTCGCTAACTCTGGTGACTATTTATCATGGTTTGATGTCAAAATTGTATGAGTTATTGTTGACAGCTTACAATGATTTTTGTGGCTGTTGTACTAGTAAGTTTACCTGGTGTGAATTCCTCATACACTCACTCGGAATTGTTAAGGCGCTGTTGTAAGTCCCCGTCCATACTGTGGAGCATATGCTGCAAAACTTTTGAGTTTGTTGATGAGAAGGGGAAGAGGAGTGGAAGTATGTACGCTGTTTCATGTACATGCAGTGTTTGTTGAATTTCTTATTTGCATCTTTTGACATAAGGTGTATTTGACGTTTCATTTTATTTCTTTTCGTTTGGTATACTATTAACTTCTATCATAATAATAGCTACCCTGTTTTATTGTTAATTTTTTGTGAAATATAATCAAAAATTTAAAAAAAAAAATATAAAATTATATAAAAATTATTATATAATTTTTCTTCTTAGCGTCCATTTTGCTTCAAATTATACCCTGTGCTTCAAATGTCTATCCAAAAAAAAATATTCACACCTATCACAGGGTAGTTATTTTATATTTACATTCGGTATTGAGAAATGTCAAAAAAAAATTAAAAAAAGAAGATAGAAGGGAGGAATAACAAATACTAAACATGAAGCAAAAGATTCATGTATGGACACTGCTGCAGTTTCAAAAGAGAATTCAAAAAACTTTTGCAGCATATGCTTCACAGTATGGACGGGGACTTAGAAATAAAAATGTTAATATAATTCCGAATGGATTGTTTGCACGTGTAATACAGAACAGGGTCGTATCTATAGACTGTTAATTTAAATATTTTTTAGCTAAAGATTTTTGCAAAAATATTTATTTTTTGTATAACAAAATCATATCGGTTTTAGTTTTTCAATTATTTCTAACTTTGTGTTTGCTTTTGTCTTTTATAATTTCTATGCAGCAAATATATTCTATTTACGTACAGTTGAACCTCGATTATGGGGGTCGCACAAGACTGGCCTTAGCACGGATAATCGCAAAACACGGTTAATAGATGTCAAATGAAAAACACCATATTTTTCGATGAACAATTAAAAATTAATCGGTGTATTTTTGCGATAATCAAAAAATAAGGGAATTTTATCTTTAATAATAATAATACATTTTCTTGCTCGTTTTGATGATTAAAATCGAGAGTTACACCATCAAATGTGATTCGTATAATGCAGAAATAAAACGAAATAAGAAATAGGAAAAAATTGATGTTTGTTGCAGGGATAATAGAGATAAAACATGGTTGATAAGAGTTATAAAAACGGAGCATGGGTAAAATAAGTTATAAAGCAACACAAGCAGCAGGCCGGTTAATAGAGGGCCGCATAACCGCGGTTTAACTGTATATGAGAAATTTTTATATGCCATTGAAATTAAATAACAAATATTTTTGAAATCTATTACTTTTATCTATTAAGTAATCCACAAGCATATTATTCTAATTAATGGGAACATTTTTAGTTCTTTTCAAAATATAAGTCTACTTTCACTCAATTGAATTGCTAGCAATTGATTTTTATTAAGTTGTTCTGCTGGTTCTTTAATTATTATATATTATTGGCTAATTTGATAATAAAATAAAAAACAAAATTCCATAACAAATGAATATATTAAAATATATTAATTTTTATTTTAACATTAACTAACACCCTACGCATTGCTGCCCAAGGCGATTGATATAGATAATGAAAATAAGAAAATTATATGTGATATTAAAATGCATATTTAAAAAGTGTATAATTAATTATATATACATACATACGAATATGTTTGTATGTATATAGGGTGTTTTTTTATCTGCGTGAGAACATAAAATGATATTACAAAAACAGAAGTATTGTTGAAATTAAATGGTTTTCATTATAATCTGGCAGATAATTTCATGGCCATTATGCTTTAAATATTATTTCCGGTATATGTCCGCCCCGCGCCTACGAGTTGCATGGTCCTTTCGATCAATCCAAGAGTTGCTGGCATGTCGGCTTAACGTAGCTCCATAAAAAGTAATCCAGAGGCGTTTAACACACGAACAGAACCACTTCTGGAAATAAAGTTGTCACCAAACTGATTGTGCAATAAATCTACTGTTAAGCGATCAGTCAGCATGACTCGATAGCGCTCGCCATTTGCCGTAACGACCACGAATCAACATTTCCGCGTCTTCTTAAATTTTTCGTGAATATTCTCTTCGGAACACACATTTCTTTGTCTTGTTGATTTTCGAGTAGAGTAAAGATAGAGCGATAAACGATCAATAGTGCACGAATTGCTGGCTCACTAGGCCGATTATGTTGACCGTAAAATTGACGAAGTGGTCTATGGATTTTGCGAACAGATTTTTTTTTATTGCATTTCCACAATTTTGAAACGATTCGTGATAGACTTTTACGAACGACATAGTTTGATTGAACGATTCAGTCTAGTGAACGAAGTGAAGTCTATACAAAGCTTTGTTATGGACATATAATTTTCAACTTATTTCGACATTCATTTGAAAAATATTATTACGGGTTTTCGGATTTTCAAAGGTTTGCATGTGTTAATCAATTGTTTTTATGGAACCGGGTTAAGCACGGTTGATAGAGGTATAAAAACGAAATTCGAATAATAGAGGTTATAAAACAAATTAAAGCAGCATGCCGGTTAATAAATTAGCCGAGCTTCAACTGTATGTAAATATTATATTTTCTTATAAATGTTTGACATCTTTAATAATTTTATAATTAAAAAGATATTATTTATAGATGGTTTCGCCATCCAAAAAAATTTTAAACTCGGTGGCTTAAAAAGAGTTTGCAAATTCTAACTGTAGTTGGCTAACGATAACAAATAGTATTTATGTTCACGTTAATGGGTGTTTGAAAAAAAGCATAGATATTTGGGGTCTTATTCTAATGAATCACAGTGTATGTACTTATGCAGCTAATGCCTTCGATAACTTTTCACACTTAAAAAATGTTTAAAATGTTTGCAGTAATTAAAAACGAAATAGTTTTTTATTTACTACACTGCGTTTCCATTTTAAATGTGCAATATCTGTTATCACTTTGTAAAATTTATTATTATCAATAAAAACGTTATTTACAAAATTGAAAATGGTATTACTAAACACTTTGGGAATTTTTAATATTTAAAATACAGACAAATTGAGCAAAATGCAAGTAATTAGTATTTTAAATTTTTCGTGTAATAGAATACGTACCAGTAAGAACTCGTTTTAGTCAATTTCCTATTTTATTATATAGGGTTTGCCATTTCGTGGTTTCAAAACCGCCTGTCTGCGAAGGTTGTCAGCTGTTAAATATCTGTCATCTGAAGTGTCATTTATTTAGTGAAAGGTTTGCCATTTACGGCTTTGAACAGTTTAACAACGCGTAAAACTATAAATGTGGTGGTTCTAACGTGGCCATATTTTGAGCTTACGGGGTGATTATGGTCGTCATAATCGACCTACTGGGCAAAGAAATGTGCGCAAAAGTGGTCGAAAAGTACCTTGAAAGGATCGACTGCTGCAACCAATCTAGAAATCTAGGTCATTTAAATGACATTGTATTTCGTATATAGTGGCAAGATCCAAACATTATAATGAAATAAAAGTTTATATGTGTTTTATTTAACGTTGAAACTGAAAAATGAATAACCCAGTATGAAATATTTTCATTATAATTTAGTAAGTATGATTACTTTATGAAATATTTGTTCACTCTGTTCATATTTTCAATTAAAAAAATTTAAATTCCTTTAAAATTGCTTTGCTTTTATTTTAATTATTTAATGTGATCATTAAATTAGAAATTTAATTTAAACGAATTGCAAAAAAAAAACAAGCACTTTTTTAATAAAAGAATTGGAAAAGAGGTTATCGCCAATGCCGATTAAAATATTTCATTTCAACCATTTTGTGTTGGTTATATTCCGGTTTTTTTGTCAACAATTTTTTTTGGTCTTTAAAAAAAAACAACAATAAACTTGTTTTGAATCTCCCTCATGTGTTAAATTGATAATGATGAGCGCTTATTTGATGATAAGTATCAATCGTTTGGCACATTTTTAATTAAAATTATTGCCGCCGGCAGGTAGCAGTTAGTAATTGAAAGCGCGGCATTTTAATGCCAAAGATCAAGTTGGTAGCCTAAAAAATCTTGTCATTATCATCTTTATTTTCGAGAAATCAAGAACACATTTATTATCATGTGCATTATTTTCCGCTGATTTGTTTCTCTTTTTCTTCGAGCAGTGCACGGAGTATATCCTCTCCCCATTATAATGCATGGCAACGGAACTAGGTAGATAGAGATAGATAGTGTAGCAAAAACACAGGTAGTGAAGTGATAGAAATATGCCTTAATTCTTGCATACCGCTGCAGTGAGCGTGTGTTTTCTTGTCAAATCAATTTTCGATCTACATTAATTTTTTGGACTTAAAAAAACTTTCGAATGCTGCAAATTTGTTTTGAATGACACTGAGCGGAATGTTTCACAGATGGTCGGCAAGACTAACCGCTTCTCATATTTTTTCTTTCAAGATTTTAAACCGTTATTCACATCAAAATAAATTCTTATAAATAAATCCTTAAATGGACTTAAGCCACTATTCCATATTGCAAGAGAAATAATTTTATTTTCGTCAATGTAAAAATCGCCTTAAATGAGCTTGCAGTATATTTTTATTGATTCATCGTAGTTGATAGAGAAGGAGTTGCGAGTTGTTTTTCCCTTGCGGAAATTCATATTTCTGTCTCAATAATAATTTGACATAATGGTGTCTCGTAGGAAGTTAATGGTTTTTGATGTACTTTGTAAATATTTGTTATATGGAGTGTTTTTGTATATGTTAGCAAACTTTGACAACTTTGTTCTTCAATGTACATCACAGCAGCCACCTTCGTCGCTTTTTGAATAATGAAAAACGTCGGCGAAGTAAAATAAACAAACTGGCCAAGGCGTATCAAACAAGGTGGGGTTGTTGTAATAGGTCTGTCTGCGTACACATATTTTGCATCATTTTGAGCAAAATGTTGCAAAATCTTGCAAAATGTTGTCTGCGTACTCCAAATCTCTTGCAGCGAGAGAGCCGAAAAGAGAATTTTTTGACAGTTGGTAGTTAGAGAACTTGCAAAATGTTGTTGGAGAAATTTCTGCTTGCAAGATTTTGCAACTAGTTTGAACAGCTGTTTTTATTTACTGTTTGAATGAAATAATTTTTGTGAAATGAAAATAAAAAGTGAAATTTGGCAATGGCTGGCGAAACTTGCTTATCCATGCAATAAATAATTGATAACACCATACAAAGATAGCGGATATCTGACAAGAGCTCAGATACAGTTTAATATAAAACTAAGCTCTGGTCGTGTCCGTATCGAACATACGTTCGGTATTTTAAAACAGAGGTTTAGGCAGTTGTACTACTGCAAATTACGAGAAATTAAAAAATTATGCCACTTTATTAGAGCGTGTTGTGTTTTACAGAACATTGCAACTGAAGATGACCTTAAATTTACATCCGAGATATCACCGGATGTTGATGAAGAATTTCTAAATCATGACCAGGTTTCTCGTGGAAATAGTGTGCGAGATGAAATTTGCCAAGCAATGCAAATTCTGAGAGATAATAATTAAAAATTCATTTCATTATTTTTAAAGAATATTTTATATTTTTAATTTTTAATTCAATATATATTTCTATAATTCTTTTGCTTTGTTATTTCAATTGTTTACACACCGATCAGCTGTTTTCTTGCAAGATTTCGCTGGATGTTGTCTGCGTACTTTTTGAGATATTTTCAGCCGACAGAGTAAAATTGGTCTTACTCTCCCAAAAAAAGTTACTGAGTATTTGCTACTGGAAAAGTACCCAGACAGACCTAATATTTGCATTAGTAGTTTTTGACATCTCTCGAACAAACAACGTGTGCTAGTACAACAACTTCATTCAACACCACCTTGTTAAAGACGCCTTGAAATTGGCTTTCATTTATCTTAGAAATTAATGCGTCTACTCCACACCAGACACTCAGTAACTTTGCTTTGATTCATCGTCATTGAGGTCTGCTGACAGCGCTCAATTTTATTGTCCTCGAAGTTCTATATCATTTATGCTTATGCTCGCAAATCTACTCAGTTATGATTTTCATTATTTAAGTCTCAATTCACACTGCAAGGAAATAAGATTGACATAATTAATTTTCTTTGCACTTTTATTGGTGTTCATTCATTGATTACTTATTGATTAATTTGTTGTTCTTTTTTTGTATGTAGGCATTTGAGCGTAAAGTTTCAAATAAATAAATAAAACGTCTGTACCCGTTCTTCTATCCTAGTCTCTCCTATCGAAAAAGTAACCCTTTCATCAATAAGACTAGGATTGTCTAAAGGCTAGACCGGCTGGATGCCTACCCTCTTTTGATTTGCTAAATCATTTAAAAATCAAATTTCTATTTTTTGGCAGAACTATAATATTCAATTAATATCGGCTTTCCATTGTTCTACTATTTACTCTCCCTTAATCGAGTTAATTAAAATGTTTGAATGAAAATTTGTAATTTTTAAATTAAAAGTTTAAATAAACTAGAAAATATTTACTTAACGCTTCGTAAACAAGCTAATTTTATATAATTAATCAAATAAATAATGGCCATTGCTGGCAATTTTTTATAACTATTTCAATTTAAGTTTTTCATTTTTTAATACCAAAGCAATAACGCACCCTCTCAATTAAATTGTGTACCGTGAACATGGCAACACCAAAAACATTATTGCCAACACAAAGAACACATGGAAAATTTAACCTTTATAAAAGATTGTATTTTTAATAAAAATAATAATAATTATTAAAATGTAATGACACACTTAACTCACTTGCGATTTACAAGTTGGCTATTGCATCGAATGTTAAATGAACAGATGATTTCTTCGCTTGAATACATTGCTTTTGCTTTTAAATGAATGCTTCTTTCTTTCTAATGAACACATAGCATCTTTCTGATTTAATGTATGTTCAAAAGTCATTTTTGTTGATTATATGCACACACTTATGTATGTACATAGTTACATTAGCCCAACTCACAATCTTGTGCATATGGTGTTGCATCATTGCATTTGCAAAAAGGTATAGCATATTTTTGCTCTACAGTAACAAAATACACAGCAATGCACATGCTAGACTTAAATTTATATGCAACACTTAAAACCAATAGGATTTATTTGCTATGAGTATGCAACACCTAATTGCAAATAACCAGCTGACTAACAATAAACCAAGCCAATCAAATCGTAATCGCCGCATACTTGCCTCCAAAAAAACCAGTAGTGCGATTCATTAACTTTTATTGGACATATTTTTTTTTTGCAAATTTGTTTGTTTTTTCAATCAGCTGTGAATTTTGTTCTTGCAATGAGTAGTGCATAATAAATTAAAAATGTCATTCACAGTTGATAGCACAAATTTGCTATTGCATATATTTGCAATCTCAAATACACAAGATTGTGAGTAGAGCTATTATCAAATTTGTGACAAATTGTAATATGAAATTGCCTATTTTTAGCAGCATACATTTTCGCCAAAAATTGCCATTTTTATTTCATTTACCAACTCTAGTCCGTCGTTTTACAGAGAAAAATTAACGCTTTGTTTTTTTAATTTTTTTTTTTTAATGTTGGGCCAGCACTCTGGGTATGACCCCTACGCATGCGATGCATTGTGCTGGAACTAGAGGAAAGGGATAGTGAGAGAGATGACAGTTGCACGTTATTCATTTTTGTAGCAGTGTTGTAGCGTCTCTGATATCAAGGAGACGTATTCAATTTTGAAATTTTAATTCAGTAGCCAATATTAAGGAGGGCACTCTGATGTGGCTGAGCATTGTTTACAGCTGAAGCCGGTACTGTTCATAGTCGAAGGCTTCCCACAACACCGACATACAGACCCATTAATGTACATCAGAAAAAATGAAATCAGAAATGTTTTTATGACTTAGTCTGAAACTGGGGTCGTACCGAGGACTTTTTGGTTTTGTAGGCAACGAGCAGACTACTTCAGACATCGCCGCTCTTTGCAAGTCTAATGCCTTTTTTTTGTTATTGCTGTCAAGTATGCAAAGCATAAACTGCAACTCTGCAAAAGGAATAATATTGCAATGCAATTAAGGTCCTAGCAATTATCTACCTTGTGTCATTTATTTTGTTAAAAAATTTCTCAACTCTATAATCTATTCTTTTGTTAGTTTTCTATCGCGTGTCGCTTGCAGGTGGTGCTATGTTTTTCTCAAAGTTGATTTTAATTAATTTAGCAACATTGGCTTGCACGAGTATTTATTATATTAACGCAAAGACTAAAAAAACTGACCGAAAAGGGGGTGGCAGTATCGCTTATATGTAAAAACGTTTCCAATAAGAACGGGTGGGTTTATTTCAAGTGCTGATTTATTTAACTTGTGAAAAAATATTAATTATATACTCTTCTCATAATATTCCTTAAAAAATTATTTAATTAATTATATAAATTACACTATGCGACAAATTTGACACTTCGTTAATTAAAAAATAATTTACTTCATAACCTGTAATTGACTCGCTATGTACATATGTATGTAGGGCGCACCAATAAGTAAATTCAAAATTGAATAAGTACAGAAATAATTTAAAAAAATATACATTTTTTATAATTTATTTCATGTTCGATTCTAAACAAAATGCCTAATAAAACAAAATGAGAAACAGAAAATTTTTAGAGAAATTTCGGAACTTGTAGAAACTTTAGGGATAAAGCTTATATTTATTATAAAGGGTGGTTAAATTTCAAGGGCCGATGTTGATTTTGAATAAAACACAAACTATTTAGGAAATTATTGTAATTTTATTTTATTATGATATATTGGTATTACTCAATTATGTATGGAACAAAATATCGGCCAAATGGGCGCCGCGATCACGGCAACAGTGGATGATCAATTTTCGAAGAAAATCATCTTCAGTGATGAGGCACATTTTCACCTCAGTGGATTCGTCAATAAACGGAATTGCCGCATTTGGGCGAATGAGAATCCAAGAGTGATTGTCGAAAAACCAATGCACCCACAAAGAGTGACTGTTTGGTGCGGTTTATGGGCTGGCGGCATCATCGGGCCGTATTTTTTCCAAAATGAGGCCGGTCAGGCAGTTACTGTGAATGGTGTTCGCTATCGTGAGATGATAACGAACTTTTTATGGCCCGAATTGGAAGATATGGATGTGGACGATATGTGGTTTCAGCAGGACGGTGCCACTTGCCACACAGCTAACGAAACAATGGCTCTTTTGCGCAACAAATTCAATGGCCGTGTTATCTCACGTAATGGCGATGTCAATTGGCCGCCAAGATCATGTGATTTGACACCGTTGGATGTTTTTCTTTGGGGTTATTTGAAAGAAAAGGTGTACGTCGATAAGCCAGCAACAATTCAAGAGCTAAAGGATGAGATAATTCGGCACATTAACGGCATAGAACCTCCATTATACCTCAGGGTCATCGAAAATTTGGACCATCGGATGGAGGTGTGCCGCCGTGGTCGCGGCGCCCATTTGGCCGATATTTTGTTCCATACATAATTGAGTAATACCAATATATCATAATAAAATAAAATTACAATAATTTCCTAAATAGTTTGTGTTTTATTCAAAATCAACATCGGCCCTTGAAATTTAACCACCCTTTATATCCATAACCCTTTACTTAGTGCAACATTTTCTATACGTTTTGTCATACATTCCACCAATTTCTATATAACTTCAATTGAAATACTCTGCCATTCTCGCTGGCAAATCTATTTTGTGTTCATTGGAATTGATCGATCTTGTTTCGAAATTTCAGTCACATTGCGGCCGAGCCTTTGCGTTGTCCACTACATCTCTCTAAAATGTCGTTGACAATTTATTGCTTTGCTCTTTTGCGCCCGTGTCTTGGGAGAAGATCTCCTATTTCCAGATCTCCTAAGTTCCAGATTAGTCTGCAAAATATGCGGATAATATTCTTTCCCCTTTATACTAATGATTTGTGCAGTGGTCCAAGATTGAACATGAAATAAATTATATAAAAGAAATGCATAATGGTTTTATTCTTTCTGTTCTTATTCAATAATAAATTCATCAGTTACAAACATGTACTGGTTCGTGTTCCCCACTGCACATAAATACATAAATGGTGAGTTATTAACAGGTTATGATATAAATCCTATAGAGATTGCTTGGCGGCCATAATTAAAATACCCAAATTAAAATACTTCGATACTGACTCCATGATTAAACAGAGCTGCTAGAGGTTTCTCAAAAAATTCCTCCTGGTTGGTCCGGATTATTACTTCGTTAACAGCTGGTAGAATATTGCTTACCGAGCAAATTCCTGTTTTGATTTAAAATGTCTACTATTGGAAATCAAATATGAAAAGAATATAAGCGAAGAATATGAGAAATGGCGTCAGTACAATATGATCGATCGGTAACTAAATATCAACATCGACCTGCCATGATTGCAAAACCTCATTACATAGATATGTATGTACGAGTACATACATATGTACATACATAGTACTATATACATGTTTTATAATAAAATTACTTTTATTTGGTCTTGTTGGACGATCAATTACCGATGATCATTTACAAATGGATACGTATATGTACATCCTAACGTACATATGTACATATAGATACGTATGTACATACATACGTATGTATGTATATGTGTAAATGATTAAAAAAAAATAATAATTTAAACGCATCTCTATGTAATAAATTTGCATTGAATACATTGTATAGTTCTGGGGTTGCGCCAAACGTTTATTTGCTACTTTCAGTTCTTTCCAAATTTTAAACAGACACAAAACACATATTGAAAGCATTCGTCAAATAACATGCAAAGAAATTTAATTGCATGTACATATTTAATTTTTGCTTATACTCAAAAATTAAAAAAAAAATAAACTGAACTAAACAGAGCTGAAGTGAATTGAATTGAGTCGATTCGATTCGATTCGAACACGTACGAAACTGACAACTGAACCAAGTTGCTTTTCTTTAGACCAACACACGACACACAATACAAGCGACCAACAATTTATTTATTTTATGCGCAGTCACAACTTGTGCTTCTTACGCGTTTCATGGAGATCTCTTTGTTGGTGTTTGAGGAAAATAAATAAATACATTTTACGTGCAGAAAATAAAAAAGAGTTTGTAAAACTTAATTAATAATAATTATTATATAAAATAAGCAAAATTTTGTGACAAAATGTGACTTAATTACACGTTTCAATATTGAAAAAGTAAAATAAATGGAAAAGAAAATAAAATAAAAATATTTCAATACTGTGACATTTGTAAATGTTGTATATTCCTAATAATTTACAATTTTTAAATACTAATACTAAATTTAAAAGCAAAAGTGTAACGTCAACAACATCAATTACGCCATCTCCGCCCCTACCTCTTGTTACGCCGTGTTTTCGATTTCGTTTTACAGCCACAATGAGCGCCAAAGCAAAGAAACTGTCCAAAATTGCCAAATATATTAAGAAAAAGGTAATAGAAATAACGATAAATAAGACAAAACTACTTCTATATTTTATTATAATTCTATTTTTATAAAAATGCAAACAGCTGAAAAAACTAATGACATCTGTTTTATGTTTTTTTCTCATTTGACCTAAAATATTTATTAAAAATATTCACAACTATTTAGTTGCTTCTACAGAACTTAGCCAAAAACAACGCTACTGCTTGTTAATTTATTAAAAAAAACATTACACAATTTTTAAAAAAAAAATACTGCTGCACATTGTGAAAGTTTTAACAAATTGAAATAAACTACAGTTTTTATAATACATATGGTATTGTTTTTTTCTTAACAAATACATCCATATGTATATATTTGAATTTGCATATGGAAATATATGTACATATGTCAACATCGTCGTCTCATCATGGCTTTACATAAAAAAGTAATTATTTTTAATAAATTAAATCGTATTCGTGTGTATAAAAAGCAATGTTTTTGAATTTTTAATTAAATTTGTCAACCGCATAAAACGCATTCATGTGTAAATTAAAAACAAAAACAAAAACAAAAACATTAGCATAATTTTATTAGCGGTTCTGGTTACTCAATAAATCGAATTCTTCTACTTTAAAGCCAAATTGTGCAAAACATAACGCTTTTATGCAAACAATTTTAATTTATTAAGCGGCAGGCGGGGCTTGAGGCAATAGTCCACTTATTTGAGCTTTATCACCTTTTGCAATATGTTTATGCATGAAGTTTTTTTATAAGCGGCTCGTGTTGTGTTGTTGTACAAAAAATAATATCTTGCACAATGGGTCTGATACTATAAAAATAGATGTAAATCGAATAAAAAAAAATATATAATTTATATATAAATATAAAATAATTTTTGCAGAAGCTACTTGGTAGTTTCTGTTTGTGTTTTTGAATTCTCAAACATTTTTAGGGAGTTTTTTTTTTTTAGGTTTTTGAAGAATTCGATTGAAGGTCAACTGATCAGTTGGTGTAAACACCAACGAAATCTACATATAGATTAGCTTAACCATATAACAAGTATATTTCAATAGTACTTACTGATAAATAATAAATTGCTTCTTAAATTTGTTCACAAATATAACAGAAATGTAAATAAAAATAAAGAAATAAATTCCGCTAGAGTCACAAAGCACCTACCTGCCATGATGGATTTGACCTCTCTCACGTGATGTGCCAACATCGAATACCTTTTTGCCAGTACTATTGCATTTTTGTGCATGGGCATAAGCTTTTGCTAAGAGGTTGTCACAAAGTGACTTCCTGTTACAATGACACATCACATCAGTGCTTTTTTTTTTTAAATAATTTTTGAATGTATCACGTGCCAAATAATAGGCCACAGAACTCACTAATTCACTTCATTATAAGAGCAAGAAACTGCAAACTCATTTCGCAGATGACTGTGACGACTGGCAAAAATCATCCTTTTAATATCGTAGGATGAGGACAAAGTTATGCAGTGTTTATACTCGTCCATTTCATCGAGACGCAGATGTCGAGCATCACCCTGTTTTAAATTGCTGTGAGGCCTTCCTCTTAATTTTTTTTTATAAAGAAAAGTAACACAAGCGTAACAAGCGATAGGAGAGAGATGATAGAGGGTGAAGGGATAGACACAGGAAAGCTTTATCATCTGTACAACTTTTCTTTTGCACGATTATCAAGCACTATTGCAGCGTCTATAATGTGCAAGAGACGTATTCAATTTTGAAGCAGTATTTAGTAGCCATTTTTATTAAGCATTTTACTTTGCCGTCGAAGCAGGGCGCTCTAATTTTACTTGCGGATTAGTAAATCGGTACTGTTCAGTGACCAGTGGCTACTGAAACATTCCGACAGCAACTAATGTAAACGCACACTAATTCACATCAGAGAAATGCGAAGTGGTTTTATGACTTTATCGGATACTTGCCCCGAACCGAGGACCTTTTGTTTTCTACTCAACGTGCGAACCGTCTTTCGTGACTCCAATATGATTGCTGACTAGTCAGATCCCGCCGGTCCGTTTGACTTGCCGTCAAAGTCCAATTGACATCGTTACGCCGACTGAATTTCTCGCGCAAAAGAACCATTGTTTTGTTGGCTGTGTGGCAAGTGGCACTATCCTGTTGGAACCACATATCGTCCAGGTCCATATCCTCACTTTTTGTCCACAAGAAGTCCGTTAGCATCTCGCGATAGCGAACAAGTACGACGCGATGGACCCGCCAGCCCATAAACCGCGCCAAACAGTCTCGCGAGCATGCACAGGTGTTTTCACGTTTCCTACAGACCCGCTTTGCTGAAAATTGCGCACAATTCTCCCGATATTGAGGAATTTGGTCGATTATGCTGACCAAAATTATCACGAAGTGCACGAACTGCATTTTGATTTGAACGCCCATTTTCTTAACGCGCTGCTCAATTGTCTACCTTTCTATGGTTTAAATTTGTGCAAACACTGCAACAAAGAAATGTCGAATTAAGTTGGACAAAAAACTTGACGTTAAGGTGTGACTCAAGGTCTATTTATTAGGTCTGTGCAACTCGCCAAGTGTTTTTCAAGTATTTTATACTCGCCTGTCAAAATTTGTTTACATTTTACTCATTTGTTTACTTGGAGAGAGCCCGCAATTAACAATTTTACGCATTTCTTTATTTTGCGAGAGGGTTGCTAAATCAATTAAAAACGAAATTAATGTTTTTCTTCGCTATTTTAGCCTGTGTGTGTTTACTTTTGAGAGAGTAGTAGTCTCTTTTTATGACATCACAACAAAGTTAATTTACACAAACAAAATGCCTGTTGTTTTTAGTGTTGTTCATTGCTGTAGAGCTGCATGGACCTAATATAGTGTATACCTTGGTGTGACTGACAATTATCATCGTGCATTATAATTGGATCACCCTTTACTATTTAAATAAATAATATCAAATTGTTGTTTGTTAATGTTATGATTATTCGAGAGAAACTTTCGTTTAGAGTTAATGAAAGAAATTAATAAATGGTGAAAAACTATACTCTTCGTATAATTTTTTATGAAAAGAGGTTTTTTAAACACGTGTCTGTCTTTTTATTGTTTTTTGTTATCTTCTAATTAAATTTTACTTTAAACGTTTTGTCGTGTTTATTATTATTACATATTGTTGCTGTTTTTATTCCATTTAAAAGTCTTGAAAAATGTACACTTATCAGTGTATGTAAATTCGTAAAAATTTTTCTTAATGGAAAATAATGTAATAAGAAAATACCATTTCAAGGAATTTTTTTTTTTTAATTCTCTGAAGAATATATTCTATTTACATCGTAGTCAAATAAGTTGACTTTTTCTCCGAAATAAACAAGATATTTGTTTCCCGCTTAAACATTCAATTAAGTATGTCAGTCATAAATCTACAGGACGACATACCATCAGAAACTACAATGTAAATGCGTCTTAAAGAATTCTTTTTTTGAAAAAAAAAAATAAATATGTTGCATAAATTGTTTATATAGAAATTGATTTAATGTCGTACAACATGATAAACACCATCTTTTTATATCATATGAAAAAAAAAATCGGTAGCTAATACAATTTTACGAGATATTGAGCAACGCGTTCGCCTGAGAAAAGCATAGTTGAGTAGTTTGAATGCATGACTTAGAAACTACTAGAATTAAAGGATACTGCGACCAAAGAGACATCTATTGTATCCCGTGCCAGGTGCTAGAGCACTTCATCTAGATCTGTTCCCCATTATGTCAGGAATGTCAGGATTTCGTTTGGTTTTAGCATTGGCATTTCCAAGCTTCCAAAAAATCTTCTTTTTATTCTTCAGCTCCTGGCAACACTGTTTTAGACGTCTCTGCTGTTTTTTTCTTGTTTATTATTAAGATCATTTTATATATGAAATAACCTTTATATATGTATGTAGTTATAGTTCTTCTAACCTTCATCATCTATTATAGAAACGACAACTTTATTAATTGGGTGCAAGTTGCTAAAAAAAAAAAAACATTCATATGCATACTGTGCGAGATTATTATTACGATTTTATAACATCAGATATTCATTGGAATGCACAAATGCAAACAAAATATTTTGAATCACAAACAGAATTTAAATTATAAAAAACGAATCAGTTACCATGCCATGGCCTTTACTCTACCTAAAAGATGTCTCAGTGCATATTTTAACAAAGGAATAGACTATAATTATATACAGTGGAACCTCGCTTATCCGTAAGTAACGGGAGTTTTCTCGATAATCTAAGCGACAAAGTTAAACTGTATACTTGATTTTTCATTACCTTATCTGTTATCCTCTTTAAAGCCCTTAACATTTCTTATTTTAAATATTTGAATACGAGATATGATAAAATAGTTGTTCAGCGATATGATTATCAAAATTAAGAGAATAATCTATAGAATTTTATAAAGATATTTACTTTACGTCCCTTGAACAAAAGTATGTAAAAATATCCTTCCATATTATTGAAAGTTGCCAATTAAAAATGTTTTTTTTAATTATATGTACGAGATTTGTTCAAAAGAAAAGGTGAATTTTAAATTTTTTTGAAAAGTATTTATTTATTCATCAATATCTATTTTGTCCCCTTCAAGGTAAACCCCTTACATATAATGCACTTATGCCAGCGCTTCATTTGGTTCTAAGATTGTTAGAATAGTATACCAAAAGTATATATATTTGAAATCAGCAGAGTATACATGTCTACATGTCTTTGAAATCAATTTAAAGCCGTCCAAAATTCGGGATTGTCCGATTAACTTTGAACGATGAAAACACCACTAGCGATCTCTCATGTGTTAAAAATTTTGTGAAGGTAATGCTCATCCTTTTATTGAACAAAAAAAAAACTTATATACATTAATCTTGTAAACCTTAAAGTTTTAGAGTTATGTTAGGTTAGGTGGTGGACCTCCCCGAAAGGGGAAAGCCCCACTTAAGTCCAGATTGATAACACTAATGCTCATGCACTAGGCTACGGAGGCACCCTAGTTTAAGAGTTATACACAAATAAACCTGATTAATGTAGGTCTGACCCATTAAAAGCGAACCGCCTGGCCCGTTTATACTCCAGAAACTTGATTTTCCTTCACAACTTATTTTTTATCCCCCAACGGGGAGCTGAAAAATAACACTTGCACATCGCATACATTCAAAGGTTGTTCTACAGCACATGCATTTCTTTACTTGATTACAAAATATTCCTATTACACTCGTTTCCGTTCCCAACAAAATTACTGACAGTGATGCCAATGGTGCCAAATGCAGCGACAGGCGATTCTAACAATAATAATAACAATGTACATTATAGTTTCAAGATTTAGTTGTACTTTTGATTTTAATAAAATTAAAAATTCAAAAAATATGTTTTATTGAAAAGAAGCATTTAGTTTCTGAACTCACGCAAGTTTTGAGCAATTTAAAAGTAAGTTTATTTATCCAGATGGCTTCGCTGTTCATAAGAACAGTAATCAGCTGTTTTCTTGCTCATAACTTGAAATTACACTGGCTAGAGAATTTCAAAGCAAGTTCGCATAAAGGATTAATAAAAAAGTGAGAGTATATTAAAACGTTATAGGCAAAACTTGATCGTGTAAGCCTCAAGTAACGAAAAATGGAAACGTAAATAGCGACAATGTTGTACTCAGAGTGATTTTTACAAACTTTTTGGAATTTCTTTGTATGAATGAGTTGTGCTCTGTACCAAACGATTTGGTACCGTTTCCTTAGTCGGTATTTTAACAATGAAAGACTTCGGATAGTTGTAAAGCAGCTCTAAGCTGAAGAACAGCTCTCGCGTCAACGTAATCCTGCAGTCAGGCTTGTGCTTGTTATTGGAACTTCGATAGTTTTGCATCTCGCTCGCTCTGCTTGATGGATTTGCCACAGGTAACTGTATATCATTTACGGTTCTTATGGCATTGCGTTATTAATCACACTGCTGTATACCATCATACTCTCAGAATCGATCTTATGAACTTTTCTCCCTGTATGACGGTACAAGTCCTTTTAAGATCTTAAGGGATGTGCTTTGTTTAGATATATTTTTTTTTATATAAATTGCTTGATTAAATTTTTTCTATTTTATCATATTTTCTGCATTTCCAAAGCCTTATTTTCGAAATTGTTCAAAATCCATTACAATTTTTCGAAACGATTCATTCCAAAATCAATCGATTTTCATTAAACATTTCAATAATTTAAATGAAATCGAAATTGAATGCAAAAGTATTTCATATTTTATTGTATTTCGTATTGTTACTAAATAATAAATCAATTGCCTAACCTTCCTAAAACTAAATCAAAAATCAATTATATAAACCTTTTCACTACAATACATTCTAATGCCAAAAAAAATACATTTAAAGGCAATAAATAATGCACAACGACAAGAAAATTAACATTTACTGTGTGTTGTTAATTATCTATGTAAGTCAGGTGGCGAGCGTGACTTGTGTTACATGATCAATTTTGGAAAAGGGGCACCAACTTGTACGCGTTTGGTAAACAAAATCTTATCAATTGCAGTGATATTTCTTTAATGATAAAATTTTCCATTTTTTGCAATAATGTTGCAAATACATATTACAAAAAAAAAGGAACGGCAAGCAAAAATGTTTAACAAAGTTACTAATTGAAGACAATAAGTGCATTCGATATGATAAACGATAATATTATGATTGATTATTATTAAACTAATGAAGTAATAAACTTGATCAGATAAGATCTTCAATCAAAACAAGGCATGGCCGAGGTGCTGGTGAACGAATAATATTTTGAAATCGTATTTTGAAATGTTTTTTCAATTTTCAAACTTATCTATGCAAAAGTGGTATGTGGTAATCTGTGACATGATGTGTATCGAATAAAAAGCAAAGAAAAAAAAAACTTCTCTACTATTCGACTTATTCAACTTCCCTCGTTGTAACTTATTTTAATGTATTTGTTCAAGTTAAAAGCGAAACTAAAGAATTTATCTTAAACAAATTGATTGTTTTTTGTTTGTTTTCACTTCAGTTGAATAATAATACAAACTAATTAAAATGTATTTGAAAAGCACTTGTTTCGAAATACATTATTTATAACGAAGTAATTATTTGTTTTGTATATTTGTATGCTGTATGAGCATGAATATAATCTAAAAAAATTAAATTTCGGAAATTAAATTGCCCAAATTAACGAGTTTTTATTTTGCACATTTCCAATTTAAGAAAATTTTTGACGATTTGTATTTTTTTGCTTTGTGTGCAACTTCGTTGTACAATGTAATTTTCATTCACGGCGATTTTATCCAAACTGCGACTTGGTACCTTATGGCATGACGACGATGCAACGATGGAAATGTGATAGAGACGATGTTGCTAAATAGGGCATTCAAGTGTGGGCTTGCACAGAAACAATCAATTCTCACTTAAAGTGCATGTAAAATGTATGTATGTGCTCATATGTATGTACATAAATTATTAATAATTATAAATTATATATACATATGTATATGTAAATTATTACATGCCGACGTCTACTTTGCAAGAAAACTTGTATTTAACGCTACAGCCATGCACAATAACGGCTGGCGTTGGCGTTGGCACATATCCAGAGCTTGATTTAACAAAATGTAATGCGGGGTACACATTATGGTATTTTGTGACATCGCAAGCTAACATTATAGTGTGTACTAGCAGCAACATTTGCTATTTCCGATCGGTATTGACGGCAGGCGGATGACGAATATCTACAAAAGTCTCTCTTAAATAACAATTTAAGTACTTACCTTAAAAAATCGGCATGAAGTAGTGGAAGTAGTGTTAGGGACATTTGAACACTTTTATCAAAAATTATTTCAGTGACTCCAATGGAGCCCTATGTCGCCAGGTTGCTGGATGTAAAGCTATATAAAAGTCCAGCCCTCTTGGGTCCAATTTATTATGGTCTCATTGTGGTACCTGTTGTGAAAAAAAACTTCCACGTGTGTGTTGATATATACCAGAGTATCTGCTAGGAGTCGCACCTAGAACCCCCTAAGGCTTTATTATAAAGAAAATTATAATGTAGAATATATTTAATTTTTGCCTTTTTAAATCCACGAGGACATCTAATTAGCTGGTAATTTCAGAATCAACCATGTATATTTTTTATACCAAAATCGCTATGTTACATAGTTATAAATTAACAAACAGCAAGTCTCTACTATACTGTTTTCCTTTGAGGTAAATAGATACATTTAATAAATTTAAATAACACGTGAGACAATAAGAAGTGTTTAAGAGCTGTATTTTGAAGTAAATATGGGCACTATTAACTGTATTTATAATATACATATACACATACATATATTCAATATATTAAGTTTTTTATACAATAATAATAATGTACTCAGGAAATATTCATGTTGTTATTGTAAATATTGTAGAACTGTAACGAGAGTACATATATTTATCAAGTATACGCAACTCTACAACAATATAACAAACATAATATAACAATAACAACAGACATTTCGTTTGCATAAAATCTCATGGAGATTGTCAAAAAAAGCAGTTCACAATAGCAAAAAAAAATAAAAATTTCATTAAATATGGGTTAATTTTTTTTGTAAACAAATTAAAAAAATTGTTATTTGCGCGCTCTTTCAAAATAGGTAGGCTGAAAATAAAGAGCCCAGCCCACTTGGGTGAAAAGAAACAAATGAGTAAAAATGATATTGGCGTGCTTAAAATATAAACAAATTTTGACAATCACGCTGTATAAAACATAAACAAACAAAAAAATCACCTGATTAGTTGTGTTTACTTGATAAATATACTATGACTGTAAGCATCAGCTATTTAATTCGAAATTATTGCAAACTCCTTTCGCGTTTTACAGTCACTTTTTTTGTTTTTAATTTAATGTTTTCACCAATTTGCGAATTTTTTGTTATTATTTTTATTAAGGCAAATTCTCTACCAGGTAAACTCACTAGCAAATTCACCCGCCAGAATTTGTAACGAATTTTTTGAGCCGAACGTCAAAGTTTGTTTACTTTCGTGAGAAAGTTAAGAAAACTGGTTGTAAATAATTTAATAATTATTATAATATAATACTATAATAATAAAATGCAAAATATATTACTTTTTGTAATAATTAATTTAATTTGAACTCATATTACACTAATTTATCACGTTCTTTTTAGGTTATGTTAAATTTAACAAAACACAGGTATAGAAAAAATTTGACGTTGGGACGAAAATCGAATTTACGAATTCGCCTTGCGATAACCTTTATTTTAATATCCTGGTTTTTATTGTACTTATATACCAGCCGTGTACACGTAAAGAAATCCTACAGCAGACTTGTTTTTTTTTTAAATACGGAGAAAATTTAATAATATTTTGATTCTACAAAGTCTGAATACTTTATAAAGGCACCTTTAGCAACTAAATGTTATTTTTTTCGGAGAAATATCTTCAAATCTTATGTTGATTAAAAAATCTTAAAACTTCAGGTAAAATCTGCATTCTGGAATTGCTGTTGCGAGTATGTATTTATGTTTAAAATTTAAATTCGCAAAGATAAGATAACATTTAGTTGTGCTCTTGTGCAGAATTGGTGAAAAAAGTATCGAAATTTTTGCTGCGTATGGAGTTTTCAGTAAAAACAACCTTAAATGGTCAGGTCATGATTACTTAATGATTAAATGATTACTTAACATACGAGTATCTTATTATTATGCATATGTAGGTATTTGGGTTATATGTACTGGGTGGCGCAAAATTAATCATCCTATCGTTAGACGTAATAGCTTTTGCAAATGGCGTTTTACGTTAATCATATTTGACATTTGCGAAATAATCAGTTGTTGCCGCATGGTTTCAATGGCGAAGACACTTAAACGTACGAGTTTTTATTTCTGTATTAAATTTAAATAGGTTTGCTTTTTAATTAATTTTTATGTTTTTGAAATCTTCTTCCGTTTTATACATTCACTGAGAATGATAAAGTCAAAAAAATTCTACATAAACTACATTCTGATGTGCTTTTCTGTGGCTTTGTGTCAGTTGTTGTCGGAAGGTTTCAGTGGCGAAGGCATAGTCACTGGTCACTGAACAGTAACGGCTTCAGCTGTATCCAATCCACTGGTCTGGTCATTCTGTCGGCTGTTGCTGCTGATGTTGCTGAGAGCATGCGAACCCTACAGCGAATTTTAGTGAAAGACCTACACATGGTCCCATACAAAGTGCATCAGTTAATGCCTGCTGACCGTCAGCCGCGAGTGCATTTCCTGGTCGCAAAATCTCCCGTTTTGGCGCTTTGGCATGGCCAGCAAGATTACCATCCCATTTAACTATCCCAGACTTCTTTCTTTGGGGCTACTGGAAGGCGCTGGTTTATGCCAACAAGCCCCAAACAATTGCAGCCATTAAGGAGAATATTCGACAGGAATGCGACCACTGATCACCAGAAATATTGCACAAAGTTATGCAAAATGCGATAAAACGGGCACAAATGTGTATCAACTTGGCTGATATCATATTTTCCGATTAACAGAAAAAATTGCACAGGTCCTAATAAAGATTTCCACCCCTCAAAATACGTTTTTTTATTTTGTAAAAAACTTATTCAAAAACAAATTTTTAATTTTGCGCCACCTTGTACATACACACACACGCATATATTGAGGGCCGAAAAACCTATTATATAATTGGATAATAATAACTATTATAAAACCGGTAATTATTTAAAAACCTTTTTTAATTTTATTTGGACATTTGAACAAATGTACTGACTTGTTCAGTTATATGTATGTACATATGCATTAATGTTGTATGTATTTGGGTGTTGGTTGCGTGCCGATTTTTATTCATTTAAGTTCCTTTGAAATACTTGAAGCAACTAACAATCACTAGCACTTCTTATTAAAAAGATTTAAAAACAGCTGCTGGTTTAAACAAGTATCAGTTTTTAATTTATATAAAAATAGAAATTTCCTACACACATACTATATTTTTTTTAATTACATAAACGGATAAAAGAATGTCATACACGAAACCTGTTCAAACGTGTTTCAAAACAGAAATAAATAAATAAATAATGTCTTATAAGTTCTTTGTACGTAAACCATGTCTTTAAAAAATATAAAATGACCACTTCAGTTTTTAGCATTAAAAACAGAAAGAAAAAGCTTTTTTCATTTTCATTACTTTTCTTTAATCGGGTTTTTGGCTTAAATATATATTAAGCAGAAGTATGTTGTAAATATTTAAGCTATAAATCAACAAAGGAAAATTAGGCCAACAAGGCACTTAAGAACATTAGTTTATGTATCTAAAAACACGTACAAGAATGCATATTTTAAGCATTTATAATGCTATAAACAGTGTATTATTTGAGTGCATTTCGGCAGCAGTTTTATAAGTATTAGTTCTTGATCAAGATGCAATGTATTGTATTGTGTTGCTTCCGACAGGTTTTAGTGCTGCTTCTAAATTTCGATAATTTAGAAATAATAGAAAAACTGCATATTACAAAGCAGAAAACATATTAACATATTAAAATTAAAATTATTTAAATAAATATTAAAAGAAAAACCAAAACGAATAATAATATTTCCGACATGAATAAAAACAATACCACTTTGTATGTAAAATTACAAGTTTGCGGTTCAAAATAGAAAAAAACTACAAACTTATGTACATATCGCACCCTAAATACAAAAGCGGCACAACTCAAAATTCTCAAATTTTCAGGAGAGGCAAAAAACTGTTTATGCAAAAATAATTGTAATATTTAAAATAAAATTGGTTCCATTATGAAAGAAGTCTATTTCGAAGAAGGTTTTGCTAAAATTTTTTTAATTTTATATTATATTTGTGGAAATAAAGTATAATTTTAAATTATTATATATTTTTAATTAAAAATAGGTCTTTTTAGTCGATCGTGCGTAAGAAATGCAATTAACATAAAAACAGACATAACGGTATTTTTCCAGTTAAAGAAAACAGTGATGAGAAAGAAATTTTTGAAGTAGTTAGAGATGTGTACTGTGAATTATTTTACGGAAAAAAGTACATTTTGGAAAATTTTGAGTTGTGTCACTTTTGTATTTAGGGTGCGATATGTGCGTTTAATTATGAAAGTGGTCCTTCACTGTGATTTTCACGATATTGACAAAAATTAACCAGTTTATGAATGGTTATTATTTCAGCGTCAAAAGGAATTCACTTAGTGTTAATTATAAAAATGGTCTAAGTGAAAAATTTTAAAAAATTTAGTTTTTATTAGTTATTAACAGACCAACCAAATTACGACGCAAAGCGTTGTCTGTCTGTCAAAATTTCTCATGCCCATTCAAAATGTATGAAACCAACCGAAATAACGTGTCGTGAACGCTTTCCAATTAGAAAATCTAGTTTTGGCAGCGCGTAAAGAAGTGAAGTTGGCTGCAAAAGTAGTGTTATTTATTTTGTAAAGGTGTAAGTAAAGGAGTTAATAAGCGCATATTAGACGATCATACTTTCTATTTTGAGAGAGAGTAGAATATGAAAATTTTTTTTATTTTCAACATACCAAGTATGAAATACACAAACTTGTCGCTATTAAACGAGCATGATGGTATGCCTTCATGCGATCATACTCTTGTAAAGCGAAAAATTCAGTTTGACTTGTTGAAAAGTAAAAAATTTTGATATTCTAATCGCTGTCAAATATTAAGTATGAGCGCCAAATAGCCGCTTAAGGGTGCTTAAGACGATAAGATTTGTCGTACGTAAAATGAGAGAGATAATAAAATGAAATTGCATCCGTATGTCAAAAAAAGAGAGTAAAAATCGAATGGTTGTTTTCTTGCTTTTACACCATTGGTATGGATAAAATCAAGTAAGATGAAAACATTCTCATTTAATTTAACTACAGCTGTTTGCTTGTTTTCCCAGGGATGGAGTTCTTGTGCAATTGAATTTTTTTTTAATAACCTTGAAAAATATTTTAATAACTTTCGAATATGTTATTTTCGTGGTGAAAATTTTTAGTGTACTTTTAGAAAATATACGTATATTTTTATAAAATTGTGCTGTCGTGGCCTAAAATGTACATTTTGATTTTATAATTGGTATAAATTTATGAAACCAGTTTTCCCTCCCTGGCTTTCTCACATTTGTTTACATAAAAATGCATCCCTGATCTAATGGTGTGTGTTGGTTTTTGAAAAAATTTTAAAAATCAAGAGCGCCATACGACTGTCAAATTTTCATCCGTATTTTCTCTCAAAATCTTATAGTTTCATTACATATTACGTTTAGACGATCCGACTTGTGCTCTTCTACACAAAAATTTGGCATGTCGTACGACTTGTGGGACAATGTAAAGCACCCTTTAATGGTGTTAAATAATGTAACTTTAGCTACTTTCAGATCATTTTAGCGTCTTCATCTCCATTTCTTATTTCTATTTAGAGATTTTTTTATTAATCCAAGTGTGTAAACATTACTGTTTCTGGCGCACCGTTATCGCTCTAATTTACGTTACTCATTTCAGCGTAAAAACGAAGCGCAAAATTACGTTGCGTTTTCCGTCGTTACTTAGGTGGGACTGTAAGAATTTGTCAATGATGGTGATGTTGGGCGGATAGAAATGGAAAAAAAAGATGTACTTATACAACCCTGAGCATTATAAAGAATTGATTGAACAGTGCAGGAAAAGAAATTAATTTTTCGTAGAACGAATGTAGCAGCAGGATTTTATTTCAAAAAAACCATTAGCAGAGTGAACAACAAGAAAAGTAAAAACCAGCGCTGTTGAATATGTGTCTTGGCTCCAAATCTATTGGAAGACATTCCTGAAAAATTATTATGAAATTAGATGTGTTATAAAACTGCTTTAGATGATTCTGGATTCCACATATTAGATCTTGCATGAAAATATATAACGGAAGAAAGTTGTAATTGTATACTACCCTACATCCCTTCAGTTTTTTCAAACTATTTATGTATTTTGAAACTTCACTGATAAAAGCTTTTAGGAACAAGAATGGATTACTTTTCACTTATAACAAAAGGGAACACACCTTTTGTTGCCAAGAACTAGAAATTTTCTTTCAGGTTATTTGGAGCGCCACTGTAACAACATTGGTTTGCACGCCAAGAGATTGGGTATGCCGTATAACGACTTCTGCAGGAGCTGACGAGATGAGGAGGAGGAGAAGGAGGGGGCGGCTGAGCACTTGCTGTGTTACTGTTCCGCTCTCGGGACCTCGCGGAGGTGTCGGGGCGCGATATGAGGGAAATAAGCTTGTTTATCCAGAACTCGAGGTGGTTTGGATCCGATTGCTCCCGGTCAGGCAACACCATGGGACCCGGGAGGACCCAAGTGAGCTGATTCCCTTGGGACTTGGCGACCTGCTAACCTAACCTAACCTTGGGGCGTTGAACTCGAATCTATTAGTGTAATCAGCACTAGAGTTCGCAATATACTATTTTCTGAAAAATAAAGACTCTTGAGAACGTTTTGCCTTTTTTATTCTATTTGAAGAATGCAAACGTTGTCGGAAGACAATAGTAAAAAAATTGTTTTCCGCCCGTGTCTTTTGTCAGTACAATTTGCATTGCAAAAGTACTGCGGTACTCCAATACTCCTTATTCAGTTGAATTTAAAATGTGGTTTTATGTACATACATATATGATTTACATCGTCAATGTAGATTTTTATATCCCTCAGTTCAAATAAATTTTTTTAACAGAAAGCTTGCAGCCATGTGAAATCATTTATTTGTGAATCAGTTATTGCACAGTTTTGCAAAGAAAACTAATGCTAGTAATTGGCGAAAGTACAAAGGAAATTGGCAATTGAAATAAGAATTTTTAATCATAATGGTTCTTGGAATAGGCTCCTATTTAGGATTCTACTGCACGTGGAATATTTAGCAATACTATTCAAACAAACTTTTATAGTTAAAATATTTCATTGCAAAACATGGTTGGTGTTACAATAGATAATTGTAATATTATATTTTATATTTTGAACTGAATGTCGCATGGGGGCTGCAAAAAAGTTTTCCAAATGATATACATATAATTTTTATAAAAGGGAGAAATTATCACTTCAGCAAAATCTCTAACAGAGAGGAGGAATTTGCGAAATTTCAACAATATTTTTGTTCTGAACTGCATATAATTTCTAACTATTCAACACGTTGGATGGCTTGTAAAGAGGTAGTCTCCCAAAATCTGGAACAATCTGGGACATCTTCAGTATTATTTTAATTTCATTGATTTCGAAAAAAAATTCTCAATATGCAAGAACCGATTTTATTTTAGATTTCTGTTATTCTAATAATAAAACTTAGCACAACTTTTTGTGTGTTTTCAGTGCATTGTGGTGAAAATGGTACAATTTTTTACTCGATTAAATACAATTATGAAAGTGCCGTCACCTTCTATTAAATAATTTTTTTTTTTAAGTTTCACATGCCTCTTCTCGTCTCTTTCACTTAACAACAATTTGATTGTTTCGATTTACTTAAATATGCCCCTTTATGTTTATTTATTTACCATTTACCGTAAATAATTTTCAATTTTATAATTTTTTTTTTTTTTATAACAGGAAATATTGCTGTTTCTTCCAATCATTATGAAATTGAGCGAGCACTGCAACTATTTAAATTTTAAATCTATGAAGCAAATAAGTATACATACTTATTTACTATATGAATGCTTTGAACATTATTTTAATATCAGCATGTCAGTTTCATTTAACAATCAAAAGCTTGTGATGTGGTACATACCATTCTACTTTTATAAATGAAATCAAAAAATTTTCAGACACAAAGGCAATTATTTTTTTTAAGTGACCGCAAAATTATAATTATATAACACTAATGTACAAAATAACATGATTTTTATAGATTTGTGATCTAAATATGTCGACATTTTATAACTAGTTTTTGCTCTGCGGTTAGCAACAATTGACATAATGAAGACATGAGCCCCTAACCTTAATCGCAAAGGAAGGTTCGTGTAGTTTAAAAATGAATTTAAATTAAAACCCTCTTATTAATTACTTGAATCCCAGAGTATAATATATAAGTATGTTTATAAACAGTTTATTTACCAATAGTTCACTCGTTCCTGTGGAAATCAACAAAAAAAACTTCTGACAATGATTTTTTTTACAAAAAAATATTTAGTTGAAAAAAGAACTGATTTCGACAGAAGTTAAGTTAATTAACACAACTTCAGGAGTTTTAACAGAAGTATAGTTTATAATTCTTAAAATACAATTTATTGTTGACTATGGTTAGGTGCCATGAATAATGCATTTGTACAATGTGTTCATCTGCTATGTACAATTGATGATTAGAAATAGTATGTAATAAAGCTTTAATTGTAATGAAAATTTTCTTACTGTCGTAATTAAATATGAAATTTCTGTTATTGTTTAAAAAGCAAAAATAATTGAAACTAAAATTAATTTACAGTAAAGTTTCCCTATAACGAACAACTTTTTTTTCGATAACGAATTATTTTCAAGAAAACATGAAATACAAAGTGAGTAACTATTCTTGTTTCGCAATTGATTAATAAAATTTTCACTTGCTGCTAGAAATCAACTAACAACATTAATATACACATGTATGTACATACATATAGGCTCGGAGAAATTTCACCTTATTCAGTTTACTCAATCATCTCAAAAAACCATTATGTATTTGGATTTCCAAATACACTCAAAAGTTAACGACGAACAGCCTCTACTGAAAATTTTAAAATTTCGAATTAAAACCCTCTTTGCTGAATCGAATCGAATTTGCTCTCTAACGTACGTTTTTTTTTAACTCTACGAAGCTCTTACAGCTTGTCTGTAGAAACATCCAGGGTCTAGGTGGGACTCGAACCCGCACTTCCGTATTGACAAGACTAATGCTCATGCACTAGACTACGGAGGCACCCGACGGATCCCAACCAACACGTCTAGAGAAATTCGACTGTAATTAAATTAGATTTCACTGGTTCGTTTAAGCAAATTTAAAAAAAAAAAAATAGCTATATACATGTTTGTATCGGGTGTTTTTTTTTATCTACATTAGAACTTAAAATGATAATAGATACAACACAAAAGTATTGTTGAAATTAAATATTTTTTATTGTAATCTGGTAGATAATTTCATCGCTTTTATGTTTTAAATATTATTTCCGGCATATGCTCACCGCGACTTCGACTTGCATGGTCAATTCGATCAGTTGAATTTTTTACTACTTTTTTCAATAAATTCGGCCGTAGTGGCGTCAATGGTCGGTTGAATATTGGCTTTCTAAGCTTCAATAATTGTTGGCTTATCGGCATTTAAACCAAAGACTTAGCATAGTCCCATAAAAAGAATTTCTGAGGCGTTAAACGCACGAACGAAGGGGCCAGTGAACAGAACCACTTTCGGTAATAAAGTTGTCACCAAATTCATTTGGCAATAAATCTATTGTTAAATGCATGGCAAGTTGTGCTGGCTTGTTGGAACCAAATTCCTGATTAATTTTTGGAGAAAAAAAATTCACTCCAACAACTTAAGAACGACGACGAATAGAAATCTCAGCGTCTTCTTCAATACTTCGCGCTACAGCAGCAATATTCTGCTCGGTAATAACATTTCTTTATCTTGTTGAATCGAGAAGAGTACAATTAGTGTGAAAACGAACGAATTGCTTGATCGCCTGTCCAATTATGTTGACCGTAAAATGGACAAAGTGCATTATGAACTTTGCGAACTGATTTATTTTTTTCAAAGTAAATTTCCACAATTTGGAATCGTTGTTCTGGCGAACGAAAAATTTATTCGAATTTTGTAAACTTGTGTTTTTTGTAATTGAAAATTTTTGTAATTTCTGTAATTACTTTAGTGCGTCATTAATTTTCCAATCACTTTTGATTATACATAATTGGGTTTTTTCAATTGCAATTACATATTATTGTAATTGAAATTTTTTTCCACCACAATTACTTTCCAATGTAATTGTTTTTTTTTTTATTTTCAATTACAACAAAATTGTAATAACATGATGATGAAGCTCGAAACAAACATTACGAACTCTTAACGAAAATTATTAGTAACTCAATTTATTTACGTGAAATTCTTCTAAGTTGCTACTCTACGCAACGTTACGAATTTACAAATGCTACCGTAACTTCTAATAAAGTCACCCATTAAACGTTTCTTAATTACCAGAGCAGTTATAATAATATAAAGTAGTGTGTAATTAACCGCTTTACATGCTACCGTTCAAAACAAAACGATTGGCTCAGGGAAAGCAGGAAAAAATTTCAATATTCAATTATTTAATAATGTCATATGAGTACATATGGAGTCTATACACAAAAGTATGTTTTTGTCCAAATTGACGAAATATGAAGTACATATCTACATATGTACATAAGTAATAAAATTTTAAACTGGAAAAAAACTTGTTTTCAGTGCAATAATTATTTTAAATTTTCTTAATTAAAGGGAACACATTTTTGTTTTGTTTACTTATTTTTGACAAAGCATTCTCATTAAATAAAAAAGCAGTATTATTGTATAAGAAAACGAGTTTATTGACAAAAATCTGAACCAAATTATTAAAAGTGTGCAATTTTTTTTTAGCAATTTTATGAAACCTGTAAGAAATTCCTGGGGAATATTGAAAGCGGCATACATGGCAACGATTCAATGTTACATTTACTTACAGATTAAAGAGCTGCACAAAATATTCTAAAAACGCTGTGTTTTACTTCAGTATTTTCAAAACAAGACAGATACCGCATAACTGGGAATTCCTGTTATACGAAGTAAAGGACTTTTATTAAAAAGATGGTTAAATTAAAATAAAAAATTTGGTATGCTTGTTGTATTGTTTACATTAATGTGTTTATTTATAAATTCTTACTGCTATAATCGTAAAATTTTCTTGATTATTAAACGGGTTAATAAGCAAATTTCCATTCAAAATGCAATTATAATACCGTTTATAAATCGAAAAATTTTTATGAATGGGAAAGTTATCATACAAATTATTTGATACATATTTATATTTTATTACTTCTTCTAGTTTTTTGACCTCTTTTTATATTAATTACACTAATTATTTAAGCTGCAGGTCCTTTTGATTTATGTAAAATTTATTTTTATTCGATATTTCGCTATTTCTTTGTATAGCTTCTTCAGGAAAATTGATTTTGTTTATAATTATATATATGTATATATATAATTATATATATACATATATAATTATGTTTTATTATTATTACTAGATTAATCCAGTGCGCTTCGCTACTCTACACCAGCTTATGTAATCTCGCCCACTTGTGTATATATATTATTACGATAATCACCAGATGTACCAGATATACAAAAAGTCCCTTTTCCATAAAGTAAAAAAATTATCTTTTTTAAAATGCATTTTTTTCGTAAAGTAACGATTTCACTTTATTTTTAGTTTTCTTCTCTAAAATTTCTTTCATCAAACACATATCATGGAGGGGGGAAGAAATAGTAGTCCACGATTTTGGGACCTTTTGTGTTTATAGTGATTATAGTTTTTGATTTTGAGTTCTCTTCCCAATGATGCCCATGTCACGTGGTGTATATAAATTAGTGGTCCGCGATTTTAGAACGTTTGCGATAAGTTGTTTGCAGAGATTTCAATACATTTTGTGTTCCCTTCAAAAATTTCTTTAATTTAATACCCACATAAAGCGGGATGTACAAAAATAGTGAAAAGTGCACATCATAACCAGTATTTCAATGACATAAACGTACAAGAGTACAATTTTGCATCGTACATACATATACTATGTTCGAATTTCGAAAAAGTAAGAAAACACATTCGAAAGTTTTTGTTGCAGATAAGGTTACGGAATAAAATCTTAATTGTTGTAATACTTTTGCTGATATATGGTTGCAAAGAGAGGTGCCAAAATTCAGTTTTTGACCGTTTTTTATTTTGGACCAGCACTCAGATGACCCCTACACATGCGATGCATTGTGCTGGAACTATAAGAAAGGGAAAGTTAGAGAAATGACAGGAGGTGAAGCTTAATTAATTATTTTACAGCTCTGCTTTTGCACGTTATTTGTTTATAGCAGTGCTGAAGCTTCGGTTTAGTAGCCATTTTTATTATTATTTTACTTCGCCGGTGCTACACAATACCGACAATGGAGGGCGTTCTGATGTGATTGTGGATTACTGACTACTGACACACAAAGACACACTTATGGACATCAGAAAAATTCGAGATGTTTTTTTTATATAATTTTAGTCTGAAACTGGGGTTGAACGCGGTTTTGTAGTCAACGTGCAGACTATTTCAGCCATCGCCACCCTACGAAAAGTAGGGTACCAAACACGTGTCCGCATATTTTTCAGTAGCATTTATTATCGATTTATTAGGTTATCGATTTTACCCTTTTTTACCACTCTTAGCATTAGAGTGAATTCGTATTGTAGACGTGTTATACGGGGGTTACCTGTACTATTTTAAATTTTTAGGATATAAAAATGTATTCAAACATTACAAACTATGTAATATTTTAAGGGTTTATATGGATGAGTGATGAAATTTTTTATTGAGAACGTCATGTTTCTTCCATAATGCAAATAATGCGCTTTCTATAGAAATTTTTTAAACACATTGATTGTTTGGCATATGGCACTTCCATACAAATGAAATACAAAGTTAAACCCATTTATTTTATATTTAGAATTCAAAATATATTTTCATTGCATCAGTAATGATACGAGTATAAGAATGCTTATAAAAATTGCAAATCTCGTTTTTCAACATAGAGAAGCAAAAAAAAATTGCATAAAAATGTACACATTTCTTAACGAAAGAGCTTATGGTTGAAACTTTGAAGCATAGTTACCAGACAACATAAGAGTATCTTCGTAAAATTTTGAGCGCAAAATCGTCAAAATAATCATGAGAAGTCGTCAAAAATAAAAAAATTTTCAAAGTAAATGAGGAGATTCTCTGTTTCAAAATATTTGTTTTATTTAACAAAAACATTCTTTTCATATAAAGTAAACTAAATTCATATTAATACAGACAAGAAGATTTTCCCAGCCGATTTCTAAAGCGCATGTTACACGATTAATGTTCAACTTCAATATTTTATAAAAACTAGTCACACTTATACGTATATTTGTGACTCCATAGGCACATTAGAACGCCGTCCTTCATCGGTATTGTGTAGCACCGGCGAAGTAAAATATTTACTAAAAACGAATCTGCAAAAATTTAATTGTCTCCTTGACATCAAAGACGCTACAACACTGCTATAAAAACAAATAACGTGCAAAAGCAGTGTTGAATATAGTGAAGCTTCACCTTCTGTCATTTCTCCTATCTCTTTCCACTAGTTCCAGCACAATGCATTGCATTTATGTGTGTTGCTGCAAGATAAAAAAAAATATGTCTACATACACAAGAATACGAAAAAGCTATCAAGATCTTGATCATGTTCAAAGTTTATTTATAAACAGTAATATCAAATTCTCATCTGGTAGTTGCTTAAAACTTAAAATTTAGGGCAGAAATCGTCCAGTCGTTAAAATCCCATTTTGGGTACTCAAAATCGTCAAATTGGTGATATATCCTTAAATGTGGCAACTCTGCTTTGAAGTTAAAAAAGAGTATTTCTATTAAAAATTGCCTCTTTCTTTTCAACTGGAATGAAAACTTGTAAAGCTCTTATTTATAGAGAATGTTGTATTTGTACCCAATGAACATTTGGATAGTGTTGATGTTGACGGCTTATTTTTCGCATTCGTATTGGTGATATCATTTTCGATTGTTTACTTATATCTTTGGGGTGAATCCGGTAAAAATTCTCTGATATTTCAAATGAAACAATGTAGAAATTTTTATAAATATCTAAATAAATGAATTTTGTATGCAATTCTCCAGGAAAAATCAAGTGAATAAATTAAACTGAAAAGTGAAAAAACTCACGGGATAAAAATCATTCACGAAAGGAGGAATTTTATTTTGACATGAAATTATACACGGGGAACTTTTTCACGATTGCAAATTTATGGAAAAAGTATTCACGATAGGGGTGAATATAGAACTTTGTTCAAGTAATTTCACAATACCAATTTTACATTAGAAATATTAATAAAACCCATCCATATAGATGAGACCCGGTGTTAAGAGTTTTGATTTCACAGTATGTAAGCGAATTTGTTTCCTAAACGATTTATTTGGAACAGAGAATTGATATCAACACATGTTAAGTTGGTTAAAAACAATGTCAACTAATTTTTAAGTTAAAGTTGGATTTTACGCTATCGATATATTTTTACTCGTCTGCAAACGTCGTCACGAGAACTGTGCTTTTATTAAAAGTATAGTTTACAATACTTAAAATATACTTTGTGGCTGACTATGCCACTCCAGCACTCAAAAATAGATAATATAATCGTAAGTTGGGATTTTATGCTCGCTACTGTATATTATATTATCTGGTCTTTTATTAAAGCAAATGTTGATTGGGTTATTTTGTATAAAACATAAATAAACTATATTTCTCCACACACACATGCATAAATTTTTAATACTGTATATTTCCCAGTCGTTGATATGGACAGCAGAAAGTTGCATGCTGGACTGTTTAGTCATTTTTCGCTATCAAGTCGAACTCCAAAGAGGAACACCAAATATTTCAGTCAATAGCGTTTAGTTTTCCTCTAAAAATTAAAATTAATTAAAGTAAATTCTCAATAAAAATAAAATAAGCAGATCTATTGCAAGTGAAATTATTTTAAAAAAAGTGATTAGAAATGAAAACGTAATTCTAAAAACATTTTTCACAGCTGCTCTTCGTATTAAAATTCATGTTAGTAAAAAAGAGAAACAAATGAAAAGAATATTAAGTCACAAGACCATAAGAAAATTAATGTGAACAAAGATAGAAAGCAAAATAAAAACGAATAAAATCATAAGGGAAACTAAAAAAATTAACTTTAAGGCATTTAGCGGCCGGGAGTGAATAGAAAAATACATAGGAAAAAGTGTATGCTTTGACAGTAAAAAGCTTTACCAGTTTGTACAGTGCTTTCATTGATAATTTTTTTAAACGTAACAATAAAAAAAGCTTTTTAGAAATGAATCTACCCAACAACCGGCTTTTTTTAAGCAAACAAGAGCTTTTGTGAATGAGTGTACTCATGTTTGTTTACATTCATTGAGTCCAAACAACTTGTACGATTAAAAAATTCAGCAAAACTCTGGAAACCATTGCTTACAATGTGGTTTTTTATATCATTTTGTTGCTGTTCTGCTATTGGTTTTGCGGTGGCTGGTCGAAAATGGGGTCGTTGGCTTTATTTGCGTTATGGACGCTTTATATTGCCACGTTCTATATTGGTTACCAAAAATCGTGCACCTACTCCACCACTTTCTCCTTCGGTGGTTAAAAATGATGAAACCATAGAAGGTTTATTGGATGAAGGTGGCGAAATGCAAGAAACGGTATGTTTATGATGGATAATTTACTCAAATGTTTTAGTAATTTTGATTTCATTTATTAATTCTTTTCAAAAAGCCCCAGCCTAATAGGCCATAATCGCTCCAACTATTCTACTAATTTCGTTTATTAATTTAATTTTATCTATTGTTGTGTTTTGTTCATTTTATTCGAGTTAGCTTTGTATTATTTATTGCAGTACGAATTGATATTGAGCATATACAGGGTGTCCCAAAATGACCGAAGGAGTGTGAGTTCATTACAACTTCTTCATTAAGACATTATTATTAAATTTATTTTATTTTAAATACAGTATATTACAAGAGAAAATTTTTAATTTAATTATGAAAAAATATATCTCACAAGTGGTGGCCAATTTCTGCTTCACATATTCGTGTTCTTTCCAAAACATTTCCCATAACCTTTCACAAAACTTCAGATGTTAAGCTATGTACAGACGATTTTCAGATTTTACAATATTGTAGGATATGGCAATATGATGGCAATGCACTCACAAAGAAAAATTTTCTGTTCAGACTATTGTAAGAAAACTGTACAATCTCATTGTCACCCAATAAATTTATCTGTCAACAAAAATTGTCTGTTCACACGATTGTCAGATTATTGTATGGCAAAAAATAGCAGATCCGATGTTTAACATTGTATCTAAATATTTATGGGCAGCGTTGCCAACAGAAATATTTATCTCCCAATGGTGTTATTGTACAGTGCACTAAATTAATCACATGCGAGAATAACTAATGACTCTTAAATGTGGCACAATTGTCGTCAAAAAAATACTTTATATTTTTTTATCTGGGACCACCACTCATGTGATGACCCCTACACATGCCATGCATTGTGCTTGAATTAGAGGAAAGGAATGGTATGAGAAATGACTGTTTTAGGAAAATTATTTTGGTTATTGCAAAGGACCTATGTATAAATGTGAATGTTTGTATGTTTATTTGATTGGATATTTGCTCCACTATACCGCCTAAACCTCTGGACAGATTTTTATGAAATTTTGTAGACGGATAGTTTATGATCCAGCTTAAAATATAGGGTACTTTGCATGCGATAAAAATGGATCCTGATAATGGTCCAAAAATTATATTTTGAATGTCAGCCATCTCGCGAAAATTTTATTAGAGGTTGCGGAACTAACTATTTGGTTGGTCATTTAGTAAGACACAACACCTAGCGCGGACAACTACATAATGGAGTGTGGTGGTTGCGAAGCGCACCGGGTTAATCTAGTAAAGTATAATATAAAGTCGAATATATTTTATTTTTCCCCACTTAAATACACGAGGACAGCAATTAGACGGCAATGTCAGAATCAACTTTGATATACATAATTCTTGTTTTATATATATTAGTTCTTTTTATACGGACGACGTTCCGGTAATCAGGTAGTTTAAGATAAGTAGGTGATTGGGATTCTGCATCGGATTCTGGAATTGGGCTGCCGCTGCCTGCTTAAAAATTTACCACTTAAAAATTTACCACTTTACACATAAGAAGTTAAATTAAAATTTTACAATTATAACAGCGACGCCAGAAATCACTAAAACGCTAGAAAATGGTATGCACAGGGTCTACCAACAAGGACTTCCGAACTTTGAAAGTTGAGAACAGTCATCTTGTTGAGGATACATCTGCCAAATTAATTGTCATTTACTCAGTCTATTTTGCCAATTCACAATGGATTGATATAGCATTGAACAACGCGTGCAAAAAATAAAATTACTTTATCAAAATAGGTGTTCTGTTCGTTCAACGTAGCCCGTTGCGGCGCCATAATCGTCCTACCGAGAGGACTATTCAGAATGTGGTAAATAAATTTGAGTCTACTGGTTGTTCAGTAAACGATCGACCAACACCCGTACGGCGACGAAATGCAAAATCAGCCGAAAACTTCGCCGTTGTCGTGAGATTGTAAAGCAGCATCCGAAGCAGCCGATTTCACGGCACTCACAAGAAATCGGTCTTTCGCAAATCACAACTTGCGGAATTTTGCGTCGAGACCTTGGCCTGCACGCGTAAAAAATTAAATGACCCAGGAACTGGTAAACGACCATAGACAACGAGGGCACGGTCATCTCACGTGAAGGTGCTGGGATGTGGCCGGCAAGATCGTGCTATTTGGCCTCGTTAGCATTTTTCTTTTGGGGGTTTCTTAAGTCGCAGGAGTATGCGAATAAGCCACAAACGACATTTTCAATGCGCTGCAACTATAGAATCCGTGCCGGACATTTGAACGATGTACAATTCCACACAGAATGGCATCAATAGATCTTTCAAACAAATAAAAAATTTCGACGATATCTCGCACATACTTTTTTTATTTAAATTTGAAGATAGGAAGCACTTAATGACAGACCCTGTACTTACTAAAATTGAAATCCCTTCTTAAAAAATTTGTTTGCTTTTTTTTTGTAAACGAAAAACGTGGGTAAAGTTTCTTTAGTTTTTCTGGAATTCCAATGACACATATGAAAAATAGAAGGTCATGTAAATTCTTACGGTTTTTGTTAAAAAAAAAAGTTATTTACTCGTATGTAACTTATTTGATTTCTGGTTTGATCATTTTTGTATAATTCTTATACATACATATAATACATATGTATACAGCCGAATGAAAGTAAAAATGCTGAGCAAAGAGTGAAATAAAAACAACTGTTTAATCATGGTTGGTTTATTTTGGAGTAGGTATGACAATGGCCCTAATCTCTGACCTAAGTGTGACCTTGTCCTTCGGGGAGGGTTCGCCACCTTACCTAACCTAACCTGCACCATAGTTTTTATTTTATCATTTAAGTAATTGAATTTTTCAGTATAGGTTTTGTCTTCCGAATTAATTTATATAATACCAATTATACGAAAGTATATCAAATAGCTAATAACGGTGGTAGTATTTTTGACGTCACTGTATGTGTATATGTAGACTTTATGGAACTCTTATTTTACAGAAAAATAACACAGAACAGTTAAAAACAATTCCTAAGCTGACTCTGTAGGAGCAACATAGTTCACGCACAAAAGAACGTGTGGATAGAATTACACAATTGAAAATCATAAACAGTACACTCGTCACTAAAATTATAAGAACGAAATTGTAGTGCGTTTTGAAAAAGAATACGCATTTGTGAAACTGACGATTATTAAAATATTTATTTATACATTAAGGGCCATTATTACAACTAAGCAATAAAGTTACTGATAGCTAAAATTAACTTTAGGTAAAATGAATAATAAAGTGACCTTTAACTTGTTTTCATTATAACAACTGTTCGATAAAATAAAATTAATATTTTTAAAAATATGGCAGTACCAGAGTAAATACCGATTACTTTTGACAAACAAAAAAAGCTTCTGGCAACGACAAGGTTTTATTTTATTCTTTATTTAAAAATTAATTTGTATACATTTATACTTTCCATGTTGCCATATTTAAAGTGCATAAAATATGGCAGCTTCAAATGGTTTAGTCCACTTTAAAAGTTACTGGTAGGATGAACTTTCCGTTAGCTTATCGGTCACATTAGGTTAAACTCAACTTGTAATAACGAAAAACTAATTATTTGTCCGATAGCATCCCAACTTTAGCTATCGGCCTAATAATGGGCCTAAGTCATACAAAATAATATAATAATTTCTAATTATTGACAACATGCACATGTTAATATTTAACTTTACTAAGGTTAAGCATGAAACACATTCGTCACAGCAGGCTACGAGCTACAGAAACTACAAATATAGTTGGCTGCATTCGTTGCCTTTTAATCGGCTACCTAATTATTTTGAAGACGGCAACTGCACCATAACTGCTGATTCAGTTCTTGTACTCTGGCTGTCTCAGATCATACAAAATTTTGGTGTTGCGCACTTCTCTAATTATAACTTAATCCATTTTACCTGAACTATATGAATGCATATATTTATACCATTTAAAAGCAAAACTAATAATAAAGCACTTACCAATTTCCATAAACCAAACAAACAAAGAAACAATTGAAATATATGAACAGCTGTTTATTGTTGAAAAAGTGATCCCACATACTTAAAAAAGCCCACCCCAAAGAAGCGGCTCACTTGAATCCGCCAATTCGGTACCTTTGTGATACCCTGTGATCAGCCCACACCGAACCATGATTACTCCACAAGACCCACTGCCTCCCCAAACTATCTAGATTCCCTTGGAAATTTAAATATCCTATTCAGTCCAACCCCGATAGCTCATACAGCACATCCAACGTATAGGAGCGAGAGTACATCCTGCAAGCATCTGACTGTGGAGGATATTGGCTTAGAAGGTGAAGCACAATCTCCTTCCCTTCAAGATAAGCATAGCTCCTGCAATAATTATTAAAACTCATGGAATTGAAATTGAAAATCATTGATCCCCCTTAAAAGTAAAAAAATGTTACAGCAAAATCGATCAACAGTTCTCCATATATGAAAATATTTTCTTCTAATACCGTAAATTTCTGTTTTAGCATTTTCAATTACATTTAAAGAAAAACAAGCTTTCTTTAGTTTTTCTGGCAACACTGTTTACGTGTGAGCGTCCATATGTAAAAATATTGTTACGCCAAGACTCAATTGAAATTAACACCATTTTGTGTAATTGTTTTATTACCAACAACAACAACCATAATAATACCAACTGGAATAGTTAGTTGCGATTACAATAAAGATGAAAACTACCACAAATTTTTGCAATATGCACATACTCGTATGTAAAATGTTAAATAAATATAAAAACAGTCGATGTGTAAACGTTAAGAAGTTAAAAGCAAAGAATAAATCTTGTTAAAATACGCTAATAAAATGTTTACAACAATAATACAAGCAACTCAAAAGGTTGTGTGACAAATAGTAAACTAAAAAAAGAAAGTGTGTCTAAAATTAAGTGAGCTTTTCTGTGGCAATTTCATTGTCAAAATATTGTCTTTCTCTTTACATATTTGGCTATCGGAATTAGTGTTTATTTTATCTTTAATAGGAATAGGAAACTAATTAATTATTAAAGTCTTAACTCTAGAACTTTTCGGCATATACAGAAGTTTAACAAAACGAAAATTTGGCTTCTATAGCTGATAGTCTTGTTAGCGTCCACATTTGTCATGGCCAGGTGTGGCCAAGTATGTCACCTCGGAGCAGCATGTGGTGGCATGCATAGTTTAGTATGTCGTATAGGGCAGTGGATTTCAATTCCAAACTAAAAAAGAAAAAACCAAATTAAATTTCGCAAAATTCAAATTAATACAAGTTCAGGTTTTTTACCTGCTTATTCAATGACGAAATACCATGCATTATTATTTGCTTACGCATCGGCTGAAAAAAATCAGTTTCTCTTTTTCTATACTTAGCACTAGTGCTACCAAAAACAAGCACTACAAAATTACATTATGTGATACAATTGTCCTAAAACACCTACGGCACGTTATCAGTACCGCGGTACATAGCTAATTATTTGAGGAATTACCTCATCGTTCTTCAAATTGTTTAAATTAATGCATGATCATGAATCCAATGATACGAAAATAAATAAATAATATGAATGAGTGAGGTGATGCATAGCCTTGAACTTCCTTTGAATTTGAAGATGATAGAAGAGGCGACTCCTTGAGATCCTACTAGAGATTTGATCATGGACTACTATTATTGTAGCCTACTTCAGACTGACAAGCACTACTGGCAGCCAGAGAGCACCGCTGCTCTAGCGCTAAGTAAGGGTTTAGCGCCTGATGTGGTCCTTGTGAGTACTGCGCGTCAACCCTGAAAAGTTGGAGTATGTGTGGTGGCACGGGTTGGGTTCGTAGTGGCTGTGGTTAAAACCTAAAGTTATGCTGGGAGATTGGTTTTTGGTAAATTCTAGACATATTAGTTGTATACACATACGAGTATGTTTTGATATGATTTTTACTAATCTAGGTCCTGTTGCCATTTAACAGTAGTCACCGGAGGGTGTCAGACACACGCCACTGAAACCTTCCGACAACAACTGACACAAAAACACGCAATTGAACACCAAAGATGTTTTTATGAGTCTGACAAATTTTTCGTTTAGTAGTCAACGTGCAGACTACTTCGACCATCGCCACCCGCCTTTAATTACGTTAGCAGGCTTTAAAGCTTCAACATATTTTATAAAATCATTGAAAAAATAATTCATAAATGCTTGGGAATCATATTGTAATTTAAAGGTTTTTTGTTTTATTCTAATAAAATTTAAAAATTTACTTGATATAAAAATGATTTTTTTGGAATAAAATTCTGCAAGCCTCTTTTGCACTGGAAAAATCTTCAAAGAAACAGATAAATCTACGCATTTGGCAGCGTTGTTCTCATGTTATAAATGTGGCAGCACAATTTAAAGAAAAAATATTATTTTTAAACATTTTATTTATTACAACTGAAGAATATCACATGTTTACAGTTTGCTTATGGAACTAATATTTGTTTGTGAGTACAAAATTATTTATTATGAATAAGAATGTGAAAAAATAAAACAACGAAAGTGAAGACATTAAATATTTTATTTATGTCCACATTTTATTTGAGAATAAATAAATTTCCAAATAATTTCCCCTTTTTGATGAGAATGCTATGTTTTTCAAGTGATTTTCAAACCTTTGTCGTTTGTCAAACCTTTACTTTTAAATTTTAACTTGCATTTTTGCACGTTCGGCCAAAAAAATAACATCTGAAAATATTTTATTTAGTAGGCAGATTTAGCTTTTAAACAATAATAACATTTAGTATATAAACATAGTTAATACTATTTTTTTTTTTTTTTTTTTTTGGCGTGTGAGGTAGGGTTGAAAATGCCTTCGCACTTACAGAGACTGTCGTCTTCTGCGTCGAGTGGTGTTGCCACTAAAAAATTCCCTCCTCCTCCTCTGGGTAGATTCCTCCCCGGGACCGCTTTCCGCATTACTTCGGGAAGGCCCAGAGCCACGTCCCAATCAGGACCACTCTCACTCATCCACGTCTGCGTCCGCCAAGTCCGCAGCCGGCGCCATGGCCCCGACCCGTATCGCCTGGTCCCCATTAGAGGGGCCCCGCTATGCAGCAGCGCATCGAGGTCCCTCTTCTTCCTCCGCAGAACGTATCCCACGTACTGTGCCACAGCGTCCCAATTGTCCTTACAATCGAGCATCCTCCCTATCACGGTGGCAGGAGCGAACCCGCCAACCCGCCACCTGGTGCAGTCGAAGAAAGTGCATCATCATCCGTAATACCACAGTAAATGCAGTCGGGACCATCTGCCCTGCCCATCCGGTACAGGTAGTTAAATACTATTGTATTGCATGACTCTTATCCTGTATTGTTTTTAACACTGAAAAAATAAGTTATATAGTTTCTTTGAGATTGCATTATGAGAAAGTCAAATAATCGTAAATTTTTACAACAATTTCGTAAATATTCCACAAAAATCATAGGCGATAAAATCAAAAAAATGTACGAAAGGGCCTTCTGGCAGCAATCGAAAATAAATGTCACAAATGGATTTCTCGACCCAAAAAAACCCATAATACACATTTGGATAGAGCAATATAGAGAATATTTTGGAAAAATCAGGAGGCTCTAAATTCATTTTTGATCTATGGTTTCTTTGGCAAAGTTTCTTCGAATGACCCATGGAACAAGAATCGCGATGTGCCGTTGTATAGGGGCTTTCAGTAAGCGCTTCCTTTCTTTAAATTTAAATAAAACAAAGTGTATGTGAGATATCATCGAAATTTTTTATTCATTTGAAAGACCTATTGGTCGTTGAAATGTCCGGCATGACTTCTCTGGATGAAACGCATCCAAAATTACCAATTTTTCATGACTCTGGCGTATCAATCAGGACCGTTTTGGTCTGTGGCTTATTCGCATACACCTTCAGAAAACCCCTCAAGAGAAAGTCTAAAGGATTAAAATCGCACGATTTCGGTGGCCAGTACATCACCCACACGTGAGATAACCAGCCGCTCGAAGGTACCTACGGTCGTTTACCTTCAATTCGTGGGTCAGTTTAATTTTGCAAAATCCGGCAAGTTGTAGTCTCCGAAAGGGCGAGTTCTTGTGATCGACGAGAAATCGAGTGCTCGACACTCACGGAGAGCGGCGATGTTTTCAGCAGATCTTGCGTTTCGTCGACATACGGATGTTGGTCTATCGTTTACTGAACCAGTGCAATCACATTTATTTGCCATATTGCGCATAGTCCCTTCGGTAGGACGATTATGGCGAGCTTTAAATAGACGAACAGATATTTATTCAACAATTTTATTATTTGCACGTATTGTTAAATCTTATATCCATCCATTTGGCAAAACAGACCGAATAAATTACAACTAATTTGATAGATGTAGCTTTAACAAGATGGCCGTTATCAACTGTCAAAGTTCGCAAGTCCCTGTACGTATTTTCGGTCCCCTACAATATGACCCACCCTAAAACATATGTATGTACATATGGATTTGTTTATATAAAAAAATAGCATCTTCTTAGCCTACTACAACGGTTTATGAATTGAGTCTGCTGAACTCATTGTTTTCATATTCATTACGTAATTAAATAGTGTTAATTATATTTAAAAACAAAAATCCCATATCATTACGGTAATATAGAAAGGCCCTAAGTAATGTTTTTCTTTCTGTACGGGAAAGAAACAAGTTGGGATTATTTTTTTAAGACAGTTTTTTTCTCTCTAAGCGATGGTCAGTCGAGAACACAAATTTTTCTCATCAAAGCCTTATTATGTATTATACATACATACATACATATGTGTATATACATATCGTATGTCGGAATATGAAAAAAATCATGATTTGAAGAAAAATATGCCTTCAGGGGTTTCTATATTAACTAATAATTATATTGATTAAGAAAATTTTTAAATTAAATAAAATCACGTATACTTTTACTGAATTATAATATTTTATTAACGTCTCATTTTGAGCACTGAAATCTCACCAAATTTTAATGATTTCCAAAAATAACTTGAATGAGAATAAATCCCAATCCGCAGTCTGTAGAGAAGTAAGAAAAAATAAATACATTGATAAAGAAACCGGTATGAAATACGTGCAATACATACATACATACAATGTATGGACGTGGGGATGTGTATGCTTGAGTCAGTCATCAGCACACAAAAACACAAATGTCTAAAACATACAAACCAACCTGCAGTTCAGAGATGGAAATATCACACTTATTGCACTTTTTGTTGTTTTATTGCGTTATTTTAGTACTTAAAATTCTAAAATATGTTACGCACTTTAAGGCCGGTACATGAATCCGTTATCCGTCGTACTTTGCCTTTTTCAGCTGACAACTTAGTTGAAATACACGTTTTCTTATGTCACATTCAGTACGTCTCCGTCAAAGCAAAGTACGAAAGTTGGCCAACTTTTAACGTACGTTGAGTATTTTGACAGCTATGAGCAGCGTTGCCGTTGTAGGGTATTTTCAACCAAAATTGTTTGATTTTTTTTTAAGGTGGAGATGTGAATATTTTTTTGCATTTTGTTTACTTTTTCCAGCATAAGTAACACTCAATACGTAAATTTTACTTGTAAAGTTTTAAAATCACGTTTTATATGGTGAAACGTTTTTAACACCTTAAAAATCGTGTCGGTTGTAACAAAAAATTGAAGACTGCTGCAGCAGACACAAAAGTAACAGTATTTAAATTCAAAATAGACAGGAAATTATTTGCACGGGTTTGTTTGTCTTAAATTGAAATGGTGTATGTACATAATGCTTTTTTTTAAATTTGTGGCTAGTATAAAAGAAATTGAAGACTTATTTTTATCAAATAAAACATATTCTGGTATTTTTTTTTATTTTTTAACTTTTTAACGTGGTAACGCTGGCTATGAGTTGATATCCGTCAACAAAGTAATCATTGTGCTAATCTCTTCAGACGGTACGTTAATGTCATTTGAAAAAGTCAAAGTATGACGGATGACGGATTCTACGTGCCGCGGCCTTTACACTCCGACAATATAGGTTTGAACGTTTGCACTGCTCACAAGTCGTTTCGTTTACGATAGCCCTTCTCCAATATGTTTTCCGAAAAACATTTCGCAAACGTTCGTACGCTTTAGCAAACATTTGTATTTAATATTTGTTTGTATGTTGTAATTTAATACAGAATACTTTGTTACATATTCGAAAATTTATTAAAGATTGTGATTTAGAAAATTTCTTGCTTAAATGAACATTGTCTTCTTTTGTACAAATATATTGTAATAGAACCTTTCACCAAGAGCTCATTGTTTAAATAAGTTTTTAGCTTTACATTTAAATTTTAATCTGAAATCATCAAGCTTTCGAATTGGTGGTGAAAGGATAATGCTAGTAAATGAAAAAATAAGTAAATGCGTTACTGAATTAAATTCGGAATTTTCAAACCATCAGTCACGCCTTATTAAAAGAGACCCACGATGTCATTTAATTATATTTAAAACAAAACGGTAATTTAAAATATTGTTCGGGGGTGCTAATGGCTGTGTGAATAGCATGTTGACTCTGCAAACGAAATGACCCAGCGTCAATTCCCGTCAAAAATTTTGTCTTGATTTTTCTATGCTACAGCACTCTCCCTCGTCGGCGAAGTAAAATAATATATAAAAATAATGCTTCAAAATTAACATCAGAAGACGCCGCAATTTTGCATTCTAATTAACATGCAACGCGACAGAGTTGTGCAAGAATTAAGCTCCATCTTCCTACTAATTTCACCAGCTGGCTTCTTGTGTTGCCATATCAAAGAAAACAAACATATATGCCATAGAAAACACCTATTTTTAAAACGTTCTCAAACATTTTATGTCAAGCAAAAAGTTCCCTATACACGTGCAAGCTGCCTGCCATTAAATTCGTGTACGTGTGCTGATTGCTTTGCCATCCAGCATTGTCGGTGTCACGCATACATAAAACGTTTCATTAACAGACGGTCGTGAGTAGAACAAAAAATTAAAAAAGTTAATTACTATGTTATAATACTTACTTTCCATGTCTGGTTCCAACACAAAGAATGATGCACGTTGTCAGTTATAAGCTTTGTCAGTATAGTATCGAATTTAGACCTTTACAGACGTGTATCGTATGCTACTTGCATTGCTACTAATTCTTCCTCCATAAACGCAAACAAAAAATCGTGGTTTTAATATGAAACGCGTAGTAAGATCAATACGAAAATAAGAAAGAAGTCTTATAAATATTCGACCAATGACCTACAAATTGGAGAACCCAACCAAACAAACATTAAAGTGACATTTTTGTAGCTCGACACACACTTACAGATGGTTTAATATTGGGCTGCACAATAAAGAGAAAAACAACAATTTTTTGTATGCATGAATACATATGCCTTTAATTAGTGTAAAGAAACATAATCGAATTTGGAAAACAAAATTTTAAAATTTTTCCTAGAAACGCAAAAGTTTATTTGTAACTATTTTTTAAGAGTGAAGAAGGAAAAAACGTTTTAAATATAAATAACACACACAAATTTGAAATATGTGTGAATTAATATTAAATCCTGCCATGGATTGTGAGGTAATTTTTTTTTTAAATGAAATATTTCAAGCACGACTTAATTTAAAATTTTTTTATTGGTCGTTTTAATATTTGATTTTCATAATTCTATTTAGTAGCTCTTAAAATTGTGTGCTTTGTTCAGCTAAATGCTAACAACAATTTCTTTCGGCTTTCGAATTGAAAACAAATACAATATTTATTTTTTTTTTTGTTATTGTTTTCACCATAAATAGTCGAATGAAATTTCCGTTTGCATTTAGGTGGGGCAGGCTGTATAGATTTGCTTCTTTTCAATTGGAATGAAAAAATTAAAAATGTGTCGCTATAAGTTGTTCTATTTTTTGTTTTTAATAAATACATTTTAAAAAAGTGTGACCTGCTGAAACGCTCTTTGTCAGCATTAAATATGAAAATTGTTACAGTTTTATTATTTATTTCCGCTATCAATTTTCTTCAATATAAATTGTTGTTTTATATACAGTAGCATCTCGAAAAACTGAACTCACTCAGCCACGGTTTTACATGTGTATGTATATAACTTCATAAATAAAACAGGTGAATGTTTATTTAGTTAGTAAGTTAAAATGAAAAATATTAGGAAAATTGCAAGAAACGACAAAAAAATACTACACGTTCAAATTTTACTTTTAAAATTTTAAAATTCTCTGACTTTTTTACGAATACACTCATACTTTTAAATTTTGATGAGAATTTGCTTTCGAATTCTCTGGGCAAGTTTCGTTTCAAATTAAGGGGCAAGAAAACAACTAATACCCATTCTTAGGAACAGCGAAGCAGCCTACGTCACTATCAATACACATGAATTTTGATAAACTGTATGTTTAAAAAATTTAAAAGCGTGTGGCTGCAGTGTTAAAGAACGTAATTGCTTAAGAATTTGTCAACACAAAGCACGGAAACATGTTTTAAAACATCAATAATAATTGTTTAGAAAAGTGACCTTCAAAGCTGAAAGAGAAAAGCACCAAGAGTAAAATTAGGGCGAGTGATTAGGATGTCAATCAAAGTTACTTTAATAGTAGTTTTGTCAAAGTCAAATACCATCTAAACTACCTCTGATCGACCAAGTTGTTTTTCAGTCATGGTTTAAGAAATGTCAAATTAGACAATGTTGCCATATTTTGTAAAAAAAAAAAACATTATATGGCAGCTTTAAAAATTTCTAATAAAACTACCAAATATAACAAACAAAACGTAGAAACATGGGAAAAAGTAGCCTGGCTATTGTAATATATTCTAACAAAAACAAAATACGTAGTGCTTATGTTTTGACTGCTCTAACTATAGTTTAAACGGGCAAAACAGCTCAGTTAAACTAACATAAAGCAAAGTAATCTACATGTTAAAAACGGTTGAAAATACTCATGACTATAGATCAGAGGTGTTCTTCAGAGATATTGAGATTTGTAAAATCAGATATTGAACGGACTGATGCACCCATGAGAAATGGCGCTAACAACATCTTTCTGCGTTCAAGTTCATGTTTGCACGACGATGGCCAACTAAAGACTACATACTAGAGTTGTGTCGTTCAGCTCTGAGCTAGCTCAATTGAACGATTCAGTAAACTGAGCGAAGTGAGCGCTCACTTTTTTTGATGATTCTAGTTCAGTGAAGATCGCTTGCCATGTTTTTTTTTTCGTTATTTTATTGGTTCATCAGTGCTACCAGAACCAAAAAATTTTTTTAAATAACATTTGTATGATGCCAGATGCGAATATTTCACGTCATTGGCGATTTAGTGCAAACACTATTTTTTCTTAAATAAATTTCTGTCTTGTAGTTTGTATTTATTTGATTTAAGTTTCGATACTTGAATAATAATAATCTAAATTTTATTAAAATTTTTTATATATTTATATTAGCCTATGTAAAACATTTCACAAATTTCCCTAAAATAACAAATTTCAGCACCAAAAACATTTTTTCTTTCTACTACTGATTAAAGCTGCCTTGGTGCTGTATTTCATTGAATCAAATGAGCTAAAAAATCAGCTCAGAAACAAAAACAACTGAGCGACAAATTCAACTGAGCGACAAAATCAAATGAGCTAAAAGTCAACTGATACTACTGAGCTACTGAACGAACTAAACGAACCAGCTCACCCAAAAAACAGCTGAACTGAAAAGAGCGCTCCCTTCAAAGAGCTCATGAACCCAACTCTACTAAATACGCTCTGTACAAAAATAGAAATACAGAACCTGTGTTTTCGTATGTGCATTTCTATTAGTTTTGTGCTGCTAATGCGGAGTTTTAACTGTTTTTGAAAAATTATGCCAACCACTTTACCGAATTTGCCAACAAGGTGTTATGTTATGCCAACATAACTTTCTCAAGTAAATATGCTCTTTGATGTCAAATTATATGAATTATTTTAACAACGTACAATGATTTTTGGTTCTTGTTGCACTAGTAAGTTTACTTTGCTCACAAGCTAAAACCGCTTCGAATATGTTTCTCGAACAATAAACGCAAATATCTCAAAGCTGTTGAAATTTGTTTCTGAATTTTTGTGTTGGCTATTTTCAAAAATCTCTGCGAGTAAAATTAGCTTTTTAGGGCAAATATTTTCATAAATCTTTCAGTACCGGAATTAATATACATACATATGTATACAGATATGAATTAGGCTGATTTATATTAAAAATAGGATGAAAAATCTTAATTTTTTTTTACTTTTTTCTGTTTCTTATAAAAAAAATCTTGAATAAAATATACAAACTTTCGGCAAAACGTTGGGTGCAAGTGAATTTCTTATATTTGTTGATCATTGCAGTTGTGTTTAACCCTAGACCGTCAACCTTATTTTTTGTACAGTAACGTCATCCTTCCTCATTTTCACTACGACATAATTTAACTGACTATAAAATATGCCAGGAGCAAAAATATGTAGCAAAATAAATTTTTTATTTATATTTGGTTTTTTTATTTTTTTATTAATACTTAAAGAAAATCTTTTATATATTTTTTAATATTTAACGAAAAATTAACATTTCATAGCTTTCCTTTAATAGGCATGGTTTTATAAACAGTTAATAATAAAACATGAAAAAATATAACATATTGCAAATTTTTTCACTTCAGTCTTTCAGTTTTTTATAACAAAGATATTAAATTAAAAAAAGGAACATGAGTTTCGAGGTAAATTATTTCGTATAAAGCACGAGGCACAAAGTTGAATTTTATGCTCGCCACTCAGCTCTTTTGGCACTTTCCACAAAAAACATTCGTCATACTTCGCTTCGAAGAGGAACTAATTGCACATATCTTCCTTTTTCTATTTTGATTTTGTGAAGGTACATTCCCGGAAACTGTGGGGTGATTAATTTGCAGTTGATCTTGAATTTCATTTCTGACATTCAACTGATTTTTAAGAATCCCGGAAAAAGATTTTTCATGAAATTTACGCTATTTATAGATTTTAGGCAGGTTTAAGCATATTGTGTGTGTACATTACATATGAATTAATAAATATCGTGTTTAAAATTCCGAAAAATTTACTTAACAGCTCAACAGCTTAACGTTATACTTGAACAGCTCATAACACTGCACATCTGATCGAATGTGCCAACTCCTCCTTTGCTACACCATGCTGGGTTTATTTCTGTTGGGATATATAGTGCCTTATTCGTTGCACGATGATAAAAGGTAAAACATTTTGTTCGGTTTTGGTTTATTTTCGTAGCAAAATATGGCCGTACCGCACTTTGCAACGGACTCACTCGTCTTGATTAACTTCTGTGTCAGAACTTATTTCACTAAAATCGCTTTCTAAGTCATCGTTGTTGTCAGTTCAGGATAGGAACTGTTCAATTTATTTATCTGTTAGAGATCGCTGATTAGTCTTCTTAGAGAAACAATAAAATTTTCGTCCCAGAAAAAACCTAAAAGTTACACAAACGTCAACTTTCGTAATTTTGACTACGGTGAAAAACTAAATGCGAAAAAACAAACACCTTCAATGTACACAGTTCGCTGCAAGTCTTGCTCTAAACACAGCTTGAAATCAACTATCGCTATACAAAAAATTACATCAAAACACAAAGAAAAAATAAGTTTTAACTTCAAAATAAAATCTCGTTTCATCATTTTGACGAAGGATGACTGTGCAGGGTTAAATATACATATATTTGAACTACAGTATTCATAGAAGAAATATTTTCTATTTTATGAAAGTATTACATTCAAATTTCTTTAATAGGTTTTTTTTTTTAAATTAGAAATAGTAAAAACATTTGTAGAAGTACGCATGTCAGTTAAAAAATTAAATAAAAGAGAAATTGCTGTATTCAAAAAAAAAAATATATAAGTATACGAGTATAATAAATACAGAAATACATGTTTTATAAAACTGTCATGTTCTACGAACATGGCAGTATGAAACACATTCATTAATATTATAATATATAACAATTACTATATATGAATACAATTTTATTTCCAGTTTTTTCATAAAAATATGAGCCGTATTGTGATATACATATTTCAAATGTAGATGTGCATCAATGCACTGCATTTAATACGGATAGTCTCTAGTTTTAAGAATGTTGATAAAAGCTGCAGTATTTCCTATGCATGACTTATTTACGAATTTACTGTAATTTTTACGTATTTTTAGTTTTTACAAGATGCTATTACGGATATTTTAATGCTAATTTACTTCATCTTTACTATTGAATAGCATCAAGTAATGCTCTCGATACTAGCCAGTAGATTAATATTTTAATCGATCATGTGCGTAATAATAGAGATAATTATTATTTGGGAGAGTCCGTTGTTTCTATGAACTTTAACAGGGATACAACATATTTGCAAGTTTCCTTACACTGTAAGATAATGAATCTTAGGTGGTCATGAAGCCGTACCCATCTTATGGAACTGTATTTCCGGTTTTAAATTTTATAAATAACAGCACATATTAGGTATGTAGTAATTGAAGCAAGAAAAAGCGAATAGAGAAATCGAGTTTAATTATTGTACAACTATTCTCTGGCAAACTTGTAAAACACAGTTGCAAGATCTCTGTTGTACAGTAGACTCCTGAGTTTTACATCTTTTAGAATATAACAGGCCTTATCAAAAAATGCAATTGATTTTTTTATAATTATACATTTTAATTAAATATTTTTTTTTTCTTTTTTATCTGGGACCAGCACTCAGGAGATGACTCCTACACATGCGAAGCATTGTGCTGAAAAGGGATAGTAGGAGAAACGACAGGAGGTGAAGCTTAATTAATTATTTTTGTAGATCTGCTTTCGCACGTTCTTTGTTTATACTCGTAGCAGTGCTGAAGTTTCGGTTCAGTAGCCATTTTTATTATTATTTTACTTCGCCGGTGCTACACAATACCGGCGAAGGAGGGCGTTCTGATACGTTTGTCGATTGCTATCAGCTGAAGGCGGTATTGTTCAGTGACCAGTGAATATGCCTTCGCCACTGAAACCTTCCCACAACAACTGACACACAAAGACACACTAATGCACATCAGAAAAATGCGAGATGTTTACTTTTATTTTAAAATTTTAGTCCGCATTTACGTGTTACGTGAAGTCGTAAAGCCGTAAAGCCGTTTCACAAAGCTATATACATACTCGTATGTACATAGATTTCGCTACACTAATTAAACAACAGAAAAGTATTAAACTTTTGATTAACTAATGAAGCCGAAATAGGCATTGCACTACATTCAGGATATATCCTAGTATAGACAAATTATTTGTGCCCTATAGATACTTTTTTCGATTTATAAGGTGTTTGTAATTCCAATGCCCATTAAAAATTAATTTTAAAAACCGATTAAAAATCGAAACACATTCGTATGAATAAGGCAGATATTAAACTTTGATCACTTCAGAACATAACGAACTATAAAACTTAATATAAATATTAAATAAATTTAAAAAATTTTCTTTGTTTATGAAAATACAACTGTGTGAATATCGGGTAATAGGTATATTACAATTCACTACGTATTCGGTAATTCGCAATAAAAGCATGTCCAAAAAAGCATGTTCATCATTTTGTATACTATACATCATTACGTAGGCATTTAAAATCTGCCCACGCAATGAATATTAAATAAAATCTATACACTTTAGAAAATAGTTGATTGTCCTCTTTAATTAATCAGTATTTTTTTTTAATTGCAAAACGCATTTAACAAAACTTGTCTATGTAAAATATTTCTGGAATCATTGTTAACAAATAATAAATAAAACATAAATATTCGTACATTTCGCGCAATTTATTGTTAATCTTTTGTTTGTTTATCTCAAAATATCTGAATTATCTATGAATAATAATGATGTTTATTTACTATTCACTTAAAGGTTTCAATATGAGAATACTATAATAAATTAACTATAACTGGTTTTGTTTTTTAAATATAATATAAAATATTTAAATAGTACATATTTATAATTGTTATAAATTAAAATTTACATTTCCCATATTTCATGAAGTACAATAAGTATATGAAATAATAAGTAAAAGTGTTACTCATGGCTAGAGAAGCCCACACTTGATACGGTAGTGTGGTGAGAAAATATTCGTTTCTGCAACCAATTCAGCGAAAGCAAATACACCTAATTCTGTGTACCTACGCGAATTTGATTGAATTTTTTTTAGAAAAACGTATGATTACACCACATTTTGAGGATTTTAAATAACGTAAAAACAGAATTAAGTGTACACGTTTGTATGTATGTATGTGAATGAGCTTAAGTAAAGTTTAGTGCGTGAAAATTGTATGCTTATTTTCGTAGTACTGACTGTCTCTTGAATTTCACGTTTACAATTTTGCGTTTATATACGGAAAAATAATCACATTGTATATTTCTAATTATTTTCTTTTAATTAATTTACAGCACACAAAACACTAAAAATTAATTAACAATTTCAGAACATTTAGTTTTCCTTCAATTGAAAAACCTCTGTATTTGGTTTTATAAAAAACTTTGAACCGAAAAAGAACCGGTTTCGCACCGAAACGATAAAAGTTGAAGAACGAAGAACCGGAACAAATTAAACTGCGGTTCGAAGCTCTGCAACTATTGTAACAAAGTTGTTTAGCACAGAATACAGTGTTGCCAATATAAATTGTCTGCCTCCAGAAAAATGGATACAGAGAAACTTCTCCTAACGGACACCCCCCATAACCGGAAAAACTTTGTAAAACACAGATTTTCATCAGTTTTTTCGTACAAAATGTATTCTTATAACCGGACACTCTATTCCGGACGTGGACACAAAATTTTAGAAAATTATGCTCAATAGGGCTCAAAAGGAAATTAATTCGTTTTTGAATTTTTGTACATGCCGTTTGACAAGCACGCAAACGGCGGAATAGACTGTAGTACAACAAGCTTGTACAAACACATATTTCTCCCATGTTTGGCAAGCCGCTTTGAAATTTGTGATTCCCCTGTTAACACAGCCTCATAGAATTTGCTGTTTATTTGAAAAAAATTGTTTGCTTAGCTCGTGACCAACAAAAATATTTAGTTAATTAAAGAAAAATTTAAATTAAAAATACAATTCCATAAATATGTATGTCCTTGTGATGAAGCATTAAAACAAATTGTCCGTTTGAAGCATCTTGCTAGAGACGACTTTGTCGCATACCAGAACATCAAAAACATTTAAAATCATTTTGAAACTCAACGGCACAAATTAAACCGATCTAAGTTTAAGCAGACCAATGTGAATAAATTTTTTTAACCAAAAATCACTAGTTTAGCATAAATAAAATATTTAAAATAATAAATGTGTACGTACCTCTGATAAGCGGACACCTCTCAAAACCGAACAAAAATACCGCGACGGTGAGTGTCCGCTTACGAGAGGTTTCACTGTATATTATTTATTGTTAAGTGTGTTTAAAATTTAATTATAATCTACAAAACGGTTTCTCTCGTCTATCGAACCAAATACATTTTGCACAAAGCTTTTTGCACAAAAAACTGTTTTTTTTTTATAATTTCAAAGCCGAAATACAATTTATACACAGTTTTTGGGGAAAAAAAAACTATTAATCGCTTTTATGGCAGCAATCAATACGTTAGTTAGTTGGTAGTTGAATTTAGAAGAGAAGGCGCGCAAATGGCGCCAGGAATTTCTAATATTAAAACGAAAAAACAAAATTACTACGGCACACAGTCATGCAATGTCACAATTGTTTTGTAGTTCAATTTGTTATAACATCCGTGTCTGTCTATGACGTTTTTTATGATATGAGAACGATACATATGTCTGTGTACATACGTACTCAACTGTACTACACTTATGTATGAATGTTTTTTGTTGTTGTTTTTGTGTTTCAATTTATTTTACTTTAAATTGTTATAATTAGTTTTTAATTGAAACATTTATAACGCTGTTGTTATTTAATTTTTCATTTTAAAGAGGCTCAATACAGAACATGTGGGAAAATACAATAATTGAAGTGTGGTAGACTACTGGAGTGATTGGTGTACAATTAAATGTAAAAGTGAAAAACAAAAGGCAGACCTTGACACTTTTTTTATAAATAGAATGAACAAGTACGGTCTCACAACATTTAAATTGTTTTTGACATTTTTTTTTTGTTGCATAATACGTATCACATTTGCATACTTACAAACATATATATTTTGTTATAAAGTAATTTTGTTTATAACAATATATTATGGTGAAATGTAACAAAACCACGCTTAATGGTTTTATGTTTACGCTGTGGAAAACTAGTCAAGGCACTGGTTGCTAAGTGTTAGATACTTAGTCCGTGTTCTAGGGCTTTCTAGGGAGCATATTTGGCGATGGCTTAGAAGGAGCTCAATTAAAACTGTTTACAAACCCTGCCACATGTTACCGAACTAACTGAAATTTTTAAAAATATTGGGCGATGTTGGTGAATGTCATAGGCCCTATTACTAGTTCTAAGGAATGTTCATATTGGGTGCCTCCGAAGTCTAGTGCATGAGCATTAGTCTTATCAATATGGAGGTGCGGGTTCGATTCCCGCTAAGACCCTGGGTGTTTCTACAGACAAGCTTAAGAGCTTCGTAGAGTTTGTATTGTCTTTTGAAAAAAAAAAAAAAAAAAAAAAAATATTTGTGTGTGGCGCTTTGTTAGTGCAGGGCTAGAGCTATAGGCGGAAGTAGTTATCGCGTTAACAGGCACAGTCGTGTATTCAAACCCTACTCAAGTAAGTGCTTTACGGTCTATGGTAGTGTTCGGCGTCCTCCCTGAACGTTATTTGAAATAAAATGAAAAGAATACGTCGCCGATGTAAAATAGTGCAGGAAATGGTTCTACTTTAACTTAATTAATTAATGTGTCTACTTACAACCAGAGATGCAACAACTCTTCTTTAATAAACTCACAACTCACAACTCACAGCAGAGTTGGGTAAGAATTAAGTGCGAAGTCTGCGCCTGGTAGCTAGCCTGGTACTTTAATTGGCCATAGTGGTTCATAAAAAAGGGTGGTCCAACCAAAACGCACGATGTTAATTGTAAATAAAACAAAAAGTTTACAGAGAATTAGCTTAATATTTTTTATTACAATAGAAGCATCTATGACAATTAAGTGTGAAACAAAATATCGGCCAATGTTCTCAATGACTCTTTTTTTTTTCTATCTTGGACCAGCACTCAGGAGATGATATGCGGTGCATTGTGCTGGAACTAGTAGAAAGGGATAGTAGGAGAAATGGCAGAAGGTGAAGCTTCACTGTCTTACAGCACTGCTCTAAGACATAATTGAGGTTCAATGTCGTTAATGCGGCGAATTATCTCATCTTTTAGCTCTTCAATTGTTCTTGGCTTATTGACATATACTGCTTCTTTTAAATATACCCCAAGATAAAAGTCCGACGGTATCAACTCTCATGAGCGTGACGGTCAATTAACATCGCCACGACGTGAGACATCACGGCCATTGAATTTCTCGCGCAAAAGAGCATTGTTTTTTTTTTATGTTTGGCACGTGGCACCATTCTGTTGGAACCACATATCGTCGAGGTCCATATACACAATTTCTGGCCACAAGAAGTACGTTATTATTTCGCGATAGCGAACAGCATTTAAGGTAACTGCTTGGCTAACCTCATTTTCGAAGAACTACGGCTCGATGGCGCCGCCAGCCCATAAACCGCAGCAAACAGTCACTAGTTGTGGATGTGTCGGCTTTTTAACAATCACTCGTGAATTATCGTTTGGCCAAATGCGGCAATTCTGCTCGATTGTGGACACATTTGGTCGATTATGCTGACGAAAAAAATCACAAAGTGCACGAAATGAATTTTGATTTGAACGCCCATTATAGAAAAAGACTGCCACAATCTTAGCGCGCTGCTAAATTGTATACCTCTCCATGGTTTAATTTGTCAAGCACTGAAACAAAGAAATATCAAATGTTTTTTATCGATCATAACGTTTGGAAAAACATGGACAAAAATATCGCGACAGTGAGTTTCCCGTTATGAGAGGTTTCACTGTATGTGTATATAAAAAAAAAATCAGTAAAAATAAATCGCAGTAAAATTTATAAAAAATAAATCAATATTGTCCTTTAAAAAGGTGACGTTAATTATGCCTACTAAAATATAACTCAAAACTAAAAAATAAAATTTGATTTATAATTTTAACAATTAATAAAATATAATTTAGTGATAGAAATAACTATGAAAATAAGTTATTTTTTTTTCTTGAACCGGCACTCAGGGGATCACCCCTATACATGCGGTATATTGTGCCGGAACTTGCAAATAAAATTTTTGGGTGATATGATAGAGGAGAGGGAGTAGTGTTTACTGACATTCGATTTGAATCTTCCCACGTTAGAAGTGATGGAAAAGACCTCTGCGACCAGTCCATTCCACATGTTCGGTCAAAAAACGAATTTTCTCTATAATGTATAGTGCGATTCGGTGCCAAATCGAACACAAATGGATGCGTTCTTAATGATGGACGCGTTGTGCGCGTGAATGACTGGGTTTCGGGAACAAGATTCCTGAGTACACATTAACGATGAACAACCAATTTATTATTATTGTCAATGTATTTATTTGTGTTTTTAATCTCTTTAAAAATATGAAAAATGCACAGTTTTATTTTATTTCAAACTAGTCTCAAGGTCATTTCTAACTACAAATGCAATTGGTAAACGTGCGTTTGACCACTTGCCACTTTTTCAACCACAACATGAAAAAATATTTCCCGTGTGTGCAAAATAATTAACACATAAATAGATAAATACATATGTATGTATGTATGTATATAAATCAATAAAAAAATCTTGAAATAAAACGTAATATAATTAATAATTTTAAATCTAATCGCTTTTTTCATTTATTAATTGCTTAATATTTCTGAACTGAAATATTCTAAATTAAATTTTTTGCCAATTTCAACAATGCTAACAGCAATAATAAAAATCTAAGTGTTCAACATTTCATCAAGTTAAATAAATTACAATTAAGGCTTTTAATAAAACGAAATTAAATTTTTCATAAATTAATTAACCACTCAATGTTTTTTTAAACACAAACAGCTGCGGATAAAAAAACAGAACTTAAATTAGTAGGGTTTGCGAAAGCATTCGCTGTAAGGCAAGCTTGAAAGAAACTTATGGACGTATCTAAAGAAGGCTTGCCGGTATCTGTTTTTAGCATAAAATTGTTCGTGGTGAAATTACTGGAAAGAAAACGAAATATAATAACAAAAACAAATTACAGTTTAGGGTATGACATATATTTTTTTTTTATCTTGGACCAGCACTCAGGAAACGACCTCGACGCATGTAATACATTTTGCTGGAACTAGAGGAGAGGGATAGTTAGAGAAATGACAGGCCGTAATGCTTCCCTATCTTATAGCTCTGCTTTTGTACGTTTTTTGTTTTGTTTATATCAGTGTTGAAGCGCCTTTGATCTCAAGGAGACGTATAGTACATACAGGATACTTTCTAGTATAAAATTAAGAAACTAGATACCATCGCTTGAGACTTTCTGTATGAAAACTTTCATAATGTGGCCCAAAGAAATTGCGTACAAATTGAAAGTATGGTTACTTCTTGACTTTTGACGGGCCGAAATTGTGGCATAGAAACTTCGGCGGAGTAAAATAGTTATTAAGTTGGCTCTTCTTTAGCATGAAATAATTGATGCACAGAAAGCGTGCTTTACATTATCCGTCTGTAAAAAAAGTAATAAGTACAGAATGTCACCATTGTTAGAAGATATTTGAACTGACTGATGGTTAATTCTCCTTAAATAATAATAAAATCGAAAATAAGAAAACAAAAGTTAAGCAGGATATGAATTTAGTATGAAGGGAGCTTATGAAACTGCTAACGGTGCTATAATTTTTAACGGCTCTGTACTTGTATACGAGTACATTTCAACACATTACTTTCTGCACAATGACAATTTGGTCGTAAAGTGTTACTTAGCATTTCGAACAGTTATGGTGGTTAATATGTACGTATGTCAGTTTTGTTGTAATATTTATAATACTTTACCCAAGATTGTCTGCTAGTGTGTTTAGTATGTTCCAGAACTTTTTCCCTCAAATTCCACTTATTTTACTTTTGTTTTTTTTTTATTAGTTATGACATTTCGTTAATTTTTTTTTCTAAAATAAATTGTTTGTTGTTTTTATATAAAATAAACCGGTTTAGGAGTTACCGATATTTTTTTTTTGTGTGCTAACATTTTTCTATAAATTTTTGTATTTCACGATCATTTGCATCATTCGTTGTTTAACAATTCATTTATGAAAAATGGTAAAAGGGTCTATTGTGCAAACTCATCTGGTACGTCCTAGACGTAATTTTTTGCGCTTTCTCAAACGCAGTGTAAGTTAAAAACACTTAAATGGAAAAATAAATAAATAATAAAATAATAGCCATCATGACGACAACAAAAATTATAAAAAAAAACAAGTGGAAGTTTTTTATCCCAAAAATGGTATCAAAATGTTATTCATCAAAAAAAAAAGAGAGAATTATGAGAAGTGAAAAATTTCAATTTTTTGTTGCTTTTCAATTTGTCACTAAGCATTGCTAGTTATAAATTGCTAATTTTTTTTCACGGCCTGCCGTATTGCTATATAAAAACAATCGGTCAAAAAATGTATAATAAAAATTAAATGTAATTAAAAAAATTAAAATAAAAATGAAAAAAAAAACATACGAGTGTGTTAAATAAGCTTTATCTTGTTCTGTGTCCACATTCTTTATCTTTTTTAATATTTTCCTTAGTTGTTATTTAAATAAATAAATAAGATTCAATTCAAATAATAAACCGAGCGCACCAAATTGTATACAGATATACCACCTGGCCCACGATGTCTCACGAAATTGTTCGGTCATTTGAAAACAAAAACATTTTAAATTAAGCGACAATTGGATATCGAAAGATTCAAATTATAGAGAGACGACTGTAGTGAGATTTTAGTGAAAACTGAATGCTTAATTAAATTATTACTAAATTTGCAATTATCCCAGTTATTCGTACATGAGTACATAGCAGAGCTGTAAATGAATCCTTCTTTTTTGATTTCAATTCGTTACGAATTAGCTAAATTTTGAATTAATTCCTTTCACAACAAAAAAGAATTGAATGAAATGTGAATCAGGAGGGTGGCGATGGCACGATGGATGGTAGTCTGCACGTTGACTACACAACCAAAAAAACAGACCTGGGTTCAACCCCAGATTCAGACAAAAAAAAAATTTTTAAATAAAAATAAACATCTCGCATTTTTCTGATGTGCATTAGTGTGTCTTTGTGTGTGAGTTGTTGTCGGAAGGTTTCAGTGGCGAAGGCATAGTCACTGGTCACTGAACAATACCGGCTTCAGCTGATAGCAATCCACAATCACATCAGAACGCCCTCCTTCGTCGGTATTGTGTAGCACCGGCGAAGTAAAATAATAATAAAAAAAAATAGCTACTAAACCGAAGCTTCAGCACTGCTACGAGTATAAAAACAAAAGAACGTGCGAAAGCAGATCTGCAAAATAATTAATTAAGCTTCACCTCCTGTCGTTTCTTCTACTATCCCTTTCCTATAGTTCCCAGCACAATGCTTCGCATGTGTAGGAGTCATCTCCTGAGTGATGGTCCTAGATAAAAAAAAAAAAAAATACAAACGAATTAGGCAGAAGTGAATTTCAATAATTCAAATGAATTGCAATCAATCAAATTCAAGAGCAAATCTAAGGGGAATAAAATATAGAAAATCCATTTTGAGGGGATTTTCGACGATACTTAATAATTAAATTCCTATTCTGCCGCTATCTGACAATTCCTGTATATCATGCGAATTTCAAATCTAAGATTTTTTTGTCTTTGGACAACACTAGGTGATATACAAAACGAGAATAACACTTGCTGTCTTTTGCATAAAAAATTAATTGAATAACAAAACGACAGGGATGTTTACTGCATATTTACTTAGAAAATCAATTCAATTTTCAATCAATTCAATTGAAATGAGTTGGTAATGAATTTCTAATTTTTTTTCTAATTCTAAATCAATTCAATTCAAATGAATTGGAAATGAATTCATTGAATTGGCTCAAATTTCATTGAATTGTCCTTTTTTGTGTGCAAAAAATTAATTCAAAATTTGCGAATTCAGTGCCTGAATGATTCCCGAATTAATTCAAAAATAAATGATTCATTTACAGCTCTGGTACATAGTTAAAGGAAAAACGTAAAGTAACACTTTCTCCTAACATTTGATTTGCGATATCACGAATTAATATTTACAAATGGTTGCGTTTATTTACTAGTTAAGCAATTAGTGCCGGTTCTGCATATTTAAATACTGTCTTAGTTTTGTCAACTTTACAGACTGATTATGAAATATATTTGTCTTTAATTGTGTCATTTACTTTAAGCATTCAATTGTTTAGAATATTATTTAATATAAATCTTTCCGTACAAATATTGTTAAGTTTGCACTTCTTGAACGTTGAATTGACTGCAGTGGAAGTCTGTGGATACGCTACGTAGTGCATACAAAATAGAAGATACATACATACATATTCATGGGAAATTAATTTTTGATTTTTAACAAAATTATTCCAGTTCATAAAAATTGTGATATGTCAATTAAAGAGTTATTGGGACCGGGACCTAAAGTCCTTATGACACTACATTTTTTCTGTATTGTTCAAATTTTGGAAAAGAGCGCAAATATATTGTAATGGGAAAATTAATCAGGTGCAAAGAATACAACCGTATTAAGATAAATGCAAAAACGTCAAATCTTCCACTAATGTTATCGATAAAAAATGAGTAAATGTCAAAAAGAAATTTTAAAAGTTGCAACTTAAAATTGACGTTTCGATCTTGAAATTTTTTTATATGTTGACAACTTAGCGATTTATGCACAACGTGTGCGATTTTGAGTTTAGTTTTTTTGACTGTATATTTTTCTTTGGCGTTTTTTTATTTATGAAAATTAGGAGGCAACAATTAGAAATATAAATAATACGTTGTGTTTGTTTCTTTCAGGCCGTTGCTGTCCCTTTCTATCAATTTTATATTAATTAAAGAAAAATAAATGTAGTGTCATATGGGCTTTAAAATGGTTTAGTACAAAATTAGCTTTTTTTGAATTTTGACGTTGTTTATCAAATAGAGCAACATTTATCAAATTTCTGTGGTATGCAATAAAAAATCTTTTAGGTAAAAATATGTCGAATATAGGGCTCTTAAGTTGTTAGTTTTTTTTTATAATCACGTGTGGCCATGGGTGTGTCAATTTTGATTGCCTTACCAAAGCGGTCACCCTAATATTTTTCATCACAATTCCGTAACGGCTTTGTTGGATTTGCATAAATGAAATACTAAAAGATGCGGAATAATAAAAATCTTAAAGCCGCACTTTTTCTATTTTCTAGTATTTCCGATTTATTCAGAAATAGAGCCAAAGAAAAAGTTGTTTTTTCGTCCAAAAAAAAATTTTTTTTTGTTGTTCAAAATTCATACAAAAATTAAAATTAATTTATGAAGAAATATGTATATTGGGGTGACCGCCTTGGATCTCAAAACTGCCACGCTTATTTACAAAAATATGTACGTAATAGAAAGAAAAATGACAACGGATTTAAAATGTTGCCCTTAAAGTCCCTATAATTCGCATGATTATCTTTATTATTTAAAGGACAAAGAAAAAATGTTTTGTACTCACCAGTCTAGTATTTTATTTAGTGAAGATCTTTTCCATTAAAGAAACTAGTTTTCATAATCATCGAAATCAGTGTAAATAATCATGATAATTTTAAATTGTTTCATATATTCAGTTTGACATCGCAAAAAGAAATATTTCACCTTTCCTAGTTGTTTGACACGATAAAATCAAATATCGCATTATAAACGTCAAAGTCAATCTGTCTTATCGAAACCGAAAGAAAATTTTGTTTGAATAAATTATATTGAAAATAATAAGGAAGGGCAATAGTTTGTTTTTCTTTTCAATGTATTTATTCGAAAGAGGTTTTCTGTCATTCGCATTTAGTGTCGCTGTGCCAAAATGGGTCTTATTATGAGTGTCGTTGTCGTGAGGAAAACGGAAAGGTGTAGCTATGACGAACTATGTTTTATATTCGGCCTTATTACGGTTATCGAATCGACTCGACAGTCTGTATGTTGTATGTAATGGATTAATCTACAGCATACTGTAGTGTTCAACAACGGTAAAAATGCTGATTGGCTTGTCGTAAATTCGATTGCGACAACAACAGTCATATTGACTTCGACATTTATCATGATGTAGATTTGGCAGCTGCAGCTCTCATTTACATTTAATCATTAAAAAATTTTCTTATGTTTTTTTTTTTTATTATTTTGATTCAAACTGTAAAGGTAGTTGCTGAAACTACCTTACAGTCTGTTCTCTTCTTAAGTTGTAGTGTATTTTATTTACAGTCACAAAAATGATTGTGTTTAAATAAGCTTTCGCCATTTTTTTTTTTATTTCTGTTGTAAAATATAATGTGTGCTGTTAAAACCTATAACACCAAGTTGGAACAATTTTTATTTATATTTCATTTTGAATTAGTCTGTTTTTAGTTGTAAACTCACCATTTTTGTGCGCTAGGATGTTTTTAAATTTCAACACACCAACTGTTTTATTTTTTTTTTGTCTATAATTGTACTTTTTTCCTTTGAATCGGAAACTAATTTTGATTTTCCTTCTCTCTGTTTTATTCGAAAAATAGGTGTTGTCTATCAGCAGTGAAGATTATCGTAAATCTTCAATATTCCAAACAGGATCATTTGATTTAGACTTTCCCATACCAGATTTAATTGGAACAACAGAAATTTTAACGGAGGAACACCGGTAAGTATTTTATTATTTACATCTAAGAAAATAGTTAACTTTAATTTTAATAACTGTTTTTTAGTGAAAAACTTTGTGGACATTTACCTGCCCGAGCTGAAGGTTATTCTTGGTCCTTGGTCTTTAGCACATCCCAGCATGGATTTTCACTAAATTCCCTTTATCGTAAAATGCAAAGACTCGAAAGTCCCATTCTCATAGTTATACAAGATACAGAAAATAATGTAAGTACATACATACTAAAGAGCTGTACAAAATGTATTGAAAGTTCTGCATTCTAAAGTACACTACTTCCAAGCCGTGTATTCCAGTGTAAACATTCTCAACAAAACAAGCATAACAAAACATGGCTCTCACTGAAACAAAACAAACACCATTAGAAAAGTTTCTCTCTATAGTTTTGTTTGTGCTTGTGTGTTCAAATGAAGCAAAACATCAAAACAAAAACAGACAATGAAATAAAAAAAACGGTAAATTACACCAAAAGCATCGAGTACACAAGAACAAACACAAAAAAGCGTGATTTTTCTAAATTTTAGTAATCTTAAATATATATTGAAATGGATGCATTAAATGTAGGTGAAATTATAAATTTTTAAAATTTTTTGCGAAATTTTAAATATTTTTCTTTAAAGAAGCTTACAAACGAACCTCAAACCTAATATGAATTGTGATATTTTTATTTTATTTGTAATTATATTATTAATTGACCTTTTTTATTATATTTTTTGAAATACAGTTTGTAAAAAAAATGTTTTCAAAACTTAGAAAAATTCAAAAGTTTAAGAGAAACTCTTATTTGCAAGTAAATTATATAACTTTTATTAAATTTTTTTCTTCATATATTCAATTGAAGATGTTTATAAACACTTTGCACAAAAAAAAACAAAATTAATTTAAATAACAAAATAATAATCGTAACTTAACTTAACTCATAGAATAAACCACAAAGTATACAGAGGCGTCAGTTCAAAGCAGCGAACGAGCAGAGAAAGAGACATCATCAAGTAATATGTTGTCTCTTTTACCCCCTAACTCTGTTCGGTGATTCCTTTTTCTTCTAAATTCCTCAATATTGTTGTTTTGTTTTGATTTTTATTTTCTAGATGTGAAAATTAAACGTGTTTTTTCATCTACTTTATGCTCACAATTTCGCAATTTTTAGCACGACAATGTTACAAACATAGGTTATAGGAATATGTGGTTACAAAACACAACAATGTGGTGTTTTGTGTTATGAAAATTATGCACTATGAAAATTAATTTCATTTATTAAAACAAATAGATACCAAAAAATCACAAGATCACTAAAATGTTATTTTATTGGCTTATGCACAACAAATTTCTTTTTGGTAATTTTTTAGCTTCGCTGTTTTTTTTGCTATATTAACACAAAACACGATTAGAAACACAAAACACCATTAAAACAAGCTGCACTATGTTTTTTTTACTATAATATTAACACAATTAAAACAAAGAAAACCATAAGAAATTATAAATTTGTTCTTATGCACAAATTGTGGCTTATGTTAACAAAATTGTTCACCACAAAACACCAAAATACTGACAAATTTCTTTTTGGTAATTTTTTAGCTTCGCTATGTTTTTTTTTACTATATTAACACAAAACACTATTAAAACAAGCTTCACTATGTTTTTACCTATAATATTAACACAAAACACAATTAAAACCAATAAAACCACAAGAAATTATAAATTTCTTCTTATGCACAAAATGTGGCTTATGTTTACATTTTTCTTTTGTTTACTTTTCATCTTTCGTAAAATTGTATATTTGTCTCTTTCTCCCCCTATTTTAAGAAAAGCTGATTTAAAATTTGTCAGACCCCGAACTGACACTTCTAGGTATTCTATGGAATAAACAAATTAATTAATTAATTGTATCGTAAATGTAAAAATTATAATTGTTTATTATAATTAATTATAATTATTATAATTAATTAATTAATTATTTATTATAATTTCCTATTATTCCTGATGATGTTAACAAGCTGTTAACGAAATATCGAATAATAAAACCAAATAAAATAAAAAAAACCTCAAGCTTAATAAATATATTTCAAAAAATATTTATTTTATTTGTATACAATCGATTTTTTATGTTCATAAAAAATGCAAAAGTTTCTTTGCAAGTTTGTCTACGAGTTATTCAAACATGTTTTGAATATTCCAAAATAGTTTTGATGTTCTACTTCATTTCTCTTCTACTTCAGCCTTGTTCTATTTTAACATTGTTTTGTTGTACTTGTGTTCTCTTCTTCAATGTTTTGATCGTGGAACAAAAGAAATATTTTTGGAAGTATGTGTTTTGCAATGAGCAAGTAATACATACACAATAATTGCAATTTCATGAAATGCTTGTAAGACATTTTTGTTGTGTTTGTGCCACACTTTAATACATATGTACATATATATAATTACAGTAGTCCAACCTATAATATTTTCTTTAAATATTTTTACAGGTTTTTGGTGCATTAACATCATGTTCCCTTCATGTATCAGATCATTTCTATGGTACCGGCGAGTCCCTGTTATACAAATTTAATCCCAACTATAAAGTGTTTCATTGGACTGGTGAAAATCTATACTTCATAAAGGGCAATGTTGAAAGTTTGTCAATTGGTGCTGGAGAGTAAGTATTTGAAATTAAATTAAAAAGCAGCATACGGTTCTGTATTGATTAACTACATTTACATTTATTTATTTATTAAATTTTATTTAAGTGAAACTTAATTTATACTTCATTGGTATTTGATTTTCAATATTATTCAATATTATTTATTATTGGGGGTGCTGATGGCGAGTAGTCAGCGTGTTGGCTCTGCAACCAGAAAGGCCCAGGTTCGATTCCCAGCCGGGTCAAATCAGAAAAAAGTTTTTTCTGAGTTTTCTGTGCTACGGCACCCTCCTTCGTCGGTATTTGAGCAATAAAACGTCGGCGAAGTAAAATAATAAATAAAAAGGCTCCATTAGCTTAAAAAAAATAATGCGTCAAAAAAAAAAACATCAGAGACGCCGCAACTTTGCTTTATAATTTACACGCAACTGCAGAGTTGTGGAAGAATTAAGCTCTATCTTCCTACCACTTTCACCACCTGTCTGTTTCTTCCCTATCCTTCTCCCTAGTTCCAGCGCAATACATTGCATATTTAGGGGATATGTCCTGAGCACTACTGGTCCACGAAAATAAAAAAAAGTTTAATACTTTAATTAGTGTGTTACGAAACACCTCGTAGATTATTTGATGGTTTTCTTTTAAGGGTTTAAATATTTGTATATAAAGACAAATATAAAAGGTGAAAGTGGATTATGGCTTGTAATCAAACTTCAAATACGTTCCAGTATTGCAAATCGTAACTTCTTTGTCGTTTTCCTTTCAGTTGCTTTTACTTCTGTATTTGGGCACTGCGGTCGAATTTTTTACAAAATCTATGGATGGCAATTGCACTCTATAAGCTGCCGTCCATAAGGCACTTCATTAAAATAGTAATAAATATCGAATAGGTTTTATATTCTATAGGAAAAGAATATTGATAGAAATGGCAGGTGATGAAGGGAGAAAAGTTACAGAGGAAAGCTCCACTTGTGTTAAAACTCTGCACGTTTTGCACGTTTTTTGGTGTTTATGGCAGTGTTTCAGTGCCACTGATGCCAAAGAGATGCATTAAATTTTTTAAAACACTATTTAGTAAACATTTTTTATTAATTATTTTACTGCACCGATGGTGCTACAGAATAGTGACGAAGTACGGCGCTCTAAAGATACTTGTGGCTGAATATAAGCTAAAGTCGGGATGCTGTTCACTAACCAGTGACTATGTCTTCTTCCGACAAGAACTGAGACAAAGGCACAATAATCAGAAAAATACGAAGGGTTTTTGTGACTTATTATTATTATTGGGCCTGAATCAGCGCGACCAAAAAGATCTCAGAGTCCATGTGATGAAGTCTAACTGCAGCCGGAAGATCAGAAGCCCTTTTGGACCTCCTCAGTTCTTTATTATATTCCGTTAAGGCTATCCTGTAGGGACACCAGTCCCCCGTCACCTTGGCCCTGCTGAACAGAGCCCTATCCTTATTGTTCCACCAAGGAACATTCCTACGTGGGGCATTCATCCTCTGTAGTCAGCTCTCATTGTAGGCAGAAGCAATACTCCCAAGAAGCTCGCCTGCCTCACACTCAAGTTCCGCCCTTAGCAATATGCGCTCCCTGGAGCAGTTAACGCTCTGCTCCAACGCAAAGCGATAGGGATCCGAATTGGTCCTCCTGGGATCACGGTAAATTCTCAACTGTGGTGAGAAAAGACCCATTTTGAACCTTATGTGCATATGGTCCGACATGGATACTTCCCCCGATACGTGCCAGTCCGAGATCTCCGACGAAATGTTCCGAATGGAAAGGCTGAGCTCCAGGACGTCTCCCCTATCCGCATTAGTAAAAGTCGGCTCATTACTAATATAAATAAGAATAATAAATAAGAATTCAAAAAGAGACTCACCCCATGCATTGATTTCCCTACTTCAGCATGCCGTATGGTGGCGAGTTTTCCTCTCTAGATCCGCCATTTTCGGTCAAAAGCAGGGGTACCTCGTGCAGGAGTGGCAATAACCACCATGTTCGGTCTTAAGCACTTGTCAATTACTGCCGCGTGCCTCTGTATATCCTGCCCCTAAATAAGAAGCATCGCAATACTTAGCCCAGTATCCACTTAATCGGTGTGGAAATTTTGTCAATTTAATGCTCTCCTAAACTGATATGAATAAAAGTATCTATTTTTTTTTTCGATCCGACAACTAAAATATTTAATCGTAAATAATATATTTTTTTTATTTACAGTGGACGTTTCGGTTTATGGCTTGATGGCGATTTAAATCAAGGTCGTTCACAATCCTGCACTACATATGGCAATGAACCTCTGGCGCCACAAGAAGATTTTGTTATAAAAACACTTGAATGCTGGGCATTTGTTTAAATAAAAAAAATCGGTATAAAGCTGTGTACTGTTGTCATCCACAAGTCCACAATAAGTCCTTTAAAGAATAACCACCATATTATTTACTACATACAAACATACATAAGTTCTTATCGAAAACAAAGCAAAACTAAACTTAGAAAAGAAGATTAAACATTAAATTAAAATATTTTTATATATAAATTAAATAAAATAATTAACATATTTTTAAAGCAAAGAACTTAAACGTTTCCAAAATCGCTTTAAACTAAAATGTTTATATGAAAAAAAAGGGTACAAGAAAAATTGATTTCTAATTAAATTAACTGAAACTAATTGAAGTGAAAACTAACAGAAATTTTTATCATTAAGCAGAAATTATAATAATTAAAATAATTATTAATATTACACTGTCTCTCATCGACAACATGTTTGCCTTCATCAATCAATGTAGTGTGGATGTCGTCGTCGTTAAAAAATTGTTCATGTTAAAAACATTATTATCGCCTAGATCATCATCATTTAGCTTTTTCCAAATATAATAATTTTCACTTTTTATTTTCTTTTTCGTCACACTTTCACTTCATCAGATAGAAGAAGGAAGAAAATTTCTTAATATTTTGTGTACTTCTTATAATTTCTTAATTTTTAAGTTCAATTATTAGTTTGTTAAGAACTGTTTCGTCGTGAATTTATTACTAAAAAGAATCGTTAAATAAATTTAAAAAAAAATATTAACTAAATAAAACTAATTTCACGTAATACCAAGCAATTTATTCTTTAATTTCCAATAAAAAGAAAATAATGAATTCTACTTCTTTAACCATTGAAATTTTAATTAAAAAGCTACAGCGAAAAGCGAAACGCTTATTTCAAAATTTAAAGTAAATAAATGCTAAAAATACAAATTTTGCATATGATTTAAGCGTGCAATAAAACAACCAATTTAAATCACAATTGATTAAAAGATTGACTTGAAAAAAGAACTACGTTTAAATAACACACAAACATGCATATTTATACATTTAAGTTTTGATTTAAAAAACAAGTGATTTTTCTTTTCATTAATAATCGTTAATGTTTTTAGTTTAAGCCATTTTTAATTATAAAATAAACAATTAAGAACAACAAACATTTATTTTTATTATTAACATAGAAATAAATGCAAAAAAAAGAATCATATTTTGAAAGAAAATTTTTTATTTAATTTTATTTATTTTCTTGGAACTCATTAAAATCTCAAGGTTCAACTTAAAAGTAAAGCCATGCATTTACATATTTTTTTTTTTCAATAATTTCTCTTATATTATTTTTTCATTACTTTGGGAATAATAACTACTAGATTTTAATTAGTGCGCTTTGCTGCTCTCAAAAATTCTTTACAGCCTAACCTAAATAAGAGCGGAAAGCGGAACGTTTTTTCCGCTTAGCTTTTACGCTGAAATGCCATACCTAAATAAAAGCGGCAACGCTAGGTCAAAACGATAAAAACAGGGTTATCAAAAAAATAAATATAACAACCCTGATTATTTTAACAATAAAGTTTATTGGTGTTTGCGATTTTTAAATAAGCATTTTTTGAAAAAAAAAGTTTAAACAATGAGCTATATGGACGATTTAGAGGATTTACTTACCTCCATTTTCTAATAACAAATATTTTTTTATGTTTTTTTCTTTCATCTTCTTTATTTGCAACTTACTTCACTATTAACCGCACTGTCAAAATCGGATTTTCCAATTGCAAAGCGTTGCCGTTGCGTTGATGGGTTATTTCGGTATGCTACATACAAATTGTATGGGCATGAGAATTTTTGACAGCTAGAAAACGCTTTCCGCTCTTGTTTAGGTATGGCTGTTAAGAAGAATTATTTTATTTTTACTTTAACACGTTTATCACTCACTCCCGCATAAAAATTAATATAATGCGTACATACATACATATTTAAGTATTAGCCGATGGCCTTAGCAGCCAATACTATGAATAAATATTAATATTATATTTATATAATTTTAATATTAAGTAAATAAATATTTAAGTATGTATGTTGGGCTCCATTTTTTTTTTTACTTAAATAACGAGAAAACATTCTTCATATTTGTTTCACTAAATTCTTCCCTTTTTTTTTGTTTTTGCAAATGCACGTACACGTAAAGCAAAAGTATACATATTTTTTTTTTTTGTTTTTACTTGCATCTAATAAGAAGAGAGAAGAGCAGTGTTTTGTTTAATGGTGTGAGTATGAAATTTTTAAGTCATATTACTACTAAGTCTCCGTCCATACTATGAAGCATATGCTGCAAAACTTTTGAGTTTGTTGATGAGAAGGGGAAGAGGAGTGGAAGTATGTACGCTGTTTCATGTACATGCAGTTTTTGTTGAAATTCTTATTTGCATCTTTTGAGATGAGGTGTATTTGACGTTTCATTTTATTTCTTTTCGTTGGGTATACTGTTAACTTCTATCATAATAATAGCTACCCTGTTTTATTGTTAATTTTTTGTGAAATATAATCAAAAATTTAAAAAAAATATATAAAATTATATAAAAATTATTACATAATTTTTCTTCTTAGCGTCCATTTTGCTTCAAATTATACCTTGTGCTTCAAATGTCTATCCAAAAAAAAATATTCACACCTATCACAGGGTAGTTATTTTATATTTACATTCGGTATTGAGAAATGTCAAAAAAAATTAAAAAATGAAAATAGAAGGGAGGAATAAAAAATACTAAACATGAAGCAAAAGATTCATGTATGGACACTGCTGCACTTTCAAATCAGAATTCAAAAAACTTTTGGAGCATATGCTTCACAATATGGACGGGGACTAAAGCAGTGATGTTCGTCCCATACAACAATTGTTGAAAAATTTACACAGACAGTAGTTATTCTCTTTTAAAAACTTTCATTCAGTCGTCGTTGAGCAAGCGATGAATACACATGCGGATGGTTGTTGTCATTTTTTTCAGAAATTTATTAAGCATTGTTGTTGTTTCTTGTTGGACGAAACACAGTAAACACACACGATTCAATTAGAATTGAATACGAAAAAAATTAAAAAATAATAATGAAATGAAATTGCCATGCAAGTATTAATATGGAATGTTTAATTTAAAATTTTCAAAGCGATTTTAAAAATTATAATGAGGAATGACAGATGGTTAAACTTTTTAGTCTAATATTTAAAAAAACTGTTTTATATGAATTTATTTTTGTTTTTTTCCCCCCAAATAAGTGTTCTAAAATTATTTATTGAAATTGATAACTGCTATTTATCTTTTTCTTAAAATTTAAATTACATTCATTTAGTAAGTTGTATATAGCTGGCATTTTCTTTCTTATTTGAAACGTTTGACATTATGTTTGCTGGGCAAATTCTCTCACCAATACCCCCTCAATTAATTTTTGAACACCAGTGTACTAAAGTACTAAACCGATCTCAATAAAACGAAGATTGTGCACATCTATGCCGAAAAATCTTTAAAACCATAGATCTCCTTTCCAAATCGGCTCATTAGTTCGACTGTAAAAGGGATTAATAGGGATGGCTATTATACAGGGTGGGCCAAAAGTAATCACCCGGGGCATAAGTAATCACCCGATGTTCTTCTGGTATAACTTTCGTTTATAACTGCAGAGTTGTGCAAGAATTAATCTCTATCTTCCTTCATTCATTCATTTGAAAAAAAAATATGGACCAATTATAATTTCCGACGAAACAGCGCACCAAACAGTACACTTAAGTGGTTGTAAATCTCGCTACTCCTGAATTTTCCGTACCGCATATCCTGCCTATTAACGAACCCATTCAATTGGAAATGGGCTTCGTCGCTCATAATTAAATTATGAATAAAATCATGATGCTCTTCTGAAATAAAGTTCATTGATTTTGGCACGTGGTTCAATTGTGTATTTTTACAAAATACTAAAAACAAAACAAAAAATTATAATTAAAAAGTTATAAGGAATTCAAACACCTTCACTCCTTTTGGGCCACCCTGTATATAAAGAAAACAAAAGAGGCAGTTATTTTTTTCAGGTAAGTAATGGAAAAACTCTTAACCCAGTCGTTTGCATTGACCGTTTATGACGGAAAATAGAAGTTGCACAGCGGTGAAGAAAAATTCAATACCTGTACATATTTACAAGAATAAGAGTGTTTTTTCATGTCGCAGAGTGTAAACCGCTAATGTGTTCCTAATTAGAATTTTTTTTATTATTAAAAAAAAAAATAAGCGAGTTTGCTAATGTCAGCAATACAGTGTCGAAGTCAACTAATTCAACTAATGCTAATTTCTATATTTGTGACCGTCATAAACAGATTTACTGCCTGGCCCAAGATGTCATCGTGTAACTGTTTATTTGCATTCAAAACAAAAATTTTAAATGTTGTTTTTGTTTTGAATATATTTAAGCGAACCAACGATATCGTGTGACAACGTGGGCCAGACAGTTACTATTACCAATTAAACAAAAAATGAGAAATCAAGAAGTTTCAAATGATTATCAATTTCTACACCAAGCAACTATCAGTTGTATCTGTCTTCTTCAAACTGAAAAAGTAGTCGTCTATAAGGCGACACATGTAGCCAACAAGATTTGTAGCTGTGTAGCATAATGTAATTAAACCAGGTGGCATCGTGGCTACGTCAGGTGATTATTTTTTCTCTGCTTAAGTTTGCGACATAAAATGTCAAAATTCTGTAAAAAACACATTTGTTTAACAGTTTTTGTTATTAACTAAAAGTGATGAGCAATTTAATTTGCGTAATTTTATTGCAATCGGTATTTTGTTTAAAAAAATATACTATATACGAGTTGTACTCTACAATGGCCACCAGAAAATAATACAACAGCTCAGGAATTTCTACTTCAGTCATATTTGTCACACAGTGTTATACTGATGCTGCGCACCCATCAATATTCGCCTCAATATTTGTATTTGTGTGCGTTATTTTACAAAAAATAGACACACATATAACAAATACAAATATTGAATTGACAAATTCACCGATATATACAATTGCTAAATGAAAAAGAACATTTTTAAATGATATGAAAAAAAAAATAATTTCGTTTCAAAGAGTAGAAAAGCAATGAATGCAGATGGGTTTCCAAAAATGTAAAAGGCGTTGTTCAAATGACTTCAGGCTAAAAGAAAAATTAATCTTCCAATTAGTGGATCGACATTCTACATACATATATTGAAACCAAAAGCTATGGAACTACAAAAACAATTCTACAGCGCTCAGTTTAATGCTGGTCACGGCTGGTTTTGGGGATTCAAAAAGCGAAGGTTTTGCACCAGCAAACAAATATCAAAAATTATTTTAAATAATTTTATACATATGTATGTTCATAAGAGTTTGTTTTTTGTACATACTTTTTAGTATAATATATTAAATGTCATTTGAGTACATATCGCACACTAAATCATAAACAGTCACAACTCAAAATTCATGAAGTTTTTAGGAGAGGCAAAAAACTATTTTTAGAAACATGATTGAAATTTTATAATTAAATTGTGTTCCACAGTAAAGAACATTATCTTTAAAGAAAGCTAACTGTATTTTTTTTCATTTTGTGCTTTTATTATGAAAATAAGGAGATATTTTGAGTTGTGACTCTTTCATTGCAATTTTTTCAGTGGGTTGTAGTATATCAAATTATGACTTTTTAATTGCAAATAAACTAAATTCTAATAGACTAAATTCACTCCCAGAATCGCTAAATAAATTTGCACTACTATCACTATTTGTACGCGAATAAGTTTCTTCACTAGAAATTTTTAGTTTAGATGTATAATGTTCAATATTTGGGCACAACATTTTCGACAGCTAAGTGAAAACTAAGGAATTAAATTTCGCATTAAACTTTTTGACAAATTTTTGAACTTTAAATGATGCACCACAAAATGTAACACTTTTTTCATTAATAGCGTCACAACTCGGTTACTAATAAGCACACCTGTCGCAACTGAAAATATTACTATTTAGTTGATTACGTACAACCGGCACAAATAACATAAAAACCGACATAACGGTATTTTTCCAGTTAAGTAAAACAGTGATGCCAACAAAATGTTTGTGGTCGTTAGAGTTTTGTTCTGTGACCTCGATTATGCAATAAAAATGATTTTGAAAAATTTTGATTTGTGACTGTTTATGATTTAGTGTGCGATATGTACATTAGGGGCATACCTAAATTTTGGCCCTTGCACTACGCGATAGCGAATATTATGTTATTTACGAAAACAATTCTTTTGGATCGTTTGAAAATAAAAACCTCACCCACAAAAGCGATTTTCTTTCCGAAGCAGCTGAATCATGAAATCTTCCAATTATAATTATTTGGGTTGGCATTTTGCCTAATTGATGTAGCGGAACGACAATATCTGGAATATTTCTCCCCATCGTTGTGCTATCTTTAAATTTCGTCAACGCCCTTACCCACTTTTTAGCATTTTTCAAAACACTTAAACGACTTCTTTTAAACCCATTATATTGAAGTATTAAACACAAACACGGAATATTAATAACACGTTATTATACAATATTCAACAAAAAACTATAAGATAATAATATTTTTTGAATAGATCTATTCCATTAAAAATCTTGATTAAAAATGAATAGGGCAATTCCCTAATAATTTTATAAAAAAAAAACCGAGTTTTCGGCTAAATGTATAAGTACAAATAAACATAAAAAAAAATAATTTTCCAACTTTACCGTGACATTTTTTTGAAAACCGCGAAAAATTAATATCAGTTTTTTTTAATAGTTTTCAATAGACTATTCGACTATGGCTATTTTGATATTTGCAAAAAATGGGAATAAGTTATACCACTAATGTACATATGTATATAATTTGTAGTTTATATTCAATGTATACAAAAGAATTTTATTTTTCATATATAAAAGTTAAGAATTGACCAGACATTTTTAAATTTCACTTATATATTAACTAGTATTTATTTAAATAAATTTGTTGAATATTTTCGTTTAAATATGGACGGATTTATAATAATTTTTTTTTTATTTATTTTTTTACTTTTTCTGTATATTTCCTTACATTTTATTCAAGTAAAATTTAACGATTTGAAAACGAATTTAAACTGGGATTATCGAAATGCGTCACTTGTTAAAAACGTTTTTTTTTTCAATGAAACAAGATGGTATATCAAATCGTCACAACAAACCGTCACATACAAATTCATCACAATATTTGTCGATTTCAAAACGTTTTAACGCCGAAAACGATTTTCATCATCTACCTGATTATATCGTTCGTTAAACCTGGTTACCACTCGAACGATCAAGGAATTTTACAATTAGCAAAAAATATTTCACAACTAGAAATCAATACGAAGTATACAAGTGAAAGGTTTTTTATGGGAACCATATAAAGCTATGTTTTTCGTGTTAAACAGGATCTGTCCGACCGGATCTGTGTTAAAAGAAGCATATATTTGTATATTTGTGAAATTTTTAAAGGGCATTTGCACGTTCTTACTACAAATTTTAAAGGGCATAAAATAAAAGATTGTTGACGATCATATCGAACCTTTGGTGCAATACCGTAGTAATTCAAAATTTGAATTTTTTGAGCTGGGCATGCAGCAATGATCTTTGGGGAAATATATAACTAAAGGAAAAAAGATTATGGTTCTATCTCTAACTGTTCAAATTCTACAGCTACGAATGTCTTTATGGCATCCAGCTATTTCCAACAATATTTATTTGCAATAATGAAATATTTCCTTTATGACAACAAATTTGTTTAGGGGGTGCTGATGGCGAGTAGTCAGCGTGTTGGCTCTGCAACCAGAAAGACCCAGGTTCGATTCCCAGCCGGGTCAAATCAAGAAAAAACATTTTTATGAGTTTTCTGTGCTACAGCACCCTCCTTCGTCGGTATTTGAGCAATAAAACGTCGGCGAAGTAAAATAATAAATAAAATGGCTCCATTAGCTTAAAAATAATGCGTCAAAAAAAAAACATCAGAGACGCCGCAACTTTGCTTTATAATTTACACGCAACTGCAGAGTTGTGCAAGAATTAAGCTCTATCTTCCTACCACTTTCACCACCTGTCTATTTCTTCCCTATCCTTCTCTCTAGTTCCAGTGCAATGCATTGCATATGTAGGGGATAGCCCCTGAGCACTGGTCCAAGATAAAAAAAAAAAAAAAAAAAAAAAAATTTACAAACAGAAAACATTACAAAACATGCCTCTTTATTTAAAAACTTGTAAAAAAATAACTTTAGTAAACGAAAATACTATCAAAAAGATGGCTCAAAACTTCAAATGCATTTTTCTCAGTTCACGATTTTTTGAATTAATACGGTATTGCACCAAAGGCTCGATATTTTCAATTTCCCGTCATGTACATATGTACATATTTTCTTGTTGGATTGCAAAATGTCTGCAGTCATATGCAGGTAGCCGCTTTTATCAGAATTGTTAAACTGTAATATCATATTAAAATATATTTTTCTCTTTGTGTTTTTGTAACACAATGCATTTGTTGGAAATATAGTTGTTATGCTTGAGACTTTTCTTGTAACTGGAAAGATATCGTCTCTACAACAACAGCATTTTTTATTTATAAGATTTATAGTATAATATATTTATATATAATATATATTTATAATATAAATACTACAATTTTATTCAAGTTGTCTAAACAGTTTACGTTTTGGCATGCTTTGATAACTGAACAGAAATCAACTGATGAGAATTTTAGCTAATGCCGCCTTGCATACTTTGCCTACATATTACATTTCTAATTTAAATCACACAATATTTATCAAGCATACATACATACATACTCGTATATTTGTAGTTCGTTTTAATAAAAACTCAAATATTTATATATAAAACACACAAAATCGGTCTTAAATTAATTTAGAATAAGATTTCCATTAATATTGTCCTAATATTTTGTAACCGTGAAGAAGGAAATTGTTGTTGGCCTTCACATAAAAACTGTTCTAACATGTACAGTAGACGCTAACAAATTTGGAAACACTCTGTTTACGGCAATTCGAATTTTGAATAAAAATAAAATTCAATCTGATAAGTTATGTTTTATTTTAAAGTAATTTAGAAACAATAGGAAAATATAGTAATTCAGTTTACTTACTTCCATAGTAGAAGTAGAAATTCGTGTCACTAAAAGTTAAAATTTATGCAAATAATTCGAAATTCTCGCAAGTTCGCTTGTGTAATTGTGATAAAATGATACCGTTATGGAAGTTTAAAAGATTTGTCGAGGACTCAGTGAACAATGACACTGTTTCTGATCCACTTTATTACGTTGCAGACGATTCTTTATTCCTTCTTTCCATCTCTCTTGAAGAGATGCAGTTTCCATAACTATACGTGTTCTATGAAATTCGAATTTTCGTATCTAATTTCATATCTTCTAATTTCTGAAAATTCCAACTGTCTACATTTATAAGACTTTTTGTGTACAGAAAATGTTGTTTTCGCCCCTAACAGGTTATTATTTCAATTTCTTCGCTTCTTTTTGGCATTTTGAAAAGAAATACATATGTTTTATTTTTCGTTGCCTTTTTTCATGGTTGAGCCACATTTCTCATGTTATTACACAATGTCAAGCATATGACTCTATGACCACCTTGTAAAACCCGTAAATATTTCATAATAAACAAAAATGTATTTATATCAAAATGAAAAATACTAGAAAAAAATTATCATATACTTTTGTACACAATTTCAAAATAATATAGCTTTAATGTTCTCTGCACTTGATATATGAAAATGAATTCAAAAGAAATCGATTCGAATCACAACAAATACATATGTATGTGTATCTACACACATACATACATATGTATTTCTAAAGGCATATATATGAAATATATACTTTATATTATCGTATATAAAACGTATTCTTAAGATTAAGATATTATAAGCTTTTTGGAAAAAAATATTATTTACAAAGTGGAAAATTTAAATGTATTTTAATGTACTGTTATATTTTAGGCCACTACGATTTCCTGTTTTTTGTTTTTGTAAATGCGTAGAAGTATCAGTGAAATAATTCGTATTTAAATTTTTTGTAGCCAACTTTTAGATGAAAACATTTAAAACAATTAATACAATAGAGCTTTATATAAATCAAACACAAATACTCGTATGTATAAAAAATAAAATAAAAAGACTTAATGTAAATTACAAAAAAAAAGTAAACGCTTTATAGGTTTTTTTGAATTTATCAAAAAGAAACTAATCTATACTAAATGTAATTGAAAAACAATATTCTAAATTATAAAACTTAAAAGCTAAAGCTTTTGGCGCCCTCTATTTCACACACTCAAATTTCAACCATTACCACATATTTATTCAGGTCTAACACGAACTCATTGTAGTTTTCATTACACTGAGGTTGCATGATCAAATTTGCCTTTCCGATACTATAATGTGTTATTGAATATTTCTCAAATAATTTCAAATATTTTTCTAACATTAAATAAACATTCATGAAATAAATGAGACCAAATTATATGCATATGGAACATAAATCTAATTGTGAAAAATTTTATAAAAATTATCTAAAAATGTAAACCAAAATGTTTTTATGGTACGAGTAGATGATTGAATTAAAATATAATTAAAAAAAATGATAATTATTAAATTACACAAAAAAAAAATTTGCAACATTTAAAGAAATGCTTGTGGAAAATCTTATATTAGTTTTTATTAAATATTTTTGAAAAAAAAGATTTTTAAGGACGACAGTATTATCACAATATCATGTATTATCAGTAGATATGTACAATCGCTATATTATTACTAAAGCAAGAGGGAAACTGTAAAAGTCAGTAAAAGAGCATAAAAAAACTAAATTTTCTTTTTGCGGCGATGTACGATTTGGGACGTTTCTTCAAGCCCAATCTTAACATAATTCTGCAGCAACATTTTCAATTTTCCCTCACACACCGACGAAGGAGAGTGCTGTGACACAGAAAAATCAGATAAGACTTTTTCTTAAGACGATTGTATTTTTCTTTATCTAAAAACGCTGTCATTTACTGAACGATATCAATATTGCTCTTTTGAATATTATTGAAAAAAAATTTTTGGTCGCCCAAGGTGCTGCTGTTGGCCTCGATTCCTGAGCCATTCAAACCAAAAATTTGTCTATTGTGATTCTGCTAACAGAAAAAATAATATTAAAATAAAAACAAAAGGAAATACAAAAAAAAAATAGAAAGAAAAATGAACATAATAAAATAATGAATAAAAAATTTCTTTGCTTTCAAATAATTTAAGTGTAAACGTAATAAATTGTCCCACTGTTACACATAAACATATTAGGTCTGTTCCAGGTGCATAACAAAAGAGTCCGGACTATTGAGATTAAAAAGAACATTACTGGATTGAATTGTTGTAACGCAAAAAACCACAATTAAACATCATAAAATACTAATACTGTATACTTTCTCAAATAAATTTTATTTTAGTGATTTTAGACGCCTAAAATCAATAATATTATAAAGACAAAACGTTTGCATCATTGGCAACAGCTGTAAAAAATTAATGAAAATAAACTCAAAAAAAGTAAAAGCCATTTTTTTATTAAATAAATTGATAAATATTTACAGATACATACATATATGTACTTACAACTTCAAGTTTATTTGAAAAATTTAAAAAACTTACCCAAGGGAAATGTTCGTACAACTTTGTACAGGAAATGAAAAATTTTACTCTCTCATTATTATCTGTCAAAATTGCACAAAAATTCTTATCGGGAATGCTTTTGGACTAATTTGTGCGAGTTCGGACTGTTTTGTTAAGCACCTGGAACATACCTATTATGTATTCGTTGTTTGACAGCAAAAGATTATTACTCAATGAGAACATACGTTGTGAGACTCCAGAGTTCCCAAATAAAAAAAACGGAGGCAATAATTCGGCGCGAAAGTATATGCAACAATTTTTTCTTGTTTTTGTTTTACGAATAATTAACCATACGAGTGTATAATTTGCATAAATAACAAAAAAAAAGGTTCTAAAAAATCAAGCATTTGCAAAAAAAAAATATTTTTATATATTATGTAATATATTTGTAACTTCTGTCAATTAAATTGTAGACTGTATTATTCCTTTTGACGAAAAATATGTATGTATATTAAATTGTAGAGAAGTTGTGTTTTATTATAATGAAATGAAATGAAATCCAACCAAAACTAAATAAATATTTTATAATATTCTAAATACGAAAAAATTTCAAAACCACACAATGGTACTTAGAAAATCTTTGTTTTCAATTTAATTTTTTAATTTGTATATTTGAATTTGGGAAAAAAAGATAAAAAAAATAATTTTAATTTAAATCAAGGCATCTTTAACACTTTATATTGTTTACATAATAATTGTGTGTAGGAATACACGTGTGTGTACATTCATACATATGTATATATATGCCAAAATGGTAAAAATTTAACATACATATATGTATGTACATATATTTTTGGGGTACACGAGAACACTCTACAAAAACAAAGAAGACCGTTATAGATAGCGCTGGCACATTAAACATACATATTTGAACATTTTGTTTGAGGAAATTCCAATTCCATTCTTGCTTCTCCTACACAAACATACATATTTGAAAATTTATTTATTTGTTAAATATGCGGCAATTGATTTTAATTAAATTTGTTTATTTCGTCGTTGTAAAGCACAATAATAATTGAATACTGTGTAAAAATTGTTATTATCGTTGAAATGGTATGCATTATATATGTATGTACTTATGTAAGTAAAAAGACAGCCATATATTATTAAATATATTTATAAGAAATAAAACATTTGTATATCAGGTTAAAATCTCTATGACACACTGTATATGTAAATAATGGTAGTAAAAAGTTTAGGTGTATCTCGTTGGTTTTTTTTTTATTTAAATAAATGAAATGCTCTTTAGTAAGTAATATGTACATATGTAAATTAAATTAAAAATAAATATGTACATATTTTCAATATTTCCAAAAGCAATAACAACATGAAAAGCGTAATTTTCAAAGCAAAATTCTAACTGTGGTATTTACAAAAAAAAGAAATATATTCACAAATTCGCATAATAGTTGAAAAATAAAGCGGAATATCACTTAATAGTTTTAGCAGGTTGAAAGACATTTTGAAAATCAACTTTCAACAGTAGTTTAAAAAAATTTAAAAATTTCTGTTCGAAAATCCGCATGACATTAAAAAATCTGTATAAAAATTATGAAACAAAATTTTAAGCTATGGCTAACGTTAAAAAATTTAAAAAAAACATTTAAAACACTTAGAATTTTAATTACATACATATGTATGTACGTAAGAAGAAATACTTTATTGTTGTTATTGTTATTTAAAATTTCTCTCCCCTTTCCAGCTTATAGTGAAATAAAATTAAGCAACTAACTATAAAGAAAATATATTGAAAAATATTTGAAACACCTCAACATTAACTAAACTTAATGAAGAATAAAATAATAATAAATTTAAATTATAATGTAAAACCAATTTGTTGAATTAGATGAAGGCACATTACATTGTTAAATAATTTAAAATTTACACGTTCATATGTATATCCATACATACATATGTATATCCATACATACATATGTATTTCCATACATACATATGTATATCAGAAGTGATTGAAATTCTATATTAAAAAAGTAATATACAATATTATTAAATACATTCATATTATTTGATTTCCTTAAATCAACTACAGACTATGTAAAGGATGAGGTTCACTATCCTAGACCATCGCACGATCTGCCAAATATGACAAGTGTGTCAAAGAAGTAAGACAGTGTGGCCTAAAAATCCATCTATGTGATAGATTTTGGTGATGCCTGAAGTAGTTAGCAGTTTTAAAACCAAAAATTCCTGGGTTCGGGACCATTTATGCCGGTATTGTGTAGCACCAGCGAAGTAAACTAATTACTAAAAATGGCTTCTAAAACAAAGCTGCAAAATTTAATAAGTCTCCTTGACAGCAGAGGAGCTGCAACACTGCTATAAACAAAAAACGTGCAAAAGCAGGGTTGTAAGATAGGGAACCTTCAACACCTGTCATCTCTCTCACTATCGCTTTCCTCTAGTTGCAGCACAAGGCGGCGTATCCGGATGAGAGAAAAAATTTGTGCTGAGAATTTTGTTGGCACTAAACAAAATAAAGACAGATAATAAAAACTACTATTATGTATTTAATTATCTTAATAATAGTGTGGTACTTGATGCGATTTTTTAAAATTGATCACACTTCACTATCAATTCCTTGTGCGATTGGCTAGGAAAGTGAATCCGGGCCTTAAATGAAGCAACCGGAAAAGGAAACGTTGTTCAACTTCAATATGAATAGTCTACGTACACTACATATACGTATATGTATATGTAACATCAAATATACCTATAAGGCTACCAGATAAAATTCTCCAAAAATCAGCAAAAACATGATTAAATATAAAAAAAAACGTCATAAGTCAGTTTCATAAAATTCTCCAAAAAAAAACGCCACTGAAAAATGCAAATTTTAAATAAATTTTTTTAAATATTTATTTAAAAAAATCAAGCGTACATCAAAATATGTACATATGTACATATACATAAAATTTCTTTTAATTTAAGCCCCATAGCTGGGCATACCGCACTTGTGCTACAATACGAGTATTAAATCCAAATTTAAGATTTTAGTAAAAGTAAAAAAATTTACATTGGAGGTACATATACATATATATCGCTCGAGCAAGAAGCCCTATCTACCATTTTAAAAATTTTACAGGAGAAGCAAAAAATCTTGTATAAATCAGTTTTGTGTAGTCTATGTGCAAATGAAAGAAGTATGTTTGTCACGCCGTTCGTGTAGTGTAAAATAAATATAATATTCCATTGGAAAATATTGTTGGTATTACAACGGATAATTGTAATGTTTTTTATGAAAGGGGATACCAACAGCGTTGAAGCTAAAATTAAAGATCAAACATTATATAAATAACACGAAAAAATTGTTTTGCTGTAAACAACCCCTCATAATTTAGTGATTTGTTTAAAAAAATTCATACGGCTGATAAGAAAAAAAAACATGTTTGTCATCTAAAAGCCAATAGCAAGTGAAAAAATTAAAACAATTAAAAACTTACCTGTAAAGCTTGTAACAAGTCAATTTTCAAATAAGTTATGAAATTGTTCTATTGGCACCCAAAATTGCTGAAATAAATGTAACCGAAAGCAGCTGTTGCCGGCGGCTAATAGATAAAAGTTAAACGGCTGCCAGCCAGATAAGTTACACTCACAAAATTTAATCACTTGCACATTTTTAGATGTCGTGCTTTTTTCTTTCTTACTTACTTTTAAGATTAAAATTAATTTAAATTTAATCGTCGGTTCGACTGAAGTGTTTCAGCGTACTACTCAATATATTAAGACATTATGACAACATGACTTAATAACACACTCTGTGCATCCCCCAATTATTTCCTAACGGGTGTATATATCACATTTTGTGGAGCTTAAAAAGTAACTGCAAATGATATAGATACATTTATAAAAATGCTAAATTATCACTTCTGCAAAGCTGTAACAGCAACAAGTATTTGTGAAATTTCAATAATGTTTTTGTACTGAACTGCAGATAGTTTTAAAATATTCAACAGGTTGATTGTCTGCCGAATTCTGAAGCAATGGAAAAATATTATTAAATGGTTTTATTAAAAGAAATATTAAAGAAAATACACACACATAATAAATAAATATGTATTGGAAAATATACAAGTACCAATTGTAAAGAATAAAAATTCAGCAAAAGAAAATTAACAAGAAAACGATATGTTCACATATTTTTACACAAATAAAATAAAATTAGAAATAAAATTAAAAAAAAACTTTTGTTAAAATACTACAAATACATAAAGAAATATACACAATAAGACATATGTACATAAATTTAAGCAAATAAAACATTTGAAAAGTCAACATGTTATAAGTAAATTTACATAAGTACTTAATGATTTGAAATACATATATTTCTTTAAATACAATAAAAGTAAAAAAAAAAAAACAACTTGCAAATGTGTGTATTTATTTCCGTTCATTAATGACATTTAAAAATATTTATTATAAATCAATAATTAAGGGTCAGTTTTCCAGATGTCAATCAAACTTTGTTTAATTGTAGTTTTGTTAAACTTAAATAAAATATAAACTACCTTTGATCGACCAAGTTGTTTTTCACTGATAGTTTAAGAAATGTCAAATTATGTGATTTTCTGTACGAAAAGGTGATATTACCATTTTGCGTACGAAAAATTACAAAGAAAACAAACAAAACAAAACAATGAGAAAAAATAGCTTGGGAATAGTCAGTCGTTCGTCCCAATTGCGTTCCCATACTCATCAGTTTGATGAGTATCAGAGTTCTCAAAATCTTGCATCAACTTATGCAAAACTGACATATTTTCATTTTTTTTTTTGGGCCACAATACCATTGATAGGCCCAATATTTTTCAAATATATTTGATTATACTGTACAATACGAAAAAAACATGAAGGTTCTGCCAACTGATTTACGTATATCGGCGTCTTAAAAGTTTACGTCTGGAACTCGTTTTACTGCCGTTTTAAAGATTCATCCTTAATATAGCAAATCGCTCTAGCGATTTCAAGTCACAATCGCAGATATGCGAGCATCAGAACATACCCGTGTGTAAAATTCATTAATAATGATCCATATCCCACCACAATATTGGGATCTTCTTCAGTCTTTGGAAGTTATTTTTGTTCCTGGGTGCAATCAATATACTTCGGCCATTTGTTCGTCAACGTGTTTTGCTATATTCTAAAATAACTTTAATATGATTATTTTGTTAAAATCTTAACGTTTCTGAACGAACTAGTTTTTCATAGATTCCATTTTTGCATTCCTCATTGCCAAATATTCAGGATACTTAAAATTTAATAGAACTACAATTATTACAATTGAATGAATATTTTCGTCGTGTTCAAGTTCACAGTTAATTTATCACAATATTGTGAAGAAATTACATTTTTGATTACAAAAAGGGGAAAAGAACAATTAATCTCCAACACCAGTTTAGTAGAATACGTATTTCCTATGCCACTACCCATGTCATCAGTAATCTTTGTGTCAACAGGGAGGTGTAAAGGCATTAATATTATCTATTTAACCCGCCAGAGCTTAGGAAAATGCATACGAGAATAATTGTTACTGTCCACATACTATTAACAAAGGTTGCTAGCTTTGTTGTTTTTTATGTTTTTAGTAAAGGTCATAGTTCATATATTCCCAAATGTCAAACCTTCTGCTCCGCTACCATTTTAATTGCCTATAACTTTGTTGAAAGAAAAGATAAGTAAGTTTTGTTTTCATGAAAAGTTTATTTGGTCTTGGTGACCGTGATTCGCCATGCAACTTTCTGTGCTTTTTAAGTCATTTTTCATGACATTCTGCAACATATCAGGCTGAATAACAAACTAAGTCCAAGACAAAAATTGCAAGCCACAGTGACAACTAGACATTAGCTGAAATCCCAAAAGCTAACGAAAAATCTCTTCCGAGTTTCTATTTTCGAAAAATAACTCGTTGTCCACGGAAGAGTATATAATGCCTTCCAACTAAAATTATGGTTTTTATAGCTGAAAGTAAACGTTCTCCGTTTTAAATTTTTTATTGAAGTGCAGATGTACGTATGTACTTGATTTAGTAACTTTTGCCCCTCCGAATCCACGACTGCCATAATTAAATTGGTTAACGCTTCATCAATATTTTTAAACAAGTGCCTTTCATGAAGGTTTCAAATTAAAATTGAAAATTGATTATATACAAATTCATTATGTTTTTTATTTATAGAAATTTTTTTTCTTTAACTATTAAATTATGATTTTATTTATAACTTGTCACAGAACATAATATGCAATAAAAAAACAAAATTACAACAGTATAATTATATGAGATAATTAAGCTTAATAGCAATTATTATCAAGAAAATTCAAATATTTATTCTTTTTTATATCGATATTTCGCCAATATCATTGATTGGCTTCTTGAGGAAGTTAAATTTTTTTTCAATGATATTGGCGAAATATTGATATAAAAATGAATAAATATATAATTTTCTTGAAAATAATTGACCTTAAGCTTGATTATCTTAATGTAATTAATATAAAAAAAAAGGTCGAATAAAAATAAAAAATAGTACAACAGTATATTTTTTTCTAATATAAATTTAAAAATAAATATAGTCTAGTATACATACATACATTTTAAATTGATTCGTGGTTGCAAAAAATTATATATACATATATGTTTTGATTAAAAATACAAATGAAACACTATTACGTAGAAATTCAGCTCTCCGAGGTTAATTTAAATAGACTAAACTAGGTTTACACTATGATTTTTCATGAAATTTGTTACATGAAACTTTTTTTTTTTTTACATCTGTCAAAGAACACGTATAATTGAAATGAAACAAGTTATCGAAATTTCATAACGTAATGTGTATGCAACAAATTTAATAAGAAAATGCATAGTATAGATCCAGTCATATACTTGTAGTATAGACTTGTGGATACGTTGTACCAATTCTAACGCAAGACTTTGAGCTTTTTCACTATGTATATGTTCTAAGTAAAATCCGAGTGTTGCGCGATACTAAAGGGTGGTCCAGCCATAATGCACGACTTTAATTGTGAGTCAAATCTTAATATTAAGTTTCTTGCCCAACTAAATTTGATATTTCTTTGTTTCAGTGTTTGACATATTCAACCATGGAGAGGTACGAAAATGGGCATTCACATCGAAATGAATTTCGTGCACTTCGTGATTTTTTGGTCAGCATAATCGACCAAATGTGTCCACAATCGGGACAATTGTGTGCCAATTTCAGCAAATTTCAGGATCTGTAGGAAATGTGAAAGCACCTGTGCATGCTCGCCCAGTTCGTTCTGCGGAAAACATTGCTCTTGTTCGCGATAGTGTTGCAGAAGAGACATCAACCTCGACTCGTCGTCGTGCCCAAAAATTCAACATCTCACGAACATCACTGATGCGTGTTTGGAATAAAAAGATTTGAATTCACACGCTTAGAAGGTTCAATTGACTCAAGAGCTGAAGTCTAATGACCATTTTAAGCGTCATCAATACACCGAATGGTTGGATGAACAGACAGAAGTTAATGTTGACTTTAGAAAGAAAATCATCTTCAGCGACGAGGCACATTTTCACCTTCTTTCTTTGGATATATTAAAAAAGAAAAAGTGGTCGCCAATAAGCCAAGATAATTCGGCACATTAACGACATTCCACCTCAATTATGTCTCAGAGTCATTGACCATCGCATAGAGGTATGTCACCGAAGCCGTGGCGAGTATTGGCCTGATATATTGTTTCACACATAATTGTCATAGATCCTTCTATCATAAGAAAAAATATTAAGTGAATACTTTGAAAACATTTTGTTTTATTTTCAATTAACATCTTGCGTTTTCGTTGGACCAGCCTTTACAACGTGTTTTCATTGTTCAACAACATTTGAAAAATAATTTTAAAAGAGCGGCGTCCACAATTAGAAAATTTTAGATCTTGCGATAATTTTGGAACTCTATTGTTGAAAAAGAATTAAAATATTAAATAATTTCTAATACTTTGTATTTCTAGCTAAAGAACTTTACATGAATTTGTATGTTTTATAAGAAATATAATTCATTAAATCTACTAATATAGAAGATTTTTTATAATTTTTTGTTAATTCGTTTTTAAAACTTAATAAATTAAATATGTAACGTATAATTGAATTGTTGTATGTAAATGACTTTTTATTAACTATGTTATGATTACAAGGTTTGACTTTAAATGAAAAGGTACTCACAGTTGTATGTTCTTAATTTTTCATTTTGAATTTTCATTTCAAACAAAAAAAGGAAGAATTAAGAATTCTAACTGTACATATAGTGGCATTTGCGTAATTCTCTGATTTGATTAAGCGTAAATTAAGCGTAATTAAGGAAACCATAACAATTAATATTGTTTAATGATTTTATTAAAAATCAGAAATCTTATTTGAACAAGTTTTTGCTATTTGTAGGAATTTGGACGCACCACTTGTACGGGCCTGTTTGAATTATGTATTGTATGAATTGAGGAAGAAGGTATTTTAAAATTATCCTTTGTTATTGTTTGTATGTTTGGGTAGGAAGTTATTTGTAAGGTAGATTTACATGCAGGGGAATTTATAGTAGGGACAGAAGATGTTGTAGAATTTAAACTCTCTGTTGTCTCTGCTGTAGATGTGATGTTATTGGATGTTGTATGGCGCCCATTTGTAGGCGACTTCGAGTCAACATCACTCTTTGTTGCGCTATTTGAATGTCTGCAACGATTTAAGGCCTGTTCACGTTCATTGGCATCAAAGTACCATACCGTTATGGCGTAGCGTGTTCTATGCGCGGGTTGTACTTCGTGGGGATTTCTTTTGTCCGACCAAAAGAATATTAAACGATCAAACTTTGGTTCTATATCAGCCACAGATTTTGTTTGCTCAGGAAATATTCTGTTAAAAAAGAAGGCAAATTAAAATAATGCTACTCGAAGCAAAATTTAGTTCAATCAATAGCAATTTATTAATTTTTAATAAACTACAGGGAAACCTCCCATAATCGGGCAAATTTTGTAGATACATTGAAAAAAAAAATAATTTTAAATATTAAACAAGACAACAAGAATTGTATTTAATTAGTCAACTTTGAGTTATATTTATTTATTTTTTTTTATCTTGGACCAGCAATGAGGGGATGACCCTTACACATGCGTAGCATTGTGTTGGAACTATAGGAAGGGGGATTGTAGGAGAAATGACAGGAGGTGAAGCTTTACTATCTTACAAGATTGCTTTTTGCACGTTATTTCTTTTTGTAGCAGTGTTGTAAGGTCTCTGATGTCAAGGAGACGTATTAAATTTTGAAGTTTCGTTTTTTTAGTAGCTATTTTTAGTAATTATTTTACTTCGCCGATGCTACACAATACCGACGAAGGAGAGCGTTCTGATGTGCTTGTGGATTGGATACAGCTGAAGCCGTTACTGTTCAGTGACCAGTGACTATGCCTTCGCCACTGAAACCTTCCGACAACAACTGACACAAAGACACACAAATGCACAACAGAAAAATGCGAGATGTTTTTATGAGTCTGAAACTGGGGTTGAGCCCAATTTTTCGTTTTGTAGTCAACGTGCAAACTACTTCGACCATCGCCACCCTCAATATTGCCAGGATGCTGAAAATAGTCAGAATCGACTCTCAGAAACTCAAACTTCGAAATATAATGAAAGATAGATTTTCAAAAATTTGTGTAAAAGCAGTAACTTTATGTAGCGGGAAGATTAAAAAAGGGATTAAAACCTTCTAGCTGAGGGGTGGTGTTAATAAGAAAGCAATATTTGTAAGTTCACATCTTTAGTTTAGGCTTTTTTAGCCAACATTTTTCTTCATTTTTACTCTTTTTGAATTCCAATAGTTTGCACTGCAAAAGTACAAAAATTTTTCTTATGCGACTTGTAAATGTTCATGTTAGTTGTCAAAGTTTATTTTGAAAAATGTTTATGCTATTCAAAGTGAATTTGTAACGTGGTTTTGTCCTCGGACTACTCCTACATTAGAAATTTAAAATAATATACATTTATATACCTCTATGCCACTATGCCAGAACCGTATATGCGCGGTTAGGGAAGCTTTCTCTCTATTTCGATATTTCAGTCTAACTGATTTTTCATTTTAGTCACACTTGTTAGTTAAATTTTATTAAGAAAGGAGGCTTTAATTATGCAACATATGATACACATTTACATAATTATTTTAAGAAGTAAATTAACAAAGTAAAATTTGTTTAATGATGCCAATAGATATTAACAGAACAGAAAAACTTTCGGTTTACGGAGGCGGCTACACACTGCTCTCATCAGCGTTCACGTATTTCTCTTTCACTGCCTTGGTGTATGTAAACATCGTTCTTTTTTTGTAATAGGTACTCGTATGAGTTACCATGCCTTTATATGCCCCTCCTTCTTTGCACTTTGCACAAAGTTGGGCATCTACCTTTTCTTTAAATCATTATTAAAAATGTACCTGTGTTTATTTATCATATGTATGTTACATAACTAATTCCTTCTCTAAAATTTCAGTTTAAATTACTTACCTTAAGACTCCACCACTATTTCTTGAATCCCAATTGAGATTCAAATAATAAATTGCTGTTATAACACGGCCGTCTTTATTCGGATTGTCGACGTGCATAACATAGTGAGAACCTGAGCCCGGATAACAAGCAACCATGGCCTGAAAGCAAACATATTTTAAATTAATAATATCAGAGCTAGAAATTCATTATAAGCCTCACCTTTGTTCTCTCTTTTATAACATAATCGCCCAATTTGCCATTATTTCGCATACTATTTGCCCGACAAATAACAGCGTCGATCTAAAAAAAAAAATAACAAACGAATTTACGTTTATGGCGTTCAAACAAAAAAATTTAAAAAAGTCACCGCTGTGCGATCAGAATGACAATTGTACAGGTGGCAATGTGAAATGACTAAGAATCCATGATGCAATTACTAAGGTGGCAGCATTAAATTTTCACTCCCAAAATTTAAATACAAATAATATATTTTTTTCAACAAAACACAGATTGCAATAAAATTACGCACATTAAATTGCTTTTCACTTTTTGTTAATAATAAATACTGTTAAAGAAATGTCTTTGTATAGAATTTTTACATTTTATGTCACAAACTTTAAGCAGAGAAAAAAAATGATCACCTGACGCAATGATGCCACCTGGTTTAATTACATTATGAACGAATCTCTATCTTTTGAATGCAAAATGAAATACATAATTGAAAATCAAATAAGTCCCAATGAAATAAAAGTGAAAAAATAAATGGAATATTGAAATTTTTTTAAATAAGTTTCACATTTATATTCCGGTATAGAGGAACTTTACTACGTCAACACTGTATTCTATATATCCAGAGAAAAAAACCTTCAAGATCGACTGGCTCAAATCATCATCCAAATGTTAATTATTGGCCCTATTATGATGAACAACTAATTTTGACTTCGATGCTCAAAAAGTGGATTGCTCATTTCAGTTTGTTTATTAAAAATATTCACAGTTTATTGTTCTCTTTTAAAGTGCTGTAAAATTACTTCATAAAGGAACAATAGCGTGCAAATGTAAAAAATGGTAAAAAAAAAATTTAAAAAGGTTTTTAAGGTAAAAAAAGATTAACTAATGAATTTCTATCCATTTTTACTCACTTTTAAGCAGAGGGCGAAGACGATTGTGTCAAAGCCGGCTAATAGCCGCCGCCCACGATTTTCGGCGCCGACTTCCAGTATAAATCGGCTTCGCTTCTACTTTTGAAGTACATGTCTCTGACAGACTACGTCAATATTTCTCATCAATATTAATTTTTTAATTGTAAACATATATGTATGTAGAACTACCGTCAGCAAAATATTTTTTTGAAATTACCGTCGTCAAAACACATAACTGTTTATTTCTTTATTTATTAAAAAAGCACTGATGATATTTTTTAGATTTTGGTCACTATGTTGTTTGCTATGCACGTCCCGTAAAGCCGGCAAATGAGCGATATATTTCAAATAATTCGATTATAAAGATTTTTTTCCATTTTGAATGCGTCACAACTGCAATCAATGTTCATGCAAAGTTACCATAAAATTAATATTGACAATAACAATGCCACACTACGTCAAACTGGTGCAATATTTTGATGAATATCAACAGAATTTTCTGACTATTTTTTTGTTAACAAACGCACACAAATGCAAATAGTGAAACTGAATATTGATGCATCTGGCATGCCCTTAAGCATATTAAACAAGTTTTGTTTTTTTTTACACAATATGATTTTAAGATATACAGTTTTATTTTTATTTTTTTTTTGCTGCGTCACAATACGTCAGCTGAGGAACAGATGTTCTATTCAAGTAGCTCACAGCTGCTGGGAGCAGCTGATGTAAGCGGTTCGTACCGACTTATTTTCATCCACCGTGCTTACACAACTAAATGGATACGAAAAGTGTTCAATTAAGACCATCTTCAGCGTTCTTCGTTGTTTTTTTTAACAAATATATATTTTTAGCTCAGAAATATTGCGTTAATTGTACAATATTGCCATTTAATTAGTCATAAATCGACACAATTTTATACACGTAGGTTTTACAAAGTAATGTCAATCGATATATTTTTCATTAAAATATAGGGATTTTTTTTTTTTATCTTGGACCAGCACTCAGGAGATGACCCCTACACATGCGATGCATTGTGCTGGAACTAGGAAATTAGGTTATGGGAAGGAGGATAGAGGGAGTAGTGTTTATGGACATTTGATTTGAATTTTCCCACGTCATAAGTGACAGGAAAGACTTCGGCAGGGAGTTTGTTCCACATACGCGATGTTCGGCCGAAAAATGTGTTCTCCCTGTAATGCGTAGTGCGGTTCGCTGCCAGGTTGACCACAAATGGATGCGCTCTTAATGATGAACGCGTCGTGCGCGTGAATGACCGGGTTTCGGGAACAAGTTCCCTGATTTCATCAGAACACATCCCATTGTAGTAACGATAGAACAACGAAACGCACCCCACGTTGCGACAGAGTTAATAGAGTTGGCTACCCTACTGTCTCTTATGAGTTTCTTCGCTCTCTCCTGTACACGGTCGAGTAACTTCAAAATAGTCTTTGAAGCACCGGCCCAAACATGAGAGTTGTATTCCATTTTCGGTCGGATGTAGGCGGTATAAATAATGAGGAGATCAGATGGCGTGAAGTATGTCTTGCACCGCCTTAAAAATCCGAGGCACTTGAATGCTTCTTTTGAGACCTGAAAAATGTGCTCAGTCCATCGAACATCGCACTGAATTTTCATGCCAAGAACATCAAGAGCTTCTGATTCCTCGATGTTTATACCGCCCATAATTACAGATGACGCAGCGTCATCGGGCATGCGTCGATGTATAAGCATGCTGCATTGGGTCTTTTGAGCGTTGAAATCGACCCCGTTTGCCTGACCCCATTGCGATCTTTTCATGAGGTCACAATTCAATGAATCACTCATATTCTGCCTCAGCGACGTGATCATATTCGATGTTGGCCTACGACTAAATGAATATGAGTCACAAATGCTGCTGTCATCTGCGAAAGAGTGCATAGGGTTGGAAGTTTGACATAGGAGGTCATTAAGAAAGACTAGAAATAGGGTAGGAGAAAGAGTGGAGTCTTGCGGTACCTCTGAGTTTATCTTGTACTCGTTCGATGGACTGAGAACATTTTACTGGTCTCAAAAGAAGCATTCAAGTGTTTCGGGTTTTTAAGTTGTCTTCGTTAAGCTTTTGTCATGTAAATCATAATACCACTAAAACTTAACGAAGACAACAGAATTTAATATAATAATTTAATTTAATTCAACTTAGTTGTGTTGTGAATAGGGGCAGTATTTACACTTGTGTAAAGAATAGCAGGAAACTGTTGAATAGAAATACATATATGATTTATGATAGATTTGGGATATTAAATTTTTAATGCGCATGACCCGTCCACTTTCTTTATTTTGAGATTATGTCACTGCAAGTTCCCACAATATGCGAGCAAAATATAGATTTCATATTTAAAACTTACCTGGTTTATAAGATACCCAACATTGGAACATCCAGGTTCAACTCCCTTAACCCAAGTTATTTTATCACCTCGAATTGTACGCAAATCTTGTTCTGATTTCATATTATTAACTAATTGTCCATCCTGGAAATTAAACCTTTATAATATACGTTAATCATTCACCTTAAAACTCACCTTGAAAACTCCAGCTGAATACATTTTATGCACTTCATTTAGAATTTGAAGACCCTTCTCACGCCCTAAGAAATCATCAACCACTGACAGACCATACTGATTCATATCGTTGATTATATTGCGACACAATTCCTCATAGCGTCGTTCACTGAAAAAGCAGAAGAAAAGCAATGAAACATTAATAATAAAATCAATTTGAGATGAAATTTATAGCTTTTTTTTAATGATAATTGCTAAAATTTTTACAATATAGCAAAATATGATTAAAATATTTAATTGAACGGCAATCGAATTTATCACGTTTTCTTTTATTGTTTAGGGCGAATTTATTTTCAAAGATGGCTGTATCAAGCAAGTACAGTCCCCAGTTGGTAAAATTTTAATATATTTTTTAAATTAAGCATTTCAGTTTGCACTTGCACTCATTCATTTGAAGTTTTGTGAAATAAAATGCATTCCAAAAACCATCGAAAATAGGCAAACTACTTTAGAACGATGGTTGTGAAATCACTCGATTTTTATCACATTCATATGTACGAGTATGTACCTGAGGACAAATTACGGTGTTCGGCTCACATCGAATTTTAATACAAAATTCTATTAAAATGTATAAGAATTTCATGCGATATCGATTGCCGTAATTTTGGTACCTGATTATTTTCTTGTCAAAAGCTACGTTCACACGATTGTCAGATTGTACTATATTGTAGGATACGGCAATATGGTGGCAATGCACTCACAATGAAAATTTGTTACCATCTGTTGATTTATCTGTTCACACTATTGAAAGAAAACCATACAATTTCATTGGCACACAGTTCTGCGACATGGAAATGAAGCCCATGCAACAATAACAAATGACTGTAAATTGTGTGTCAATGGAAATGAAGGTTGTTCTCACGATAGTCAGAATTGTGACAATATTATTCGCATACAATGCACAGACAATACATTTTGTGACGATGTTGCCACACAAAAATTGTGTGTTCACACGGTTGTTGCACATTTTGTAACAATTTTTCTGTCAATATTGTACTATATGACAATCGTGTGTACATACCTAAATGAATTATTTTTCAAAGTGAAGTTGATATTAAGTAAGAAACAATCCGCGTGCAAATTCTAAGCTGTTTATGCAACTCATTTAAATGATGGTTCTAAATCATAGGTATACGCGTACATACACAAAAAAATTTTGTAAACTTTCCATTACTGGTCATTATCTGTTAAATTTTAGCAATTTGTAATTAATAAGTGGAGAAAAACCTCGATCATCCCAATTGACAAAGCGGAGATACTCGAAAGCGCTAATATATTTTTCCAACTCACAAGTTCTTGTTAGAGTTGTAGATGTATAAATGTTGCAGGCATATTTTCATAAATACGTGTTTCTAAACTAATTTCTATTGCATATCATTTGCAAATTACCAACAACTGATATACAACGTACAACTCATACACTAGATTGTGAATAGCAATTGTTTTTAATAAAACCCAAACTACGACATTCGATTTGAATCGAAATTTGAGAAAAAAATTTATATAGGAATTGAGTTCGATATCGAATGCCGTAATTTGGGCCCTGACAAATTGATCAATTTACATACATATACTCGTATGTATGTATATATAGGCACATATGTATGTATGTATGTACATATCAGAAGCAAAATTAATTTTGAATTGCAATAATAGAAATTAATCACGGGTTTTAGATATAAAAAGTTTAATGATGCAAAAACTTTAATGATCTTCTTTCTACCTCAACATTTCAAATTATATTAGACCAACGAATTGTTCAAACATTTGTTTTAATGTTTCTAAACCATATTTTAAATAAAATGTTTTCAAAATTTAAAAAGAGATGTTTATAGTTTAGCAAAATAGACACAACTGAAATCGTTCTTGCAATTGACTAAAGTCGCTTTGAATAAATTTCGTCATCGTATTGCCCTGGGAAATCCCCTCAGTTTCAATATGAAATAATGATTATACTGAAAATCTACCAGAACTTGAAGGCTGTACAGTTATTATAAATAGGAATTTCGGACGACTCCAAAAGTGTAAAGATAAAATATTTCTTGCGTAAATAAAAGTCGAAAATAGAAAAATAACATTAATATTTTTATCACCACTATAAAAAAATATTACTTTAAAAACATTTAGCAAAACATATTTATGTATCTTCTTTCTACGCACTAAATTCGTTCCGTTTGCGAGTGAAATTTCTTTTCATACACGATAAGTTTAAGACAACGATATTTAAATGTTTTGATGAGCCATAAAAGTGTTTGCAGACTTCTGGTGATTTCTTTTCTGAACAAAAGCGTGGCGAAGGCTGAAGTAGTCTGCACGTTGACTACAAAAAAAAATTTCCTGGGTTCAACCACACTTTCAGAGTCATAAAAACATCTCGCATTTTTTCTGTTGTGCATTTGTGTGACTTTGTGTCAGTTGTTGTCGGAAAGTTTCAGTGGCGAAGGCATAGTCACTGGTCACTGAACTATAACGGCTCCAGCTGTAACCAATCCATAGGTACGTCAGAACGCCCTTCCGTCGCCATTGTGAAGCTTCAAAAGCTTCTCCTACTATCTTTTCCTCTAGTTCTTGCACAATGCATCGCATGTGTAGGGGTCATCTCCTGAGTGCTGGTCCAATGGATGATAACACTTTCTAAAGTTTGCCAATACCTTTAAAAAGTGATAAATTTTTTATTACCCAATGCACTATGGGTAATTTATTAATTTTTTTTTTGCTAAAATTAATAACAGCCAGCCTAGCACCTTTTTTGAATTGCAAAAGACTTTTTTGGATGAAGGAGGCTGGCCCTTAGTTAACCTTACTTCTCCTAATGTTCCGAGTTTAACCAACCTTCGATTTGAACTTTTTTTATTAACTTTTAAACTTAAACTCCAGCTGCTTTTGCTTTCGAGCACATGTTGTTGCTGCTCGAACACATATGTATATCCACTTCGTGATGTGCTGTGTGTCTTCCTTCTTTTAGAATATACCGACTTCTCTGAAAATTATTTTTGGGTACAAATGAGAATGTATTTAGATTGACGGCAAGTTTTTGATTGAGCACTTTACCTTTCGGAATGTTTCATCTCAAATACAACACGGTTTCTATGTGAAATTTGCAATTTCTGAGACAAGTAAAGACTACAATTTTAAAATGGGATATCTCAAAAACGAAAAAAATTGCGCCATGAAATTGATTAAATTAACTCAAAATTAAATTTATAACAATATTTGACTAATTTCTGCTTTAAGAAATTTAAAATTTTGTTTTAAACCTTATCCAAAAGTGCTCAGGAACTTTTATTTTCTTTTCATTGGAGATTGGGCCAAATAAACTTTCCATTTCCGCAGCTTGTAGCTGATCGATTCATGATTAACAACAAACAAGAACGTGTTGTAAAAATACTTGTAACCACGGAGACGATACGCCCCAAGTACGGTTTTGAAAGTTTGTCCATGTTGGGTGTCATTTATGACGGTTATTGTGGCCGTCGCGTCTGTACGCAACTATAACAGAAGATGCTGAAACCACATCAAGTCATGCAGTTATATCAACCGCTGCGAGCATATACAACTGCTGCACACACATCAACTTCTGCCACAATTGGAGGCGGTGAAGCAATCCGCCGCAAACACGGAAAAGGAAACCGCAAAATGCAGTACCATAATTTGGAAACTTTTTCAAAAGTGAGGAACGAAAACTAGAAGAAATGAGAACAGCGAATAATTTAAAACGCGAGCAAAATGCTATTTTAAGATATCAAGTACAAGTGTCAAGGTATCAAGCGGAAGCTATTACAGTTTATATACAGGTCAAAGAAAATCTTGTTGTAGAACTGCAACAGCTAATTGATAAATTAGTAAAAAAAAAAACTCATCCCGCATTTAATGTGATAAATCCATTAAAACAATTAATATAGACAGAAGATGTCCGAGGAGGAGATGCCGGGATACCACGCGGAATACGCCAGAGAAAAGACTGAGGCGATGCTGATGACGCGGGGTCACATACCACTTGGCGTCAGCCAACGGATAGGGGATGTGTCTCTGGTTACCCAGAGGGCAATAAGGTATTTTGGTGTGAGACTCGATTGCCGACTTATTTCCTGGGCCCGAATACAGCATGTGCCGACTAAGGCGACAAGGATGACTGGCATGTTGAGCAGACTTATGAGGAATATCGGCGGCGGTTGTGGTAGAGCCAAACGCAAGGTGCTCGAAGCGGTACAGCGGACGGCGGCGGATAGGGCTGCTTCGGCTTACAGAACGGTTTTCGACGGTGCGGTCCTGGAGCTATGGGGGGTGATACCCATTGGGTATGTAAGGTTATACGATGGGAACGCTGTGGCGCAATACGTAGGGGACGTTCTACGGAGAAAGAAGAGCGGGACCTTTCTGACGGGGACCTGGGATACGGGCCGGTCCGTGGTACCGGCTATATTCTTGGCGGACCCAACCCTGGGTAAGGGCGGTCTTGATTGGGACACCGCTCTGAGCCTTCCCGAAGTAATGCGGAAAGAGGCCCGTGAAAGAATCTACCCAGAATATGAGGAGGGAATGTATTAGTGGTAACACCACTCGAAACAGATGACGATGGTCTCTGGAAATGCGAAGGCATTGTCAACCCTAACTCACACGCTAAAAAAAATTTAACATGGGCATCTCTAGAACATCACTTCGACGCATTTTATCACGTCATTTACACATGCATCCATACAAGGTCCAATTGGCACAACATCTTTTACCATAAAGACGAATTTGGGTAAGACACACTTCTTGGAGAATTCAATTGGCCCCAAACTATAGAGCAGCTCAAGCACAACATTGAAGCTGAAATCAGGGCAATAGAGACTGAAAATTTGCGTGCAGTTATGCAAAACACCCGTTTAGAGCCCAATTGTGCATCGATGAAAATGGTGGTCATATCTCTGATATTATTTTTCATAATTAAAATTTCGATCTTACAAAGCTAATATATTTGAAAAAAAAAATAAATAAAAAATAATAATAAAGAAAAAAGTTATTGAATTTTTACACGCAGGAGTGACTTTTGGCCCACCTTGTATAAAAGAAAGATGAACTGCTGAGCTAACAGAGTTCACTGAAATGACCGGCTCACTTCGTTCACTAAAATGAATGCGAACTAGACAACGCTAAAGGCCATGTCAGATAAAACTTTTGCTTCGCGTTGCGTTACAGACACGCTTTGACATCTAAGATAAAATGTACATACTTATACGAAACATGCCACATAAAGCACTTTTAACACAGCGCACAGTGGGTTAGAATAGCATGTTTTCTTGGATCAAATCAGGGAAGCTATGTTCGGATAATTTTTCTTTATTTTTCAGTTAATACCATTAAAATAAGTAAAAAAAAATGTTTTCAAAGTATATTTGAGTATAATTTTATTAAATAATGCCAAATATCGGTGTAGGTATATAGTGCAAGGAGTACAGTATGAGCAGTTGGGGCGTTTTTTGATTTCTTCAGCTAAAAATTTCATCTTGTCATTCATTGTTTGAGCGCTTGAATTCATCATAATATCAAATAAGCTTCGACGACTATAAAAAACAACGTTCGAACTTGTTTCTATAAAAAAAAAAAATAATGCTAATACAAAAAAAAATTTCAAAAATCCCTTTTTTTACACGCAGGAGTAGAGATTACTTGAAACTGCAAAACACGATCACTATTTGTCAAAACAAAGTATATTATTAAAATAAACAAAAACAAAATATTATTGAAACAAAGAATATTATTAAAAGCAATAAAAATAACATCATTAATATACTGAAAAGAAGAGCACAAATAAATAGAAAAAAGTAACATGAAAAACAACAAAACACAACACACAACGACAGCAGCAGTCGCGAGATCAATGTGATTTTTAGCTAATTTGACTGCTGCAACACTTGTATTAAACAATGCATAGCTTCTAAAAGGCACAAAAAGGCAGCGTAAAATTTTGCAATATAATACAGATTTATGTCCTCTTTAATATAAACTAAAAATTATGACACGAATGTGGACAAATAATAACTATATATCCATTTAAAATATAAAAATGCTAATTTTTTTTGGCATTTCCAATATAAATAACTAAATCTAAAACACTTCCACACACAATTTGATACACAAATGTTAACGAAGTATTTGCAAAATAACCTGAACTTGATGGTTCCATTGAAAAATTGTTAACTTTTGCAATACTTTTTAAACTAAATAAAATTTTCAACGGGAAAGTTTTCACGTTTTTCAGCCTTTTTTTCCACAAAAATTTCTATAAAGTTTGACTTTGAAGTTTCACTACAAAAACACCAGAGCACTTTTGACATTTATTTTAACGACAAGTGATGTAGAATTTTATATACTCTAACCGGGAAAAAAAAATGTTGACGATACTTAAAATTTTTTTTTTAATTAATCCAAGAAAACAGGCTATTCTAACCCTCTGTGCAGCGTGAAGCGAAAAGTTCAACTTTTGCGTGCTTTGATAGTAAGCTTGAATAATTTTCTTTACTCGTTCGTGTCTTCCATTCTATTCTTTTCCTTTTAAAACAGAATAAAGTAAAATATATCGTCAAATAACATTATTTACTTTTATTTTTATTATAAAAAAATAAATCGCAAAATTATCAACCACTTTTTTTTTGGCAAACAAACAGTGCGCGGTACTTACTTAAAAATTCTTATATGTAGATTTTTATTTGTAGGAACTCTTTTTTTCATTGTATTGTGGAATATTATATATACTGTTTTTCTTTTCAATAATTGGTAAGAATAAACAATTGTAACAAACAACTAATATGTAGTGTTCAGAATTGGACGTTAAGAATAAAACACTTACATACATATGTAAGTAATTGACTAGACAGCAGACAAACATTACAATTACTGTTGGCGTTTGTGTAGTGGATTTCTTATATATTTTTAATGAAACTAAATAAAATTTTTATTGAACATCACAAATGCTGGAATTAATAAACTTTTCTAAACGCGTAGTTTTTTTTAATTTTAAATTGCAATGTCATTGTTTATTTTTATGGTTCTGTAGTATTTTCTTTTTTTTTGTGTTTTTGTTATCTTTTGTTATGATCACATTCGCATTCTGTAGTTGTGCAATATTCATTGATTAAATTACTTAATCAAATAAATTAATAACCGTTGTTTAACTTTGCTTTTCAACTAATTTTCTTTTGTTATTTTCAAACGGTCCGATCTTAACGAACGCGTTTTGTTGAATGAGTGCTACGAACATTCTGCTCGTTTACTGAAATTAGCGATTATTACGAATCAGTGAAATAAACAATATAAATGAAGTAAAAAAATTATGGCTAGAACTAACAGTGTTGCCAGAATTTTTAGGCACAAAATCAAATTTGTCTTTGACTTAGTAATTATCACATGTAATTTTTGTCTGCCTGTATGTCATCGATCAATATTCCATTTTAATTAATTATGTATGTAAATATTACGTTCGAATTTAAGCACTATCTAAAAATATATAATAATAGTTATTTATGGGGCCGTAGCAGTATAATTCATTATATACACCATAAAAAATACTTGGCGAAACGAAATACTTCGTTTGAAATATAACAAACAACGAAACAAAGCAATGTATTTGCTTTCGAACAGGGAAAAAAGCAGAAAACAACTCATGTGTACACGTTTAAAGGAAACAAAGGTCAAGTAATGGAAAGGACTATTGTAAGTCAGAGATGGTAAATTTAGATCTTCATTTAGAAGAGAAAAAAAATTAACTGTGAATTTATTTTCGAATTCTATTTATAGATAATAATAAATATAAAGATAATAATTTATACTAATAACCACACACTGTCGACAAAACACGAAGAACGCTGCTAGTGTTTATCAGTATGACTTACAATTTTTGTCTTTGACTCAATTTGTTTCTTAGTAATAATTGCATGTAATTTTCGTCTGCTGTATATCATCGATCATTAGCACATTTTAATTAATTACATACAGCCAAAATTAAGTTCAAAAGTTTGCACTGATTTTTTGTATTCTGCGATTACAGGCTAATTTGCTGTCATCGTGAGAAAAATAAAATACATACATATATATAACTTTATTATGTACTTTATAATTAAACAGTCACTATAATAATTTTTCCTGAAACTGTTTTATTCTTCAAAAATTTGCGTTCCAAAATGTTTAAATGTCATTCCCCTGACTGTCCCCAACACTATTTCCACATGAACTTTTCTCAATTTCCAACAAAAATAGTATATAATTTTTAATAAAATTACTGAAAAATTATTAAATTGAACAAAATTATTAAAAGAAAAAAAAAAAATTAAATTATCTCTTCTTTCTTGTAATGTGTATAATTTTTATCAATTAATATTTTCATGGATGAAGGTACTCGTCATTCCCCTGTAAAATCGTAGGTACATTTTTTAAAATACAAATTTTTAAAACATTTTTTATTTGCAATAATACATATCTTAAAGGACATTACATACATATATCTATGTACAGACGCCTTTTGTTATTCGTAATATGATTTCACACTTAAGTTGGTCATACCTCTCGGTTAATTTAAAAAAAATTCAATATGTTTAATAATTTTCTGAGTTTTTGTAAGTTTATTTTAAATATCAGCCGTGTTACAGATTCATTTCGGATTGGTTTTGAATCCGTAGTTGCCATTCCGAAAGAATTCATTTTTGGTACTTCAAATTCCGATATATTGTTAAAATTGTTAAAAAAAAATTTTTTAAAAATTAAAAAATTATTTAAAACTAACCGTGAATTAATAAATGAGAAACAGTGTTTTTATTGAAAAAAATGTATTTAAAAAGTAAAATAGTAAAAATTACAATTTCGTTCTTGCAATTGAAAGTGATTTAATCCCGAAATAACACAATACACGGATTGAATTCCATTTCCGAATGGAAATGAACTCTGTAACGTGGCTGTATGTAACTATTCTTTCAATTATTCAACTTTAGTGAAAATCAATAACGTTTATTTATCTGTGTTTGTTATATGGTTTAGCTGGCCTATATGTGCACTTCATTTGAGCGAATACGAAATCTTGATTTTTTTCCAAGAATTTGATTAAAGTTCTATGGAAGATTTTGCATTTAAAAAGAATTTTGCTATGAGGGATTGCATAGCAAGATTGAATGAGGGTTGGCGATGGTCGTAGTAGTCTGCACGTTGACTACAAAACGAAAAATTTTCCTGGGTTAAACCGCAGTTTCAGACTCATAAAAACATCTCGCATTTTTATAGTTTAGCAAAATAGACACAACTAAAATCATTCTTGCAATTGACTAAAGTCGCATTGCTCTGGGAAATCCCCTCAGTTTCAATATGAAATAATGATTATACTGAAAATCTATCAGAACTTGAAGGCTGTACAGTTATTATAAATAGGAATTTCGGACGACTCCAAAAGTGTAAAGATAAAATATTTCTTGCGTAAATAAAAGTCAAAAATAGAAAAAAAAACATTAATATTTTTATCACCACTATAAAAAAATATTACTTTAAAAACATTTAGCAAAACATATTTATCTTCTTTCTACGCACTAAATTCGTAAACAATTCCGTTTGCGAGTGTAATTTAATTTCATACACGATAAGTTTAAGTCAACGATATGTAAATGTTTTGATGAGCCATAGAAGTGTTTGCAGACTTCTGGTGGTTTCTTTTGTGAACAAAAGCGTGGCGATGGCTGAACTAGTCTGCCCGTTGACTACAAAAAAAAATTCCTGAGTTCAACCCCAGTTTCAGAGTCATAAAAACATCTCGCATTTTTTCTGTTATATAAAAATTTAATATTATTATAATAAAAAAGCAAAATAATAGATTTTTTCTATAACTAATTTAAATTCTTCCTATATTACACTAATTTAACACATTCTTTTAAGTTACGAGTATGTATTTAACAAAACAAGTTTACAGAAAGTTTGACGTTCGACGAGCAAAGCGAATTGACGAATTTGCCTTGCGATAACTTTTTTATAGTTAATTTTTCTTGTTTGGACAATATTATGTACAAAAGTTGTATATGAAACCGAATCTAAGAACATTAAAGGTTTTTTTCTGAAGATTGAAATCAATCTAGTGCATCAAAAGAAGCTAAACACAACTAAAAAACATAAATTAAAGGTTTTGTTCAAGGGAAATTCACACCAAGTAATCTCGACAGATCTGTTGAGTTTTTCGTCGCTGTAGTTTACTTTGTCAAACTTTATTTATATTCACTGTGGTCTACTTCGAATGGAAATACGGTAAACTCGCGAAAATATTAAGTACGGTTGTTCACGTCTTCAAATTTTATTCATGTTTTTGAAAGTGAAAAATTGAGAAAAAAGCGTACAGATGTTTACTCCCACATATTAACATATATATATACTTATAAAGAACGGAAACAATATTGATTATGTAATTCCTACCAACTGAATAAAAATTGCTAAAAATAAATAAAGAGAATAATGAAAAAAAAAATTAATTAAGTCAACAAACTACATGTAGTACATATAACCAAATTAAAAAAACAACCAGGGCTGCCGCTTTGGGTTATTTCTAACCAAAATTGGTTATATTTTCTCCAATGTGTAGATGTGAATTTTTTTTGGTTTTTTGTTATTTTTTTACAAAAACTTTTTCAATGCATATATATATAATCGTGGAATTTATCGTATTGCACAATATATAAATCGCAAATGTGTATGTCATATTCGAAGGTGGAAAAAATATTCGCAAAATTCAAAATACTTTTGATTTTTATTGCACCATAAACATCGAAAAGAAGTCGAATATGTTATTTCTAGTTCCGAAATCGCTTTAGAACCGTCTTTATCCGTCCGTTATCTTTTCCAAATTTAACAGGCAGTAATGAAGAAATAATGGTAATCCAATGGAAATTATCCAACATGGAACCAGAATTGATATATCAGAATTTTGGGATAAAGTGTCGAAAAACAAAAGTCGTTTGAACGAAAATTTAAAAATTTGGTTATTTTTTTCTCATTTGGTAACTTTTTTCGGAAATATTGGTTGGACATTTTTTTGTTCGTGGCAGCACTAAATACAACTCAATTCCCTTCAATGGATATATTTCTATACCAAATATTTGTAGACTTTCTTCATAACGATGGACTGATTTTACCAAAGTCAAGGCACCTTTTTTAGAGCGAAATTAGACGAGTCTACCTTGTATAAATATATCATGGTTTTGTTAATTGAAGATTTATTATTGCATTTTTTACCAGTCTTTTCGTTTATTTAATATTTCTTAGCATTATTTCAGAGTAGATTTAGCAGCAATTTTCTTAAATCGGGTAACACTGCTTATTCTATCTCTTTGCAGGAGAGAAGTGAAAGTGATAGAGTAGGAGAGTGGGAGAGAAATAGAAAAGCAAAAGCAAACGGTAGGAAAATATACTTAATAATTTTTTAATTTATTTCATTAATAAATTATTATAAGCTGTTAAAGCATACATACTATATACGACAGGTTTACATCAAACCCATACAACATTTATTTTACGCATCAGCGTGACTATAAAGATTTTATTGTAATTGAATTTAAAATTCATAGATATTGTATAGCTTACTTTTTTCGTACACGTGTATACATTTTGCAAATGTTTTGTGTGGCTATTCTATTATATTAAATAAAAATAATGGTGATAGCTATTATGGCGCCCGAATACCTACTATATACTTACACTTGCAATCTATATATGTAATAGTATAGGTCGACATTTTCTTCTATTTATGTTATGACCGGACGAATGAAAAATTGTTATGTTTGGTGTTAAATATTCTCGCTAATATGTTATACGGCCAACAACATCGTATTTGAGTAATAAAACGCTTAAAAATAATGTGCCAAAATTAACATCAAAGACGGCGCAACTTTGCTTTATAATTAACATGCAACTGCAGAGTTGTACAAGAATTAACCTCTATTTTCCTATCACTTTCGCCACCTGCCTATTCACTACACTATCTCGCTATCTGGTCTAAGATAAAAAATTACACCACAAAAACTATTAAATACGAAGAATTCAGCATAATGACATGGGGCGGCTTCCCTTTATATGGGAAATGGAAATTCTTGACCAACATTGGTATTTCGAAATTTTAAATAAAACAATGTTGCCATACGCTGAGGATGAAATACCTTTACTTTGGATCTTCCAACAAGATGACAACATCCATAGCATACCGCGAAGTTCTCGAATGAGTTATGAAATGGCCTTAACATTCTCCAGATATGAATACCATTGAAAAGTTATGGACCCGTGTTAAGAAGACAGTTGCTAAAGAAATTCTCAAAAATTCAATTGAACTATGGGGTGATTTTCAGAGGGCTTTTGCTTTTAATTACTTCAGAGAAATGGGAAAACGTCGTTAACTTCGTTGAAAATGCCCAAATAATAAAAATTTTGTATAATTTTATGAAAAATGTTTAATCCGAATTTATTCGAATATATGTAGTACATATAATATTTCGCATATTTGGGTAGTAAATGCCTATTTAAGATATATATATTTTGGTATTAAATGCATATTTTTCTTATAAAATTTGTAAATTTTTCTTGTGGGTTATTTCTTATATGGGTTCAATAAAAATCATAAATCGTCGTTGCTCCGATAAAATAAGCTACGTGTTTTTCGTACAATTCTGTCACAGCCCGCCAGTATCCAATTATTAAAGTTTTATTTTACGAAATACGTAGCAATACTAACATTGTATCAATATAAGGACAAAAGTAAACAACTATATTAGGTTTTTGTTTGTTTTGTTTTACATAATCACCCCTATCATGAATAGTTTTTCACGTGAAATATTTCCCTGTTCCTTACATTTGCAATTGTGGGAAAATTTAGTGTTAATAATTTTACGTTAAAATACAATTCCCGCAATCGTGAATGATTTTATTTCCGTGAATTTTTTCACTTTAATTTATTCACTTGTTTTTGCTGGGGAATTGCATACAAAATGTAAGTAAATTCTCTCTTTATTTCGATATTTTTATAAACATAATTCCTTTATATCAATATCAGTTATTATAGTGGAAACATACATAAATAATAAATAAAATTCAAAGACATCGTGGCCAAATTTTGGACTTCCCTTACGGATTAACTTAAACTGCTAGTACATCATAGTTTCAAGTTCAAGCATTTTATTTAAATTCTCGGAGTACGCTATTTATTTATTTTATTTTTAAATTCTTTAAATTTTACACTTTTGTTGATTCTTGCATTCAGGTACTTTTATTGTTCAAATATTTGTTATGCGAGTGACTAATTAACTGGCCCCTGAATATTTAAAAACACAACTCAACGCTTAAACGCATGAATTGTTATTTGTGTATTAAATTTAAATTTGTATGCATTTTAATTAATTTGTATGTTTTTGAAATTTTCTTCCATTTTCTACATTCACTGTGAATGATAACGTGAAAAATTCCACGTAAAATTCATAATACCAATCTTTACCTCAAGTGCAATTAAAATTCCACTTGTTATTCACGATAGGGTGAATATCATACAATATGAAATACATACATACATATATAATTATAATTTCATATGATTTGAAAAAAAATTTACAAACATACTATTTTATGATATATTTTACTTTCTACGAAGGGCAAATTTTTAAGCCACTGACAAACTATTATTCCATAAAAAATGGGAAAAATTACAATTATAAAACACTATTAGATTCAATCGGTTGATTATACCTATTCGGTATTTATAGCGCACATAAATTAATCAACAAAATAGAACAAAAAATTACAATTGCGTTGTATTTGTCAACATTTTGTAACGAATACTAAATAGCAATATGTACGTGCCGATTATGCATTAAAAATTACTGTTTATATAAAAAAATATCATCACTCTTTTTGATTAGTAGTAGCATATATGTACATATGTATAAATTAAAAGGTCAACTTATTGCGAATTTTAATCGTTTATTGTAAAACATCGTTCGAAACAAATACTAATCAGGTAGTTCAAGGTCTGTATTATAAGACGTATAAGTCAAAATCAGTCAACTCAGAGTTTTTAAATGGTTTTGCAAAATGCGGGTGCCCCCTTATTAATCTGGAGGATGCCATGTCATGATGGAATGTTACAGCTCCAAGTCTTCCATGTTTCGTTGTTATTCCTCTATTATAATGGGATGTGCTTTAATCAAATCAGAACACTTGTTTTCCGAAACCCGCTCATTCCTGCGGACAACGCGTTAATCATTAAGGCTGCATGCACTTGTGCTCGATTTAGCAGCAAATCGGACTACGCATTACAGAGAGAACTCATTTTTCAGCTGAACAGCGCTTATGAGGGTGGCGATGGCACGATGGATGGTAGTCTGCACGTTGACTACTCAACCAAAAACAGACATGGGTTCAACCCGTTTCAGACTAAAAATTTTTAAAATAAAAATAAACATCTCGCATTTTTCTGATGTGCATTAGTGTGTCTTTGTGTGTCAGTTGTTGTCGGAAGGTTTCAGTGGCGAAGGCATAGTCACTGGTCACTGAAAAATACCGGCTTCAGCTGATAGCAATCCACAATCGCATCAGAACGCCCTCCTTCGTCGGCATTGTGTAGCACCGGCGAATTAAAACATTAATAAAAATGGCTACTGAACCAAAGCTTCAGCACTGCTAAAAGAATAAACAATGAACGTGCGAAAGCAGAGCTGTAAAATAATTAATTAAGCTTCACCTCCTGTCGTTTCTCCTACTATCCCTTTCCTATAGTTCCAGCACAATGCTTCGCATGTATAGGAGTCATCTCCTGAGTGCTGGTCCCAGATAAAAAAAAAAATGTAGAAGAAACACCCTCTAGAGGTCTTCTCTTTCACTTTCCATGTGAGAAAATTTAAATCGCATGTCCATAAACACTACTCCTTCTATCCTCTCCCTTAACATAATTTCCTAGTTCCAGCACAATGCATCGCATGTCACCCGCGGAGTATTGGTTCAGGTTAAAAAAAATCGATATTCCCCTTTGGCGTAGATTCTGCTATGGCCGTGCTTCTAAATAAAGAACTACAACAAAACATCAACCAAAGCAAAAAAAAATAATTCATAATAATTACAATAATTCGTTAAATAACAAAGTGAGAGAAAATGATGAAAGTTGTACGAAACGGCCACATTCGTTAATGGGCCTTGCGTTAACAGTAAAATCGCAAAGAGAAATTTTAAATTGTATTGTTCTCTCTTTGATTTTGTTTTGTTTTCATTATTTTGAATGTATCTGCTTTCCTTCATTCCCAACATTTAAGACAAGTGCATACAGTGATAGATATTAACCTTTTGCTGTCGTCATTATTATTAATGTTTTTGCTGCTATTGTTTTTTAGCTTAATGTCTGAACTTAAACAGGTCTAACGCGCAACTAAGCACGTAGTCATCTTCGCGGTTTCTCGTAGAGTAATGAAATGTTAATATTTGAGTAAATGGAAATGAAAAAAAAGCCAAAACAAAAAAGGTTCAAAATTTTGTCAACTTTTTATACAGAAGTATGTTTAAATGTATGTACACACACATACATATGTATATAGTTGTATTGTACATATATGTGAGTACAGGTGTAGGCATAGTATCAATAGTATTTATCAAGTAGACTCAAGTAGTCAGGTGAACTTTTTTTGCTCGTTTATGTTTTACACAGCGCGATTGTCAAAATTTGTTTACATTTTAAACGCACCAATATCATTTTTAGTCATTTGTTTAGTTTGACCCTAGTAGGCTGGGCTCTTCATTTTTACCGGCGCCCTGCCCACCTATTTTGAGAGAGTGCGCAAAGAACAATTTTTCTCATTTGTTTATTTTGAGAGAGCGTTGCAAAAGCAACTAATGATATAAACACAATTGTGACGAATGACGAACTTCGCACAGCACGACGAACTTATCATCAAGAATTCGTTGCGTAAATTCGTCGAATAAGACACAATTAGAACGAAAATAACAGCTGTTAATGTCATTTAAAATTATATGTTATTTAGATACATAAATAAATAAAAATTCTTAAAACATGAACAAAAACATTTTACGTTTTGAGCATCTTATTAAAATTATAAACATCATGTTCATGATGGTAGAAACTTTTATTTCAATCAAATTCCACCAATTTTCATTAATTAATGAATTTTCTAATACATTGTTGTTTACATTTAGCAGGTGACAGTGTGACCATATTTCAACAAAAAAAAAAAAAATATTGATATGAGAAGATAAAATAATGACAAAAACGAATTAAAACAATACTGTATATAATTAAAAAAGTGGTTATTGAATTTATGTCCTGTAAATAAAAAAGAAAACAATTTTTAAAGCAAAAAGTTAATTTATTTACTATACACTAAAAAATGTAAAAGGAAAACGGCCACTCTGCACCAATTTATTCGTCATTCGTCGGCGTAAGAAATAGAAATAAACCTATCGCAAAGTTCGTTGTGCACGACGTATTTCGTCCAATGTACATATTGTGTGTATTTTCATTTACACAAATGTCTTTTATTTACAATGACGAATATTCGTTACGAAAAATTCGTCGTTCGTCCCAGTTGTGTTTATAGCATGATAATTACTTTAATGAAATTTATGTTTTTTTTTACTGTTGTAGTCTGCTGTTTTTGAGAATCTCCATGATATTTTACACAAACAAAGGGCTACTTGAAGAGAACACTGAAAGCCGGATGGTAGCTACAGCAGAAATCGGAGTGAAGCTGTTGCTCTAGAGACTCATTTTCTTAGGTGCTTGGTTTTGGGGAGCGTGGTGCGACTGGAAAATAAGCTATTCGTTGAAAAACGGGTACTGTGGGCTATATCGGCATTTGGTCCATATAAATCACCGGGATCTGACTATCGATACATAAGGGAAAACAACTTGGTGAACTTCAAACTGTATCGGCTGCAATTGCCTGTCAACGAGGTAAATCTACTGTGACTGCAACACATAGCCTTGTCTAATCTTGAGAGGGCCACCGAGTCCGATACTTCCTATGGGGCCTGTTAGCGGCATGTGTAAACGTTATGTATATTATAAGGTACTACACATTAAAACATCAATTTTTTTTATTGTTTTTTTTTGCTGATTAATATTTTTCCATACTACTAAAAGTATGATATATGTGTTGTGTTTACTATGTACGTGCGTATGCTTTAGTTTCGAAATACGGAATGAAATAATAGTTAAACAAACTTGCATGGGTCAACAACCGAATTCAAAGGCAAAAAAATACAGTGCATCTTTGATAGTCTGGACATGCGCTGGTCCGGTCACTCCAGTAATTCGGGCGCTCTTACATTTCGGACAATTTAAAAATTTTACCTCTAAAATCCGGACAAGCTTGTTTTTGTAACATTGACAACTCAACTTAGTTGAGTTGTGAATCATGATAGGGGCATACTAATGGTGTTTTCTTTTCAACAAAAAAAAAATCGTAATTTTTTAAAAACGTGCAGTATGGTGTTTGTTTTTTAAAAATGTTTTGCTCTCAGAAAGGGTATTATGTTTTATTCAAGAAATTCGCATGCAATAGTGGTGAAATGAAACAGACTTTACACTCCATATAAATCTAGAGTGTTGAGAATGCCATGCAAAAAATGTGTTTCTTGTGTATTCACAGCGCTAGCAGACAAAGTTCATATGACTACCAGACAAAGTTTAAAAAATCGCTTAGCATAGATAGATTGAAAAGATGCTGCTTCAAAATAAGGAAAATCATAATTTTTCATATTTTTTATGGAAAAAAAAAATAAGAAAATATTATATTGTTAATGCTGCTGTATCAGTGATATAAAATGTAAGTGGAGTCCGTGTTAAAAAATTGTTCTCTAGAATAGAGTTCATTAGAAAAAATCGTTTAAACTGGGATTCGATAAACCAGCAATCTGACACTTTGTTTTTTTGTTTACATGTTTATGAAAAAAGCAACCTAAGAAACTTGGGAACATTTTTAAAGAAAAATATGGATAATGCCGCAACCGTATCTTTTCCAACAATTGCAATAAATCAATTGTTGGATTAACTTCGTTATCTAATTTATTCCTATTATTATTATTTGATTTATTCAAAGAAATTATTTTTCAGATGGTATGAATATTGTGTCCCACTTTTTCGTAAATTGTGTTTAATTCTCGTCCAATAATAAGTAGCATTATTACATTGTTGGTAAGACAGCGTGTCATTTTTGTGGAAGAAAAGAAATAACTTAAGATCAATCGGTTCGACGCACGTTAAGTTCATGTGTGATGGATTGCACTACAACAAATTGGTGATCAACATAACTCATGCCATTAATGAAACAAAATTAGTGGTGGTGATCAGTGATCCAGATATAATTATTAAAATATAACTGCCGCGTTATTTTCCTATACACATTTAATTCATTAATTTGTTTCTTTTTATGATTCGGAAGCTCTTATAAAAAAGGCCAACAAATTTGCCGCCAACAATGTTTTACGCAGGAATGCCAAAGGTATCAGCTCTTCTATGTATGTATATGGAAGAAGAAGTTGTATGCAACTACAAATGTACCTACATGTGTACTCAACATGTGTAATCAACTGACATTTTTTTTATATTATTATTGAGCAAATACCAGCGATAATACGAAATGCTTGGCAGTCACGTTGGAAATATAAATAGAAAACAAAAATAAATAAATAAGCAGGAGACACCTCTCATGTATTCACAAATGAACAGTTTTAAAATTTATTTTGTTTTCTCAATGAGAAAATATACCGCGGAATGAAGGAACCGAAAACGATTGACCTTGACAGGGGCAATGAACGGAAAAGCGATTAGTGATGTCATATAAATGCGTGTACTCGTACATAAATATGGACAAGTAAATGCACATAGAAACACCCAAGTACATTCATATTTATGCATGTCATAAAGATTTAAAACAACAGCAAAAACAACGGTAAGATTAAATTTTACAGCCTGTGTTACCACATGGAAATTTGTTTCCTTTCCAAAAAGATTGGGAAATTTTTCGTCCCAAAAATACCTTTACTGCCGGATCCATAAAAATTTTTTTTTTATTTATAAAATGTTTAATAGACAAATTTCCATACAAAATTCAATCAATAAATATATCGTCACTAAAAATCCCAAAGGCCGTAAGTACACATTTTACTTTTTTTATAGGAGAAGCAAAAATCCTTATAAATTTAAGACTATTTAATTCTTAGTAGCCAAATTTCAGTATTAGCCTTAAAAATTCAATACGGATTTGGTTTAACCCTACGATTCATAACCGGGTACCCGTGTACCTTTTTGACTTTAAAAGTGCTGCTGTGCCTATAATTTTTGAGATATGGACATAAAACTCCGAATCATGAGAGATTTAGGCTAAACTAAGATTTAAATACGAAAAAATTCAAAATATTTTCAATATTTTCTTTAAAAAATGATTTTAAATGTTTACCCCCATAAACACACAACCGGGTCCCCGGGTACCCTAATGCAATTCCTATGTAAATGCCTGACATGTCAATGAAAAAACGTTTTTTTGTGTTGTTTTTATTGGAAATAAATGTCTTTTTTATTTATTTTATCATATTTTATATATATTATATTATAATTCATCCGAATCACTATCGTTGTTATTGTGGCAATTGTAGCATTTAGTAATTGTTATGGCGTGCTCATCGCATGTCGGCGTGCTACATATGCTGCAATTTTTTCTAGTTTTTCTTCTGTGCTTATTTGGAAGAAGGTTGCACATGTAGCACACGCCCGTATGTACTTTTCTGCCCCTTTGTCGTGCTGACGGAGATGTTGACGGACCTGCAGCACAAAGCACACTCTGCAACGGCCTTCCGATGATGCTTTCAATTGCATTTTTTGTTGAAAATTGGCGCACGCTTTGCACATTTGAAATTCTATTTTCTATAACAGGAATGCACAGGTTTTCTGCCAGTTGACGCAGGAAATTCTTCCTGCGCGTCGTGGTGTATCGTGCAGTTGGATTATTTCCATAATATATGATGTGTGATGCAAATGCGCTCACATCAATGATGTTATAGAAAAATGCCATCGGCCATCTTCTTGTTTGTCGCTGGGTCGTGTATTCTTGGAGCGTTTGGTCCATTACGTCCACCCCACCTTTTGTTTGGTTATACAAATTTATAATTTCTGGTTTCCCATTCTCGTCAATTTGTGCATCATCATGCATACTAGAAAGAAGGATGACCGAGTTGGACTTCCGCTGCTTATATGAGAGCAGTGTTACGTTGTCGTAGAAGCCAAATAAACTTGAACCAACGCCTTTTTTTTTGTCTTCTTTCATCTCCGCAGGGATGTAAGCTTTGTTGCGGCGGAGTGTACCCACAATGCTGAGCTTTTCTACTTTTAGTTGCCTAGCCAACGGCAGCGTCGTAAAAAAATTATCCATTGTTATATTTCGTCCGCTACCGTAGTATGGCCCAACTAAATCTCTCACCACTCTTTCGCCAACACCAACTTCACGACCAGTTTCTTGTTTGCCAGTATATATTTGGCCATGAAGTGGATATGAGTTTTTGGCATCGCAAATCCACCATACTTTTATGCCATATTTTGCTGGCTTCGAGGGTATATATTGGGTGAATTTGGTTCTACCACGGTATGGATATAATTGTTCATCAATGGTCAAATATTCTGATGGCACATAATATCTGGCAAGATTTGCATTGAGCATTATCCAAATATCGCGAATTGGCGCCGCTTTGTCTTGACGCTGCCGCTCTACCCGTGTTCTGGGGTCGTCAAACCGCATAAAACGCAGCAAATCGAAAAACCTGTTTATTCCCATGGTGGCGCGGAATATTGGGTGAGCCTGTGACGTCCACAAATCTCTTGCGTTTTCGTCATTAGAATGATTTGTGCCAGCCATCAAAACCATTCCAATGAACGCATAAATTTCGTTGATTGTCGTGTCTTTCCACTTCAACTGACGTCTATTGGGATTCTCTTCATTGTACGCATTATATGTGGCATGCGCTTTTCTATTTGTGTGGCGCACTATTATATCCACCATTTCCACTGTGAGGTATGATTTGAAACACTGCAAAGGCGTCATATTTTCAGTAATCCGCGCTGGACCACAGCGGTCTCTGAATATATTGTGGCTTCTCACTTGTTGGCAACTACGTGGTGTTCGCTGCCATTGTGTGCCGTCACGTGCAGTCATGTAGTCTGCTGGGTTTGTTGTTGGTGCATCTTCTTGCATATCATCATCTTCACTTTCATCATCAAAGAAAATTTCCTCTGGTGCGTCAATAGCAGCTGCAATTTCGTTTGCGTTGTCAACATTCAAATCTTCATTCTCTGATTCCGAAACTTCGCCAGTATAGGACACATTTCCTTCATTTTGGTCTTCCACAGGGTCCACTTCAAGGTCCTCATCTTGAGTCACTTCCTCAAATAAACGTTGAATATATGTGGTTCTTGCTTCATCACTCAAATTCCAGTATTCCCTTGTAGACAAATATCGGTCGTTGCGGCTCATTTTTCACCAACTTCACTGTTCAAATATTCAACACAGACTGGCGAAGCAAATGAAATATTTCAATTTTACGACACAAATGAACATCTGCTATCTAATTCAAAAGCAATTAAGCAAGTAGGTACCGAAAATAAGCAAAATAAGCAAATAAACAACCCTTACATAAAACCAGTTTCTGCCTACTTGTGTCGCTTTAGGTACTTATATACGAACAGAAACCAGTTTTTTTCCAAATATCAAATTTGTACAGTTGAGAACGCAAAATATAATCAACAACAAAAATATTTACAGGAAAATATTATTTTATTTCAATAAACGCAAAACAACCTACTTCGGGTACCCGGGTACCTGGTTATGAAATTGAAGGAGTTTTGCTGGTTATGAATCGTACGGTTAAGAAATGAATGTAATAAAATAATAGCAGTTTTTTAGTAATGGTATTTGCGGCGTTTTGGAATTGTTTTTTCTGAAACCAAAAATCCATAAGAACACAAATTTTTTTTAAATAAAAGTTACAATCGATATGTATTTAGTCAAACTACATTTTTTCTTGGTATTCTTTGAGTTTTTAATGTAACAGATACAAAATTTATTACAGCTAAATTCACAAATTTGAGAAAAATATATTTTATTTAAGAAATTAAAAAAAAAAAACCAAAATTCATTAATGGTTACATGGAAAGAAAACGAGTTCACATTATACATGCATACATATGTATGTGTTTAATATGAGTATGGTATATTAACGTAAAAACTATGGCAATCAGACGGAAGTAAAAAATTAAGTTCTTGAACATGCTTCCATTTATTTGTAGATATTTTTATTCTTTGGGTATGTAACTGCATAAGTTCGACATATTCAAACTTTTGTTGTGTGCGTTGTGGCAAAACCTCAAATTTGTGTTTTTTTTTGCTTTATAAAAAATTGTCCCTGAAGTATCATATCCCAAGGCACTTATCATATTAACAGTAGGCGCACAACTTTTTTTGCCTGCAATTAAGAAACAAACTTTTTTCTAGATATGTACTATATGTACATATCTTTAAGTTGCTTGGCGATTATTCACAAATATCGATAATTTACCATTAGCGTCGTTTGTTCCAAGTTATAAAGACGGTAAACAGTGTCGGCATGGACAAAATAAAATTAAAATATTTGATTGGCAGTCGCAAAATTCTGTCTTAAAAACATGGCGACATTTGGTGTGTTTCTTTACTCCAATTTGGGTACCCGCATGATGAAAATCTTACCAGAAAGTATTTCCGTACTCGAAAATTGGCTAAATGAAAGAGTAATGTTCTTGTTCTTCTAGCACAAATCATTTCGTACTTTTTCTTCGTGTTAGTTTGGGCAAGTAAACAAGCAATCAGCTGTTTCATAAATAAACAATAATAAAGTAAATGTTTCGCAACACAGAAAACACTTGAAAATTTGTATTATAAAATATTTAAAAATTTGCAATGACTAAATAATAGTTTAATTTATTATTTTCTCAATCTCGAGCCCAGAAAGTATACCCGTGTATATAAAATTTAAGAAAAAGAGTTAAGCTCTTCTAATTGTTTCACGGACTCCCTTCATCACTCTCGCTTGCCAGGAAATTTTCAGTGGTCACATTTATTTTCACAAGTATTCATAGTGCATGTTTCTTTAATTTTTTTTTTACGTTTATTCAAGTGGTTTCAGAAAGATTTCGTACATGGAAAAATGCAATAATATCAAAACAGATACTATTTCTTTATTTAAAGGAAACTAATAAAGAAAATTTTCCCATTGAGCTCACGTACACTGTTATCAGTTAAATTAAATAAATTTAAATGACAAAACAAATTTTAAATTGTGTACTCAATTCGCAACAATGTCTCTTTTATTGCACGGATTGTATTCGCATCAGAGACCTGCAAGAAGTGTTTGATAAAACAGTTGTCATTATGCAAGACTTGAAAAAAGAAATTCTTTCAGTCAACGGCTCAATGTCAATGTCTTAGTACCCTGTACACTTATTTAGTTTTAAATAAATCACAACAATGATTGTCTGATGCCTACGCTCATGAATTTGTGCACAAAATTTGTTTTAATATTTTCAAGTGTTAATCAGCCATCCAACCGTGCATGTTCGACACTTGTTTTAAACATGACCATTAGATTTGAAATGTCTTTACTTTTACGCAGTAGATTGTTCGATGATTTTTTGCATAACTGTGTTGTTCAATTTTTGCATTTTATCTTTTCAGTTTTAATCATAAAAAAACAGGACGAAAATATGTTCATGTTTGAAAGAAGTGTCGAACATGCACAGTTGGAAGTTGATTAACACTTGAAAAGATTAAATAAAATTTTGTGCATGATTTTGTTCGCAGGTATTCATTTATGTGGCTTGACCGACTGTACATACTCTTCTTGGTGCAATAACAATTCAACAAATATGTGATTCTTGCAGTTCTCTGATTCGCATAGCATATACAGCCATTGACAACTAATTAGAAACACTTCTTGTGCATTACTGCAAAGTCTTTAATTATTAATATGTGTAAGAATGTACTAGCTGACCCGGCCACGAGTTATTAAAAAAAATATATACATGACTTGTATGTCCTTCTAGACACAGACCTACATATGTATTGTTTAAATTTCATTAAAATCGGTTAGTTAGTTTCGGAGACGCGGAAATTGCCCCCTTCATACCTACCTACAGAGAGCCCAATTTGAGCTCTCTAGCTACATATATTAAGAGTGCGTACACGTATATCGTTTTCATATTTTACCCATTATTTACTGTTCCGTATACCGAAATTCAGATCTGTAGCTGTAATAGGAGTGCCCCATCCAAAAAAATGGGCACCCCGGTCCTCCTGATAAAAATTTGCCGTTTTCATAATGTTCGCAATATTTACTCCTCAATACCTATTTCTACATATACAAAATTTCAACTCTCTAACTAAAGTGCAAGTATACCTAAGACTGTGGGTACAATGCTACATGATGTTTAAAAATAGTTTACATCCTTTTCTCAGACGTACTGAATATGCTCCACGAAATTTGATAATAATCGGTCAAGTCATTTCGAAGGAGTTTGGTTACAAACACTGTGACACGAGAATTTGATATATTAGATATCGCTATTCAAATATGGTTGTTAATGATAGATGGGTGAAAATTTAGGCTTATATGCATTTTTTAATGCTTAATCATAAACAAATAATAAACAAATTTTTATTTTGAGTTGGCCACCTTTTTTTTGGAGTGGGCCATCCTCATCACCATCTCAGACCCACCAAAGTCACAAAATTTCATAAATATCGGTCAAGCTGTTTCGGAGGGGTTTGGTTACAAGCACTGTGACACGAAAATTTTATATATATCCTCTAGACCGTACCACCTTACAGGCAAAAAAAAAGTGCACGGTACACTCCTAATATAACGTGTTTTTGGACAGTAATTTCAAAAAACAAAATAGATGTTTGCTAAGGAAGTAATTCAATAATTCTTGCAGAACAGTCGATATTTGTAGTCTGATCTACAACTAATTATAATGTTACGAAATCGCCTTTATTTGTATATCGTCATATGAGTTCACAAAAGCCCTAAGTTATATTCAACAAATTTTACAGGAGAAACAAAATCCTTTCAAACTAACTTCTAAGCTTGCACTTAGGCATTTCTGAAATTTTTTGATAAGAACATTATTTATAATTTCAGGCGTGTACAATTTTGCAGGCACATGTAATTTGATACTATGGCTCGAATTTTTTGTAACTTAGGGCTTTTTTGGGATCATATGACGATATGCTTGTTGCTTCTCTATCCCGTTCGCTTCCACACAAATACAAATGCTATTTACAATCACGGCAAACATTCATGTGAATGGCTTGATATTAAAGTGATCTATTATAAGCACCATGATTCTGCATCAATTGCCATTGATTTCCAGTATTTATCCACCAGATCTCTGTTTCTACGTCCCTAATGTACACTAGACCGTACCGTCTCGAGAAGCTCAATATTCTGAATCCATAGCAATCAACTTCCCATATCCATAATTTGATAACTCCAGCAGAAATATATTAAAATTTAATTATACTAAATTAAAAAATTCAGCTAAAATAATATTGTTACGGAAATACAATTATTAACAGCAATTTGTAAATGACCCTCGTATAAAGGTATTTCATTAGAAAATACCAGCTTTTCAGCGACTGACAACACAATATAAAAACACAGAACTCACATACTAAACTTACGCAAAGCAAAACAATAATCAATTCAATAGAATGACACACACACATGCACACTAATACAACAGAAGTAAGATAACATAAGCCAAAGATAAAGATAATTATCGCACAAATACATATATAAATTCAAATTAACTTATTTCTGGAATATTCTACGAAAATGCAAAAATGCTAGACAAAAGTAGAATGCTCTAACAAGCTCTAGTGGCAAATGTCTGGAGTATAAATAAGGCTGATTGTGAGTAATAATTATGCAGTTGTAAATAACACTCTTGAAGCGAACGTTTAAATTAAGTGCCTGAAAGTAAACTATAGATTGTGAAATTTATACAATTAAAGTAGCATTGGAAAGAAATTATTAAGAAAAAGGACAAATAAATAAAAGCTTCACAAACTAAATTATAAATTGTAGTAAATAAAAGAATACACGTTTTAAAAGGTAAAACGTAATAATTCGTTGTTTTATTTTGCAATCACCAATTCAAGTAAAATACACGATTTAAAAAGGTAAAACGTGACAATATGTTGGAAATTTTAATCAATCACATTTCGACATGATTAAATTTGGCTATATTTTCGGCAGTTCTCTAGCTTAGAAAAAATATGGCGGTCATCGGCGACCGCATTGGAGGATTCATTTACTACAAAACGCTGAGCGTACTCAAGATATACAAAACTCATTATTGACCTTGTATGGGAGCTACCACGCCCAGTTGTTCAATTCCGCCCACATTTTCACTGATGATTTGTAATGACTATTAAATTTCTCAGACAAAATACAGAAACTTTAACCGTTCTGAAGATATAATGAAATAAATTTGTTATGGGAGGTACCACGCCCACTTGTCTAACCCTTGCAGTTTTTGACTGATGATTTGTACTGCTCATTAAGTTACTAAGGCCATAACCAGAAACGTAACTTTAACAGTTCTCAAGATATAATGAAATCAATATTCAGTTTGTATTGGAGGTACCACGCCCTCTTGTCCAATCCCTCCCAGTTTTAGACTGATGATTTCCTTTAACCACAAAGCCATTTGAACTATATTTAGCAACTTTCACTTCAACCGTTCTCAAGATATACAAAAATTAATATTTGTAAATTTTTGTGTAAACGAACGGTTTTCAGTAGAATTCAGTGCAAATTTGCATGGAGCTATTGTTGACAAGGGAGAATACTTTTTGTGTTTCATGTACTAGTAAGTTTACCTGGTATGAATTCCACTTGGTTATGATACGAGTATGTAGCATTAAAAGTTTTAAAAACAAATTAAAATCGTTGGTGTCAGTACTAATAAGTATGTATACAACTGAACAAATGAAAATGGTAATTTATTTATGGTAATACAATTTTTGTCTTAGTATTGGATCGAAAATATCAATGGTTTGGCTGTTATAGGCCAAAATATCCAAAAAAACGTGACAAAAGTCTGATCAAGTCAAAATGCGCCACCTCGATTTTCACCGTAGACGTATGGTCTAGTGGACTTTTTTGCTTAGTACAATCCCAAGAATCAGAAACGCGAAGCGCCCATTAAAATTTTCAAATCGCCCCACCCTAATGTATAGCCTATGTAGTGCGAAAAATATTGAACTGTAGTTGTCATAGTTGTTCAAAAATTATAATAACACATATCAATTGCTCAAGGCGCCTTGATAACATATATGAGAAAATTCATTTAATACCATTTGTATCTAAATGTAATTATGAAGACATCAAAACTTAAAATGTGTAATTAAATGAATGAAAACTTTTCTGTTTTTGTTTTTATTTTGAATGTTATTAAGCAGTCGAACGATATCGAGTGACATCGTCAGTCAGGCAGTTAATCATCATATCACTTTACAGAACTTTTACTTACTTGACATTATCAAATAGATTTTCATCGAGAACGGCAGCACCAATTTGATAACTGGAACTTTTCTCATGCTGATTGATTAAATGATTACTTAGTTGTGGAACAGGGCATTGAGATGTTCGTTGATGTAAATAAAATTGGGACTGTCCTTGATGTGACTGTGATTCGATATAATTATGTTGTGAAAGCAAATCACCTTCATTTTTCTCACATTGTTCTGAATGGTTAGGAATTTGCTGGTTTGATATTTCTGGATTCAAATGACTTTGCATTGATTGAAACTGAGATAGAGACTGATTACTATTGTCAAATGGTAAAGCAGAATCTGAACCATTATTTGCTATTATATGATGCATTTGATCGGTTGTAGTAGAATTAGCATCAAAACTACCCATATACCCATGTCTATCCGAATTTTGTATCACACTTTCGGCTTTGCTGTTAAGTATTTCATTTTCATGGGTACCAAGCACATAAGCATTGGACTTTTTTGCTAGTAGATTGTCATAACTAGGAGCATTGTAGCTGTAAGACCAACTAGAAGTTTCATTTGATGAACTGCTTATAGAATTTGAATGAGCATTTATATTAATAGCGCTACAGCTGTTCGTTAGCTGTTGTAAACGATTGTTTATTTGCCTTTTTTTGGCCAAAGTACGACATTCCTGTTTATGCGTAGGCCAATCAAGATGCTGATGGTCTGTGGAACAATAATAAATAGCTTTACATTTTGCACAACGTAAAAGTTTTTGAGTTGTACCACAAATACTGCACTGTGGCAGCTGTTGTTGGTGCATTATTTGTGTTGTTTGTTGCTGCTGCTGCTGCTGCGGGTACCCTTTACTAGAATCTGATTTCAATTGCTGTACCACAAAAACTTGTTGAGATTCCATATTTTAATTTTTATATTTAGTTTAAAACTTTATTAACTATACGTATAAGTTATTTCCTTCAATGGAAATTTTCTAAAAGGAAATATAGTACTTCACTTTTTGGTTATCGTTTCTGCAAACTATTTTGTCCTTGCATTGCCCTTATAAGTGGGTTTGTGTTTTTTCAGGCAGCTACTGAATTTACTTATGAGAGTGAAAGACGGACAAATTTAAAATAAATATAAAATATGCATACTAAGTGATGTGCACAGGCTGCAAGTTCTTCCACCCGCCCTGGTTTGTTTATGTTACTACTAAATGTTTTTTTTTGTTGTTACTATATTTCTGTTACAGTAACCTTGACAAGGGACTGGCGGTCAATTAAGGTGGAATTATTTATTCTTTTATTTTGTACGAAGAAGCAACTATTTATGCGAATTCCAGAAGAGCACCTCATTTCTTAAAGTATTAAAATATCATTAAATCTTTCCAAATAAAGTTAAAAAGTACACTTTTCAATATACGTTTCCGATAATTTCCCTTTAAATATCTATTCATATATTTACATCATTTTTCGCAATACCATGAATAACTATTTTTTTAATAGTACATTTTTTTGTGGTTGCTTTTAATTCTGTTGCATTCTTTACTTTTATTGTCATTGTTTACCGTTCGCTTCAAGTCTTTTATTATTTCTGCAGTAGTTCTTTATCGAAAATAGCAAACTGTTTGTTCTTTTTTAAAACAAGTTAAATAAACTTTTGTTCACTTTTGGTTTTTTTATTTATTGCTAAATTGCCGTGTTTATATTATTTTTGTCTTCAAATTTATAACAAATTGCAAAATATTACAACTACAAAGAAGCTTTCAAGGATTTGTATTTGTATGATCCAAAAAAAATATGGTTTAAACGTCAGAAGTGTCAGTTTGAAATCTGACATAATAAACGAGACTCGATATTACATAGGGTCTACACGTACCACGGAGTAATAAAACTAAAAATTTTACTTTTTAACATTTTTTAGGGGTTAAAATCTTACTCTACGAATTTAAAATTTTCTCATTGTAAGGTTATACTTTAAATTTTTTCCTATCGAATTTAAAAACTCTCATTTTTTAATTAAACCACTCATAATTTTAAAATTTGATGAGTATTTGCTTTCCAAATCAGTTTTATTTCAAATTATGGGCATGATAACAGTTGATAACTAATCTTATTAACAGCGAAGCCACATTGATAAATGGATTTGCTTTTAAATATCTCAAAACTTGCGTGTAGCCTACATCACAGCTTTCAACAAACGTGAATTATGGGAATTCTGTGTAAAAAATTTTAAAGCAAAATTTGAACTTCGAAAGCAACACGAATTGAAACCATAAACCTGACTACAGACTATGTAATTAACAACGAAACGTATCTCGTTGCATGGACATGGTTAAATAACTTGTTAAAAATAATTTCCGCAGTACACTCAACGTCTGAATTCATTGAAAACAAGAAAATAATGAAAAATTTTTGCTACCATAAATCAGTTTTGTGTAGTCTATGTGCAAATGAAAAAATAATGTTTGCACGCCGCTTGTGTAGTCTAAGCAAATAAAGATGAAGCCATAGTAAAAAAAAATTTAACCCTGAAATAAAAATATGTATGAGTTATATTATTCTCAATTGTCAATTGATGTCAATTTGTATGAATTATTTTGACAGTATACAAGATTCTTGGTTGTTGTTGTACTGAAAAGTTTACCTGGTATGAATTCGCCTTGATTATGTCGACGTTCTCTCAGATGTATTGTCAGGCGGCTGTTCAAAATAGTCGGCGGATATTAAAATCATCGGCTTCACGACGTAGTCGGCATTTTGTATTAAGGGACATGTGTTCTGTGGTAATAGAATTTTTTTCCAGTAAAAGCGTTCACAAAATATACATTGTATTTTGTCGCAAAAGCTAATTATAGGATATACCCAAGTAAAATGAGTGAATTTTGTGCTAAAATAATACTATCCGATATAGAGGGAACGACCACCTCAATAAGTTTCGTTAAAGTAACTATTTTTTTAATGAAAGTATAGATAAATTTATAAAATTTACATATCCGTTTCTAAAGGACATTTTGTTTCCTTACGCTAAAGAGAACACACGAAAGTTTCTCCAACAAACATGGCAAACACAAGAAACCCAAATTGTTTCGCACGACCTAATAAGTCTTCCACAATATAAGGACTTTATTGAAGAAGGCGGCTATAGCTACGAATTAGAAATGGATGTTCAACTTATTAGTCGGTTTGTTAATTACCTAATAGACAAGGATTTAAAATTGGGTCCCTTGAAGACTCTTCAAGGATATGTTTGGGCTGAAGGTTATCAAACTGGTAATATTAAAGGCCAGTAAGTATATGTTATCTGTAAGCAACGACAAGAATACAAAAGATTTTTCAAGTGTTTACTCAGATGTACCAAGGGCCTTTAAAAATTGGCATAATGCTGGCATCGTTGTGTCCATATATTCTAGTGGCAGCATTAAAGCTCAACAGCTTTTATTTGGTCAAACAGAATTAGGCAACCTTCTTCCGTACATAAAGCAACACTTTGACACCACTAGTGGTCATAAGCAGGAACAACAATCTTATGTTAATATTGCCAAAACTCTTGCAACTGATCCAAAAGATATTCTTTTTTTAACAGACATTGTTAAAGGTAAATTAGTTATTGGGTAAATTAATTTTTACTTATACGAATTTGTTATTTTTTTCTATTACAGAGGCCGAAGCTGCTCGTTTGGCTGGTTACCAAACTGCCATACTTAGTAGGCCAGGCAATGCCCCGCTGTCCAATGATGAAAAATCTCAATTCACTGTTGTTACTGATTTTGAATCTCTTAAAGTTAAGGCACAATAAAAAGCAACATTTTCGAATAGCTATTCTTTCGAAACAATTTCTAAAAATCGATTTCTAACATGTGAGGTGAGTTGTCGTTTTAATTTGCTCTTAATCTTTTTTCTTTATCTCTTGCTACATAATTATTTATAAAGAAGAAATAGTATATAAGAATTAGTTTAAAGAGAACGTGTTTTTAAAGGGCCCTTACTCGAATTTTTTCTAAACTAAATTTTTTTAGGGATTCCTATTCATTTCAAACAAATACAGCTTATCACGAATAGTCTCAAAAATTACAGTTTTACATGCATTTCGATAATTGCATTGATCCATTAAATAATTGGAAATACTACTTTAAAGAAAAACTTCCTGAAATGTTGACTGAGTGGTTGGTTAGGTGGGTTACTGGATAGAAGAAGAAATGTCGCAGCCCACTTGATTCAAATTCATTATGGGCCCATTGTAATGCAAATTAGAGGTGATTGCATTTATACTATGGTGTCGAAAGAATTCTTACTTTCGTCCAATTTTATTACATCTCCTTAACAACAACGCTTCAACACTGCTATAAAATAAAGAACGTGCAAAAGTAGAGTTTTTAAAGATAGTGAAGCTTCACCTTCACCTGTCATCTCTCTAACCCTTTTCTCTACTTCCAGCACAAAGTATCGCATGTGTAGGGGTCATCTCCTTAGTGCTGGTTCTAGATAAAAAATATATTTAAAACTAGGAAAATTTTGTTTTAACTGTAATTACACCAAGATAATTATTTTGATATTTACCTATAGCAAAATATTTGCGCTTATCAAACGAATTTGTTAGACGCTTTTGCATTACAGAATGCGGTGATACCAGACTTGCGAAAGGGAAAATAATAGATGCGGAAATCAAATCCGCAAACGGATTAGGAAGTAGCAATTGTTCCATATCGTAAAATTTTTCTTTCGCATCGCAATAAAGAGTAACCCCCTTGTGTGATGGAACGAGGAGCTAACGGAACTTAGGAGGTTGGCCAGTAGGGACTGCAATCTGAGTTACTCAAGCAATCTTTAGGAGTCAAACAAATACGAACTATGGTTATACTAAAAGAATATTACGACGTCGAAATCGGAGTGCTGGAGGGCCTCTGCTCTGGGGTTTAGTCTCTATTGCTATGCAAATAGTTGGCTAACGACGGACTGTGTCCTTCGGTCAAAGAATACAAAATGGAACCTAGATAGCAGACCCTTTGAACAATTTGAGGGTGCTTTTTGATACTTATATTCCCAATGGAGAGGGTGGGCAGCCTCCGGTTTCACACATCAAATTACTGCACGAATTTCGAAATATGTTCACGTCTTCTGACATTATACACGTATCTGACAATATAATTGAGAACCCGTCCCAGCTTCATTACGTTCGTCAAAATAGTTTCCGAAATAACTTTTAAACCATATAGAATTAGAGGCATCATAAATGGATTAGCCACTCTACACTTAATCCAAAAACTATATATTGATAGAATATATCCTACGCAAAATAAAGGGGATCACCCTATGGGGAGAATTAAATAAAATAAATAAATAAAATATAGAATAAACAGTAAGGGTCGCAAAACAAATCGTTGACGTACACCCGATTAGAGCGAAAGGTAACCATAATAAGTGTTGAATTTCCAACTGGGTATACTTTTTATTACTTGTCTCAATTAGTCAAATTCGTATGCAGTGGTCAATGCACTAGTTTCGTGCATTAAAATAATAACAACAAATACATAAATATAATGCAAGTTACCGCTACTCGAGACAGTCATTGTAAATCAATGTAGAAAAAATCAAGAATTTTGGACCAAAACTTTACAGCTATCAATATTAACCGCTTAATAAGACAATAATTGAAAAACTATGCATAAAAAACGTAAAACTGAGTACCCAACAATACTTAAAATATATTAAGAGTTGAAATGAATTTTTGTTATCATTAAGCACAGTCCATTTAAAACCTTTGAATAAATAAGTTCTGAACAATTTGTGAAGGAATAATTATTTAACGATAAGTGATTTAAGTTTACATAGAATTCAATTTTGGAATTTGGTAAGTCATCAAAGGGCAAGAAAAAGCTCTTGTCCGCAACAATAAGTATTATTCAACTCTACAAATTGGCGCCTACCACTCAAGGAAGATGTTATTAGTCCACATGCAGATCAAGAAAAATCAAATTTATCCATTAGCTTAATAATCATAATGGATGGTAAATGCGTTGTATATAATAGTGTGCAGTGTGGTGAGTTATGCAGTAGCCTGTAGTGGAACTTTATTACTTTCTTCGGAGCACTTTTTTTGATTTCATTCTTCTTTTGCTGAGTAATTTTAATGAAAAATCACCCCTATCGCGAATACTTTTTCACGCAAAATATTTCCGCTTCCATAAATTTACAATCGTGAAAAAATTTCCCGTGAATAATTTCACATCAAAATAAAATTCATTCTAATGTGAATGATTTTTTCACTTTAATTTATACTCTATTTTTATTTACTTTAATTTATACACTTTTGTTAATTGTTGCATTCAGGTACTTTTATTGTTCAAATGCAATATTTTTATGCGGGTGACTAATTAACTGCCACCTGAATATTTAAACACAAGTGTTCAAATGTCTTCTCCTCATTCTGAGAGCTTCTGCAGAAGTCGTTGTGGCGTGCATACCAATGTGACAATAACCCGTCAGCACACCCATGTCCGCCAGAGGCACTCGGCATTCATGAACCAGAACCGATGTCCTATATATACCCGATAAGGATGTGATCGCGTCCCTACTGTCCGCACATATCCTACTCATATATCCCGTATTACCCATCCAGTTAACATGCAAAACCAGAGTTCACTGCGCTTATCGCCTAAGAGTGTGCTAAGCCCGCTCCATCTCTTATCTACGAAGATAGTGTACCATAACGAACCCAGTCATGGGTAGTTTATCCACCCGCTAGTTGCTATGTGCCGGAATCCATATGAAAGTAATGTCGGCCCGACAGCTCAAACTGGACAGCACATTCTTGTATTGACTCACCAAGACCGAGTGTCCCCAGCGTGAGAAGTGCCAGCTGGCTATCGTCAAAAATCCCGTTTCTTTGATCGCGTATTTCACTTACTATGCATAGATTCTCCCCAACCGGCCGATATGATTGCTGCACGCCAACGTCCATTGAGAACATTTAAGATCCAACTCCGCAGACCATCCTCGATCCGTCAGTGTAGACTGTAGTATCGAACTCGTTCCCTATCTCGCCCCTTTTCCATCGTCCAATGAATGGGTAGAGAATTCCGAAAGTCCGTCCACAGTCCATATCGGGCATCATGTAGTCCATCCCCCTCAGGTCTAAAGAGAGCCGATCCAAAATACTCGCATTCTCAGGGCCTCCGCAGTACTAGTGTGCAAACAACCCGAAACTTCAATGCGCGCGCATCTCTGTATTCTGTACAATTGATCTACCACTTATCTACTGCTCGTAGCGGTCTACAATACTTCTCCTCGCTGCCGCCCAGTCTCCCAGTGATATTCATAAAACATAGTTCATTCTAAAAATTTTTAAGAAACAAACTGCATGTAAAGAAAAACTGATTTTACATCACTAGTTTTATCATCCAATTCACAATATAAATTTATTATAAACTTTTCCATTAGTTAGGTTTTTCGTTTGTGAATGCAAACAATCAAATGAGCCAAAATGCACTGATGTTTTTACGAACAGGCCTATGAATCAGAGTTGAAGAAAGAAGGACTACTAATCAAATACAACTATTGTTGGTGTTTCATTAAATACACCAATTGTTGGTGAGTTTCAAACAAAGGCGAATTAATTTTTAAATTCATTAATTTTAAAATTAATTCGTCTTGGTTTCAACGCTTCTGTCCGCTTCTGAGAGATATTCAGATCACAATTATTTTTAATTTAGTGTCCCGTCCGATTATTAGTATCCGGCTTTGGGAATACATTTTGTATGGAAAAATTGATGGAAATCTCGACTCTACAACGTTTGTCCATTAGGAGAGATTTCACTCTATGTAAAATATTAAGAAGGTGGTCAGGTGTGGACCCATAAGGTAAAGTCATTAGGCGATCCTTATGGGCAAACACACAAGAAGACTTACTGCCTCCGCGCGGCGGCCACCGTTTACATGATTGAGTGTGGGTTCTCTAGAAAGTCTCGCCTACTCCCCACACTATAAATTCTCCTAAGTGTGGTGGGAAGCCATTTCTTTCTCAGGACCTATACCCGGTCATGGCTAAAGTAAGCAACGAAAATGGGGGCTGGATCATGGTGTAATGCGACCCGTGCCTAGGATCAGCTTGGCTAGAGGCCCCTTCACAAATAGTCTAGTCGCAAACGGAGCTTCACCGATACCTGGCCACCTCGGTGAATAGTGTTTTGGCCTTGCCAGGTTACCGGGGCTATGACCTGGTCGACTTATTTTCCCCCACACTCGTGGGATTTCAATGGATACAAAAAAAAAAAAAAAGAAAAATAAAAATAAAACCGGAGACCAAAAGCCCAACCTGCAAGGGGGACCTTTTGACTCCACGCCCAACCCTCAAGGGGGGCCAAACAATTCGAATAACACGCCACTAGTGGCCCACTCTTCGAGCAGCGCTGCTGTGACCACTCAGTGCAGCGGTGTTCCAATCGTCTTGCCTTCTGAGGGTAGTGAAAGTTTCAAGCTCAACCCAGTCAAGAAAGCTACAGCTGTCAAACGCGCTCCCTCTGCGGCCAAAATGGAGAAATACAAGAATCGGAGATCTGCAAGCCGATTCCTGCATAAACTAGAGTTCATTCCACCTGACCAGCTACTGGACGATGAGAGAAAGAATTTGGAATGGGCGCAGCAAATTCTTTCACAAGGGCGGAAAAGTAAGAGGCGTCGGTCCAACAAGAGCCATTTAGCGGCGGGGCAAATTCCCGAAATGTCCGCGGTTCCGCTTCATACCGGCGAGAACAATTCATTCGGGAATGTTGCCAAGGATGCCTTGATCTACGCCGTTGTAGATCGGAGCCATACTGACGGGACTATCACTCCAGGAAATTGGAAGATGGTTCAATCGGCATTGCTCCGATCTTTTCAAAAGGTTCTTCTAACTAACCCTGGTCCCCCTCCACGCGTCCACGAAGCAGGGTGGTACAACAGCCAAGTCCCGCTGGTGGCTTGTACGAATCAACGCTCGGCGGATTTATACAAGCTTGCCGTTGAGGACCTCGGAGAAATTTGGCCTGGAGCCCTACTTTGCGTGGTCACCAAAGACCAAATTCCGAATAGACCTAAGGCACGCGTCATGCTGCCTGAAGATATCACGGATCATGCTGAAATCTTAGGTCTCATTAAGATGTCGAATGATGATCTGCCAGTTAATGACTGGTACGTTTCCAAGGTTGGCGAACCCTCTAATGGATTTAGGGAGGTACTCATCATTTTAAATGAAGAGTGTCTTCCTCTCCTCAGAGCGCGGAAAGCATGCATCTTTTATGGATTCGGCAAAATATATCTCAAGGTATATAAGAAGGAAAGGGGCACTGAAGCCAAGCCTACCCCTGAGGGGGCTACAGTGGAGGTCTCCCCGTAAAAGATGCGTTCTTAAAGGCACCCCCGGTTGAGCGGGCGGATGTATACTCTGCAAGTGAAGGCCTTCCGAGTTTCACCCGGAGATCTCGTGTGGGAACATATGGGTCTTTTGTCTGCGGAGTAAACGAACATAACAGTAACTGCAGCTAACGATGATGAGGTTTATGCAGATCTTCACCAGTCGAGTGCTGCTTCCGTATCGCTTCTTCTCCGACTCTGCAATGGGGGAGAAGATATCATACTGGTCCCAGAACTGAATGGGTTCTTGGACTCCATCTGAATGATAATAAGCTGATCGTTCCCCCCACACGGGTTAGAAGAGAGCTTATTATATGCTAATCAAGAATGAAATTAATCATTTCCTCCGTAATAATTTAACCAATGATGACATCGCGGCGGTGGTGCTGTCACTTCAAAGACAACCTTAGTGGGTCTTTTCCTGCTACGTGCTATACAGCGACTCCTCTCCACTGGACGACTGTCTTGAAACGCTCAGTAGATGAGAAAAGTCCTTTGTCCAAAGAGAAGACGGACATAACAGTAATTGCAGACAACGATGATGATATTAATGCAGATTAATCTTCACCACTCAATGGCTGCTTTCCTAACACTTCTCCGACTCTGCAATGGGGGAGAATGTGTCGTACGTGTCGAAGAACCATGACTTTATCGTGACCGGGTTATTGGCCTCAAACTGAATGGATATAAGCCGATCATTCCTCACAGCACGGGTAAGCTTTGTATCTCAATCATTAATGACATTAATAATTTTCTCCACAATCATTTTAGCAATGGTGACATCACGGCCGTAGCAGCGTCACTTCAAGGAGATCTTACTGGGTCTTTTCCTGCTACTTATCATACGCGGTCTCTTCTCCACTGGACGACTGTCTGAAACACTCAGTGGCGCCGGCTAAGCGAAGAGGGCTATCGATTATAATTGATGCCAATGCAAATCGCTTTATGTGAGCAGCTCAGATATAAAAGAGGTAAGAACATTTTAGAATTTATTAGGAGATTGTTGATTTTGAATAATGGTAACGAACCCATGGTCTTTATGATACGCGAACCTTTATCGTAATAAGCGGGAGGTCTTCAAATCAGTTTTTTTATTCTCGGTTTGGCCAGTTACCTGTTTTCTATGATAAAGGACATCTACAATGCTGCCACCAACACTGCAAGCATAAGAAAGATCCCACTGGGGAAGGCCAAGCCGCAATACAAATTTCTTCTTGGGGCTACGTCCAAGACCGTGTTGACGCGGAGAATTCCCGAAAGTTGAAGCATTTAATAACCAAAATTTTGTGAAGTCATCGCCGAAATACCGCCTGAAATATGCGAAAAAGTGGTCGAAATCTACATCAAAAGGATCGACTACTGCAACCAATCTAGAGGCGGTCATTTCTTATATAATGGCGTTACTTAGTACTTTCATATTTTTTTTTATCTTGGACGAGCACTCAGAAAATAACCCCTGCACATGCGATGCATTGTGCTGGAACTAGAGGAACGAGATAGTAGGAGAAATGACAGGAGGTGAAGCTTCAATATCCAACACTCTGCTTTTGCACGTTCTTTGTTTTTATAGCAGTGTTGTAGCGTCTCTGATGTCAAGGAGACGTATTAAATTTCGAATTGATTATTAAATATTTAAGAATATAACAAACACTATTCAAAATGGCCGCCATTTGCCTTCCAACACGACCGAAGTCTGACCGGCCAATAGTTTATTACAGCACGCACGAGTGTAATCAAAAACAAAAAGAAATTTGTGTGAAAAGCAAAACCAAAACAGACCTGGGTTCAACACCAGTTTCAGAGTAAAATTATAAAAAAAAAAACATTTCGCGTTTTTCTGATCTGCATTAGTGTGTCTTTGTGTGTCAGCTGTTGTCGGAAGGTTTCAGTGGCGAAAGCATAGTCACTGGTCACTGAACAGGAACGGCTTCAGCTATATCCAATCCACAGGCAGGCACATCAGAACGCAAAGCAAATGCAAAAGCAGAGCTTTAAAATAATTAATTAAGCTTCACCTCCTGTCGTTTCTCTAACTATACCTTTCCTATAGTTCCAGCAAAATGATTCGCATGTGTAGAGGTCATCTCCTGAGTGCTGGTCCCACAAAAAAAAAAAAAATGTTACAGAAAATGCATTTAAAAATCTTTTTTCTTCTTTTTTTCATGCGCTTTTCTGCACGGTGTTAGTGTCATTTGTTTCATTTTCTCATTGTCGAACCTCGATTTAAATATGCAAATAAAAAGATGGATTTGATAGAGCAAAAACCCGCAAAGGTAAGCTTTTGTTTTCAATTTGCTACATCCATCTTTCATATCATTTATTTACCTCCTTCGTGGTTGTACACTCAACAACAGACTCTTTAGTACTTTCTTTGATTGCATTGATGAGCACGACTTTTCGAAAAAGAAGATAACAGTTTAGATCATGAACGTGCCTCAGTGCCTGACATCCGAAATGCAATTCAGCAGCGTACTGACAACTGTCACAGACGATGTTGCTGTAATGCAATATGAAATTTTTCTTAAAGCTAAAAGCGACAGAGGCGACATATCTGATTGCCGTGTGGTGATCTTGAAGGATTTGGTTCAGTTCATTCAAGATTATTCCTCGGACTGGAAAGTCAATGCCCACATGTGCACAAATCGAAGTGTTGGTAAGTTTGTTGCATACTGCGGTGCTTTATTATAGCCGCACATCGTTTTTCATTAGATACTACATTCACACAAAAGTTCGAAAATATATAATTATGTCATCTAAAAGATCACTAAAAAAATCTTTATTAATAAAAACGAAATTTTTTCCATTAAAATTTATATTTTTATAAATTTTATATTAAAATAATATAATGCGGGAAAAAAAAAGCTGAAAATGGTACCAATATTGAACACATTCGATGAAGGAAAATATACACTTTATTCACAAATTTTTGGAGACATAATTAGCTCACTTTTGTTCAGTTATATAAAAAAGTTAGAAAATTGTGTTCAACTTTTTCTATTTCGGTTGATTTTGCTGTACATTGATCCGAATTTTACCGAAAACTGTTGCCGTATTCAAAGTCTGGGCAAGTTTGAGAAAAAAACTTCTTTCTTTCTTTCAACCAGTGCAATGTTTTCGGGAGTCCTTGAAGATCGACAGGGCCCTGGCCGTGTTGCATTCATATCCGAAGCAGTTGCACGGAATCTCTGCACCCATGAATGAATTAAATTTACCCTCGGTCCATCACTTATTCGCCGAACTTTGAACAGAATTGTCGACGAGCAATTACGTAAAAATCAGTACTCTTAAAAAATGTCTCCACAGCGACAGCGCGATGCTCACTCGACCACTGCGACATCGTGACTGACAAATCCGCGCAATCGATAATTCCAACGGCGCCACCATCCCTCCGAACCGTTTATTATTTCTTGAAATAATCGTATTTAAAAATATAAATTTGCCACCAGACACCCTGTATGTACAAACATACATATGTATATGTATATATTTTTCAAGATTAATAATGATAACGCAATATCAATGGTTTAAACACGGCTATTAATATCTTGGGAACAACATCCATACATACAGTTGAACTTCTCTATAAAGTAGCAGTTGGGGACCGTCAAATTTCTACGTTATAGAGAAACTGCAGAAAATTTTGACTACATTTTTTTTTGTAGAAAATATATTTATTAAGACAAAAAAAATTGTTTTTACATGAACACATTAATTTTTTTTTTATTAATACATACATACATATGTGACTAAATTGATGCAAAAAATGGATTGCTAAAAACTTCGCAATAGAGAGATTATTTAGTGTGAAAAATTCTATTTAGGTCTTAAAAAATTGTACGTTACAGAGAGAACTTCGCTATAGAGAAGTTCGTTATAGGGAGATCAAAATGTATGAAAATACTCACAAAAATGGTGTGTTCACGAATTTAAAATGTTATAGAGAAGTTCGCTATAGAGAAGTTTTACTGTATGTATGCATTTGTAAATTTTCCTTTTTCTCAGGTTTTTAATTTTATTTTAATAATTTTTTTGTTTATACGAATTTGTTGTCAAATTTTTCTAAGCCAAATGATTTCTTATATTAAAATTTCAAAACACCGACACTTTTAAATTTAAGTTTACTTTTACTTTTCGGAACTTAGCCCAAAACGTACGGCATCACATCTAATGAGGAGGAGAATTTAGTTGTTGAATTAAACTTTCAGCCATTCCAATGAAAAATTTTATTTTCTTTTATATATTTAAAATAATATTTCGATTGTTTTTTAAGATCTGATTTCCGCATAAAACTTCTATTGATTTTAGCAAGTAATGTTTTAAAACATTTTCTTTTTTTTATGATCCTCCATACAGAAAGATGACATTTTAGTCGTTGGTCCGTTCAACGATGAAATTAGCTGAGGAAATTCTGCCAGAATACATGAATATCGTCACCATAACCGACTGGAGTTCGATTAACGGGTTACATTAAAAAGTATAGAATTGTGGTTAACGTTGCCAAAAACGATACCGGTATATTGTGTTACTTGGATTTATTGGAAATACAGCCGCATATCACAGAACAAGATGAGAAAGAATATAAATTAAAAGAGTTCCATTATAACGAAAGGCAACAACGTTAAGTATTTGCGGTCCTCCGACCAATGTTCTTCAAAATTATCCTTGGGCAATTTGAAAGCAAACATTCTTAAAATAATTCGCGTACATACATACATTAATATAAGTTCAAAATTATAAATTAAATTGAACAAGAAATAATTTTATATGAAATATATTAGCATCACTTATTCTCTTTTTATTTGTGTAACGGTAGTTAAAATAAATTACGATAACTGTAGAAAGTCGATTCTTGCTCGAAATGAAATCCGCAATTGGTGCCAGTTTTGAAGTTGTTGCATAAATTAACAAGTTCTCTTCAGCACAACATCTATTTCATAATTTTCATGGTGTTGATTCTACGACCAGTACAACATCTGACGTTTCTTCTTCCAATTGTGTCAAAATAAAAGTAACTCAGCTGTGCTATCTACAGCACCTGATAAGTCATTGCACCATGATAATTTCGTTAAATACATTTATAAAGGCGTTGTCAAGTTGTTGTTTTTAGTGCTTTTTGCCGCGAAAGATTCTTTATTTACAATAAAATTAGTTCAAGAGTTACGGGGCAGATTGGCTTCCAATTTTGAAATTTTAAGTAAATTAAATATTATAAATTATTCTTTCTATTATTTGGGATTAATTCCAGTGTTGGTTTTCTTTCATCTGGTGTTCCTCAAGGTTCAGTTCTGGGCCCAATATTGTTCACGCTCTACATACGAGTATGTTAATAGTTTACCCAGTTTTACTAAGCCATCAATGTGTGATACCTATTTATTTGCTGATAATGTTTTTCTGTTATTTAAGAGATCACTTGTTTCGCCTTGTACGAGGCCAAGACTGGACATCAAACAATTCCTTAGCCTTAAATCTAAGAGAAAAGCTATTATGTTTGGACCCACAAATCGTTTTATGCTTGATATTGATGTATTCTTGAATTGTGTGCGCATTGATTTTGTGGATCATATGATGTACTTGGAAATTATACTTGATATCGAACTTGCTTTTGCAAATCATACAGACATACTGAGTCTAAATAATTGTAAAAAACCTGAATAAATAAAATAAAAATTTAATGAATACGGCAGTAAGTCTTTACCTACCTTTTCGTATTAGATTTCAAGTTCCATGTATACCTGCTCCATGCATTTAAATAGAGTTCGCAGTCTTATTAATATGATCGTACGTTTTATATTTTATAATGTTCGATTGCGCGAACATTTTATTGCTTAAATAGCGACGAAAGAAAGCACAGAAAAACAAAAAATTTTTTATGGACTTGACCGCGCTGGGAATCGAAGCCGGGCCTAATGGTTGCAGAGCCAACACGTTACCTATTTGTATATTCGTGTATTTTGTATTTCATATTTTAAATACACCAGAGCACATATTTTGCCAAACTCTGCCTGTTTGAACTGTCTGACTACCAAAGAGACGATAAAATTCACTTAGCCAAACAACAGCAGTTCTACAGCGATAAAATTATGAATTTACCGGACAAAATGACAAAAGAGTACAGTAAATAATAGTGAGAAAAAAATATTTCATTCTCCAAGGAATCCTATTTCGGTAGCCTAGTGAGTAGTACACTTATAGGTTACTATGGGGTTCTAGGTTCGGTTCCTAACGGAGACTCTGGTATGTTTCACTACAACGGTAAAGGGACTCAATTGCCACACGACGACTAGAGTCTAAGCAAATGCTACGTTTAGTACGGATCTCAATAACACTGTGCTACAGTAAAATTATGTAGGGTTTCTCATGTACCAATTCTGTTTTGTTGGAGTCCACAATTGAACCACTATAACTTAGCAATTTATTAATCGATTTGCAAAAAGTATGCATTCTTTGAAAGGTAATATCAGATACTTTAAACAGAAGAAATGATAGAAATCGGTTGGGAAACGAAGAAGTTATGACTCATTAAATTTGAAACTCTAAAAACACGTTTTTCACTACATTTACCGTTATAAAATCACTTTTCGAAGTGACCGAAAAAAACTTAAGGTATTTTCGTTCTCTATGGACTCCAACAAAACAGAATTGGTACATGGGAACCCCGGGATAATTCTTTTCTCAACATTTGTATCACAGTGTAATTAATATGTGTGAGACTTGTTGGCTGGACCGGAAATCATTGTTACATTAAAGTAATCGAAAAATTACCCGATTTAGTGTTGGGAGTTGTTTCGTTTACCCCCCACCATGGAAAAAGAGAAAAATTAACGAATACAAATTGATAGACCATGAGTCGATACATCCATAAAAATTTAATGTTCAGTGCGGTTTATGGCATGGTGGCATTCACGGACTTTGTCATTGTCGATGGTCGAAACATCTCGCATTTTTTCTGATGTGCATGTGTGGGTTTTTGTGTCAGTTGTTGTCGCAAGGTTTCAGTGGCGAAGGCATAGTCACTGGTCACTGAACAGTTACGGCTTCAGCTATATCCAATCCACAAGCAGTCACATCAGAACGCCCTCTTTCGTCGGTATTGTGTATTACCGGAGAAGTAAAATAACTACTAAAAACGAAGCTTCAAAATTTAATACGTCTCCTTGACATCAGAGACGCTACAACACTGCTATAAAAAGAAATAACTTGCAAAAGGCAGTCCAGTAAGATAGTGCCACTTCACCTCCTATCATTTCTACTACTATCCCTTTGCTGTAGTTCCAGCACAATGCACCGCATATGTAGAGGTCGTCTCCTGAGTGCTGGTCCAAGATAAAAAAAATTGTTTGACGTACACAGTGATGTTAGCCGACTTTCTGTGGCCAAAGCTAAGAAATATCGATATATTCGGCACAAAGATTGCCGTCTTCAGGATAATTTTCTGCTCTGACAATGAGTCGTCATGAGTAGGTAAAGGCAATCATACAACCACGTTTGAAGATTCCAAGGTCGAAATTTAACATATCTTTTCCTATCATTCCCAACACATCAGTATACTTACTTGGTTCACACTATGAGTGTTTGAAGTCGAAGCTACCATTACGGAATTCCTTTTTATTTAATCGAAATGTTAAATAGATTTAAAAAAATGTTAACTACAGAAATGCTCGATCCAAACTCGATAACTCCTCTCCGCTATCAATTTCGACAGCTTCATAACGCGCAGCATTTTTCAATGGTATTTTGTGATTTTCCGTAATATTGGAACTGGTCTTTCTTTTATCAGTCAAATATTTTTGAGTATTTGTACTATAATTTGAATTGCGTGACTGGGTTTTTGCACCGGTGCTGCTGCGGCCATAAATTTTCCTCAGTGTATTTATTTTATTCGACGTGGTGTTGCTTGAACCCGTTTGTACTCGAAATGTATTTGGAGAGTTATCGAAGTTTTCCTCCTCCAAAGCTGAAGACGTGCTAAAAGCCATTTTCCGTCTGCAACAGTTACCACGTGATGGATTTTTTCTGCGTCTAGACCGTTGTAGATTTGCTTGACACATATGTCGGCGACCTTCTTTTTGACAACCATGCGAAAGCTTTCCCACATGCGGACCCCAATGGGTGGGTCCCTCCAATAATAGAGGCGTTGATTTGACTCGTTGACGCATCAATTCCATGTTGAGTTCGTATTCCCGCTGTTGTAGGGCTTGCTCTACTTTGCGAGTAGCGAGTCGTAGTTGTAGGATTTGCTTGTGGGTTTCACTGGAATTTGTGAGCTTATATTTAGACGAATTCTTATTTACTTGCCATACTTACTTCAAAGATAGTGTTTTCCAGGCGGGGGTTTTCCGAACTTCCCAATCGAATTGTGCGTTAGTATCAAGAAAGGTGCAGCTATTTTTAAGTTCATTAACTTTTCTTTTTGAGCTTTCGGCTCTTAGAGTAGCAGCTAGATTAGGACGAGCAACTGGATGAACAGGCGAAGGTGTAGAGTGCTGTTTAATACGGTTATATTTACGTTACATAGTCAATTATAAGTATATCGTAGTAAGTATAAATTTTAATAGCTGCTAATTGGCATTGAAAGAAATTTGTATTTCAGTTCAAAGGATTGAATGCTTGTTTTTATTGATAAACTTCACAGTTCTTCTTGCAGAAGAGTGTCGCTGAAGAGTAGTGATAGTATTATAGTTTTAGTTTGGTTCCTACCGAAAATATCGAATTTTTCTGTTGAGGAAATGAAATCGCCCTTCTCGCCCAAGTGAAAATCCCCCAAAAATTGTTATGAACAAAGTTCGGTGATTGCCCGCCGACTTTGGGTGATTGTACATTTTACACTTTGCGTTGCTTTTAAATTTTTTACCAGTGCACTATGCCTTCCCCAAAAAAAACCCGGCATTGGCCCCTTGCAACGGCAAACAGGGCCCCAAAATCCACAAACACGACAGCCGTTGGCGAACCCGCCGAACCTAGCCTTACAAGCTCATTAGCCAACTCATTACCCTTATGTTCATATGTTCTGGGTATCCCCCTTATGTGGGAGTCTTAATTCCTCCCTACACTGTGACCATACGAGAGTAGACACTCAGCGATACCAGTGACTTCACTGCCCGTAGTCATGCGTCGACAGTATCAGACAAACTTGTCAGATAGCGAGGACATTGGATGTGTCCATAAGTTTGACGCAAACAGAAAACAACCGCCTGCAAGCCGGATTTCAACTAAGAATCATCGGTGAAGGCCGACAGCCTCCCGTCAGACCATAACTCGATATTTTCGAAATTGCCTATTCATTTCACACAAAAATTTCGCGCAATAGGCTCAAAAATAACGGTTTTACAGGGAGCTTCTGCCTTGTTTTTCCTTCTCCTGCAAACTTACAATTGTGTTAGTTACGGCCTTTCTACATGAGACCAACGATATTGTCATAAGTCATAAATAAATAACTAAAAGATTCGCCCGTAGACATAATTGAAATATTTTCATTATTCTACGATCTTTGGTGGATGTGGAAAGTTGTGTCGAAAATAAATGATTCTGAAAATGACAAAATTTTAATAGAAATTTGGTAATGGGAGCAGTAAGAATTGGATTAAATCTGTGGAAAAAACTTACTTTATTTAGTTATAAAAATTGCGGAACTCATCAAAGTGGGTACATATTCGCAATGAAATGCAATGCATCGATGAAAGGTAAGTTCTATACATACATACGAGGTTTGTTCAAAAAGAAAAGGTAAATTTGTTTTTCTTCGATTACAATTGCGTGGTGCATCATGAGTTCTTGCCAACAGGTCGTACGGTTAATGAGGAATACTACAAGGAAGTTATGCAACGTTTGCGTGAAGCAATACGGCTCAAACGATCGGAATTATGGAAAAAAAATCATGGATTCTGGATGACGATAATGCACCACAGCACACACATCAATGGTTGTTAGTAATTTTTTGGCCAAAAACAGCACCCTAATCATGCCTCAACCGCCTTATTCAGCAGATTGCGATCCCTGCAACTTTTTGCTATTCCCAAAACTGAAGAGACTAATGAAAGGAAAGCGTTTTGTCACAATTGATGAGATAAAGTCAAAAACGAAGAACGAGCTGATGGCCATACCGAAAAGCGCATTTCAGAAGTGCTTCGATGTTTGGAAGAAGCGCTGGCATAAGTGCATTATATCTGAGGGTGATTACTTGCAAGGGGACAAAATGGATATTGATGAATAAATAAATACTTTTCTTTTCTTTTGAACAGACCTCGTATATAGAGCTTTGAATTTACTAAAAAGTTTTTGAAAAAAGTTATAAACCGTCTGACAAGTTGAAGGTAATTTGATTACATTTTGTCGCGTGAGATTCTGAGTTCTTTTGCAGATATTTAAAAAAAAATATCAGATGACAGCTTTATGTCATTCGTTACTTGAAAGCATATCAAGAAAGATATGAACCTCACCAAAATTAAGTTTTTCTAACCATTTTGATTATGTTGTTTCTAAAGCTTAAAGTTTCTTTCTATATTTATATATGTATGTATTTGTTTGGTTCGAAGTATTTGGGAATATTGTTCTATCGTCTGGAACCCGAACCATTTGGGTCCATCTAATCATATTGAAGGCATTCAAAAACTTTTACTAAGACTGCTTTAAAGTTCATTTGGCCTTATGAACAGGCGTTCTTACGATATTAAAAGGAATTTGGTAGGCTTGCTATCTTTAGGCGATCGTGGGCCTAATTGTTGCTTGCTTATAATGTTTTATGTGCCAATATTGATTGTCCAGAAATGAAAAATAATTTTTCATTGTTTTGCCCTCCGACGAATTTGAGAAACAATCGTATGTTGGAGGAGAGTTTTCTTAAAACGAACTATGCAAAATATTACAAATGTAATAGTTTTATCACTCTTTTAAAATGGAATGTCAGTTAAACAAATGAAAACTTCGTAACAAAAAAAAAAAATAAATTTGTCGTTAAATGTATATGAAGTTTCGATGGCAGAAATACTCAGCCTGAGTTTGGGCAATTGTCGGAAAAATAAAAATTGTCAACAACAAATTTTAATACTGTAATTTTGGATTCGCTTAGTCCTAAGAAGGAGCAATTAAAAGTTCGCCTAAATTCGGGTCATCCGTAAAGAAAACAAACTTGATCATACCTTAATAGACCCCGGTTTTTTGCTCGTATCCAATTCAAATAATTTAAAAGGCATTTTATATTCTTCGTTTTTAAGACGTTTCTGTATAGATTTAACCTCTCCTGGCAAATTGTCTTGGTATAATTTCTCAGTGTTGGGTGAGTCGACAATGATTTTTGGTATTCTAAAAGAGAACTGTTTCAGTTTTAAAGCAACTTGAAAAAGTGTTTTACTTACGGTGTCGTTTTCTGTTTTGAGTTTTCTGGAAAATAAGTGCTTAATTTTCTCGAATTTTTAAAGTTATTGCTTTCTCCTTTAAACGATAATATTTCCAAAGTTTTATTTTTCTTTCGCAATTCTGCAAGTTCTGGTGGTTCTGTCGACGAGCGCAAATCATTGAATGACAACGATTTACGTAAACGTTCCCGCAATGTTGTCGTAAAATTACTCCTAGTAGGCACTCTGAAAATGGAACAAAATTGACTTTAGACTTCCAAAGTTCATAATGTTGAATTTTTCTACCAACAGGCAACAATATCATTTTTATTTTACAAAAAAAAAAGTTAAGCTTTCCACGACAATCGGAATTTGTAACATTACTTCGGTCGATTTTTTCACTTCGCCGATAATTTTGCTACACAATAACGACGTATGAGGGCGAACTGAAGTTACTTGTGGCATAGTATCAGCTGGAGCCGGGATGTTGCTCAGTGACTATGTCTTCGTCACTGAAACCTTCCGACAATAACTGACACAAAGACACAATATGGCACACCAGAAAAAATGCCAAGTGTTTTTATGACACTGTCGGTTACTGGGTTCGAATCCAGAGTCTATATTTTGCAGTCAACGTGCTAACTACCACAACCATCCCACCCGCTACGCAAGACCTTGTTGTCTTTCCCTGCCTCTCTCTTTCTGCCTTTTACAAATTACATAGTATCTGTAGAGGTTTTTCGATTGATGCCATTTCGTGTAAAATATAAAGATTTATATACCAATGACAGCTGATAAAAATTGGTGGGCCAAAAGAAATTACCCGGGCCACAAGTAATCACCCGATACTTTTTTGCCGTAGCTGCCGCTAGATTTGAAGGCCATCCAAGCAAAACCAAAATTTGCCATTAAAAAAAAATTACAGCAAAAAACATCGGGTGATGACTTTTGTCCCACCTTGTATATAGTCAAATTCATGCGCAATATAACTTCCAATTTATATAGTAGCGCTCTAATAATATTATAACTAATAGTTTTTTTATGAACATAATTTCTAGCTTATTTGTTGCCTACATGTTTAATTATTCTTATGTTACACTTGTAGTCCATCTATTATATGTGGCCCTATGGGCTCGCTTGGTTATTGTTATAAATAAATAAAATAGAAATAAAATAAATTGGTGCGAGTTCGGGCACTTTTGTTATGCACCTGGAACAGACCTAATGTATATGACCATGTACTTATAATACAAATCTCCACGCATGCCCTTAGAAATACAAATCTACATACATAAAAACACAATAATTAGACTTATATGTACATGTTTATTAAAAGAAACCGAAATAATTTTTAACTAAATCATGAAATAAAATGAACTATTATTTGTTCATTGCATTGTTGGGAAACTTTTAATTTTACTTCATTATTGTTGATTGCTTGTTCTTCTTGCCCAAACTATCCCGCAGAAAAACTACGGGCTGTTTCGTGCAAGAAGAACAAGAACATTACTCTCTCAAAACGTCTCTCATTTACCCAATTTGTGTGTAAGAAAACGCCCCGTGGCCGCAAAATTTATAGTAAAAAAAAACACCTAAAGTGAGTAATTTTATCATGCATCAGTTCATGCTTACTGAACGTGGAGACTATTGAAAAATAATATTGAAATTACGGTTCTGAGATAAAGACTCTCGTTATTTAGGAAGGAAAATTTTTAAATGGAAAGACTTATCGATTGCCAGCATGATCTTTAAGACCGCCGATTATTTTCTCCACGACTACGTGAATTAAAGTTTTGTTCTTTCGATATGCTATAGCCGAAATACCTAATGTTTCACAGGGTTTATGTAACAACTAAATGAGTACATAAAGACCAGTTTGAAGGAATGCATAATGTCACTACTCTAGAATCAATTTCAAATCTTATTCCGTTCTTGTTATATTCAAATGTCTTTTCATTCTCATCACATCTGGATGCCCTATACCTAAAATGGAATGCGCTCCAATGAAATCAATAAATTGAATTGAAAGGTGGTCTAATTCAGAAAATATCCTTCCTATATGTACTGTATAATAATGATGTACTAACAAAGTTTATCAGTTAGTTACTTGTAGATTCAACTTCTGTCAAATAATTTGGTCAACTTCTGGAGAGCAGGTGCTTTGCTTTGTAACTTCAATTAGAACAGAAAAAATTCTGACTTACATTACATTTGATTTCGAATCATGTTCTTGGACTGCATGAGCAAATTCCTTCGGATGAGGAGCTTCATTATGATTTAAAGAAGTGAGAGGGCGTTTAAATTTTACCTCAAACTCTTGAAGAGATTTTTTAAAATTTTCCACTTCTTGGCCGACATAGTTTTTAGAGCTGATATTGGAATTTGAATTAATAAAGTTATAAATTATTATATAAACTATATTCCACAGAAAACCTTTTAGAAAAAGAATTTTTCCCCACATCGCTTTCGGAGGATTTATCCAAATTCTGTTGCTTCTCAGTTGCAAGACATTTTGGCGTAAAACGCGACTCTTCGCATTTTTCGGCAATACTTTTCTTTTTCTTAGATTTTTTGCTCTTTTTGCTGCGACTTCTTTTCGGTTGACAATTGGGTGATGTTGAAGAGAGTGAAGTTGTGGTGGTAGTGCTACAACGATCTTCCGAACTACAACAATTCGTTTTGATCTTTAATTTTTGGCAAGTGGACCTTAAAGTGTTCAAAGTTGAATAAAACTCTTCTCCACTTAAATGATGCAAATCTCTATAATCTGTAAAAAGAAAAAATAAACATGTTTTATTTCCCACAAAATTCTTATTTTATGAACCTGGTATACTGTTGTATAGCTTTGCCAAGGATCTAATACCACTACATGACCATTTCTGTTCTATAGCGGTTTCGTTACAGTGTTTTGAAATGCCAGCAGTCTGTGGACTGCTTGCTTTCACTGATAAACTTCCCAAGCACATATTGGGTCTGCTGAAAACCGGTGAGGGTCGATTATTGCCAGGATCAATTGGTACTTTTAAACATGAATTTAAATATCTTGTTGCAATATGAGAAGACATACTTCTTGTTCTTAATTGACAGTGATTTATTGTTAATAATTGCAAACTGTTGAACAAACTTGTATTTGTAGCACAATTTTAGGGCAAATTTATTTTTTCCTTTTGTTTTATCAATATTTCTATACTTTCTTTGGTTGCGAAGGAAACGGTTGTCGTTATTGTTTACAACAATTGTATTCCGCCACAATGAAATTAATTGTGGTAGAACAGTTTCATGTTTGGGGTTGTTTTTTTTTGCCGCGAAGAAACTTGAAAACTTTTGCAAAACATTCTCAGTTGCATATTAATCTCTGGTTTTTTGTTTATAATCAAATAAATTCTGTTCTGTTCTCTGAACTGCTGAGAGAAGTTTCGAGTACCACTATTCCAAGGTTGCCATTTTAGCCATTTTCCGGCTAGATCTAGCGGAAGATGTAGCCATTTTTTTAAATTCTTTTTTGTAATATTTTTTTTATCTCAATGTTTTGGCGTTCTTTTATTAGATATGTATGTCGTTATTACCACAGATTATCTGTGGTTATTACTTTGATGTGGCTTATAAAAATTAAAAAGTTTACTTTTCAATATTAAATTTCACTATTTTTCTAGAACATTGCTGATTCCAACTAACTCATTCAATCTGCATACAAAGTGGAAACAAATCATTAAATATTGAATTCCTGGCCATAATTTGTTTCAAATCTAGCCTGTTTTGAACTGTTCAGTTGGAAACGATGCATTCATAACAGAAAACTTTTTGTCAGATTAAAAAAATATGGGAATCGGTTGACTTTGCAGGCCATCCCTGAAAGTTATCACTAAATTGAATTCATTCAAAGCAAATTAGCAGCATACGACAATTTTTAGGTCCAGAAAATCGATTTGACAAGAGTAGTTTGAAATAAAAAATCGTTTCGCAACTTTTCGACATCAGTATCTTTCGAAACGCTTTACAGATTTTACGAAGACTTTTAAATTTAAAATTGAAAAAAATCTACCGGATCGAATCCGTGAGCTTAATACGTTTCGAATGAGACACATTTTGTTCCAAGCCGTTGACGCGTTCTTACCCTGCAAATAATTGGACTAGTCTACACATGCATGTATAGTGTAGTCCACAGAGGAGTAGGAATAGTCCAAGACTAACCCAAATGTATGGTGAAAAGATGGTTTATTTAACATTACAATGTCCTAGGGAACATTTTAACCCATCGGACTAACCCAAAAACTACTCCATGTAACCACTCCATGGAGCACTTTAGAGAGTAATTTTAAAGAGAGGGAGTAATCGTTAATACGAAGAAAAGCACGAACACTTGTCGTATAACAATAAGCTGTTGTAAGTAGCTTCAAAAATGGCGCTGCCAATACCTGACACACGTATGTATGTAAGATACTTATATAGTGAGAAGTCCAAACACTATCAAATATCACTTACGCGGAAACAAGAAATTGTTTCAAGCTAGATTTGAAAAATGTATTCAATGCAATGTTGCAGAATTTCTAAAGGTAAAATGGGCAAGCTTTATTTAGCTTTTCGAAATTCATTGCAGTCCACGTTTCACCAACATATTTTCCACGTAAAATTGTGTCATGTTTTTTCGTGTCACCTTTTCTCAACACAACACGCAAGAGATCAGATTTCTGTAAGGACCAGTGTGTTGAGTCATGCATGCTCCTGATACGAAAAACAATACGACATGCGCCCATCTCTATGTCAATCTATTTTAAAAGCCCTTAATTAGAAAATCTAGTTTCTTACAAAACTTTACAGTATAATGTAATACACTAAAGCCCCGATTTGCGTCGATCCGATTTGCGTTTTTTCGATTTGCGTCGCTCAATTGAAGGAATGGAGGAAGATGACATTAATGAAATCTTATTATCTCACGAAGAGGAGCTTGACAATGAAAGTTTATTAGCCATTAATGTTCAGCGTGCATTAGAAGAAGATGTTGTAATGAATGATGTTACTTTAGAAGAAAAAAAGTTAACAACTTCCAATATTTCCAAAGCTTTGCAATTAATTTCACAGGCAATGGATATATTTATTGAAAATGATCCCGATGAAAATCGATGCTTAAGCGTAGCATCATCTGTCGAGCACGCCTTCAGTTGCTACAAGGAAATCTATGCGCAAAAGAAATCTTTAACAATTCAGCAAACCTTAGACAGTTTTGTTAACAAAACAGTGAGACTACCTAACCAAATGGAAACAACTGTTGTTAATTTAGATTTATCTGCTGAATAACATTTATAACACTATTTTTTACTTTAATGTTTATGTGAATGTATAAACGTATGTATTTATGTATATGAAAATGAATTTTAATAATTTATATTATTATTTTTTTTTTTATTTCTAACTTTAAAAACGTTTATTGAATGAAATTAAACAAATAAAAACGTATTCATATGACTTTTTTTTTATGTATATATTTTTTTCGAAATTTTTTAGTTTTTCACCCAATTAATTCGAAATCAAAACATTTGTATAGAAACAAATAATTCGATTTTCGTCGTTTCAATTTGCGTTGCATTCCTCCCGACCCCATTAACGACGCAAATTGGTGTTATTTAGTGTACATGGATATTAAGCGACATCTATTGTCGGTGTTCTGCATAAAACTCAAAATCTCCATATCCGGTTCACAGATTAACTAAGATGTCATTTCAGAATATTTATTCCAAATTAAAAATAAAAACAATATTTGACACTTGCTTTAACTTTTTCTTTCTTAAATAATATTTGACAACAGTTCCAGGCAGGGCTGCCAGATAAATATCTCTTAAAATCGTCAAAAATAAAATAGTGACAAAATATCTTAGCTGTAAAATGTGACGTTACAATAATATTACAGCGGAATTATTTTCGACGCATGTACAGATTATGAATGTAAATGTTAAAAGAGAAAACGTTCCCCTTAAATATTTGCTATTTGTCACTGAGGTAGTTTATATATATATATATATATATATATATATATATATACACAATGTAGTTTTAAACAAAAAAGTTCCCGTGAATACCAAGTCGTACAAACCGCTTACAGGCTATAACCTAATAAATAATCAGCACAAAAAAAGCTCCAAAAATGTAGTTAATTGATGTTTGACTCATTACGAAATGTTTATTTTCTTCATGTCACCTACATAACATACCAATCTAAACAGAAGCGTTCAGCGTTTCGCTTATTGCATTACATATGTATTTTGTGTTGTTTTTCACTTACTGCAACCACGTAAAAATGCGCATTGTAAAAACATGCAGTATTACTGTGTAGAAAAATTTCTTATTAGGAATGTTTTTCATATTTGTTTTAATTTTTCGTGCATGGCTGACCACTTCTTATAGTAATGATTTTCTTATAAAGAAATATTTTCGTATTGAATGATACTGAAAAAGACATGGGTTTTTCTTATATGGGATGTTCTTATATCTGTTATGTACTGTACTTTGACGATTTGTGACATCACTATTTTCTTCTCAACATAGACTACTCTAAAATAAAATGCTTACAAATTTTAAACCTATCATGTTTATTTATTCTTTTATGAAAAGTAAAAAACGACAGCACAAAATACTGAATATAGGTAACAATATACAACAAATATATAATATACGTTAACAAAAAATTTTTAAAAGATTGAAAGCATAAGCGGAAGAAGAATTGTTAAAACTTAACTAATAAGATTAGAAGACGCTCCTACAAACAAAAATTAATAATGTGCATATTTTAGATAATATTAAATTTTAAACTGCTCCGGCATACGTACGATGGCATTCGATTCGAATCGAAATTTCAAATAAAATTCCATTAAGATGTATAGAAATTACGTTCGATATCGAATGCTTAAATTGGCCCCTGTTCAAAATATCAGATTATTTAAAATTTCACAATACACCAATATGTATTTGATTTGAATTAGGCAAGTTAACTTTCCAGTTAGTTTGTGTTTAAAGTATTTGTTTGAATTGAATTGTTAATTGTACGGCGAAATTTATTGTATTATATAAAATACTAATATTAAATTTTTGGGTGATCATTTTTTTAAAACCTGACGATTTTGACAATTTTATTTCGAAAATTTGACGATTTTTGAAAGAAAGAAAAAACATTGGCAGCCCTGAATACTTCCCAATGAATTTTTTTTCAGTTGATTTGTGATTTTCAATTAATACGTTTGTGGGATACGGATATAAATGTGTAACAATAAGAAAAATTAAAAACAAAAAAATTAATAAACTTTATAATTTCCAAATGATAATTAGTAAAACCATATTTTAAACAAATTCGTGACTTTCTGTGCTAAAGTGTTAATTGTAAATAAATATAGTCGATATCAAAACGAAGAAAGTAGGAGAATTTGTAGTGCAATTATAAAAAATATCTGTAAAAAAACAAAAAGATGCGATTTTACGCTGTTGGAGCAACAGTTGCCATCTTGTTAATTTTACAAGTAGCGGGACAAGATGCCAATTCCGAGGTAAGTTTTAATTATACAAATTATTGTTGATTATTCACACTGGGAATGTAACATTGCTACCAACACAAAGACTCTTCAATTTATTTACTAATGCTTTAACAAAAACCTAATTTAAAGAAATAATATAGCTTGATGTCATTTTTTACTCTTAAAAACAAAGAAAAAAAAGTATTTAATATTGCATCACTAAACAAAGAAGGGATCATCTTTTTAACGTATTTATTATGAAATAATTCATTATAAAACTTTATTTTATTGTGGGAAATAATTTTTGATGGCGTATTTAAAAGTCTAGGAATGACGCTACGATTTTTCTTCTGACTGTCATTGTCTCATTGATTATTATGGTAAATTTATTATACATTTATAAACAGCAGGAATGTTACTCTGTAATTAATTTTTATTCGATTCGATTTACAGAGTAATTCCCCAGATTTTAAATACAATTCAAATCAAAGCATAGATCAGCAAAATGGCAAGATTAATGACTCGATTGTGTATACTACCTGCCTGTTCCGGGTTCGCATGGAAGCTACTTACTAATGTACATAAATATACATTAGTATCAGACATTGAATGCCAAAAAATTAAAACACCAATTTCAGTAGAGAGTAAAAACTAACAGAAAATATTTCCGAATTGTTAAAAACGTAAAATTAATTTTGAATGCTGTTATTGACTTAAGAGTCTACACTCCATTCTGTACTCAGATCTATTGTGGTTTCAATTTTATGAAAATTAGTTATCTACACACACTTTCGGAGTTCCGACTGCACACACTTGAGATTTCTTTTGTTATGATTTTGTGACGCCGCCATTTTTGAAATGTGTACAATGCATGTAATGCCGTTCACATTATAAAAGCAAATTCATTAACTTGGGAGTTACAAGTTAAAATTTTGCCTTTTTAATTTTTAAAATTCTTTCACTTTTTCTTTCGTACTTTTAAAATTTGATGAGAATTTAATTTCAAATTCTCTGGCCACCTTTTCTTTCAAATTATGGGTAAAAAAAAAGAGCTGATACCTATCCTTATGAACAGCGAAGCCATCTTGGTAAGTGAATTCGCCTCTAAATTGCTCAAAACACTCAAAACAAGAATTTTGTAAAGCTGTATTTGGAAAAAATATGTCATCCCCTGACTGCCGGATCAAGAAAAAAGAAGGAAAATACACTGAAAAAAAGTAAATCCGTTTTTTCTCAAAGAAAGTGATAAATATGCACAAATATATGTACAACTTTAAGTTTATTTGAAAAATCTTCCATGCTTTTTCATAAATTTTTAACTGAAAACTTTTTTCGTTTCTTTCCAAATTTTTTGATTAATTTCTTAGTTTCATATGTAAATAAAAAGCAGCTGATTAATTAATTCTAGTCCAAACTTACTCAAAGAAAAATTCGTGTAAGGGAAATAAAAAATTTTATTCTTTCATTTTCTCTCAAAATTGCAGAAAAATTGGAATTAATTATTGAATTGAATTAATTTGTGCGAGTTCGCACTGTTTTATTATGTACTTGGAACAGACCTAATATGATAACCTCAAACTGAACTCTATTCACAAAAAGCTTTACTGCTAACTTAAGTAAGTCATCTGTTGTGTAATAGAGGGGTACAGATTGGTATGTTATGTACTCTAAACACTCAAAACGCGTAAAAATTTTCGAAAAAAGATACTTATAACGGCAATATCCAGAAAAATGATAATATACATACATAAATATGTACGTAATGTAAATAATACAATTAAAATTGGTCGTTATTGAACAAAATTTCAATTTGTTGTTGTTTCTGAGCTCATTTCTGAGCAAATAGTTTGTGACTTAAACAACATACATTTTTAGGTTATACTAAATGTATGTATTTAAGGCCATTTTGTTTCTAATTTTATTTTTGAATAATTTCATTCGAGTATGGATATGTCAATATGTTTATAGTAAAACTGACCACTTTAAGGAATTGATTATAACCGTGATACTTTTTGAACAATAATTATGAACAGCGAATCAAAACTTGTCAGTTCTTTCAGTATTGTTCCATTAATTCATAAGTCGTATTCGATAGAATAACGGCAGCAAACATTTTTTTTAAGACAAATTTTGGCACTGCTTATGATATGGGCTAAGTGGCCGCCGCCAGAGTTGATGACCATACATGCAGATCCAAAGGTTTTTATTAAATAAAATTACAGCAAAAGCACATCGGGTGATTACTTATGCACCGTGCGATTACTTTTGGCCCACCGTTTATATTAAAAAGTTCGGTAATCATATGTTTTTTTTTAATAAGGAAGGGATGATTTTTGAACGAGGACCTACAATTCGCAGAAACTCTTATGCGTAGAAGAACTGTGATGAAGCGTATATCAGTCGTTGAAATGTCGCAACTTTACGAAGGCTGGTTTCGAATAAAGCTTCCAAAATGCAAAACCTGCAATAACTTTTACCATTCATACCGCCAGTACACTACTCATTTCTATTTCACTGCCACGTGATGAAGCTCCAAGACGTAATATGCAAGAATATGATGTCAAACCTTGAGAATACGAGGAAAACCTTTTAAATAACAATATTCACAATTTTTTTTTGCCTAAATAAATGTGTTTTTTTAGCTGCCTTTATTTTTCTATCCTTTAATAAGACATGATGATGTGTAAAATTAAAAATTGTGTGTGATTCTACGCACGATCAACCTCCATTCAAAGAAAAACAAATTTACCCTCTAAACCAGCAAGGAATCGCGAAAGCAGACATTTCTTCTAAAAGTCTACCATTTCAATTACAAGTAATTCCATATTTTAAGATTAATTCTGAAATTTGGCTACCAAGTCTTAAATTCATAAAGTTTTTTACCTCCTATAAAATAGTGAAATTTCTACTTTCGGCCTTTTTGGATTTTAGATGACGATATTCAAGTGGCAAAAGTGCAAAGCATTGCGTAGTTAAAAGAAAAATTTATCCAATTATGTTAAGTAGTGATTATAAAAGTCGGTGCCGTGCCAAGAAAATATATACATATTAATCCAATTCGCAATCTTGTGCAAATTAACTTGCGTCATTTGCATTTGCAAAGTTTTTACTTTACATTTGTATTTACTATCATATATGTATAAACAAACAACGCTGTAGGCCAAAATTAACATTTATACATACTCTATATGCAACTATTCATTGCAGTATTGATGGGAAATATTTGCAATTGCAGAAATTTGCAATAATAAACCGGGGCTACGTAAATCGAATAACGACGCTATTAAAATATTGGGAGGACGCAAATAAAAACAACGCAAATAGAGAGAAATTGTAAATCGAGTGGTTCAATTGTTTACTGAATTTTGTTTTGGACGTCAAGCACGAAAGCTGCCGAACTTTCTGGATGCCCAGCTAAGCATTCTACACCCGAAGCAATTGAAGAAATTCACCGTATGGTATTGACAGATCGGAATTTTAAAGTAAGGCAGATTCCGTATGCTATATGCATCGCACGCAGCTCAGCGGTTTACATTTTAAGCGATAACTTCTGTATGAGAAAACTCTTCGCAAGAAGATGTTCAGCTGCAACGGCCATGGTGAGTTTGTCATCCAATAAAGCCAAAGCTACCGTTTTTTTTTTTTTCTTGAATCAGTACTCAGGAGATGACCCTTACATGGTGCATTGTGCTGAAACTAGAGGAAAGGGATAGTAGGAGAAATGAAAACACTGAAATTACAACACTGCTTTCTTTTTAGCACGTTTGTTTTATAGCAGTATTGTAGTGTCTCTGATGTCAAGGAAACGTATTAAATTTTGAAGCTTCGTTTTAGTAGCCATTTTTAGTAGTTATTTTACTTCGCCGGTGCTACTAATACCGACCAAAGAGGGCATTCTGATGTGCCTGTGAATTGGTAACAGCTGAAGCCGTTATTGTTCAGTGACCAGTGACTATGCCTTCGCCACTGAAACCTTCTGACAACAACTGGCACAAAGCCACACAAATGCACATCAGTTAAATGCGAGATGTTTTTATGAGTCTGAAACTGGGGTTGAACGCAGGAAAAATTTTTCGTTTTGTAGTCAATGTGCAGACTACTTCGACCATCGCCACCCTTAAATGGAATGCATGCGGTATAATCCACATTGACTACCTTTAAAAGGCGAAAACAATCAATGGCAAGTTTTACTGAAATATATTTTTAACAACCCAGCAAGAACAGCATGCAAAAGAAATAGTTAATGTATGGTTGTATTGCAAATTAACTGCTTCTATACATATCTTTTTCGCATCGAATCTAACTCTTTGGCAAGTTTTGGGCTGGCATCAATTCGTCTCACAAATAAATGCTTATTTTTACGCCATCGATAAAAAAATTTAAGAAATGTTGGACAAAGTGTATAGAGCGCAAACGAGGCTACGTTTATCCAAAAACCTGTGTTTCCTTCGCCCTAAGTGCATAAAAATATCATTAATAATACAAATTGACGAGTACGACGAGGACAGTACCCAATGTTTACTTCAGTTCAAGTCGTTCTATTTTAATTATTATTACAAAGTGGAGGCAAAAGTAACCAGACAGCGTTCTGATATTAACTGGTATTCGAAACTGGCAAAACCCGTCCTTTCTAACGGTTAAAATCAAGTTTAAACAGAAATTTATTACGCGTACAAGAAAGGCGATTTGTTGCTACACACCAACGGTTTTGCGGCTAAAACTGCCAAAAAGAACAGAGTGTATAGCCGCCTTTACTGTATACATACTTGGGATTTGTCTTTAGTTAATCAGAAATTATTTACGCTTTACACTTTTTCATCTATGTACATACATACATACATACATATTTGTTTATAGAATTAAGCTATGTACACACGATTGTCAGATTTTACAATATTGTAGGATATGGCTACATGCTGGCAGTGCACTCACAATGAAAAATTGTCATGGAAGTGTAAATTGTCTGTTCAGACTATTGTAACAAAACTGTACATGTATCTGTGAACATAAATTGTCTGTTCCCACGTTTGTCAGATTATTTATTGTATGGCAAAAGTTGCCAGATCCGATGTTTAACATTGTATCGAAGCAACAGAAATATTTATCTGCGAATGGTGTTATTGTACAGTGCAGGAAATTAAGCACATATGACAATAATAAATGAATGCAAAATGTTTGGCAATTACGTATCAATGGAAATGTAGGGTGTTCTCACGAATATCAGAATTGTGACAATATTATTGCCATACAATGCACGGACAATACAATTTGTGACAATGTTGCCACACAAATAATTGTAAGTTCTCACGGTTGTTGAAGAACACTTTATTTAAATTTTTCAGTCTATATTGTACTATATAACAATCGTGTGTACATACCTTTAGAAAAAATACGACCATTTATTTAATCATGAATAATTTTTCCTTGTTTTGCATTTGACATTTTGTTTACACACTTCGTGATTTTTATTATTGCCTATTTTGTTTCAGGTTTTTGCTACATCTCTTTGTATTATTTTAAATTTTTTTCACAAACAATGCCAAATTTAATTTTCTTATCTTTCTCGAGCCAGAACATTCATTTGTAAATAATTTTATTTATTTTGTTGATAAACTGCAGTCTGTGTTATTGATCGCATTGGATTATAATTTTCAGCTACAAGCTTTGTTCATTTACTTTTCCAGCAAATAGAGATTAAGAAGATATTTAAAAAAAAAATGCCCTCAAATATACTTATAAGCGGCGTTGCCACGACAAATTAATTTTTGTAAGCAAAATTTAAGGAAAGAGTAACTAAATGCGAAAAAGTAACAAAACGTTTTATGTATAAGGTGTTCCAATAAATATTAAATTTTGAATAGCCCGCCATTAATAAAAATAAAACGATGGTTGAACAACGCATTGAAATCACTAAAAGTCAGTACAAAAATGGTAAAAATTGCGGGGTAACATTGTGCAAAACTAAAGTATTTTTAAAGCGTCATGAAGCACCTTCTAGGCCACCAATTGTGAAATTAGCAGAGTTGCTCTGATGTGAAAAATCGAACGCATGCACGACGTACAAGAACAACTGCGAATATTGTGTTATTTTTTTTTTTTTTTTTTATCTCGGACCAGCACTCAGGAGATGAATCCTACACATGCGAAGCATTGTGATGGAACTATAGGAAAGGGATAGTAGGAGAAACGACAGGAGATGAAGCTTAATTAATTATTTTGCAGCTCTGATTTTGCACGTTCTTTGCTGAAGCTTCGGTTCAGTAGCCATTTTTATTATTGTTTTACTTCGCCGGTGCTACACAATACCGACGAAGGAGGGCGTTCTGATGCGATTGTGGATAGCTATCAGCTGAAGCCGGTATTGTTCAGTGACCAGTGACTATGCCTTCGCCACTGAAACCTTCCGACAACAACTGACACACAAAGACACACTAATGCACATCAGAAAAATGCGAGATGTTTATTTTTATTTTAAAAATTTATAGTCTGAAACTGGGGTACAACCCATGTCTGTTTTTGGTTTAGTAGTCAACGTGCAGACTACCATCCATCGTGCCATCGCCACCCATAATGATGCACAAAATCTATGTTTGTCAATTTCCCAATGGAATTTGCAACATTTCACAAACAGTATTACACCATATTTTGCACTTTTTATTTTGCTAAGATCTTAACGGTTTTAAGTTTACTTAACAGACGAACTCACGCCAACCGAGCATCGTTCTGAGGCTATGTTAACAACAATTATTGTCAAAAGCCTCGCCATACCTATTGCGTGACAGTTTGGTGCGCTCTTTGGATATAACTTTTTTAAAATGAGGCTGGAACACCTGCAACTGTGAAAACTTTCCTAGGGGTTGACTGGGTGAAGAGACAATAGCAATTTGCAGCTACGTAAAAAATATGGTTCATAGGTATAATGGCACACTGTCGATTCAAGACCACAACAAAATGGAATTGGTTAAGCTATCGAGAACATATACCCGCAAATGTGCGAATTGGTGATGGAAAGAATATACAAGGTGGGCCAAAAGAAATCACCCTATTGGAAGATGCTTTTATTTTTGCAAATGCCGGCCAATATCAAATCTGTTTGGACATTTGTGAACTAGACAGATGTAAAATACAAGTGAACAAGCCATGGAGCTATACGCTCCCCAAGAACATGGAATAATCGTGTCTATTTATTTGCTTAACAATTCGTCTGTGGTGTTGGCGCAGCGCGATTTCCTACAAAAGTAACCGTTATCAGCGTGTTACTTTTGTTTTAATTTAGCAACAAAAATTGAAAAAACCACACATGTACACATTGGAGAAAAGAGTAACGAATTTTGGTTGAAAGTAACCAAAACGGCAACGCTGCTTAAATTAAATTAACATTTTACCAACCAAATTTTCCAAGTTAATGTGGTGACGAATGTGCAAATGTATGTGTACTTTACATATATATGTATACATACTTTTACATATGTCATTTAAAATATGAAAAATGTCGATGGTCGAAGTAGTCTGCACGTTGACTACTAAACGAAAAATTTTTCGTGCGTTCAACCCCAGTTTCAGACTCATAATAACATCTCGCATTTTTTCTGATGTGCATTTGTGTGTCTTTGTGTCAGTTGTTGTCGGAAGGTTTCAGTGGCGAAGGCACTGTCACTGGTCACTGAACAGTAACGGCTTCAGCTGTATCCAATCCACAGGCACATCAGAACGCCCTCCTTCGTCGGTATTGTATAGCACCGGCGAAGTAAAATAATTAATAAAAAAAAAATGGCTACTAAAAACGAAGCTTCAGAATTTAATACGTCTCCTTGACATCAGAGACGCTACGACACTGCTGTAAAAACTAATAACGTGCAAAAAGTAGTGTTGTAAGATCATTTCTCCTACTATCCCTTTCCTATATATAGTTCCAGCACAATGCATCGCATGTGTAGGGGTCATCTCCTGAGTGCTGGTCCAAGATAAAAAAGAAGGTCTGTTCGAAGTGATGCATCGACAATCCAAAAAATTATATATGGTATATCCTCCGTTGTTAAGACGAACATTTATTTTTCAAACTATCAAATTATATCGAAAAAAAAAACAAAATTAGTCTAAATTTTAAGAAAAAATACCAATTTTCTGTTGAAATTGTTTGTATTCAAATAATGTATGTTTAAAATCCTGCCCCATATGCCTATATAATACCAAAATATGTTATAGTGTGCATACCTCTCTAAAAAAACAAACATATCTTCGAAGAAAAAAATCAAAAAAGTGGTTAAAAAAATGGGGTTGTTTAATTTTTGGTCCATAATATTCGGTAAAGCGATCTAATTTTCAATGAAAGTGATTCAGAGTGTTTCAAGATTTTTGGTATTTTATGCTTCTTTTCTATTTATTATGAGCGCTGCTTGAAACTAGTTCGTCGAGTAGCATCTAAATAGCAAACTCAGCTTGTGGTTTAGCTGACCCGCGATACCCACTTGCACCTTTTTCATACCACCATACAGAAATCTAACGACTACTCGTATTTATCAGCAGGCATTTAATAATGGCTCTGCAATAAACTTAGTCTAAAAAATAAAGGATTGTCGAAAGGGCATTTAGGAGTTTGGTATTCGATTGAAGGATTTTCATGAACTGAATTAAATAATCTTCGTGGAGATTATTGTTTTGCTTTCCTCCGGCTACATATGTATGTATCTGTGAAACAAAAAAATTACGTTTGTCTAATTTTAGTAAAGTTTTACTTAAATTTTTAGTGAAGTCCTTCACTTTTCGTTGAAGTGAAATAAGCCGATTCAAAAGCGAATTTAAACTGACATTATCGAAATCCCTCACATAGTAAAAACGCGTTTTTGTTAATGAAACAACACGGAATATGAAATCAATACAGCAAATCGATTAAAGTTGCCGTATCACATGTTTAGTCTATTTCAAAAAGTTTGGACAACGAAATCGAGATCCAACGCATACCTGAATATCTTAATACATTTATAATGACAGTAGAGAACTTTTTGGCTGTCGAAAGCTCTCATGCCAGTACAATTTATATGGGGCAAACAATAATTTCGCGGTTGCAAGACTTGGCGGTTAGAAAATCCGAAATTCCATATGTATGTATTTATCAACATTGACATAGCGTTGCCGGTTTTGTTTAGGTTTGAATGCGATTGGTGAGTGAATCGTGGATGCAATCCGTTTAATTCCCTTCATGGAAGTATACCCAATTTCAGCTCTCTGAAGAGTGTGCACTCGTATATCAAACGGTAGTGCCACATGCAAAAAGGGTTAGCCAAGTCCCCCTGATAAAAAAATTCTCAGTTTTTATATTTTTCCCATTACTTACTCTCCTGTATACCGAATTTCAGCTCTGTAGCAATAATGAAAGTGCCCGATGCAAGAAAAATTACTATCAAGCCATTCAGACCAAAATGAGAAAGTTTAGCTTTAATCGTCCTCAAGATATACAAAAATTAACATTTACTTTATATATTTTTTTTTAGATGTATTTTTAAACAACACACAGTGTGCTAAGCTCTTAATATAAGCTTATCTGTGGAAGCACACCTAGGGGTCTAGGTGGGATTCGAATCGCAAGCTCCATATTGATAGACTCCTGCTCACGCAGTAGGCACCATGTTCACTTGTCCATTCCCACCCGCTTTTCGACAAATTTAAAAACTTTAGCTTTAATCGTCCTCAAGATATACAAAAATCATGATTTACTTTGTATGGGAGTTTCCATGTCAACTTGTCCAATACCGTCTATTTTTCGGCTGATGATTTGTATTGTCTTTGAAGTCAACATTTATTTACCCGCTTTTCAACTGCTGATTTGTATCGTCAAGTCGTCATTCAGACAAATTTAAAAATTGTAGCTTTAACCGTTCTCAAGATACACAAAAAACAACAGTTACTTTTTATGGAAGGTACCATGCCCACTTTTCCGATTCCGCCTACTTTTTGGCTGATTATTTTGTATTGTCTTTGAAGTCATTCAAGCCAAATTGAGAATATTCAGCTTAACCGTTTTCAAGATATAAAAAATCCACATTTACTTTATATGGGCGGCACCATGTCCACTTTTGCTATCCCGCCGCTTCCCGACTGCTGATTTGTATCAACTACCAAGTCATTCAGACCGAAGTTATATAGTTTAGCTTTAACCGTTCTCAAGATTTACAAAATTTTACCATTCCACACTTCGCCAAAACTTTCGTATGCCCTTCAATCGGTATTTTCAATAACCCAGTTTTACTCAGTTGCAACGGCGAGTACATTTGCTTGCCACCATTTGGACAGAATCATTAGAGTTAAAGGATACATGTGCATGTACACAAGTGGCTGTATGCTTAAACATAGTTTTCCAAAGTTATTATTACTTTTTATTATTCTATTCTTCGTAGCATTATCCACTTGCAACAACAGCAATAATCATTTTGCATTTGTTGCAATTTAATTCTGAATTGTCATTTCTCTCTCAACCACCACATTATGTTCACTTTTGTGAGTATTTTTTTTTCCTTTTTTAAATTTTTTAGTTGTTATGCGTACTTTTTTCAAGTGCTCGTAGAAAATAATGTTGATGAATTTTCACAAAATGTTTCAACAACCGGCAACGAACCAACGAACGAATTTTCTTGTCGATAAATTAAGCTTCATTTAATTCTTATGATTTTCCATTGTATCTTCTGGTTGGATGCAATGGAAACCGTATTTTAAACGATTATGTTGGAAAAATAGATCAATGAATGGTTTGATTATAATGAATGAATAGATACGTAGAACGATAAAGAAACTTATGGGTGACTGGCTAAATGAATGAATGTTTAATTGGTTTAAGTAAAAGCATTCCCAGTGTATGTTTCAATATACAATATTTTAATATAATCATGGCAGGAAGGTTTCAGTGGCGAAGGCATAGTCACTGGTCACTGAACAATACAGGCTTCAGCTGATAGCAATCCACAATCGCATCAGAACGCCCTCCTTCGTCGGTATTGTGTAGCACCGGCGAAGTAAAACAATAATAAAAATGGCTACTGAACCGAAGCTTCAGCACGTGCGAAAGCAGAGCTGTAAAAATAAATAATTAAGCTTCACCTCCTGTCATTTCTCCTACTATCCCTTACCTATAGTTCCAGCACAATGCTTCGAATGTGTAGGAGTCATCTCAAGGTGGCGCACAAATCATCACCCTCTCGGAAGATGCTATAATTATTGCAGATGGCGGTAAATGTCAGTTCAGCTTTGACATTTATGAAGTGAACATGTGCAAAATACACATCAATAAGACATGAATCGATAAACTCATCAAGAAAACGGACTAATTGATTAAATTTTTTTGCGCAATAAAGGACAATTGACACCGCGTGAATTTAGTCGTATATATCCCGGTAGTTTACAACCAACTTGGCAAACTCTACGGCATTTAGAAGATTTTGTTGCAAGTTTTGGCGGACTCGGAACAGCCGTCCTTTTTCTTTTTTTCCTTGGACTAGTGATCAAGAGAAATCCCCTACATATGCAATGCAATGCAGTGGAACTAGATAGAGAGATAGATTGAGTTAGGGAACAGGCAGGTGGTGAAAGTGGTACGAAGATGGAGCTTAATTCTTGCACAATTCTGCTATTGCGTGTTAATTATAAAGCAAAGTTGCGGCGTCTCTGATGTTAATTGTGACGCATTATTTTTAAGCTAAGGGGAGCCATTTAATTTATTATTTTACTTCGCTGACGTTTTATTGTTCAAATAGTGACAAAGAAGGGTGCTGTAGCACAGAAAACTCGGAGACATTTTTTTTTTCACTTTACCGGCCTGGGAATCGAACCCGAGTTCTTCTGGCTACAAAGCTATTCGCCATTAGCACCCGCCATCTGCTGAGAATATCGCAACTACTGTGAACGGCGAGCACTTCAGAGCCAGGCTTATCGACTTTCTCGCTCCTCAACCGGACCAATTGGGACTAGTGATTATGTGCGGCCAACAGGAAGAAGCAACGGTGCATACTGTACGACCCACAAACGAAATTCTGAGGGTTGCATTTATGGCCCCCTTAATCTCTTGTTTTAATAATTTGCACTGACCGGCAAGATCGAGCGTATTTCAGTTCTAGAACTCTTTTTTGTAGGGTTGCTTGAAGTCACTAGTCAAAGAGAATATCCTGTGTGAGTGCGGGAACCTACCGCCGGAAGTTTTGGCAAGAGTTATGGAAAATGTCATAAATCGGGCTCGTCTTAAATTCATGCTTCCGCCCAATTGGCCCATATTTAATGAAATAAATTTACACGTAAAATAAAAACAATTCAAAAGCAAAATTAAATTTTTACATTCTTTAAAAAATGCAGTGAAAGAACATCGGGCGGCAACTTTTGCACCACCTTGTATTGGCAACTTGATTTTTATATTTTAATCATAATTTGAAATTGATTATAATTATATCGTATGCTTCTACTACAGGCATATCATGTCATCATCATCAGCATCAAAATATTCTCCAGTCAATTGAAATTTAATTGAAATGTACAGAAACAAAAATTAAGGCATTTTAGATTTTTCTAAGTACTAGAACTTAAGAGCCACTTCATATAAATATGTACAATGGGAATTAATTATTTCATTGACTTTCTCAAATATTTTATTCCTTCATTCTTAAATGTGATTCAAAGGCATTTTATTACTGGACAATTAATTATGAACAAAGAAAAAATCGAGTTGTTTGTAACAATTAGAGGCGGGTCAATGAACAAGGTTTCAATTAAATTCATTGAATTCATCACACCACATGCCATACAGTGCACTTTGTGTATGGCATTTCTTATTGATTTTAGTTTTTAGGCAATAAAATACGTTTTAGCCACAAAAAAAAGAAAGAGAAAATCTTTTTATAATATGAAGCAGAAAACCGTTGCAATAAAACCATAAATATCCGGCAGGAGACTAACAATTACAGCAAACACAGAATGTCCTTTTATTAAATTAGAAATGGACAAAAAAGTTCAAATGTGCAAGTTGGTGCAGCATCTCAATATGTTTGCTTCACATTCAATTAAATACTAAAATGTGAGTTCACACAGCCAGCAAAATGAATTCGAATAGAAGAAAATATTCAAACCAAATATATTTAATTTTATATGTTGTATCCCAGCAAACACGAAGTTAAACCTTTGAACTAAGATAACTATCATTTGATTTTAAGCATAACTGGCACACTTGTTTCAAAGGTTTCAGTTTAAGATTTGAACATAAATTGGTAGTGATTTCAATATAAAAATTTGAAAATCAGTGTTTTATCAAATTGAAATTGTCAGATGTCAAGTGTTATTCTCATACTATATATAAACGTGGCAGAACTACATATGTAAAGAGGAAAAACTATTTTTAAACATTTTATTTATTACAAATGAAAAATATGACGGTTTGCTTGTGAAAAATAACATTTTTATTGTTAGTACAAAATTATTTATTATGAATGAAAACGTGAATAAGGGTTTTCTGTGTTTCGCTTCGAATCGAAATTTTCTCCACTTGGCAACTTTGGTATTCTGCGTTCCGTTTCTTTGCGATTGTATGTGTTCTGCTTTACGATCGTAACAACATTTTTGTAATTTATAACTTTATTAACGGAATATTTTTGATTTTTGTTTGTGTTAAAAAATGTAATAAATCTATTTTTTAATTATTATTTTGATATACTGAAATGTTAAAGATTTATATAACGCCTGAAGAGTAGGAAAAGCCGGCGGGTTTCTCAATTTCTGCTTTTCAGTTCTTGACTCTATATTCTGGAGCGCGTTATTTTCCTCTTCTAAAAACAATATTTCTTGAAATTAAAATAAATAAACTTTATTTTTCTTCTACAATGATGTATAAAAAAATTAAAATATCACCTCCATCACTACAGGTTTCTTCAGACTGGAATAGTTTGCGCACAAATACTGTTTACTTTAATTCTGCCTTTTTTTTATTTCTTTCCGTACTTAACTTATATTTATATAGGATGTTATAGTTCCCACAATATTTAATTTTTTATTATTTATTTCATTTGGCACTGTTTTTTGCACTAAATTTGAGTTTTTACTAAAATGTTTACAAAATTGCTTATTTTTTCTTTTCCTATTTCACATGTTTCATAGCAAAGCTGCTGCTTTAAACATACTCTTATCTTCTTCCTTTTTTTTCGATTAAGTTATTTTTGCACAATATCTTTCTTCGATCCGTGCGTAATTGAAAGCGGGAACGTAATCGAAACACAGAATAAGGATGAATAAAACAATAAAATGCAAAAATTAGGAAATAGTAAGTTTACAAAGCGAAAATTGTATTTAATTTATGTACCGCATTTTATTCCAATATACATTTCAAAAGGTTTGAGAATAACGTTTGAAAATAAGTTGAAATTAATTGTATTTCTTATTTTCAAAATAATTTTCCCTTTATGTTTATTTTCAAGTCATTATCAAACGTTTGTCGTTTGAAAAAAGCTGTGATTTCAAATCATTCTCAATTTGAAATCAAGCTTTCGTGTTTGTTGGGATGTAAGTTTGTAGTACACAAATGGATATAATACACACTCCCTGCCAGCTGAATAGGGTAAATTTTTAGTTTTTAAATAAATATAAATATTAACTGAATTTATTTTGGGAATATCTCTTTTTATATGATTCTAATTTTAAAATTGTGCTTTTTCCCTTAAAAAAATATATGTCAAATGTATTATTACTTACTTCTCATAAAGTATTTTTTACAAAAGTAAACTCAATAACTGAGGAGGAAAGCATATCCATATAGTACTATTTCGCTCATCAATGGATTCTTCCTAATTTCTCAATACAAACCTACGATTTAAATGTTTAAAATTCAACTAATCAATCGAGAATTGAATATAAATATAAATATGTATGTACGTTTTTATTAGCAAATTTTTGTGATCTTGAATCGTTATAATTTTTTTTCTGAACATAATTTGTGTCATTACATTTTGTTTTAAGTTTTTCTTTCTTCATTAGACGCTTTTAGTTTACTAGGACTATTTCTTTGGACTAGTTCTCATAAGAGGTACCCTACTACATACATAAATAAGTATGTACAAATTCAATATAAGCAGTTGCTAAAAATATTTTATACAAAAATTCTAAGCCTCCAACGAGGAAAAATAAAATGAAATCGCACAATAACTGTGGAAAATTTATTCATCGTTAATAAATATCTGAACTCTGATAAAATAGCAAATGAAATTGGTAGAATTCGAAACAGAATCTAATTGAAAAATACAAGGGAGCTTTCAGTCAATGTTGTCAACTCGGTGCTTTTCTCACCGTTTTTAGTGCTTTTTGAAATTGTCGAGGCGAACAATTTTTGAGTCAGTGGTGGGTGCTTTAATTTTTATATTTTTTTTAGTGATTTTCTTTATTTCCGGTGGCACCAAGTGTAATTTTGTACACAAATATTTCAATAGGAGATATTGGTAAATCACCCGAAAACGTTGTGTTTTTTGCGGTTACAGTTTTTAAGAGGCTAAATAACATTGGCGGTGAAACAAAAAGAGAGCTATCAAAAAACTGCTACCAATTTACAATGAAATTAGTTGTAGAGATACGGGCCGTTAAATTTTTAAATTTTATGACAATAAATATTACAAATGTTAGAAATGGATTATCCCATTTTACAAAATATATGCCATTACCTGCAGAATTTGAGTCCAATACCGTAATTTTGTCTGACCTTGTGCCCTATATTCATTCTATATCGGATTTTAGGAAAAAACTGTTGTTAATATTTTTCTTGTAATAAAATGTTTTGTTCTGTGAAAAGAATATCATAAAATAAATTTCTTATTAAACTAAATATTTTAAATTTAGTGCTATTTTTTATCCGAAAATACGCTCCTTTGAGCTACTGACCAACTGGGAAATACTGAGATCGGCTTAAAATGTTCACGATACTGCAGCTACGATATTTTCCGAGAACAGTCGAACTGTATTTTGAATTTTATTGTTGTTTTCAATATAAATACACAAACGAATTTTTTGGTTTCCTTGTCGAAAAACAGGCCGTAAAGCATTATTTCTATTTAGAACGTTTTAAATTAAAGAAATTCACTTTGCGATAATCCCCACAAAGTGTCCATTATTCGCAACCAATAATATCAAATTGATAGTTTACGCAGACGGGAAGAAGTCTTATGGCATGCGGCGTTATCTGTTACAATGAGATGATTTTTTTTCGGAAGCTAGATCCTTCACTACCGTTCGACCCGTTTACCACCAAACCTTTATTCCGTATTTTGGCTGTGCCCGCGTGTAGAGCCTGCGGCCACGATAAAGATAAATTGCGTTTGTAGTGCGAAGCTAGATTGTTATTATTACAGTCCATATATCCTTTATCGGTGCAGCTTTATCTCTTTGCATACTTGTAGCCCGAGTGTTTGCATCATCAAACCTTATGAACCGGAATGCACAGAACCGATTTTTTCCCAGTACTGCGCGATGCAATGAGAAATTTCTAGCCCTCCATAAGTCTCTGACGCTTTCCTTGCTGCTGCGGTTAGTGCCCACCCTTTTATTTCACGACCTTTGCAAAAAAAAAACAAATTCTTTTTCGTGTGAAATTAAAAATTGTAAACAATTTCAAAGGGGTACACGGGTACCCTGGTTATGTGTTTGCGTGGTATTTTTTGGTTAAGTGTTCTACGGTTAAATAAACTTTTGCTTTTTTGCTTTTTTGCTTATATTCTATTCACGTGTCGCACAATTTATTATATTGGTCGTCCCCAATTGCGCTCATGATTAAAAAAAACTGCAATTCAAATGTGTCAAAACCACATTTTTATTGTATTTTTCTTTCATTTTTCTTGCCAAATTGTTTATATATTCAATATAGACAGTTTTTATCATTCGATTTCATTTTCGATTAAGCAAAACATATTAGAAGAAAAAAATAGTGGGGGTACAATACAAAACGAGTAGAATAGAATGACTCACAGAACAAAAAAGAAAATCATTATACAATTTTTAAATTCAAAATCATTTGCATACTGTTGTGACAGTGACTTTACAGTTTCTGTTGTATGGAATGCATTGAGGCAGGTCAAAGTCAATGCAAAATAATCGACGCACAATTGCTCATTTGTAAAAACCGTGCGAAAAATTAGATATTTTACGATAAAATTTTGTGAAATGAAAGATTAGTTACATTGCATATAAAAATTGCTCAGTGATCAAGAATCAACAACGCCTTCCTAAAAAACAATAAAAGTTATGGGAGTTATGGGAGAAGCTCTACTTCTCAAAGTTGAAAATTTTTCAAGCTGTATTCCCATTATGATATATGTACTTGTCACAAGTATTGTCATTGTTTTATACAAGTTAACAACAAATATGTTTCACAAAACGAAAGAAATATTTTTGCGCAGAGCTCAGCAGTTCCCATATAAACTACTTGAAGTCATTACCCAACCAACGTCTTTTCTGACAAAAATGTTACATATACGCTACATTTCGTTACTGTTTCTGTTCCATTCTAAAAAATATGTAACATTAAAAAAAGCTATTTCGTTCCTTTCTATATATGTTGCACAAATAACTGGCAAAATATGCAACATATTTGACCCTCTACTCTCAAGTCGGGGTGATATACTAACCTTTTTTACATCTTTGTTAAATACTTTTTTATACAAATAAGAATTATGAAAATTAATATACCCTACACTTTGACTAGAGTCTATCAGACTTTTGTTAGAGGAAGATTCTGTTGAATTTATTATTTATTTTAATGTAAACTTTTTTTGAAAAATTTTTGGTTTAAAGTTTTTGCAGTTTGTTCTAGGTAATAGCAGGTGATTAGAAAACAATGTTGCTGACGATTTTTATTGATAAAATGGTGCTAAAAAACCGTAGAAACAGTGAAACGCTAAGTATACATTAATGTTAAATCTCAAATATTTTGTACCATGGTGGCAGTAAAAAATGTATCACTTTTTAAAGGTATGGGCAAACTGTAGAAAATGTTATCCATCGGAAGGGCAACATTTTTGCTCAGAAAGGAAATCACCATATGTCTGCACTCATTGCACTACAATAGCATCCCTTTTACGCGTGCGTTCATCTTTTTCTTGATCGTCAAGCTTACCTTTCTTTAGCATAGGACAAGTATAGTTAGTCTTTAAGTACTACTCACAATCACGATCAGTCGATCTTAGCTTAAGTAAAAACACAAGTGTTTATTTAAATATTCATTAACCAAACATAAGTTGTTTATTCAAGTGTTCATCAACTAAACATAAATATAAAGAATAAAATAAAGTGAAACACAAAAGAATAATAAAAAAGCATTATTATTCAGTGTTACATTAACTTACACAAGTGCTTTTATATGTATAATTTTTATGTTCACGCGTGGAAGTGTTACGTGCATGTGACATCACTTTAATAGTTCACAACAATATACTGATGAATATTATATACTTATTTAACTGAATTATATATCTTTTTTAATTCTCAATATACAGGCATGTTCCACAAAAGTAGTGGAATGAAAGTAAAATACGTTTTGAAAAGTAAACTTTTCATTTTTGGTGTTCTGCAAAAGAAGTGGTTTGGTGTTACATTTTCTCATTTGAAATGAAGTTCGAAAACAGAAAAAGTAACAGCTGATTTTAAAAATAAAATTTTACTTTATACATAATTAAATTATTGAATGTTTTTTCGCATAAAAGTTAAAGAATTCGTAAAAAAAATATTCAGGAATAATTAATAATTAAACAATGAATGTGATATTAGTGTCCATGGTGCTTCAAAACAATGAATTCGCGGCAGCAAAAGTGCAGAGGAGGATTCTGCGAGACCACTCAAATCCTTTGGATATAAATGACGCCATGTAAGTACACATGCATACATGATGTGTATATTTTCAATGAAAATTTTAAATTATAATTATATATGTATTTAGGGGTTTACAGTATTACCGCATTAACAAGGATGCTTTTCATCTTCTTTTAAATTCTATAAAATGTAGGCTGCCTGTTTCTTCCATACCGGCACAAATACAGCTTGCTGCTACATTAAGATTTTTAGCAGAAGGCGGATTTCAACGAGGTGTTGGAAAAGACAGCGATGTGGCTTTAGCCCGAAGTACCACGTGCAAAATTTTAAATCACGTGCTTATCATTTTAGAAAGGCACATTTTGTGCTAGATGGATCACATTGATCATGAGCGACGATGAGCTTAATTTGTCCAAGCGTCATTTTATGCATGACAATGATTGGAATGAATAACTGATTCCGTAGCCACTTCAATAAGAGATGATATCGCCAACCGACTTTAGTTAATAAGATATACATCTTTGATTTTTTTATATGAATTTTATTATTTAATAAATCTTAAAGTATGTTTTTTATAAAAAAAAATAAAAATTTAAACTTAAAATATAGCGAGATCAATGAAAATTCAGTGCTGATATTAAAAAAGGAACCGTCTCAAAAAAATATTTTTAAACCACTTCTTTTCAAATTAAAGTAGTTTATAGAACACGAATTAATGTTCGAAAACAAAAAGTAAATGAAATGTCAAAAGTAGAATGTAGAACACTAAACATTCAAATTGAAGTGATTTCAAATTACTTTTACTTCAAAGTGATTTGCAGAACATACCCGAATATCTTTCTTACTCCATGAGTTATGAACATTTTAAATGAGCCGCTGTGCGATAGACAGTTCTTTTTCATTAACTTATTAATGAACCATCCAGTTTCTTTCCCAGTCGTATATTAAATATAAAATTCGCTTAATTATTTTGTTTTTCATCAATTAATTTGATTATATTTTAAAATTTTAAATATACATACATCTGTATGTATGTATATACAGAATTATAAATATTTGCGTTTTTTTTCAAGAAAAAACCGAAATATATATGTACATTTTACGGAAGTTTATGACAATTTCTTTTATGCGAAACACGTTTGCGCTGTTTGAATTTGCGATTGCGTTTTATGTCAATTATTTATTTCATTAGTCATTCTAAAACTTTAAACAATGACATTGACAATGTAGCATATTTTGCAAGAAGGCGATGTTCAGTGTTCCCAGCACGGGAAATTGGATTTAAGCAAATGGGAATATAAAATTTATATTGGGATTTGAGAATTTGTTTTCTGCATCGGACTTGTTTCTATGTGCATAACAAATAACGACTTCGAAATCCTAATATTCAAATCAAAACCAAATCAAATTCAAAATTTATTTCAATTATGTATATTGTTAAAACATTTCGTTATTGCTTAAATCGACTTCATTTTGTAAATTTCAATACAAAATGGATTATTCGTTATCATCAATTGCATTGGCTTGATTGCTTAGCGTTTTAATAGACCGCGGTATAATTTGTATTTTATATATATTTTCTCAAAATGCGTGGTAAATGTTTCACGTTTTGGAATATTAATAAAAGTAATATCGAATAATAAAACAAAATAAAATAAAAAAAAAACCTCAAGCAAAAAAAAATATTTTGTAATTTTGTTGATAATAATCCGATTTTCAATTTCTTACTAGATTTGGAAAGAAGTAACTGAGATCTTTCGAATGATATATAATTTATCTAAGAAAACTTGAGAAATTTGGGTATTATTGTCGAGCAAACACAAATTTTGTAGATTTTTCAAAAATTTTTCAACTTTGGTGACGTTTTTATACATTATAATGTAATAAACTATAATACTATTGAATTTATTTAAAAAGTACGTTTATTAACGATTACAACGCATATTTGGGGTTAAAATTAGATAAATAATTGACTGAGTTATTAAACTTTTCATGAAAACAAAATTTTTAACAAAATGCCTACACAATGTTTTTGGTGTTGTTTTTATGCACTTTCTCTAAAATTACAAATCACTGTTAGCCTAAACACAACTTAGAATTACAACAAATATTTGTAATGAGAGCTTTACTCATGTAAAATTATTGTTTTTTCTTTTAATATGTCGTTTTGTTAATGTCTTATTTTTCACTTTGAATCTGTGTATCTAAAAAAACGTTTGCAATTTAATAAAAATCGTGTGCAATTTCAATTAAAATTAAATAAAAAATGTGTGACAATCGTAACAAATTTTGCTATATTTGTGGCTTATTTACTGATATCAGTCACCGGCGTGATTTTATAAACAATATTGGAGTGGTAGGAGTGTACAATAAAGTAATTAATCGTTCTTTTTTTTTTATTTTTTATCTTGGACCAGTGCTCAGGGGCTATCCCCTACATATGCAATGCATTGCACTGGAACGAGAGAGAAGGATAGGGAAGAAACAGACAGGTGGTGAAAGTGGTAGGAAGATTAGCTTAATTCTTGCACAACTCTGCAGTTGCGTGTTAATTATAAAGCAAAGTTGTGGCGTCTCTGATGTTTTCGCCATCAGCACCCGCCATCTGCTGAGAATATCGCAACTACTGTGAACGGCGAGCACTTCAGAGCCAGGCTTAACGACTTTCTCCTTCCTCAACCGGACCAATTGGGACTGGTGAATATGTGCGGCCAACAGGAAGAAGCAACGGTGCATACTGTACGACCCACAAACGAAATTCTGAGGGTTGCATTTTTTTTTTTTTTTTTTTTTTTTTTATCTTGGACCAGTGCTCAGGAGCTATCCCCTACATATGCAATGCATTGCACTGGAACGAGAGAGAAGGATAGGGAAGAAACAGACAGGTGGTGATAGTGGTAGAAAGATAGAGCTTAATTCTTGCACAACTCTGCAGTTGCGTGTAAATTATAAAGCAAAGTTGCGGCGTCTCTGATGTTTTTTTGACGCATTATTTTTTTTTTAAGCTAATGGAGCCATTTTATTTATTATTTTACTTCGCCGACGTTTTATTGCTCAAATACCGACGAAGGAGGGTGCTGTAGCACAGAAAACTCAGAAAAAACTTTTTTGCTGATTTGACCCGGCTGGGAATCGAACCTGGGTCTTTCTGGTTGCAGAGCCAACACGCTGACTACTCGCCATCAGCACCCTCAGGAGGGTGGCGATGGTTGTAGTAGTTAGCACGTTGACTACAAAACCAAAAGTCTTGGGTTCAACCCCAGTTTCAGACTGAATTATAAAACCACTTCGCATTTTTCTGGTGTGCAGTAGTGGGCTTTTGTGTTGGTTGTTGTCGAACTGTTTCCGTGGCGAAGGCATAGTCACTGGTCACTGAACAGTACCTGCTTCAGCTGACACTAATCCACAAGTAGCATCAGAGCGCCCTCCTTCGTCGGTATTGTGTAGCATCATCGACGAAGTAAAATATTTAATAAAATGTCTACCAAATACAGCTTCAAAAATGTAATGCGTTTCCTTAATATCACAGGCTCTGCAACACAGCTATTAAACAAGAAACGTGCAAAAGCAGTATTGTAAAAAAAATGAAACCTTCCTTCTTCTATCTATCCCTTCACCACCTGTAATCTCTATCACTATTCGTTTCCTAGAAGTTAACACCGCTGATCTAGTCGCTGGTACGAGCCAGAATTTGTTTGTCAATATTGCTGTAATAGATTAAAAAAAAAGAAAAATCAACCTTCGTTTGTTTTACACTTTTCTACGCCTATGATTTGGCATCATCAGCCATATCATAAACCAAATGATTGCTACTTTTGTGAAACCGATGTTTTAGCTCACTGTTTTAAAACGCGCAAAAACATTAAGTACGCAAATGTTGTAACTGTTACAAAACCAATACCTCTCACTAATGATCTACCGACAACGAGCAAATCTGTCGATGTAACAGAAAAAGATTTTGAACAAGAAGAGTTCCTTCCATCCAGATCTACAACAACGGAGCGGCATTTTTTGTCAAAAGCTGATTTCGACGATCTTGTTCGCGATTTACACTTGTCAAAGCGGCAATCTTAAGTCCTCGGGTCGCGATTGAAGCAGTGGTATTTGGTGGAAAAAGATTTCGTTATAACATCTGGTAGAAAGAGCGACCGGACTTGGTTACTTGAAGAAAGTTTTAAGACTAGTTCCAATGACAGTGATCTCGTGTATTGCGTTGATGTACCAAATTGTATTGAATGTGTTTCATGCTTGTCTTTTAAAAAATAAAATACATCATAGTTGTATTGTTGTGTTCTATTTATTATAAAAAGAAATATGAACTAATAGCTCCTTTGGCTTTCTACGTCGAACAAAGTTACGCCAATAATTTTTAAAATAAGTTTTCACTTGTAAAAACTTTCTGAAAAGTTATGTTATGGCGAATTGCAGCGTAGAGTTAAAATAACTTTAGTAGTCCCTATTGCAAGATCCTTCCTTATGCAGCAAAATTTAAAAAAAAAATTCATCAAACATTAAAGCTGCTGTCTGCCCCTGATGATTTTGTTATTTTTGAATGTTTATAATATTTAACATTACTTATACGTTTGTTTGTTAACTTTTTTTCGTTTTGTAATATTTTCATGTATAGATAGATAATGAATTGATTGCTATATTTCCTATATTTTGTGGACGTTTTATTTCATTTTGTTGCTCTGCATATTTCGATTATTTTTACTACTGGTCTAGACTTCTAATTTTGCATAATGTTTTGACAGTTTTGACTTTGGAATTCATTTATTTTTTATTGTACAAGTAAAAATATTTCCATACTGTGTACAGGCTCATATATTTAAAAGTTCATAAAGGTTAGATAGAACGGTTCGTTTAAAGCAGGGAAGGGCAAAATGCCGCCCATAGGCGGTTTGTTATTCTGTTATTGACACATACTTAAGCACAGGTATTGTAGCGAATTAAAAAACATTATAGAGTTGACAATCGACAGCGTTAATTTGCATTAGCAGACTTAATTCAACTTAACTTGTGAATTATTGCCATTCCAAGTGTATTAAATTTGGGGTAAATGCACGAAATCATTGCGCATTTATACTGAATTTAGTTAATCCACTATGGCAACCCAGTATACAATCAATCAGCTGCTGGCAAATTGGCTACTATTGCTTTTAGCAAAATCAAAAAGAACTATAAATATTGAAACGCGGTTTTTCCATTTCAAGGTTTCCTAGGGAAAGAAAGAAAAAGTCTAAAGTAAACAGCAGTCCTATATTCCGCTGCCGATCCCATTGCGAACAATGCTTTTGCCACTCTCTTATGGGGTTAAATACAAACATTTTGGTGTCCAATCTCTCCATAATATGAACTTGCTCACATACTTTTTAGAAAATATTCCTGTTAAATTTATTATCGACCATCGCAAGCGTCGGACCCCCAAAAAGTGCTGTTGCGGTCCTTTAAAAATGCCATATAAGAATTACATACTCGATGAAAAAATATTATTAAACTTACAAATTTCTTTTAATTCTTTTAATTCATTTTTAAGAAAGAAAAGAAAAACAAAACAATTCTTAATTGAAAACCTTACAAAGGGCCAACTTGTTTTCGCTTCTTTTCAAATAACACATTTTCTTCCCACGATTTATTGTACTCAGTATTCAGTTTTCTTTTTCTTCAATTCGTTACCAAAGGCTTTTCCATCTGTATAGCTGGCACTCCATCATTGTTTTCTTCATTAGAATCTGATAAAATCAAAGTAAATTAATTATTCTAGTGGAAGGCACTAAAAAAACATGTACGTGGATCGGCATTAAAAAAGTTTACGTCTGAAACTTGTTTTACAGCCGTTGTATAGAAAACCGACATAGAAAATCGTGTGATATTTACGGTTCTGGTGTACGATGTCTTCAGAAGATTTATTCAGAAAAATACAATGAATGGGTCTTTTTTGTTAATTTTTTTTAAATGACCAAAATCACGTTAAAACACGAATGTCATTAGTTGAAATACTTTACGTAAATGTTTGCCATAAAATATAACTATAAGTCGCCGAACATACTTAGGACTAAAATTCAACATCAAAAATAAGCAAAAACTTAAAATGCGGTCTGGGGTTAATTTTTTTAAATGTCGTATCGTATTGTTGACGACAGAAGTAACGGCTTTCCAGGTTAAAACATCAGCGAAAAATCTGCTTTGAAACTTGCCTTAACAATAATTGTTCTTGCTCTGCGTTATACATATAGATAAGTAATTTTACCAAAATATAAAAATACTACCCTCGTATGCTATACTGCATATTCACTTCGGACTGCATTACGTAATTTCCATTTAACTGACCGGTAATGTGTGTGTGTTTTTTTTTCGCTGTTTGTAACTCATAGAGCGATTTACTTAGTTTTACTGCAGTAATTTTTGCAACAAATTACGCTGTGATTCAAACCACATGATTAAACCACATTTCATCAACGCACACCAACAACTGAAAGGTGTACGAAGAGCAATTGTTGTTTTTGGTTTTTTGTTGGTCGTTATCGGTTGGATTTGAAATTGTGGTTTGGTTTCTTCATTTGCCGACCTCACTTCTATTAAATCCCCTTCGAATTCTAAAGACATAAATTAAAGTGTTTCAACTCTTCTATCGTTTGTCGTGTGTAATTGAAATGAATTATAATTCAAATTACTTATTTGTTTTTTTTTTTTAGATTTAATTAATAATTACGTTACAAATCCGTGTATTCGAGATTAATTTGTAGTATTGATAACCTTTTAAAGTTATTTAACTCTTTGCCAAAATATTGTAATTGAGCATGTGTTGTTTAAATCGCATACAATGAATTTGAATATTCTGAGTATTTTTGATTGATTGGAAAAATGTAATAGTTGTGCTTCTGAAGCACTGATGCGATATTGAAGTTTGCATTTCGTGGCGAGTTTGCATCGGAAACGTGGCGAAATGTCTTAAATAGTTCCAAAACTTATTTTACACAGAAGAGTTGTTAGTTTAATTTTTACCCAGTTTAACTTTTAAATTATCATTTAGAAGTAGAATTTGAATTTCTCACAAATATTTTTTAGAATTAATTTTTTTAAACACTTGAAAAAAAAATTTAATTTTTAACACGTTACAAAACTTATAAAGGGTGTCCCAACAAGAATGCAAGATTTAAATTTAAATTTTTTTTTTTTTTTTAAAGACAATACAAACTCTACGAAGCTATTAAGCTTGTCTGTAGAAACACAAACAGGGTCTAATCGGGAATCGAACCCGCACCTCCATATTGATAAGACTAATGCTCTTGCACTATACTACGGAGGCACCCAATTCAGCAATTGAATTGTTTACAAGCCAATTACGGCTATGCAAAGTACAATAATAACATGTCTTTTTATATCTAAAGAATTTTATTTTAAAATTTTTATTATTTTTGACTGTCTTGCTGTCAAGTAGAGTTGGATTCATGAGCTCTTGGAAGTGAACGCTCTTTTTAGCTCAGCTCTTTTAAGTAACCTGGTTCATTTAGTTCGTTCAGTAGCTCAGTCGATTCATTCAATTACAGCACCAAGCAGGGTTGCCAGAACCAAAAGTGGAGAAATCGCAAAAAAGAAATAAATGATAAAATGTTCTACAGTTCAAAAAAAAAATTTACTAGTTTTTGTCATATTGGTTTTTATTAATATAATTAAAAAAAAAACACTTTACATTTCAAATATCTATACATATTTAAAAAGTTTTTATCATTTGGGGTTTCATAATATTTTACAAAACTATACATATGTCTAATCAATAATTATTTTTATTTAAAAATTTTTGTATATTAAATCCATTTTGCTTAACATAAACACTAATTTTAGTGATATATGTATGTTCTTACATATGAATACATGTTTTTTTGTTGAGAGTACTCAAAATTGCAACCACGTTAATTTCATCTTCTTCATATTTCAATTCATTTTGGCACTTTCCAGATAAACCGATTCTTCTAATAATATCGTCCGATATGTTTATATGGTAGCAAACGTTGTCTAATTATACGTATAATTGCACACAACCGTTCTGTGTTCTACCTAGTTTTGAGTATGATTTTAATTACACCCAATTAATTGAATAAAATTTGTGCTTCTGCGTTTAAAAACCAAAAGAGACAATACAAAGCTTGACTACTATTCGGTGCTATTCTTTTTGTACCCCATATCTGACTTTGAATTTTTTCTATTCCACTAGCGCAAATATAAATTACGGTATCCTTGATTTGTTTTAACGTTTCTTTGTGGGTGGCGATGGCTGAAGTAGTCTGCACATTGACTACAAAACCAGAAATTTCCTGGGTTTAAGCCCAGTTTCAGACTCATAAAAACAGCTCGCATTTTTTCTGATGTGCATTTGTGTGGCATTGTGTCGGGTGTTGTCGGAAGTTTCAGTGGCGAAGGCATAGTCACATGTACATCAGAAGGCCCGTCTTCGTCGGTATTGTGTAGCACAGGCGAAGTAAAATAATGACTAAAAATGGCGACTAAAACGAAGCTTCTCCTTGACATCAGAGGCTCTACAACACTGCTGTAAAAACAAATAACGTGCAAAAATCAGTGTTCTATGATAGTGAAGTTTCGCCTCCTATATTTTCTCCTATTGTCTCTTTCCTCTAGTTTCAGCATAATGCATTGCATGTGTACGGTCATTCCCTGCGTGGTGGTCCAAAATAAAAAAGAAAACGAATTATCCATTGGAAATGTTGAAATTTTTGTCAAAATAGTAATATTTTTGGGGTAGTCGAGATTTTAATTCACTGATCACCAAAAAATGTACCATATATGAATTCATCTTTATACTATGAGACAAAATATAAATTTTTAATATAATTCTATGAACTAAATAAAAAATGTCATATAGGCGAAATGGTTTAAAGATGAAGGCCAATGATTCATCTTATAAATAAAATTGATTTAAAGCTGCGCGTAGCGTATGCTAATTTCATTGCCTTTGACAAATTGTATATACAGCAAATTTTAAAGATAAACTTGGTAATTTAACTGCAGCGTAAAGTTTAAAAAATTTCATTAAAATAAATTCATACATGTATGTATAAATATATAGATTTGACTCATGTCTTTCGTAGAAATGTTAATACATTTTGAAATTAAAATTCGTTTTGTCATTTTCAATAATGTTTGTTAGACACTAACTTTATCAGTAACAAACTTAAATTAAAAAAAAAAATACAAACTACAAGACAGAAATTTATTTAAGAAAATAATAGTGTGGCATCATACAAATTTTATGTAAGAAACTTTTTTTTGGTTCTGGTAGCCACAGATTAAACTGGTATTATAATTTAGTGAAATTCCCAAGAAGGATTAAAAAAAAATCAAGTTTAGTCAAAAAAATTTTATTCCAAAGATCAATGGATGAAAAGTATTTCGGACACATTGTAATCGTGGTTGTTTTTGACGACGAGTCACGTATTGGCCGTATGTCACAAATAACACGAACACTGTTAGCCTCAAAAGCGTCAATTATTGCCGGTTTATCAGCCTACACCAGTGACCCAGAGGAAATAACCGAGAGCTTTCTAATTGCACGACCTTGGCGGCCAATTCACGGGTTTATTTCTCGAAATCCACTTATCGTTTATTCCCATGGTCGATTATGTGCGCTATAAAAATCACGAAGTCGAAGAGTTGCTCGAATTGATAACTGGTTTCCAAAGTAAATCGGGTTAATTTGGTAGCATTGTTCAAGCGTCAATGTATTTATGATAATTTGCCAGTTTATGTTGATCGTAAAAGTCATTGTTTGGCACGTAATATTTTCCTAAGTTCTGTCGGATTACAAAACACCCTTAGGCGAACATGGCGCATATGTACTATATCACTTGTATTAAAAATTCCAAAATTCTATACTCGTAATCAGTCTCCTTCAGATGATAGCACGGTATATAAATTAATTACTAAATTTGGTATAATCGCTTGCAATAGATCGAAATAATATGCTCGCAATGAGCCGTAGTGAATGAGAGTAAACATGTATTTCAAGAAAATTTAGGTGTTCTGCAGCTGGAAGATATTTATTTCCATCCCCTTAAAGTTGAATTCCTTCAGGAATATAAAACGACAGACACTACGCTGTGTGTAGCAGCGGGAAATGTTTGTTTAAAAATTTTAATAAAAAACTGTACATTGCAATTATGTACATGAATTCCGAAAGAATTATGTTTCTGCATCAGATATTTTCTCTGTATTGCTTTTAGCCGCGACAATTTGAAACTGATGTGAAATAAAATTTATCGTTTTAGACCGTTTCTGATATGAAAGAAAGCATGAACTTAATGTAGCAGATTTTTCTTTCAATTCCTTCAATTATAACTTACGTGTCACTGAAAGAACAAAATCACTAATACTTTTAGTGAAGAAAAACAAAACTGCGAGCACTGAGGTGAAATTTTCCACGTCGGAAATTTTAAAAGCATTAAAAGCAATACTAAAATCACTTCGCTACTGTGAGCTTTGAGTAGGACCCTTTTTATTTACAATATTTATTATTATTTTATTATATTAGAGTTAATTACATGATTACACAATTAATAGCACATAACTAATTTGGCACCATGATATTTTATTAAGGGGTTTTTTATCGCAAACATTTTTTACAATTGGATACAATGCATTTTAATTCGTGTAACTCTACTGTCATCATTATCATAATCGTTACATTTATACTTACTTCACTATAAAACAAAAAAATCGCTTCTCATAATGAAAATACATACACTGGTGTTTCCAATAGAGTTTCCATTGCTCTTTTGTAAATTTGTCTTAGAAAAAGAAAATTGTTAAAAAAAAATCTTTATTTTGTTTTCTTTATACGCTCTTCTACTCTGTCATTATCTTTTCAATCTATCACCCACACTACAACTTCTTTCATTTTGTCATCGTCCGTCCAATACCTCGTAAACTAACCACCCACCTTTGCAAATGTGTGAAATGATTGGAATTTGCTTTACATTAATACGATGACAACAGACAGAGGCTGAAACACAAACGACTCAACCAACTCTCAACGACTCAGAGGATCCCAATAAAAAATTATATGTACTGAAACCCGGTGAACGCGAATATCTCTCGCCCAACCTGATTGGACTGCAAAATATTGCAATGACATTTTTACCACTCTCCATGAACTTCATTAATATAAGAGACGCTTTTAGAGAAGTTATTAATGGAGTACGTTACGAAATTTTACTGAATGCAGTGAACACCGAAGACAACAATGCCGATATTATATGCCGTTTGGTAATTTTAGAGAAGCCGCACTTACGCACCATATGGGGTGACAAAGTACGTGAGTTGCAACATTCCAATTGCACAGCGGAAGGAACTGATGCTGACACCACACCCTCGAATGCCAATGATATCAATGATAAGTATGTTAAAAGTACTGTATTCAATGGAGGTTCACGTAATGAGCTCTCTATTGATGAAATGAAACATTTAGAAGATCAAATAATTTCTTCTGCCATTAGTTCTAAACGTATGTCCGCGAATAAGTTTATCACACCAGATACCAGTGTAACCACAGAAAAATTATTTGCCGAAGACCAGGAGGCACAAGAAGTTGCTGACACAACCACCATACAACAAGATACAGACTTTATTTACCATGCCAACAACGAGTTCGGTGGTGACGAAACTTCTACCATCTCGCCAAATACAGAAGAAACCACAATAGTAGACGCTATAAATGAGGAATCGCTGGACTCAGATGGAACAGAAGTGCCAGAACATCAAATAACTTCATCCACAACAACTACAACAACAGTTGCGCCAAACTTAACAGGCGATGAAATGAAATGGTTGGATGACATTTTCTCGGTTGATGCCTCAAAATTCAACAGTAATTTAAGTGCGGTACCAACAACCGACAAAGCAGACAATTCCCCCAATGACAGTAGTCAGCTGCAGGAGCAGGTAAACTTTTGTTTTAAAATTTCTACTTTTTTCAGACTTTATAAAAAAACACACCAATCCTTCCACTATCTGTTATTACGATTACCTGCATGTATAATCATTATCAATGTCATTATCTGAACAACAGATACAGTAACGACATTATTATTTCTGTTTGTGTCTTATTTATATCGACCCCTGTGCGCGAAATTATCGTATGTTACATCTTTTTCGAAATCGACATTTTTATGCAAATTTGTTCTAAATCCATTAATTCATCTGCTATTAAAATATTATAGCAATAATTGTTACAGTTATGGAGATAACACTATGTTCGTTTTATCGTATGTGACAGCTAATGCTGTAAGGCAACAACAAAAAAAGGAATAAAAACGCTCTCATGTAAAATTTAGGTTTTGTAACATACGATAATTTCGCGCACAGGGGTCGATATGTTGTTGTTGTTTCTGTCATTTATGTGCTTTGCATATTTCTCATAACTCCCACCACTCCCGGGTTACTTATTATCATTTGTTGTTTAACTAATTAACAACAACTAAGAGCAAAAAGGACAATGTTTCTTGAAGCATACGAATTAAAAAAAGACATATAGCATAGAAGAATAAGAACTGCTTTCAGTTAAAGGAAAATAATTATATAATATACATACCAGAGTATGCAGTCGATGAATCGTTGTTCGATAATTCGCGAAATAGTTTCGCCATTTTTTTTACCGAATGATGAAAATAGCCAATTTTGATAAACGATTCGATTAACGAATATATCCACCATATTTAATTTTTTCTTAAAGTCTTCTTTGTTAATACAAAAATTAAATCTCTTTTAATTACCCATACTTTTGAACATATTCGTATGTTAGTCCCTTTTTAGATGTCTTTCTATTTCATTAGTTTAGACTTATAAAATTATATTTAAAAAATCAGACATATTTAGTTCTTCCTTCTTTTTTTGTTTTCATTACGCATATTCCGAATATAATTTCTCTTGCTTTCAGATCAGCTGTTACTGGTCTCTTAAATATGTATTTTAGTTAAAATTTTTAAAACCAACCATATTTTTAATGAAGGAAAATAAAAAGTGTCTTATATATAGTAAATGTGTTGTAACCTTAAACAAATTAAACTAAATTATTTCGTAAGAAGAAACTAAACGTTTGTATTCTTCTTATTTTTACCGACTTCTACAAGGAGTGGGTTTGGTTTTCAATTGTACTGTTTTTTTTTTGTCTGTTACCTCAGAATTTTTTTTTTTATCTGGGTCAGCACTCAGGAGATGACCCCTACACATGCGATGCATTTTGCTGGAACTATAGGAAAGGTATAGTTAGAGAAACGACAGGAGGTGAAGCTTAATTAATTATTTTACAGCTCTGCTTTTGTACGTTCTCTGTTTATAGCAGTGGTGAAGGTTATTATTATTTTACTTCGTCGGTGCTATACAATACCGACGACGGAGAGCGTTCTGATGTGATTGTGGATTGTTATCAGCTGAAGCCGGTATTGTTCAGTGACCAATACGTGAAACTTGTTTACGGTGTAGTCCCATTTCAATGGTGTGCGCATCGGCGGAATACAGCTCTCCCTCCTCAGAAGTTTTTACAGGGTCAACCAATTTAGAAGATTCTTTTTGCGTTAAAAAGGTCGTGCTTACAGTGTGGTCCCATTTTATTAGAGACAGATCGGGGAAATCCAGCTCCCTCTTCACAAAAATTCAATTTTGAATAGGTTTTATTTATTAAAGAAGAGTAAATAATAAAATAAAATTTTTAAGAAGATTAACGGATCGAAACACTAAAAAGTGTAAAATAAAAATTAAAAAAAAGAACTAAAAAGTAAAAAGTCTTAAAATTTTAGTTTTGTATTCGTTTCTATTGGACAGCTCGAAGTCGATGCCAAGTACGAAATATAATATAGGAACATATAAAAATAAATTTGTGTAAGTATATGTACATAACCATGCAGAAACGTATTACATATTATAATACAAGCCATTTATAAATATAATGGTGTGAAAAAACTGTCAAGATTAAATAAATTCAATACAGTATAATAAGGGCCTCCGTTCCTTTAGGCTTAGTAGCTAAAGATAGTTTCTTTTGTGTCATTTTAAAAGTGCAGCACGTTTTTTTCTCACAATATTCGCCTTAAAACAATCATTTCAATTAAAGGGGCAAGAGTGTAGCACTATATTAAAAGCTGGTTTTGTTATTTTTGCTGTAAAAATTAATTATTTTTTAGTTCGTCTCTCGTGATAATTATATAGTTTTTGTATTTTATATTTATTGTCATGGAATAGTTGTACTTTATTGTTTTATGCCAAACCATTTCTTCTTTTGTAAACGTAACATATGCAACATTACTTAAAAATTAGGTAAACATTTGACAGTGTTGCCAAATCACATGTATGTAACACTTATGATAAATTTTTTTTTCAGAAAAGAATTCACCATAAGTAACCGCTACAACTTATATATCACTGACTTCAGCAGTGTAATAGCAACGCACACAAAACTAAAATTTTATTATTTTTTACTTTTTAGTTCCTTTTTTAAGTCGGTTCTATTTTTTCTTTTTAAGTACAATTTTGGGTTATTGTGTTTTTCCGTTTTTTATATCAAAAAAGTATCAAACCATATACACATCGTTTTTTTTTTTCATTGGATAAAACTATTTGAATTATTCGATTTATTCGAATAATTTTATAACCTTATTTGATTAAACGAGCAATATCCAAAATTTATAATCGATTAATTCTCGAACAACAGCAAATATGTACGTAGGTAAAAAAAAGTTATATAAATGAATTAAAAAACTAATATAGGTTGATTGCCGTTTTGAAAATTAACGTTACAGCATAGGAAGTTTTAATAATTGACACTTTTTTAAGAGAATGAATAATGGATAATCGATTTTTAGCCGTTCGATTTATAAAGATCTTTACGTTTTTGGATGTTGATAACGTTTCCGATATTTGATTTCTTATTGCTATTGGGTTTATTTATTCTGCGTTGAATTCCAAACGCTTTTAGCTAGCTGCTGATTCAATTCCGGTTATTTTTATTCGCATAAATGTCATTGAATTCCAAGTATTCCATCGTGATAACTGTGTATTGTTTTTTTTTCTTGGGCCCGCACTCAGGAGATAACCCCTACATATGCGGTGCATTGTGCTGGAACCAGAGGTAGTAGGAGAAATGACAGAAGGTGAAGCTTCACTATCTTATAAACTCTGTTTTTTTTTATAGCAGTGTTGTAGCGTCTCTGATGTCAAGGAGACGTATTAAATTTAATATTCAACGTTACATCAATTGAATTTAAACCTCAACGTCTTGTGAAAGCTTCTATAATAATTTGCAATTTTAATTTGTACTTTGCACAAATAGATGTATAACATACATACATATTTACTTAACAATACTAAATTCGATGTTTGTTTCTTTGTTGCAAAACTATTTTAATCATTAAATTTTTCTACTATTTACTATTTTAACAAATTACTTTTGCACATAAAATTCAAGTAAGTTTTTAACTAAAGTTTTGTAAATGTTCACATCAAGCGAACGTAAGAATTTAATTATTTTAATCCACTTTTCTAAAATTAAATCATGTGCAAAATAATCCCATAAAATTTTTGCTTTAATCCACTTTTGTTTCTTTCTTCCATTCCTGTGAGAAGGAGAAGTACCAAACACCTACACACAAATGTGTGGTTATTAACGTACATATAGGCACACAAATATTGTTAGCCAGTGTAACCAAAACTATGTTTGCAATTGTTCTACAATTATTTTATATTCTACAGCGGTACGACATATTCGATTGGTTTAGTGTCCTGTTCCTCCTCAAGGTCTTCATACTCAGAAAGTCGCAATCTTTTGCACTTTAAACTTTTGTTTTTGCAAATAATTTTCCTATTTTTCAAATTGTAAATTGTTTAGCAATTTCTTGCTTACCCTGCGCCAACAAAAATTTGCAAAACCGCCCAACTGTCTTGCATAAAAATTAATTTTAAAAATGTCGCGAGAGCAGAACAACGAAAAAATACTTCATTACTTCTTGGTGCAGAGTTGCCAGTAACATAGAAAAGTTTAATTGTAACCAGATAGCACTGATCTTCATTCGTATTATTTCTATTTTATTTATATTTTACTTCATTAACTGCTTTATTTATGTACATTTGAGGAGAAAATATCATTTTAGTTTTCAGATATATTGAAAATATGTCAGTAAAAAGTACAATAAGAATATACTTCAATCCATGTGCAAATCTAAAATTCCTTGCAAGTTGAGTTGAAGTAGGCCGATATCGACTATGATCGCGGAGATGAGGCAAAAGGAATGATTTGCTAAATGGTGAATATCTGAATGGGGTCATGCGAACAGGGTCGATTTCAATGCTCGAAAGACCCAATACTTCATGCTTGCACGTCGACGGGCATGCTTCATCTATAATTATGGGCGGTATAAACATTGAGGAATCAGAAGCTCTCGATGTTCTTGGCATGAAAATTCAGTGTGATGTTCGATGGACTGAGCACATTTTTCAGGTCTCAAAAGAAGCATTCAAGTGCCTTGGCTTTTTAACACAATGTAAGACATACCCTGATCTCCTTACTATTTATACCGCTTACATCTGACCGAAAATGGAATACAACTCTCATGTATCAAAGACTATTTTGAAGTCACTCGGCCGTGTACATGAGAGGGCGAAGAAATTTATTACTATGATGGGGATGTGTTCTAATGAAATCGGGGGACTTGTTCCCGAAGTGCGGTCATTCATGTGCACAAAGTGATCATCATTAGTTCATCATTAAGAGCGCATACATTTTGGCAGCGAATCGTAATACACTTTACAGAGAAAACTCGGCTTTTGCCCGAACAGTGCGTATCTTATTTGAAATAGACTACCCGCAGAGGTGTTTCCTGTCCCCCCTCTACCCACCTTTCCAAAACATTATTCTATAGTTCCAGCAAACAGCATCGCAAGGCTCATCCACTGAGTGCCGGTCCAAGAAAAAAATAAGTGCTGAAAGTGGAAGTGTGTTTGTAAAAAAGGTCGGGCGTATTGATTTTCGAACTTGCACTTGCACTTGCAAACGCTTAGTTAGATTTCTCAGCACGATAAATGGCCTCAATTATAGACATTTTTCATTTATTTCATTTTACATATGGACTTGTATACAGATTTAGAATTCCTTCTTTTACTACTTACTGAATTTTTTCAGTAAATATTAAGATTAACTGATTACTAAAATATTTAGTGAAAAAAACTTGCCATTCATACAATGAATTTTTACATTAATACAATGAAATTCGTCATTAAAATTCACTAAAGATCAAAGAGAAACGTTTCATTACATTTAGGATGTAATGTCATGAATGTAATGAAACTGTTTCATTAGCTTAACGAACCATTTTCATGTATAAAATGTAAATGTTCCATTGATATAATGACTTTATTACATGACATAAATGCAATGAAAGTATTAAATAAAAAATTTTCTTACATATGTATGTATGTAAGATTAAAATAGTCTATATGTACATTTCGTTGGTGCTTATGACAACTCATCAGTTGATCTCGAACAAAGTTACTTTGAAATTTCACAAGTTTATATAAAAAGTCCCAAAAAATCTTTGAGAATTATATCATATACAAACAGAAAAACTAAGTAAAAGTGAAATGTACATATTATATAGCTTACCGATACAACTAGCACACATACATACGTTAGTAAATATATTTTGTTTATATGAAGAATATTTCATTGTATTGATCAAATACTTGCATTGCAATTATGACAGTTTAAATTGTATTTTTAAACTATCATAATATGACAAATATAAAATATTTTTAAACAAAATAACTGCTAATTAAATTAGCTTTAGCAAACGGTATACATTTTAAGAAGAAACAAATCATGCAGCTTACTGATATTTTATTATAAATTTATTGAAAATAATACTCGTTTCGGCTTTAAAAATATATTCATTGATATAATGAACTATGTAAAACATATGAAAAGCGGAAATTTCACGATTTCATGTATCTAATGTCATTGATACTTTCATTATTCAATGATAACTTTCATTATTTTAATGTAGAATATTTAACGATACCGTTTCATTATATTAATGATGGATTTTTTTCCAGTGTATGTATAATAATAAAGATTTATAAAACAAATTATCATAATATTTATTCTCAATGGCATCTGAACCAACATCAATTGCTCAAATCTTATATCTAAAACCAGCGTCCGGCAAAAATATACGCTGCATTGTATTTATTTTTACAATTTTCCCTAAACGGCAAGAAGCCAGTCTATATTTTTCTAAATTGTAAGAATTTTTTAAACAAGAGGAAAGCCGGTTATTAGACCAACGATTTCATACTTTGAGATACGACATTGTTTGAGTAAATAAGCCATATAGTGTATTGTTAGAAATTTAAAACTGGTATTAAAGCAACTAAATCTCAGTTCAATGTCACGGGCAAACAAAATTTATTATAATATTACATATTAATTATAAAGAGTTTGATAATATCATTATGAACTATGTATGTTTTAAATAAATATAACGTTCAAGGCACCAAAATTCTTTTAACTTCCGTATTAATAATGGTAAAACCTTTGTTATGAATATGGCAGTTAATTTCTTTCCAATAAAAATTAGTTTTAAATAGTTATATGCACTTTAAGACACAGGCAATATCAAGTTCGTTCACGAATTTAATAGTGATAGCATTCCGAAATTTTTTTTGGCTTATATCTAGTTTACGGACGCTTCACCGAATGGAAAAAATTAGGTATGGCGATAGAAAATTTAAAAATAAGAAAATATAAAGTGAAAAAGTATCTACAACACGCTTCACGCAATGAGAGAAAAACAAATTAAAAGCGAAAAAACTCCCAGCACCGTATAGTTTTCCAGTTATGGACCTCCGAAGTTTTCATATAGAAAGGCTATTTTCCACTACAATTTTGAACGTATATGGCCAATATCGGAGATATCTCTCTATGTATACATATTATTATAAGTTTGTGTAATTAAAAACAAATTTCTTTTTATAATTTTAAGCTTTTGTTACCGAAGCCGATATTTGTATTTTTATTACACTTTTTGTTGAATGAACTTAAAACTTATCCACCTAGTGTAGTTTGGTAAAATGTTGATGTAAAATTATGTAAGAACTATATTGGCACTTAAAGCGTAGAGAATTTTTAATTAAAGATATTTTTAAAACATGTCAAAAGACACCAATATTGGTCATAACCATTCAGAAATGTAGTGGAGAATCGCATTTCTATATAAAAACTTCGGAATTCCATAACTCGAAAACTATACGGTGCTGGGAGTTTTTTCGCTTTTAATTTTTTTTTCTCTCATTGCGTGAAGCGTCCGTAAACTAGATTTGTTCCAATTTTTTCGCTTTTCGTTTTCTGAAGCACCAAAATACCGATTGAATTCCTGTTCCAAACGGAATTTAACTCTGTAACACGGCTAACTATACTACATTAAAAAAAACACAATTTATAAATTTTTTTTTAGTGACAGCACAGCCAGCGTCTAGCCGGGAGTAATAACCCGCAGCCTCCACCTTGATAATTAGTTGATTAAAAAATTTTGCAACTTGCCTCTTCCCTGGCCGAGTGTTTAATAATAATTAAAAAATTTGTTTATGTTCAGATCGAAGAACCATTTACTCATAGAACTAAACGTGAAGTAGTTGGAGGCGTGGAAAAATTCGATAATGATGAGGCCAAGAAACAATTACAGACATCATTAAATAAATTAGCAAGTGGCGATGGTCCTTTCTATAAGTAAGTAAATTTTTCAACACGAATTTTTGGTTTTATATACTTCATTTTCTTGATAGGATTTCTAAAATCCATGCTGCCACTAAACAAATTGTATCTGGAACTCTAACGAAAATGGATTGTGACCTTATCGATGCCGATGGAAATAAAGAGAGATGTGAAGTGCAACTATGGTCTCGTCTGTGGGTGAAAGATGATCATGAAATAACCATAAATTGTCCCAACAAAGAATTGGTGAAAAAGCGTGTCGGTCTTTCTTTTGAGCACTTAGAAAAGAAAACGTACAAGAAACAAAATCATCACAAGTGGAATAAAATCGAAAAATTGTTTTCGAAATTCCAAGTTAAATATAATCGCAACTATCACACCACCATGGAAAAAGAAATGCGTTTAAGTATATTTAAAGAAAACCTGAAAATGATTAAAAAATTAAATGACAACGAAATGGGTAAGTAATATAATTGATATGAAAATTTATTATATAAATGCGTAAATTAGAAATTTATTAATTTGTACGAAGCAAGGTATTGAAGAGAAAGTTTAATTGAAAAAATAAAGATTGTTTGCTATAAAACGTATTAACATACCCAGCAAAAAATTTCAATGACCAGTGAGTATGCCTTCGCCACTGAAACCTTGCGACAACAACTGACACAAAGCCACACAAATGCACATCAGAAAAATGCGAGATGTTCTACACAAACAAAATGCCTGTTTTTTTTGGTATTGCTGTTTTGTTATACAGTTGCAACTGCTTGATAAATATACTTTGCTCTTAAGCTATGTACACACGATTGTCATATATTACAATAATGACAGAAAAATTGTAATAAAATTTTTAACAACCGTGTGAAGTCATAATTTTTGAGTGGCAACATTGTCTCAAAAAATACTGTCATTACATTGTACGCCAATTATATTGTCAAACATCTGACAATCGTGAGAACATCCGCCATTGCCATTGACAAATAATTGCCAGATATTGCACGGTCATTTGTTATTGTCAGATGTGTTTTATTTAGTACACTGTACAATGACACCATTGTCAGATAAATATTTCTATTGGCAACGCTGCCCATAAGTATAAAGAGACAAAAGTTAGCATTGGATCTGACAACTTTTGCCATACAATAATTGACAACCGTATGAACAGACAATTTTTGTTGGCAGATAAATTTATTGTCGGCCAACTGTGTGTCAATGTAATTGTAAGGTTTTCTTTCAAGAGTGTGAACTGACAAATTACCAGATGGTAACAGCTTTTTTTTGTGAGTGCATTGCCACCATATTCCCGTATCGTACATTATTGTAAAATCTGACAATCGTGTGTGCATAGCTTTAGTTAAGAATTTTGTTTCCGTTGTAGTTACGTACTTGTGCATTCAGCTTTAGAAAACGAGATAGCGCTACCTACTTTCCCTGTAAATACACTGAACCAAAAGTGATAGGTGAATAGCGGAAAATTGTAGAGTTGAAGAAAAGAAGAAGTAGGCTATTTTGTATTGTGTCTATTTTCATACGCAAAAATATCTGAAATATTAAATCAGCCACTAAATTACCTTCCCATTCATTTCACAAATTCTTATTTTACACTTTAAATTACTGATTTGCAAATATTATATTTCGTATGCAGGCGCAGAGTTTTTTTTTCTGATATACATACGTATCTCGCAGTGATTCACGGTTTATAAATTAAAAGTCTCCTCTTAACTTCCTTGTTTTTTTTCTTTACAGGCAGCGCTAAATATGGTATAACTGAATTTTTCGATTTAACCAGCACTGAATATAAACTGCGGACCGGCTTGTGGGAAAGAGATCCACGAAAAGCTGATGACACTCCTAAAGCCACTATACCCGATATTGATTTGCCGAAAGATTTTGATTGGCGTTCCAAGGGTGTCGTTTCGCCGGTAATATTTTTGTTTTTCATATTTTACTACATTAAAGAAATTTTTTTTTCTCTTTTTTACTGACTCCAGGTAAAAGATCAGGGAAGTTGTGGTTCTTGCTGGGCTTTCAGTACGACTGGAAATATTGAAGGTATACATGCAGTGAAAACTGGAAAATTGGAAGAATATTCAGAACAGGAATTATTAGATTGTGATACATCCGATTCAGCTTGCAATGGCGGTTTGATGGATAATGCTTATGAGTAAGTTAAGGGCCAAAGAGCATAAAATTATTTATATTTGAGGGAATATAGCGGACGTCAGCCATTGGGGCTCTTTAGTGTATTGTAATAATACATAATTAGACGTATGTATGGCGACATGTAATGTAAAACTTGTTTATATTTTTCTAGAGCTATTGTAAAGATTGGAGGACTGGAATTGGAATCGGACTATCCTTATCATGGCCGCAAGCAACAGTGTCATTTCAATAGATCGAAGATTCACGTAAAAGTAAAAGGTCATGTTGATTTGCCTAAAAATGAGACAGCCATGGCTCAATGGTTGATTGCCAACGGACCGATTTCTGTCGGTAAGATGATATATGACAACATTTTTGTTATGAATGTGTTTAAACTTTAAAGTAAACAGCGAATCAGACGAAATAGAGATTGGTATTTGTAAGGGGAAGAAGTTTAAATAAAACAAAGACAGTGTGAGATTTCCAATTTATTCTGCCTTTAGAACGTGATTTAGATTGCAATCTCGGCTTCGCTGCCAAAGATTTAAGCGATCGGTCCAATTTTAGGCCAAGTACTTACATATATAACTTCATATAAAATAATTAAGGGGTATCAACTCTCTTGAGCACTGCACCCGGTCAATCTAATTCGTAAGCACTTGTTTTTGATTGCACGCATTTTGAATATTATTTTAAACTTTTATTATGTGACATTATAATTTTCGAAGACTTGAAAACTGCATTCAAGTTTGTTAGTACAAATATTATATTAAATAAAGAAATGCAAAAATGATTTAAAGCACCTACAAATTTCGCACTATAACACTTTGTATTAAGTGATGTCAAAAACTCAAGTATTACGTGCAAGTGGATAGTGTGAAGCAATGTGTTATGAAAAAGACAAATAATGCGGTAAAACATTTGACGTCCCATAAGACTTCGTAGTTTTTGGAAGTTTTTCTAAACGATACGATTTTTTCATTTTATCAGGGATGTAATACTACTAAAGCAAATAACAAAATTACAAAAAAAAATCATTTACTTCTGAACCGGTTTTTTCTTGCTACTTATACTTTTCATTTTATTTGAAGTGTGGTAGTGTATAAGCAAAATGTAATATTACTTTACATTTCCTGAGATTTCACCCAAATCTTATTCGATTTCTCTCTCACAAAGACGTATGGTTTTGTTTTTTAAGAAAGTGAAACAATGATCATATGCACTTAAGGACATTTCACACTATAATACAAGTCTTACTCATAGTACCTTGTGAGAGGGAACTAATGAGATTTGGTGCGACTGCCAAAACAGCTAAAGTAATATTACATTTTGTTTTCACAGTATGACACACAGATTAATGAAAAGTATAAGTAGTAAGAACAAAACTGGTTTAGAAGTACAGTGCACTCGCGATAATATGAACTAATTAAAGCAAGGCCAGTTCACTTTTGCAAGATTGTTCATATTTGCGAATGGCATCTAATTCTAACTTAGAAAAGTTTTCCCCATAAAAAGAAACGTTTCTTATGTTAAGTTTGAATTTTTTTATTGGATTAAAAAAAACAACAATTTATTATAAAAAGAGAAAAAAACTTAAAGCTTTTATACGAAAAAATATGTGATTTTTTTTTAATCCTTAACCAGCACACTTTTTGTTTATAGCAGTTCTGCACCGCCTTTGTCAAGGAGACGTATTCAATTTTCAAACTTTGTTTTAGTACCCATTTTTGGTAAATATTTACAATAACGTCGAAGGAGGCGCTCTGATGTGCATGTGGATTGGTTACAGCTGAAGCCGATTTTTCAGTGGCCAGTGACTATGCCTTCGCCACTGAAACCTTCGCCACTGAAACCTTCCAATAACAACTGACACCAAGGCACACTAATGCAGATCAGAAAAAATGATAGATGTTTTTATGAATTAGGCCGAAAAATGGCTCGAACTCGCTACTTTTTGGTTTTGGAGTCAACGTGCAAACTACTTCAGCCATCGCCACCCTCAAATTTATATTTCAGCACTGACACAGATAGATAAAACCAAAATTAGAATTAATTTTAAAGCTTTTCCAATAAAGTCGGTTAACAACAATCTATACCAGAGACCGTTGAGACTTGCCCTGTCTCTCACTTGTCATTTTTACATGAAATATTCAATGCTTCTTCTTTGTCTTCTCAATTTCCAAAATTTTAAATCATTATTGCTAATTATCGATCCTTACTAATTTTTAAGTATGAAAGCAGACTGATTAATCGATCGCTTAGGATTTGCCATTACTTTGTTTCAAATATATATTTCCATTCCATTCATTCCTAATAATGGCTGATATTCTATTTTAATGCTTATGATCCAAGAAGAACGTATTTATATATTATATATTCTACTCGTATTTAATGGCCTCTTTCCTTGACAATCTGGCTTCTCCATAATTTTTGTTTTAATTAACTTAAAGCAAAATATCAAACAATCAAATAAATATAAGGAATATATTAGAAATGTACTTGGGTGCCTCCGTAGCCTACTGTATTAGTATTATTCTTATAAATCTGGAGGTCTGGGTTCGATTCCAGCCGATAGACAGGGTATTTCTTGTAGTATCACAATGGGTTTAAGCTCTGGCCAAAGTGGGATATTCTCTTTCGATGAGGGTCCACCACCTAACACAACCTAGAGATGTATACTGATGACGTGTGTAGTGGCATAGAAAATATGTATGTGTGTTCTACTTAACTGGTGTTGGAGATTAATTGTTCTTTTTTACTTTATTTTAATCAAAAGTAACTTTTAAATTATTGTGATAAATTAACTATGAACTTAAATACAACTGAATATTTGTAATAATTGTAGTTCAAATAAAAATCACTATATTTTTTTTATTTTATTTATTTTTTTTTTATCTTTTATCTTAAAATAATATGCAAATTTTTGTAGAAATGACTACCCGGTTGAAGTATATGCATGCCCTAACAATAAATTGAGAACGATATTGCCAGAATAAAACCACAAAATTCATTAAAAGCTTTTTCAGTCAAAATGTTGGTTATGTATGCGTTTTTTAACGGCCTAAGATTTTTTTATGTATATCTCTAGATACCGTAAACAGATGAGCAGTTAAAAATACTATTGCCATAGAATTATAAATTTTTTAGTTTCCATTTTCATAGATATTAAAAATATTTTGTTGTACTTTATCTGCCAAATTTGATAATTTTTTTATTACAAAAGTTTTAATAAACGAAAACCCATACAATTTTATTGCGTATTCATAAAAATATTTTTCATTTACAAATGCTTTAGCAATAAACTCTTTTATATAAAATTGTTTATTATTGTACATTAAAGGCAGTCTCTGAACACTAAAATTAACATTTAAATCGTTTGTAAATCTAAAATATTTTAAAGAATACGACGTAATATATACAATTATATATACATATGTATGTATATGTAGTATATATGTACATATATGTCATGTTAAATTTTCTTTTTAAGTTAAAATGTCAAATTACATTTTTAACTAAAGTTATACCGTATTAAATGTTATTGATTTTGTTTTCTTCCTTTAAGGTGTCAACGCCAATGCAATGCAGTTTTACCGTGGTGGTGTCTCACATCCCTGGCATGCATTATGTTCAAAAGATAACCTAGATCATGGTGTATTGATTGTTGGCTATGGTGTCTCTGAGTACCCCTCCTTCCATAAAACTTTACCTTATTGGATTGTGAAGAACTCATGGGGTGGTAAATGGGGTGAACAGGGCTATTATCGTGTCTATCGTGGTGACAATACTTGTGGTATTTCTGAAATGGCCAGTAGTGCTGTATTAGACAATTAAGATTAGTGTTGCAAAATCAATATTTTTTATATGAATGAAAATACAAGTAAATGAACAGAAATCATCTACATACATACAATATAATACTAACATTTCTTTTTTTAGAAAAAAAAAAATACAAATTAATTTTTTGTGACTTTTATATTATTTTTATGTTTTCTATACATAACCGTAAATAAATTGAAATAAGAAAGCATCTTTATTGTTCGAAATTGGTAATGATGCCACTAAGATAAGATATAAAAAACGTAGTTGGCAGAAAACGAATCAATAAATCGGTCGGCCAGTAAACAGTATTTAAAGCCACAACAGCACAAGGATAAAAAGAAACTCATAAACGTAATATATCATCAATGTTCATACCCACTTGATCAGAGAATTCAGTAATAAAAAAATATTGCTTTCGAACGTTTCGCAAGCATATGTTAAATCTCATAAAAATTTGAAACGAGAATGAATTGCTAGAGATCAGCCTTCGGTATGACGGTAAGTCTTCCGATTTTTGTTTATAATATCTAGGTATATTTATGTAATAACTATGTTTTCTGTTACCCAAAATGGAATAAAAATTAACGAGAAGATAAAGCAGAAATTGACACTTTTCCTAATATTATTTTAGTTAATTTCTGATTTTCTTTTTATAATACTGAAGTTCTTCATAAATGTCTTTGGTTTTTTTTTTTTGTAAGTATAGTAATACTATTTTTTCGGTTTAAGAACGATTTTTCGTTTTATTGGCCGATCCATCACAAATGGATGTCATCATAATAAAGACTTTGTTGTAGCAAATAACGCGCTCCACGAAGAGTTCATGGATTTTTTCCATTGAAGTTCGCATGAAACACTTACACACATCGTAAAATACATCGTTATAGTATTGTGGTAATAGAGTTAATAACGTGGAATGAACTTCTTCTCTCTTTTCTCGACATAATCGAGTAATTTAAATTTAAAATTTGTCACGAAAAGCATAGACGTCTGAATTCATTAAGATAAACAAAATATGATCAATCCGTGAATCGTTACTATGGATTTGCATGCCATGAACACTGAGTGCTCTGATTCCTTAATATTATATCGCATCTTAAGCTGATGACAGACACATTAATATTCTGAGCGTTTTGTTTTACAAAAAATAGTCACACAAGCATATATGTACGTACATTGACGCGAATATTGATATTTCTGGCATCTGCTTAAGATTATAAATTATGTCGTAACGGTAGTTCTTTGGAAACAGAGTTGGCTTTTTGTTTCTTCTTTTTGTGGTTTGCGAAAATTAAAACTTTATTGTCAAGACTCTTTTTGGGCTGTTGAAAGAAACATTTGATGAGAATTTAGCGCAGTGAATATTTTGGTGTTAGTTTTTACAAAATAACTTTCATGGCGCTTTCGAGAATAATTCGCTTTTAGTTAAGATCATATTTTATTTTAATTTGCGACAATTTAGAGCATAACTTTGTATATTATTTAATTTCTGCTCAAGCGGGTAATTCTATTATGTAACAAATATATACACACACATATATACATACACTTATTATTAATTGCACACTATTCTAATGTAGTCGTGCTCGAATAAAATTATATATAAAAAATTAATAACGCCAAAACGAATGTCATTAACAAAAGATTATATTATTAAATAAATAGAATTCAATAAATACTTAATTATGTTTATTTTATTGCTTCGTATTAATTCAAATTACAGCAAAAAAAATATATAGTGAATACTATTAATTTAAAGTAATAAAAGAAATTGGTTTTATTGAATTAAATTTACAAAGCCAATAAGAGACAAAAATATACAGAGGTAAGAAAATTCAAAAAACTACAAAAAGGGAACGCCAATGTATATGACCATGTATGTGTATGTACGTATAATACAAATTTACTCGCAAGCATATACAAATACAATTCTACACACATAAAAACACATTAATTTGGCTTATACGTTTCAATTAAAGAAACCACAAATAATTTTTAACTACACACGATTTCGAAATTTCATTTAATCTGATCCTTATTTTATATGTAAAGAACAGTTTTTGAAAATTCTTACTTGTAAGTATTTTACAGGGCACATTTATGAACTCATTTAAAACAGAAACTTAGATATAGAAGTGCTTCCTCCACTTCTCACTTGAAAATGATTTTAAAAGACGAAAGAGATATATATTTCCCCCGAAATAACAAAAAATCTATTTTTTTCGATGCCCAAAAGGCTTAAAGAAGTTTAAGATGCAAAAAAGGCCATACAATCCATTAAATATTTTCCAAATCACCCCAAAGGTTTTACAATGTATCGTATGTAGACTTTTGCTTTTATAAAATTTGTTATTTTATTCATTCAATAATATTAAACAGCGTGAATTTTTATTTTTTTATTTCCTGTAAAGATCGTTAATCCTATGAAATGAAAAAGTTTAACAACTTTTTAGTATTTCTCTTAAAAATTTAAATTTGTTGAAGAAATTAAATCGTATTTAGAGTTTTGCAACATGAAACAAAATTAACTATTATTTGTTCATTGCAAGTTCTTATATGTTATTTAAATTTCCAACATTTTCCACTGTTGGGAAACATTTATTTTAACTTCATTATTGTTTATTTATGAAACAGCTGATTGCTTCTTTTTCTTGCCCAAACTAGCACGCAGAAAAAGTACTAGCCGCAGTCTAATAAATTATTCAGCTCTTATCACTGCAGAGCTATCACAGCTGATTTCGGTTGTTTCTGTTTCAATAGTTTTGTGTGCCAAAAGAACAATTTTATAATTTTAATTAAAAATGGAATTATTACAAGACTTACATGTAAGCTCTTATTTATTAATATTCATAAATGTTTTTTTGAACGAATTTTTTGAAATAGAGCACTAAGTTATGACGGGTTGTGCACAGCAGTCGTATTTTTTCGTGTTATTATTTTAAAACATATGACTACCTTGTGAATACCACAATTATTTACTCATTGTTGTTAAGAATGTTCTTTTAAGGTATGTACACACGATTGTCAGATTTTACAATATTGTAGGATATTGCATATGGTGGCCATGCACTCACAATTCAAAATTGTCACCGAAGTATAAATTGTGTGAAAATTGTAAGAAAACTGTACTATTTCATTGTCACACAATAAATTTATCTGTCAACAAAAATTGTCTGTTCACACTGTTGTCACATTATTGCATGGTAGAAGTTGCCAGATCCGATGTTTCACATTGTATCTAAATATTTATGGGCAGCGTTGCCAACAGAAATATTTATCTGCCAATAGTGTTATTGTACGATGCACTAATTTAAGCGCATGTGACAATAACAAATGACTGTAAAATGATTCGGAATTACGTGTCACTGGATATAAAGGGTGTTCTCACGATTGTCGGAATTGTGACAATATTGTTATTTATTTATTGTTATACAACGCACGGATAATAGATTTTGTAACAACGTTGCCACACAAAAATTGTGAGTTCACACGGTTGTTAAACATTTTCTTACAATTTTTCTGTCAATATTGTACTATATGACAATCGTGTGTAAATACCTTTATAAAAAATTGTTCCTTATAAGCGTAAATAATTAGTGTTATTAATATAAAAAGAGGTAAAAAAACTAGAAAAAAAAAATTAAAAAAATGTATTACTATATAAAATAATTACATATAAGGAAAACACGCTTAAAATAAATATTTCGTAAACTTTTATGATTTTCTTATATTCGTTATGTACTGTACATTAATACATAGATATAAATATTGTAAAGAAATATTTGTTCCCATTTAGAGCGAGAGGCCGTCAATTTCTTAATTCAGTATTCCTAATGCTCGTATTCACTTAGTTTAATTAATAGCAAACGCAATTTACGCGCCTCCAAGCCAATGGTCAGTGGTTCTGTGGGAATTTCCTCTGAAGCACTGTAAATATTTGCAGGTGTAAATATGCCATTAACTGCAAATATAAGAAATAATATAATAAATATATTTATAATTCAATAAAATATGTATGTGTACTACAATATGTAAGATTAGACGCATAATGTAATTAAACGAGGTGGCATCATTACGCAGGTGATTACTTTTTCTCTGCTTAAGTTTGCGACATAAAATCTCAAAATTCTATACGAACACAAACGTTTAATAGTTTTTATTATTAACAAAACGTGACAAGCAATTTTATTTCCGTAATTTTATTGGAATCGGTATTTTGTTTAAAAAAATAAGTACATATATTATTTGTGCTTAAATATTGTGAGTGAAAATTTGTTCTGACATTTTATGTCGCAAACAGACGAACGCCTGTAAAAGCTTTAATGCTCCCACTTTAGTAATTTCATACTGATCAGAGGTAATAAATATTATTATTAATGAGAGATGAAAATCTTATGACATTCGATATCAAATAAAATTCACATAAATTTTGTTGCCATCATCGAGGTGTATGAAGTTAAAGACTTGTCCTTGGCCAATATTAATGAGAAAAAATAAATTTTTTGTCTTGGACTATCCGTCTGAAGTTTGAAGAAATGCTGGTGCAGGCTATTCTCATTAAATCTTGGATATGTTCATCGGCAAGTCTGTTCCGGAATTTATTTTTAATGAAGTGCATCTTAGAAAATGCTGCTTCACAAACATATCGAGCCTTTGGTGCAATACCGCAGTAATTCAAAATTTGAATTTTTTGAAATGAAAGAAATGATCTTTGGGGAAATATACATATGTATATCTAAAGGAAAAAAGATTATGGTTCTATCTCTAACTATTCAGATTCTACAGATACAAATGTCTTTATTGCCTCCAGCTATTTCCAACAATATTTATTTGCAATAATGAAATATTTCCTTTATGACAAGAAATTTACAAACAGAAAACATTACAAAACACGCCGCTTTATTTAAAAACTTTTTCTCAGTTCACGATTTTTTGAATTACGACGGTATTGCACCATAGGCTTGATAAGTAAACGTTTGGCTAGAATGTACATACATACATACTCGTATGTATGTAGAAAGATGTGGAAATTTGAAGAAGCATGCGTAAAAAATAAATACAAAGGCACATGCATTTAAACTTTAATTCTACTGAAGATTTCTTTATTTTGTAGCCAAAAGAAAAGCATCATAAAGAATTAACACATTTAATATATTAATAAAAAAGTTTTATTTATGTGTATCATTTAAGAAAACAAAAAAAAAAAATATAACATTCTTTTATAAATTTTAATTATATTATTAATTGACCTTTTTTTATTATATTTTTTGAAATATATTTATTAAGCCTGAGGTCTTTTTTATTTTATTTGGTTTTATTATTCGATATTTCGTTAACAGCTTGTTAACATCATCAGGAATAATAGGAAATTATAATTGTTTTTAATTATTAATTTATTTAATTATAATTTCCTATTATTCCTGATGATGTTAACAAGCTGTTAACGAAATATCGAATAAAAAAACCAAATAAAATAAAAAGACCTCAGGCTTAATAAATATATTTCAAAAAATATTCTTTTATAAATACAAAATTCAGTTTCTGAAATTATGGATATGGGGTCGACATTTCTTATTATATTATATTCGAGATATCAAAAAATGGATTAAGGATTTAAAAACAGCACACATTAGTTATATATAGAATTGATTTATAACTCATTTTTTGTGAAAATGTACCATGCTGCACATACCAGTAACCCCGCCAACGATAAATCAATTTCATACAGAACTAAATTAAAAAAATTTGATTTTTCGATGTGAAAGTTATATTTGACTTACCCTCACAGGATTTCAAAAAATTCATCACCTCCTGCAGCGAAGGATACGGTAAAATGATATTCTGCTTTGCCATACCGCTTAAAAGAGCCAATATACAGCGCTTAACATGTACCCAGGTGTCAGCATAAAGTCTGGAACTCGAACCACCTTCTAAAGCATGGGCAATGCGAGATAAACCAAATTCATAATTCGATTTCGCACAATACAAAGTGCCCACCACTAAGTTGACGATACACAAATGATGATATTGTTTACCCATGTTGCCCTTCAGCTCTTCGGCTTTTTCAACTTTACGCATTAGCTCCTCGGCTTCTTCGTTTTGAAATGTCATTATGTAGGAGACACAAAGATTGGCCAGAACAGCAGCTGAGACTGACATGATCTGGGAAGATATTGCATTTATTATATAATATTTATTGTCTAAGGGTGTTTCAGACTATAAAACAAGTTTTACGACTTTCATAACACCTTGTGAGAAAGAAACCTAAAGAGGTGCGACTGTCAAAAAATCTAAAGTAATTATACAACTTTCTGTTCATTTATTCAAAGTGAAACAAAATTATCTATCTATGTTTGTTATATGGTTTATCTGTTGCTAATACCAAAATCTTCAGTAGACCCATGATCTAATTATTAGGTCAGTGCGGCTCTATAACAATCCTGAGGGTGGCGATGGCTGAAGTAGTCTGCACTTTGACTACAAAACCAAAAATTTCCTGGGTTCGACCCCAGTTTTAGACTAAATCATAAAAACATCTTGCATTTTTTCTGATGTGCATTAGTGTGTGTATGTGTCAGTTCTTGTCGGAAGGTTTCAGTGGCGAAGGCATAGTCACTGGTCACTGAACAGTAAGGGCTTCAGCTGCACCCAAGCTACCCGTAGCACCGGCGAAGTAAAATAATTACTAAAAATGGCTACTAAAATAAAGTTTGAAAATTTTGGTGGCGATGGTACGATGGATGGTAGTCTACACGTTGACTACACAACCAAAAAATAGACCTGGGTTCAACCCCAGTTTCAGACTAAAATTTTAAAATAAAAATAAACATCTCGCATTTTTCTGATGAGTATTAGTGTGTCTTTGTGTGTCAGTTGTTGTCGGAAGGATTCAGTGGCGAAGGCATAGTCACTGGTCACTGAACAATACCGGCTTCAGCTGATAGCACTCCACAATCTCATCAGAACGCCCTCCTTCGTCGGTATTGTGTAGCACCGGCGAAGTAAAATAATAAAAAAAATAGCTACTAAACCGAAGCTTCAGCACTGCTACGAGTATAAAAACAAAAGAACGTGCGAAAGCAGAGCTGCAAAATAATTAATTAAGCTTCACCTCCTGTCGTTTCTCCTACTATCCCTTTCCTATAGTTCCAGCACAATGCTTCGCATGTGTAGCAGTCATCTCCAGATGGAATCCTCTAAATTTACCCAAAAGCGTTCCAGAAATTATTAACAATTTTTGTGCAATTTTGAGATAAAATTAGAGAGAAAATTTTTAATTTTCTTTACAAAGTTGCACGAACTTTTTCTTTAGGTAAGTTCGGTCTAGAATTAAATTATCGGCTGTTTTTTATTTACATATGAAACTAAAAAATTAATCAGAAAATTTGCAAAGAAACGGCAAAAGTTTTTATTTAAAAATTTAAAAAAGAAGATTTTTTAAATAAACTTGAAGTTGTAAGTACAAATATTTGTGCATATTTATCAGTTTATTTAATAAAAAATGGCTTTTACTTTTTTTAAAATTTATTTTTGTCCACATTTTACTGCCGTTGCCAACGATGCAAATGTTTTTGTTATGCACGTGGAACAGACCTATTTTGTGGTAAATTTTATGGTTTTTTGCGTTTTCTTACTTTTGTACGTTTTAGTCTCTTATTGAGATAAATTATAGTTTACTCTCATTTTACCGAACTTTACCAGAAAAGTAAAAAAAAACACACCTAATTTTGTATTTTACTTGTATGTACAAAATAAGAGTTGTAATTGGGTTCGTTGTAAATTGGGTTGGTTCATTTAGTTATTGGAGTTTTGTATACATGCACCGCTCTAGAACATAGTACATACATATGTTCGCTATATTTCTTTATAAGCACTGTCGATGCATATCAGGGATAAATATTGTAACTGGTTTTATTTTCAAGTACTTACATCTTCGCCATGCTGTCGTATAACAGGTTCATAGAATGCTGCAGCTTCTTTGTATTTGTCGCCCTGCATAAAGAGTACATGACCAGCATTTAAGCGCCAAATAGAATTTTCTGAACAAAATTCAGCACTTGAGCGAAACTCCCGCTCAGCTCCCACAAAATCGTCATCTCGCCAAGAAATCCATGCTCGAGCCATAACAACTGGCAAATATCTATGGAAGGGAAGCGGCCACAATAAAAGCCGATGAAATATACATTTTAGGGGCACAGCCATTTTGCTAAATATTGAATTTCGAAATCTGCGTCCACCTATTTTATTACACTTGGTCCATAAATTAAAAGGTGAACATTTGAACCAAATCAGACAATTCTAAACCGCGCCACACAGATGGCAAAAGGCCAAATTCCCAAATTAATCCATAAATTTACCATAAGATGCGTATATTTTCGAATTTAACAATAAAAATTGTCAAATAATATTATTTTTTTATTTATCTGTAAAGGCAGAAGTACATAACAGGCGTTTATTCGTCGACGATTGTCTTACGTTTGAAAACTTAAACGCGTGAAAAACTGAAAGTTACACAACACGTGTTAAACAAAGACTTTTCGAAGCAAATGCACTTGCATTTGATAGAAAATTTCAAAATAAAAATCGATAATAAAAAAACAAAATATAAAAAAAAGAAAAAAATGAAGGCAACCCACAATTTCCGATTTATGGGCGTCTGAAATTTTCATAGGAAATGATTAATTGTCAAATATACACAACTTATGAGAAAGTAAAAGTTGAGGAGCTGTCAAACAAAACTAGACATGTCCGTAGTAAATGTTTTTTTTAAATTTTTTTCGGCTTGTCCAATCACGAAATATTGTCATTCAAAATCAGTTCATTCGTACTTAAAAAAAATAACGAAAACTGACTTTTGGAATAAAAGCAGACATGTCTTCCTAACAGATGAATAAAATGAAATAGCTTTTTAATTTCCAATTAAAAATAGGCAAATCTCATAGCATTATTAATCCTACGCCTTGACATCGAAAAACAATCCTACTCTTCCCCAAAGGCTTACATGCATTCATGAATTTGAACAAAAGAAAAAGAAAGATGTGAAGAAAATTTTCGAAATGCAGTTTGTAAGTAACTGGGTTGAAAACAGTAAACTGCATTGGTTTAAAATCAATATTTTTAATGTGCCTTAGTGATAGTGAAAATGAAAATAATGAGGATGATGACGAGTTATGTGACTGTTGCGAGCCCGAAGTGCAGGAATTAGTATAGGATTATATTATAAGATTAATCTTAAATTTTTGCATAATTTTTCCTACAATGTAAAAATTCTTTTTTAATTTAAAAACAAAACTGGACATGTCCATCAGATTTTCAATCATAACCAGACATGTACAGACTTTTCAAAAAAAAACCAGACATGTCCATTTAAAATATAACCAGCCCATTTTAATTATATTATTAATTGACCTTTTTTATTATATTTTTTGATATATATTTATTAAGCCTGAGGTCTTTTTTTTTTTTTTTTTTTTTTATTTTATTTTGTTTTTTATTTATTATTAATAAATATATATCAAAAAATATAACCAGCCCATGTTTAAAAAAACCAAAACCAATGTTCAAGGTTTGATAAAATTTTGCTGTGAAAAAAATTCTTGCTGTTCTCTATCTAGGTACTGATGTGCCTGTCGAGTAAAAAAATAGTAACGAGATTAGTCTGGTTTTGTTTGCCAACTTTTCAGTTATTCTGCGGCAGAGGAGTCAAAATGTTTTCTGTGTAACTTGTTCTAAGGAAAAACACTATTTTAACTATTTTTGACAGATGCCTACAGCACGAGTGCGCAGTAACGCATGTTATGTGCTTCTAAGTTTAAGCTCACCAAGTTTTCTATCAGAAATCATTTACCCTAAAAATTCATTGGGTCAGAAATGGCCCATTATTCACAATTTTCACGCATTTTCCTATTTAAGTGCATTTTTAAGATATGTTTTTGTTAACACATTGTTGAATTCTTTTTAACAAATATTTATTTTATAAATAAGCAAGTTGTGTTTACTTGTTTTTTTAGTTTATTTGTTTATACATCGTCTTCTATCTATCTATCTATCTATCTATATATATAAAACAGGATGTGTGTAGGTATGTAACGAATGGACTCCAAAACTGCTGGGCCGATTTTGATGAAATTTTCAGCGAATCTTCAGAATATTCAGGATTTTTGATTTTCGGCCTGCGGGCGGAGGGGCGTGTCAAAATCCAATTTTCATATTGCACCACCAATGACATATACGTATATTTATTTTTTTTGCTTTTTTTATTTTAAATAAATAAATCGTGTGGTAATACAACACTAATGTTTGCTTAGGGCCAGCAACGCGGACCGGGTCAGCTAGTACTATATAAAATAAATTCTTGTTTATAGAAAAAAAAAGTCCACAATATATTGAAAAAAATTACTATCAGTGCACTTAAATAATAAAATGTGTGAAAATTGTGAAGAATGTGCAGTTCTGAACTGAGCTGAAGTGATAAATAAAAAAATAACATGTTTGGCAATTTTTATTGTTAAATTCCAAAAAATACGCATTTTATGGTAAGTTTTTTGGATAAAATTGCGAATTTGGCTCAAATTTTTATCATGTAATAATGAACTTTTCATATTCAAACTTTTGTCAAATTACTGTAACTATTTCGTACTTTACTAAACTGTCAATTTGTGTACTTGAAATATTTTTATTAATTTTAAGGCCTTGTAAACGCAGCCCTCTAAAAAAATAATTCTGTGTACTTTTGGTAAAACAGCTTAAGTAAAATTTTAAAATTTTCTAGATTAGTTTTCAAAAAAACTATTTAATTAGTCGTTTTTCTTTCGTCTTCTTTTACGTTATTGTTTGCCTTTAAAAAAAAAATTTTAAATTTAGTATAACTAAGCTAAATTCTCTGTAATTATACTTTCTACTGAAATCTCTATTAAATCAAGCTTAGAAATTAAATCAACAACAAGTCCAAATAAGTTGATTAGATTTTGTGTGATATCTTAAAAAAAAGCGCTGAATATTGTAAACAACGCTTCTTGTAAAGTTTCCTTCGCAATTAAAATATTGAGAAATGTTGTAATCACGACTTAAGATCTTTTGTCAAAAGTCCACAGAATATATGTTTTGAAATTAAATGAAAATTGTAACAGGCTGCAGTTCGAGTCTTGTTAACTTCTACAAGAGACTGTAGTTTTTGAAAGATCAAAGAAGAGAAGAAATTGAAATTAGTCATAAGACCACTTCCAGTAACTGGTATCCAATTAAGTCTCTTCTTCTATAATCAAGTCATTAATTTAATTCTCAATAAATATGCAAATTATCTTACAATTCCAAGGCATTTTCATAATCCTTCAAAGCATTTCTTAAGACGTTTTGATCTGTTGTAGAGCGCACTTCTTGTACCTTGGCCGCTAAACTTCTCAATTTACCCGCTAAACTTGAAGCTAAAGTGCCCAGTTTCTTTTCAGCCAACTCCGCAGAAGCCTGCGCCGTGATTAGGGCATCCAAGAGTTCATATAAATACTGGTAAAATATGTTTCATACAATGTTTATTTGTGAATAAATTTTAACAATTGCAATTGTTCTTTGTTTATTACCTGCGATAAATAAGTGTAAGTTAAGTTGGTATGCTCTGCCAGAATATCCGCAGCAGTTTCGTACATTTCATGTTTGCAGCAGATGAGCAGTATGTTGGCAAAGGTTTCTCTGGGACATGCGGGCGGTCCTAAGTCTAAGAGAAATGCCAGTTTTCGTAAGCCTGCTACTGGTCCCTGTGGATCTGTCAAAGCCATATTGTGTAAGGTAACAGGATCTAACTCGTTTTCTGCTCTGGGTGGTAAGTCCAATAAGGACTCTCGTGCAGCCTCAACTATAAAAATAGAAACAAAGTTTAAGTCGTGCTGGTGTTTGATATAGCACTCGGTAGAGAATAAGTCCCTGCAGACAATATAACTAACATGTTGATTCTGAGATTACCGCTTAATTTGCACATGATTTCTTTTGATACATATTTTAATATTTAACAGAATTATGCAAAATTTTTCAAATATTGCTCCCAGGGCAATGACGACGACAGTACACAGTCATATTATTTCCTTTAAAATGAATCATATTAATTCAGTTTATTTTTAGAAATTATAAAATTAATCTGCATATACATATACATATGTATGTGGTTGATTCTGATATTACGGGCTAGTTTCGACATACTTTTTGGCATTGAAGATTTTTCCTTTTGCTTTTGCTCTTCATACTTAACTGGACCGTCTTTAATTTTACTATAACGCTTTTCTCTGCCTCTTGGTTCGCTGCCAATAGCTGTCCCTTGGTTTTTATTTTATTTTTAGCCACCATGAAAATCTAAAAAATTATTTTTTTTTTGCAGGGCAATAAGGAATATATACAAAATTCCCTGTTAAATAACAATTTAACTAATTACCTTAAAAAATTGGAATGAATCGGAACTTGATATTTAAAATAAACTTAAGAAAACTCTGAAAATTATAAAATATATTGAACTTTTTTTTTAATTAACCCAGAGAAATGATGAAGTTAAGTGTGAAATCTCATTACGAGTGACTTCATTTCATTAGTATTGTTGGCGAATATCCTGCCACATGTATACGCAGTAGATAAAATGTTCTTTCAAATTTGAATTATTGAAAATTTTAATTTTAACTAATATACGATTTTACACAGAATTGCCGTGTACTTTCAGGGACAAAAGAAAAACATCCATTAACCTATTAATTAATAAACCATTGCAAGAAAAAAAAGAGATAATTTAATTTTTTTGCTTTGCACTAATTTTATCAAAATTTTATATACTATTTTGTTAGAAATTTAGCAAAAATTTAAGTGAGAGTAGTGTTAGGGGCAGCCAGGGTAATGATATTTGAAGACTTTGGTAGACAATTTTTTGAAGAACGAAAAAATTTTTGGGAAAATTATTTTAGTGACTCCAAAGGACCTGTAAAAAAGGAGCCAAAAAAAGTCAATCTCTGGAAATGATGATTTTCTTTCCAAAGCTCCTAGCAACGCTGCATGAATGTATTTATATTTTATGCGAATTTGATTTAATGCAATTCCATAACATATTTCATTCTGTTCTCCACGACTTGATTTTATTTAACGCAGTCCAAAAACTATGTACAGTCGACTCCTGATAATTTGAAACCCTAAAGGATCAAAAAAAAATTTTGATTATCGACATTTTATTTTAACAAGAGTTTAAAGTAAATATTGTGGGCAATTACTTTTATTGAAAACTAGCTGACCGCGGTACGCGTTGCTAAAACTGTTATAATAGTTTTATTAAAAAGAAATTTATATGAAATTTCATTCAGACCAAAATGAGAAACTTTAGCTTTAACCCTTCTCATAATATACAAAAATCATTACAAAGTAAGTACGGGAGGTACCATGCCCACTTGTCCATTTCCGCCCACTTTTTACTGATGGTTTGTACTGACCATTAACTTACTCAGAACAAATACAGAAACTTTAACTTCAAGATACAACGAAATCAATATTTAGTTTGTATGGGAGGTACCACAACCACTTTTCCAATCCCTCCCAGTTTCTGATTGAAGATTTCTACCAAACTTAGAAAATTACGCAGTAACAGTTTTCAAGGTATAGAGAAATTAAAATTTAGTTGGTATGGGAGGTACCACGCCCACTTGTCCAATCCGCGCACTTTTTGACTGATGATTTGTACTGGTCATTAAGTTACTAAGACCAAATACAGTAACTGTGTATGGGAGGCACCACGCCCACTTGTCCAATCTCTACCAGTTTTGGACTGATGATTTGTTTTAGCTACAAAGTCATTTGGACCATATTCAGAAACTTTCACTTCAACCGTTCTCAATATATACAAAAATAAATATTTATTTTGTATGGGCGTGGTAACGCCCAGTTGAAATTTTTATATATAACATGAGAAATTATTTCAGGAATCCTTAAAAGTATTAAAAATAAAATAAGTTTCTCTCACTGATCACTTTGAACAGACTTTTCCCTAAAGGTGTAACAATTGTTTGAAAAGAACCTAGAAGCGAATTAAAAAACTCGTTCACACACATCAAGTATTCAGTTATCTGGAGAGCGGCGAAAAGAGAATGGAAAATAAATTATCGTCAGCTTCGAACACGTATAAAAATGTTGATGTTTCGTAGGTGCAAAATGTTGATTTATAAGGGATTTCAGAATATAAAAAAGTTCAAGTAATATTTCTTAATGAAAACAATTGATACTTACTATTTCCATCATTGTATTCAATGGCGGCCTTTAAGTTTAGTGCCTGAGTAATGCCCGATAGAGACATTGTTATGGGATTTCCGACGCTGCGGGCACTGCCATCTGTGTCGATTTGAGCGCCAATACCCAACTCGGGATGATTTCTTATGCCACGTTCAACAATTTCAGCTTAATTGCATTTGATAAGATAAATACAAGTTACAACTAAATATTTATACTATGCTGAATTGCAAGTTTTCTCTTACCAGTATAATGCAGAGCTTGAGTTTTTTCTTTTTTGCGGAAATGTGATAAAGCCAAATTGTATGCTACCAAAGGATTAAAACCGCCCACTTGTAAGGATGTATTAAAACGTTGCACTGCGTTCTCAAATTGATCGGCCTGAAAGAGCAGACAACCCTCATCGTTTAATGTTTCGGGAGTGCCACTTGAACGTTGATTCAAAACACTTTGGGCACCAGCAAAATCTTCACTTGAATATAAAATGGCACTTTGTAGCTGAAGACACTGTTCCTTTAGCTCTTCACTATCACTTATTTGCTTTAAAACTTTCAAAGCATCCACAAATATGCCCGCCTGGTACAAAGACTGGGCATAATAGAATCTATTAAATGAAGTTGCAAAAGCATCATATAAAAGAAAAGAATTCGAAAGAGGACTGACTTATATTTGGCAATTTTTGGCACCAAATTACTCAATTGTTCATAACAGGTAGCTGCTTCCTCGTATTTTTGGATATAATAGTAGCAATAACCTAAAATTGACAAACCAGCCCTGGTATTGGCTGCGTCGCCTAAATTAATAATGCACTCAATAACATCCTCGTAACGTTTATCTTTAATCTGCTTTCATTGTATTAAAAAATTAAAAGAATTTATTCAAATTTTTGCAACTCTTTAATTAAAAATTTACCAAATTGTAAATGGTACGTGTTATATGCCCTTCTCTAAGGATAACTCCTTGATGCAACATATTTTGTTTTCCAATAGATTTAATATTTCTTCTACAGTCGCTGTTTAAATTTCAAATAACTAAATGTACTGAAAATGTTTTGTTTGTTATATTCAGACTGGAAGAATGTTTCCATGACAATGAATTTTGTTGTGCCGGTAAAATACCCTTATCATATTAATCGAAATAAAAACATACATATATTCACGCAGAACTGTTCTACGTACACGAATGTACACTCCTCGCGCCATAAATAAGGCACGCTTGCTATCAATGAGGCACAATGAGGACAACAATTTTTTACATCAAAGCTTTATTGGATTACTAGTTTAGCCTGGTGATTTTTTTATACATAAATATTTTCAATATGAATATCAAATGGTAGGACCGTACCAGTGACCAACAAAAGCCAAGCATAAATATATGAAAAAAGGTAGCGTACACAATTTTATATTACTCAGAACATTAAAAAAATTAAACAAATCGGTCCACGCGTTATCCAATCTAATATAAATTAAAAAATGGACGCATGACCAACATTTAAAAAAAAATAGCCAAATCCGTGCAGCCGTTCTCAACGAACGATATTTGCGTTTTTATTTATATAGATAATTATGTATTAATAACACTAATTATTTTAAGCCTAAGGTCTTTTTATATATTTTATATTTATTTCAATATTTCGCTACTCCTTTGTGTAGCTTCTTCAGGAAAATTGGTTTTTGTTTATAATAAAAAAATTTTTTTAAAAAATTCACAATATAGGAAAAGTTCTTGTCAATGAAAATTCAAAATAAAAATATTAACAGCCATATTCATAAAAATATTAAAAGTCATATTCATAAAAATATATTCTGGATTTGAAATAGGTATAAATATTCGATTTTGTATTGAAATTTTTGTTTTTGAACCAAATCTAAAATACATTTTTACGAATATGTTACATATAATAAAATATTCAAAACAATAATTACAATAATAATAATGATAATAATAATAATAATAAAAATCTTTCGTCTATATCTTTTTTAATAATAACCTATATGTTTATAGTTCTAAAAATTTTTGTTCTGTCTCTAAATGTAATTCTATGTATAAAAATAAAAACTACAAATACAATTATAATATATTTAATCTCTTATTAACTAAATGTCTATAATTTTGAGCAACATTTGCTGTATCTGCCTTAAAATTAATTCTGTTGGTAATTGGTGTATTAATTATATGTAACATTTCTAACATATATCTACGTTTATAATTATTTTCCGTGTCTAATACTGATACATTCTCAAAGTTTGGATAGTGATTCAATATATCTTTTTAAATATGATAATTATGTATATTAAAATCTATTTTAATTATAGCATTTGTTTTTTTTTTTGTTTTCTTTTGTTATTAACTTCTTTTTTTTTTATAAATGGCATTCACCATGGCAGAGTGACTAATTAATTATGTTATATATTCTGAGAAGAAATTTCGTTAAATGCAAAGCAAACACTTATGTAAAAGAAATGTATCTATTGAAAAGACAATACACTTACAAAAAATGTTAAACGAATACAGAAAAAAAAAAAGAAAGGAAGTTTGGAGTGGCGTGGGCAGAAGTCCTCCTCTATCTACGCCACTGCTCTCTTAATATTACATTATACATGAAAGTCGCATATGGGGGATGCCGTTGGCGATGTGAGAAAAACAGTATTTTTTTGATTTAAAAAATTACTTTGTATGCAGGTGTATCACATTCTGTATAAAATCCGTTCAAACAGTTTTCGTGTTCTTTATAGGCATCAGAAGAATCTAAGAAATATGTTCGTTTAGCAGCCAAATGACAGCGTAAAATCTCTTTTTCTTCTTTATCATATTGATCATTCAACTCGATGACCACAGCTGAAGCATTCAATTGCATTACGGCAAATTTTTTAATATTTTCTTCAGCCTGAAAATGTTTAAACAATATTTATGTACGATTCGTTAAAAAGTGTAAAAAACTTACATTTTCTGAATAGCAGTTAAAAAACCCAATCACATCTGAGATAAGATTACAAGTTGAAAGGCGAGAACATGCCTCCCTCGAGGTGTTTCTATATTTTCTTTCTTCAATTTCTAGATTCAGTTGTTGAGGAGGGCTCCGATTTATATTGTCCTCGTCATTGCAAGCTCGAACAGCGTTCTCAAAATTTCTATTTATGCGATTGACTTGTTGCAAATATATTTCAAAACACCTCGAATAGTGTAAAATTACCAAATCCGTTTGGAGTAAACTTGAAGCGACCACTATAGAAATAAAACTGATAAAAAGATATGGCGAAATTTTCATAGTGCTGTTTTCCTTTGCTCTTGCTGATGTTTAAGTACCGACAACTTTCGATTAATAATTAAGGGAAAACGAATATCTAATCGCATCAACAATTTATTTGCGTTAGATGTGCATAATTATCAGTTTCTGACTAGTAATAAATTATATTTATCGCGTTGTTTTTCTTTACTGCCACTACAAATAACAAAGAAGCAAAAAATAATTTTGTAAAATATTTGCTATACTTGGAATTATAATCCAGTAATAGAGTGCTTTTCTTTACGATAAGAAAAGCCGCGTGGGAATGACAAATTCCCAAATATCAGAATGTTATATGTCGTATATTGTTTTCCAAAAATATTTATTTTTAGTAAAGGCTGTCTGGTAGCAAATTTATATTTTCAAACTTAAATAAAAAACGTAATAATTGATACAAAGCTTTATAAAGAGCATTGAAGGATAGAATGGAAATGCGGGTTTTATTTTTTAAAGAGTATGTCATGCAGATCCTTCAGATCCTTTTTTAAAATTTCATGAATAATCGCTCTTGGAAGTCCCAATAAGCGTGCTCTTTACCGTATTGAAAGTCGCGCATTTTCACGTAAACTGCTTTCAACCAGTTCAATGTTTTCGGGAGCCCTTGAAGATCGACTGGGCCCTGGCCGTGTGGCATTCATAGCCCAAGCACTTGCGTTGAATCTCCGACGAACGAATTAAATTTACACTCGGTCCCTCACTTATTCGCTAAATACCGAACTTTGAACAAAATTATCGACGTAAGAATCATTACTCTTAAAAAATGTCTCCCCAGTGAACGAGCGATGCTCACTCGACCACTGCGACATTGTGACTGACAAATCCGGACAATCGATAATTCCAACGGCGTCACCCTCCCTCCGCATCGTTAATTACTTTTTGAAATAATCGTATTTAGAAATATAAATTTTCCACCAGATAAATCAATTCTGCTTTATTTGAAGTTACTGGCTCAAGTTTGCATTAAATTTTTTTCTTTTTTGAATTTATATGCATTTATACTATTTTATGATATGTGTGTTTTTTTACTTTTCTGGTAAAGTTTGGAAAAATGAGAGTAAACTATAATCAATGTCAATAAGAGACAAAAGTAATAAAACGCAAAAAAAACCATAAAATTTAGCACAAAATGGCAATGAAACAATGTATATGACCATGTACGTATAATACAAATTTACACGCATGTATAAAAACACAAGAATTTTGCTTATACTTATATGTCAATTAAAGAAAACCTAACGAATTTTTGACTAAATCCTGAAATAAAATTATCTATTGTTTGTTCATTGGCAGTTTTTATATCTTATATAAATTT